>JABBOT010000009.1:3683968-4422305 GCA_016165875.1 Acanthopleura granulata | reverse complement strand
CCTCCTTGCTGTATTGCATCCATTGTTTGATATTCAAATACCACCACCGCTCCCCAGTTTGTGGGTTCTTATATGTTGACAAACTGAAGAAAACGTCATCATTCAACCGAAACAGTTGTTCTGACGGTACGCTAATGTCAGTCCCATCTTCATTCGCTGGTATAGGCCCGATTACTCTTCTAGCGGTTTGTGATTGTAGGAGGCTTTCAAACTCGTCCCAGGCACTCACCGGGATGGCTATATTCCGTTCGTAAGGTTGGTTAACATGTTGAGCAAAGGTGATTTTATCTTCACCAACCCGAATGCGATACCCATTAGGAATATCGATATCACAGGTTTTCGCCGAAATCTTCTTCCCAGGCCGACCGAGTTTAATTCGCTTCTTAGGCGGGGGCTGTACATCCACTTCTTCTTCTTTGTCAGATAAAAAAGTATTCATTGCCCCAGTCGGTGTTGTTGATGGCTGCTGTTTACTTCTCGGCATAATGAGGAGGAAAAAAAAAGTAAGTCAAGCAGGCAGGCAGGCAGGGAGGCAGGCAGGCAGGCAGGGAGGGAGGCGGGCCGGCAGGCAGGGAGGCAGGCAGGCGGGCAGGCAGGCAGGCTATGCTAGTTGACGGGTGTGAAGTCCCGAGGCAGACTGCTGGGTGAAGTGTGGGAATGAGCAGCTTTATATAGGACAATTTTTTTGGTATGACGCAAAAAACTTGTGGAAATTCCTCGTTGTACCAGCTAAGTGCAATAGCACCGGGTAGGTGCAAATTTGACATAATGACAAAAACAACTGTCACAAAATGGGGATTCCCCACAGACGGTGAATCCCGATAGATGGCGCTGCGATGCTTGTAACGGTTTTCCCTTCGGTCCGCGCTGCCTAACTGGCGCACGTTCTAAAAATAGCAGAATCCACCCGATTCATATAAAAGCATTTGAGCGGGACTGAACCATTCACTCAAGAATAACATGGATGACGCAGTGCTAGCGACAGCCATTGCAGAGTATGCTAAGGCATACGACCACTATGAAGCGAGCAAAATATCTAAGCATGATATATATATATGTGATTTATGTATGTATGGTTTTAATGTCTGTGATTTGTCCGATAAATGGCGCTGCGACGCTTGTAACGGTTCTCTCTTCGGTCCGCGCTGGTTGGCTGACTAGCGAGGCTTCTAAAAATAACAGAATCCACACAAATGAAATAAAACGAGAGGTTAGCTGGGTGAAACAACGGTTCTTTTCAGGACCAACCAACCCTTTCCCGAAGGAAACTTTCATTATCTAAGCATGATATCTGAGTTATGCATGTATCGTTTCTAAAAATTTTGCTCTCTGTAACCCCTGCACTTTTTGGCGCAATACCGAAGTTTACCGAAGTTTACCCGACTTTACAAGCCCCCTGATTTGTATAAAAGCCAGCCCCCGCGCTAAACATTTCA
Organism: Acanthopleura granulata; assembly: GCA_016165875.1. NCBI lineage: Eukaryota > Metazoa > Mollusca > Polyplacophora > Chitonida > Chitonidae > Acanthopleura > Acanthopleura granulata. The sequence goes on along the minus strand of JABBOT010000009.1, from coordinate 4,420,869 downwards.
TATCCAACGGTTACAATGGAGATGTCAAATGTATTACACCTAGCAGCTGAATACGGGGTCGCTTGTAGTCAGCACGAGCGTGCGTGCTGGGTGTACCTGCGGGAGGGGGCGGCGGTTTTCCCTCGTCTACTGCGTGCCAGGAGGGCAAAGCAGGCGGCGTGGGAGCGTTTGGTGCAAGGGGTCCTAAGGCTGGACAGGCTGCGGATGCCACAAATAATAGTGTACCCGCAGCAAGGGAGTGGCGGAGGCGAGAGTAGCCAGGCGGGAGAGAGCACCCAGCGAGAGAGTCGGGCGGAGGGGTCGAGCGGGGAAGAGGGGGGAGAGCCCCGAGGAGAGTAGCTAAACACCCAGCCTCTCCAAAATTTCCAAAGGTCCTTTTCAGGACCAACCATGTCTTCCCGAAAGGAACTTTCAAAATATCTAAGCATGATATATATAGGTGAGTTATGTATGTACGGTTTTAATCAACTAAAAGCTAATATTTCACAATGTACAAAAATCAGCCCTCCCAACATTCAACGACCCTTAACCAATTTGCTAGCGATTTTACATACATGTACAAACAGCAAATTATATCTGCCCCCATCCCCATATAACGCCCGTATTTACATCCTTACTGAAAAACAATTCAATATATTACGAATGTCTATATATTCTTTTTCTAATTATTTAAATTTATATCTCAACTAAAAGATGATATTTCACAATGTATTGTATACTATATTTTCCATACACACAACCCATTGATAAAACCCTATCCCTCTATACGCAGGCATAATCCTCCTCACGGAATGACCCAGATCACGTGACACCGCCTGATAGGAAAAAAAAAAACACACTCTACCTTATCAAAACATATTACGTAACAACTGATGACGCAAACATATTACGTAACAACCGAACTCTACCTTATCAAAACATATTACGTAACAACCGATGACGCAATAACTCCCACATGTGATGCAGCTACTGGGTCACAAGATATGACGTCATATGACGTCAGCATACCACCACCCATACCTCCATACCTCCATACCTCCCAGGTTAAAAGATACAAATGAGACCTGTAAGTCACATAATGCACTACTATCGCGGCCTGCTGCCGCTCATTTATCACCGCCCCGCTGGTCAGGGGCCCGCTGATCAAGCGCCAGGGGCCCAGTGACAACTTGACCAACGAGGGCTCCGCATCATATTAAACGAAGTAAAGTAGGATCTTTGATCAAAGTAGCCATACAGCTGCTTAGTGGCAGTTTGCAGGTGGTTTCCTACTCCCAACTTGACACTAACGCGAGATTGTATGAGTTTCCGTGAGCGCTAGCAGAATGCATTATATTACTGGAATTTCTGATGTTTCCATGGAATGATTTGCTTTGCTTGGATTTTCATCTTTGCATTGCTTGATAATGTGGAGCTCAGCACAGATACGTTTAAACTACCCGTGACGACTGAAAACTGTCCTCACACTCGACATAGATCTCCATGCTAAGGACTCTCACGGGATGTCGTGGATCATTTATTGCCGTGCCGTCCTGTACTCTTGATCCGATATGACTAACTCATCTAGAAGCACTGCCTTGGCCTCATGGTTTCCACAAGATTTCGCATCCATTGAACTAAAAACTGACACCTGTCTGTATGGAGTGCGGTATCCTGCAGTAAAATGCACAGACATATTCGTAATTTTAAGCAACATGACATATACTCAGATGTTCAATAGAAGTTTAACTACATGCACATTTCTCAAATTTCCTGCAGACTCATCTTCAAGACGTGCGATGTAGAACATGCCAACGCCAACGCCTCAGCCTACCTTATGTTGTTGGGTGAGGGAGGGGCCTCCACCAAGACTGTCGTTATCGACGGAGGACCCGACAACTTTAATCGGGGAAGGTAAGCCCTTGCACCACCTGCGGTTACCCGATACGGATGACACATATGCCCATTGTAAAGTTAATCTAGTGCGTAGAATATAGCATGAGTTTGTAGTCAATCTATCCATTAATGCAAACATCTGGTTGATGGGAATCTATTCCTCCAGTGGATTCCCTGCCTTTTCCTCCAGTGGATTCACCGCCTTTTCTTCCAACTGATTCTGAGCCTTCCTCCAGCAGACTCTTATCCCATTCCTCCAGTGGGCTCAGAGAATATTTCTCCAGCGAATAATCCGAATATTCTTCTCATGGATTCTCAACCTTTTCGCACAGGGGTTTCTTGGCCTACTCCTTCAGTGGATTCTCAACTATTCATCCACTGGGTTCTCGGATTGGATTTTCAACCTTTTTTTCCATTGGGATCTTGAGCGGCCTATTCCTCCAGTCGATTATTAGCCCATTCCTCTAGTTGATTTTCGAACCATTCCTCCACTGGATTCACAGTCCATTCCTCCAGTGGATTCACAGCGTATTCCTCCAGTGGATTCTGACCTTATTCATCCAGTGGATTCTCAAGCTAGTCGTCCACTTGATTCTTATCCTATTCCTCCAGTTGACTCACAGAATATTCCTCCAGGGAATATATTATTAGCCTTTTCTCATCCTTTTCCCCCAGTGCTCTATTCCTTCAGTGCGTTCTCAACCTATTCCTCCATTGGGTTCTCAACCTTTTTCTCTAGTGGCATCTTGAGCAGCCTCTTCCTCCAGTAGATTATCGGCCGTTTCTTCTCTTTGAATCTCGCCTATTCCTCCAGTGGATTCTCAACCTATTCCCCCAGTGGATTTTAAACCTTTTCCGGCTATGGATTCTGAAACTATTCCTCCAGTAGGTTATCAGCCTATTCTTTCAGTGGATTTTCAGTCTATTCCTCCACAGAATTTTCAACCTATTCCTCCGGTGAATTCTCACCCTGTTCCTCCCGTGGATTTTCAGCCTGAATTCCTCTAGTGGATTCTCTGCCATAAACTGCGGGCATTTGTACTTCATTGAAATCATCCTCACAACGAAATCTGTAGTTTTCAGCCAGAAGTATTAGATATTCAGAAACTGCTGGCCTCTGTATTCAGCTCTGCTCGTCTCTTCGGTATCAAATCATTGACACTAAATTGTCCTATCTACACATTTTTTTGTGTTCTCAAGTCGTTTTTGCAGTGCATAGAAAATGGGCATAGAAAAAGTGAACGTTCATGTTGACTTTCTTGCCAAACTATCCAGGCTTATAATGCACTGTTCTCATCTTCATGTATTCAGGCGCTCTTTCGGTTCCTTCTAGAATGTATGCACTAACACAATCAACTCTTCGACTACAACTTATAATGGATTGATACATATACCTCTTCAAATCTCGATTAATAGAAAACTATAGATAACTTTTCTCTGGGCCGATGTTTTACTCTCCTTATTAATATTTGCTGAAAGTAGTGAAAGCAGTTTGGCTGTGTGTAATTTTTTTTTCTTTCTCTCCTGCTGCTTCCGGCCTGTCGTTGATAACATTAGACCATTTTGGGATGAGATTTGATGAATTCCCCAAGAGACGTATTCGTAACTGCAGTACAACCGTTGATGTTGTTGAGAACAAGACAGTTAGTATGGTGCATTAGCATAGACCCTATTCTAATCAGATGACCGTAACTTAGCCATCTGTCAGGTTGTAGCAAAGGAAACAAATGTTCTTTTATAAGAAACGAACGTATCTGTTATCGAGTGTCCAACTACCGTGAGGCATTAACATGAGTGTTTGTATTCACATTTTTCTCTACAACTAATCACCACCTCACATCAACAAAAAGGAACTGAGGAGGACGATAGTGCAAAGCGATGGAACATGTCTTCGGTCCAACGTTGCGTCGCTTACTGTGCTGTCACTTCGTAGTTTCCAGCCATCGCATTCTTCCACTATACGTCAGTGTAACGATAGCGCGAAGGTATGGTGATGGCCTATCGGGCTTCCATATTTGACCATGACTTAGCAACAACTTTATGAGAACCTTTACGTCAATGAGTCATTCCTAGTAAGGCTTGCAGACGACTTGAATTCCATTCGCCTCATGCAATCACCGTATGTCATTTTGACTCTTCTTATCGCAAAATGGCAGACAGCCGTACACCTCCATGACATCATCCGCTATAGTCGCTAACAAGACTGTATAAATCTAAGCAGTGTAATGTAGGCCTAATGGTATAAACCTATAATGAGATGACTCCTTGCTTAATCATCATATAAATCTGTCGGTCATACATTGTCGGGATATTGTCGTCTCCGCGAATCTGTTCAACACTATCGATAGAAGTATTTTACTAACCACGAATACTTGTTTCCACTAAAACGTTCGGGTTCCACTGAGGGTCGTGGTCCTCATCTGTAAGCACTATGGAGCAAGAGAGACAACTTTTGTTCTACATTATCAGTTCGCCTGGATTATCTCCAGTGAACTGGAAACTGTTTGGCAACAATCCAGATCATGAGTGTTGGAACGAGCATTACCGTGACGTGGAGCAGACTGATGAAAAGATGGGAGGTTGGGGGGACTAAGGCGTCCGTAAATTTGACTGACTTCCTTCGGTAGCAGAGGTGAAAAGGATTTCGCTGAAGTAGATTTGATCCCACGTTGACAATGGATACGTCTCTGTGTCACAAAGTATCTTGCCGTAACGGTGAAGGGGGGCTATTCCTTCTGGAATATGGCAAGTTTTATTGGCTGACCGAGATACAACACATAATTTAGTTTCCTGCACAGAAAGCCTGTGCAACATAATGAGATACTGATTTTACACTGTATAGCTTTTCCGAATGTCCATATACTACATATAGGATAATATAGGAGAATAAAGTGATGTCTTCACTCCCGTTTACTGAATCGCTAAGTTGTCAACAACCTAATAATGTCATCCTTTATCGGTGATGTCTAGGAGGGGTCTCTGTCTCTGAATCCACCCCTCCCTTAACTATATCACCAGTGAGGACACGGGAATATCCCGGCAGCAGGGCTCTGACACCATTTTAGTGACGTCCACTGTTCCCTTCCCAGAGAATCACAACAACGTCACATAACAGACGGCTTTACAAGACGATACAGTAAAAATGTGATATATCGTATTTTTGTTGACGTTACACAATAAGCAATTTTTCACGTCACGATGGTCCGAGGTACTTCTTCACACTGACGCCATCTCTCGGAGCATCAGCATTCTGACACAGGTTTTGTCTGTTGAACCTTTTTCTAACAGCGTTCGAGGAGACAGCTATGATACCTGATCACAGTGGTAGTTATTTGGTATTTAGCGTAGCGTCGACACTTGGGTTAAGGCAACCCTTTGCTTCTGATAATTCTGGTCGTCATTTCGACAGGTTATCATACCTTTTGGGGTCAGTGCCGGGCTTTGCTCCTCTTCTGTGCTCTTTACACTTACGTACCGAGATGGGAGAATAGCCTCTGCAAATAGCCACAGCTAGGAATAGTTCTGTTTCTATCTGTCGACCTCATAAGATCCTCTCTCGTGTTCTCCATAGCCATTATGGTTGCACAGTTTATTTCTTCTCCATCACATTCAGTAAGACATTAGGTAGAGGCAATTGCTTCTTGAACTACCTCCTTTACAGCGTTTCCTCTGAGGCTTATTTGTTGCCATATTGCTATTGGATTCAAGGCTTGTGTCACTGCATGAAGAAGAAGATGGGTTCTTCCTTTTTTCTGCTGGTGCAAAATATTTATGCATGTCAAAGTATATATCGGTAGGTATAATTTGTCAGTAGTACTTTATCAGATAGGTTATCTTGAACCAATATGCCTGCTCGGTGGCCTCTGTTTACCTCATAACCTGGTGGTGTTGTTGTTCCTCCTTTCAACGGAGCCTTGTGTTATCCACAAACCAAGGCTGAATTATAGTTAAATAGTGGCGATAACTGATTTACCCATTGCTTCGAAAGAAGCTGATCCGTTACTGTGTGTCTGGTGTTACACATACATCATTCCCACGTTCCATAGCCCTATAAGAGTCACTAATGCAGTTGACCTCTCTCCTATCGAGTTGATTTCAGGCCGACATGTTTATTTCACACCGCTTAAGAAGCCACTCCTCTGATCTCAACTCACCGTACAAAGTTGGGCTTAGTCTCCGATGGACATACGACTGAGATGCATACATAAGGGGCTACAGGCAGCTGGCATCAACTTTTTCTCTCGAGTTCTTCGGCAACCGTCAGAAACTTTCGATCATTGCATTTTACACGAAGCTCGACATGCACGATAGCTTAAGACGCCATGTACCTCAACCCGTCGTACGGAGTAGGCAACAGAATCCGATCAACATACGAGTTTACATGTAACGACTGAAATACTACTCTAGTTGACACGGCACAGAGGGTGGACAGCATCTGGTGTTTTGTAAAATTGTAGTGGAAGCGAAAATGAGAAATAATCTACGTGCACACAGGGCCATCAAAATGACAACACTGTATAGATTTCGTTAGATCGGGACACATTTGTTGGCAAGGATTGTTTTGAGAATCCACCATGCGTTGTGGTGATTTTACATTAACGTCTTCTGTGTTACTTTCGTTTTTAATTCCGATGGTGCCAAGATGGCTGTCAGAGGCCATGGTAGGGTTATACTTCCCTACCGTAACAACATCGAATGAATTTCCAATGAACAGAAAGAGCAAATACCGCCCGATTACAAAACCCCCGAGTTATATCTGTCGTCGTGGATGTGCTCCTTCGTGCCGGAACACGAACGGTTGTTCGAGATAACATTTGCGCTAACCCATGGAAGAATTTAGCTGTTCACATCTTCATAGGCCCATGTTAGAGGGAGAGATTACAGCATTTTGATGTCTACCCCTTATACCTGAGATCTACCTGAGATCTCATTTATAGAAAAAGACAGTGACTAAGACTAAGTTATTTTCCCAAAAATGTTGGGCAATATTGTGTTTTTTGTATCTTTTTGTTTTTGTTTTCTTTTTGTAACGTGTTTCCTTTCAGGATTCAAACATTTTGTAGATGAGATTAATACTTCGATCGGTAAGCTGATTGTTCTTGTAGTTTGTTTTTGGATGATTTAAACTTTTTCAGGCCGACATGTTCGGCAGGCGTCTACCAAACCGTTGTGCAGCAATTGGATGAAAATGGTTGTATTGCGTGGAAATACATCTCTCCTGCAGCACCAGAGAATGTAAGCAGACTACGTGGTGATGAAGATGTTGTGTAGATTTTGTAAATGTATGCCTGTTTAAAGTGAATGTAGGTGTGCCACGCACGTTGTGGTAAGTCCTCTTTACGAGAAGATGGTCTGTCTGCAGGTATGTATTCTGTCTATTGGTAAAACGCAGTCCGACATTTTTCATCGCGTCCCCGTGACCCTCCATGCTATGGGCGATTAAATGCACAAGTATCTGAACGAGAGATGATCAATTTCCTGTCGTTACTCTGCGCATGTTCGGAGACGAACCGACGTTAATGTTATATAACAACCAATCCTGATCCCGGCAATGGCGATTCAGATCATTCCGGGAGGGCGAAAATCTTGCAATATGGCGCTACCTCAGAGGATTTTGCTGTATATCACAGTATCATATATTATGGCATCTCAGGAGTATCGATGCTTCATTGTGTCGCACAACATAAAACCGAAATCACCATACTGTGAGGTTGTCTGCTATATTGATCCGTTAAGATTTGTTATCGCATGCTATTCTTCGATCAATGTAATGTGTACGTTTTATGTTTTTAAGTTGTAGGTTTTACCTGTTTGTTCTTGGCTATATTGTATAAGAAATACCCTTAATTATACTAACGTGTTGCGCAAGCTAGCTATACGGCGTGATGTTTCGTCGAGAAGATTATGACTAGCCCGAAGTGCAAGTGGAAATATTCACCTTTGAGACGAAATATCAGGCCGTCTACCCACGCAACACGATGGTACAGCAAATTTATCATAATTTAGAGTACTACCTGTACTTCGGCCAACAACTTCCTCGCGTTTCCCCGGACGCTTTGCCAGTTTTTGCATGTTACTGTGTGGCGGCTACCGACATCACGACCCACGAGATGTGAAGAAGAGCACAGGCTCTGCTCGGGACACTGGCTGCGGAAAGTACTGGCCTTAAGTTGACTGCCAGATAGTCATTTTCTATTCAGTTTGCAGGAGTTTGATATTTAATTGTCTCGAAAAGATGCTGCGAGAAACTTTTCTGCATGGTGTTGAAAAATAAAGGCAACAGAAGTTACTGGGTCGCACAAAGCTGACAAGTGTTGCTATCTGCTGGCGCGTGCACCCTTAACTTCATAAGGAGACAATAAAAGGCAGTAAAGGCCGGGACTGTATCGCTTGCCTGTTAGACGAATACGGTAGATTGTCTAAGGCCTAGAATTTTCTCAGAATTGTGATAACCAACTATATGTATACCTCGGATTACTATTTACCGCAAACAATCCCTTTGCCCAGTGTATGTAGCCCCATCACTGTCCATGTGTACTGCGAAAATCTTATCCCTAACCCACAATGCTCAAGCCGTTTAAGCTTTTATTCGTTTATTCGTAATGTTTTACTGCCAGCAACCTGTGGTCGGCCGTGGGTTTTCCTCTTGCCACAGTGCTGGCCGCCGTCATGTAAGTAAAATGTTTTTGAGTGTGGCGTAATACACAGAATTCAGATAACATATAGCTGATGCACTGAATAGCTGAGAATAATAAATAAGCAGAGTAACTACGAAGGAATTCATTTTGACGTTCTCGATATTTCCCCTTTAAATGAGGAAATATCGTCAGGAGAAATAACTCCTGAATAATATATAAATAAATAATAATTTTCCAGCTATATTTTCTAGAACAGTTTTGCGCCAGTGTGCCATATTTTGTGTTTTCATTTTGCGTGTTTTAGATAGGACAAGTTACGCTGTTGCGCATATTTTTACCGCTTATACTTAACCCGGAGACGCGGTCGGGAAACTTATTCTTTGGCCTGTTTTCTTTAGCCTTGGGAAATTCTCGAAGAACTTGTGTTTGCCTACTCTCCTTAGCCCAGAGAAGCTGTCAGAAAACTTCTGTTTTCTACTCTCCTTATTAAACCCAGAAAAGCCATCGGAAAACATGGTTTTGCCTCTTCTTTTTCTTAACCCAGAGAAGCTCTCGGGGAGCTAGTTTTTTACTCTTCTTCTTAGTCCGCAGAATGTTGCGGCAAACTTCGTTCTGTCTCTTCTCTTTAACCAGTAGGAAAAATTTTTTTTGCTTTTTATACCTAGCCTCGAGGAACTGAATCACATCTTGACGAATGTTGGATTGGCACTAAAGCGCTTCTCTGTACGAATGAGAGTACATTTTAAAACACCTCATGAAAAAAGGGGGATAACTTGCGACGCCTGGTGCGAGACACATAAGTGTGATCGCGGCCTGCTGCGCCTGCTGGTCAGTTTCATGCTCATCAAGCGCCGATTGGCCAGTATCCCAGGTGCATCGACGGAAAACAGCGATTTAGGCATTATTATTATGTATTAGAGCAGTTCAATGCTATTCCTCTCCAAGTTCATGAAGCTGTTTACAAGGCTTTTATCATGTTCACAGTAAAAATCTAGCCTGGTAGCCTTTTAACTACACCCCCCTCCCGCGCCCCCACCCCATCGCAGCTATTTTCATACACGCGAGATTATATGAGTTTCCGCGAGAGATACAAGACTCCATTACATCACTCGTATTTTTATGTTTCCGTGGAATGATTTGCGTTGTTTGGATTTTCGCTGTCCTGGGATTGGTTGATACCGTGGACTCCCGCACAGGTACGTTCAAACAAACGTAACGATTGAAAACTGTCCTCACTCACACACAACATTTATTGCCATGCTGAGGACTGAGGATCTCGCGGGTCATTTGCCTGCTCTCCTTTATTCATCATCCAATATGGCTAACGCACCTGCAAGCATTGCTGTTATATATCATGGTTTAGACAAGATTTCTCACCCATTCCACTCACGGCATCCATTTACCGTGGTATCCTGCATTAAAATGCACATAACATATTCGCAACCTTAAGCAAGACGACACACGGAACCAGAAATAGCGTGGGAAAAAGAACAGAGGACAATGTATCGTCCAGACGGGCTTAAGATCTTTTGGTAAAGTTTAATGACAACATGAAGGCATCGTTGTTGGAATTCCGTTAAGAAATAAAAGTAAATGTCATTAACACAAAAGTATACGCACGTAGTAATCAATCGACCCGGTATTTAGGGGTTTAGGGAAACAAAAAAGAAATTGTATAGATTATACTGTGGAAAAGAAACCAAACCCTTCGTACAAGTGACGTTGGGCAGCTCACAACATGAACAAGTATGCAGATGTTGAATAGAAGTTTAACCACATACAAATGTCTCGAATTTCCTATTCGGCTATAAAACAGGAAATTGTGGAAGACTCATGCTAAACGCCACACCCACTCATCTTCCCCCTTCTCCTCAGAGCCGCCAATGACCCACACATTTTACCCCTCGTCCAAAATACGAACATCGATGAACAACAGCATTTAATGTATTATACCTAGCACCATTTGCATCTGGTTTATTAGCACGTCTGGATTTTGTGACGTCTCGTAAATATGGCTTTGCACTTGTTTATCGAATGATAATACTGTCATATCTCTAGGATTACTTGTCAAGGATATACCATTACTTCCGTATTGTTCATGTCACTTCTGGCTGCTTAACTTTTCCCTTCTTGTAGTGAAAATACGTTCGCTTCCGAAATAACTCCTGGGTTAGTTGAAATGGCCATTCGCAACATTTTCATCATGCTTACATCAGGCTGTATTTACAACATTTTTTTCGTGTTCAAATACCTTAAGGCAAAGACCGCAGAAAAGGTTATGGAGTGGAAGGACCATTAAAAACTGTATCTGAAAATACCTCACTGAATTTTTTACCGTTTGTTTTCTTCAGAACAAACGCAGTCAAATCTTTTGGTTGAATGGTGGGTTTTATGGACCATATTGATGATGTGATTCGTCAGTGACGTCATGCCAACCATTTTATGGTTCTGAAACAGATATGTAATGTCATATTAGCGCTTTCATACAAATGGAAATGTTACACGAGAACGTTTCACAAGAACTTTATTCAGGGCTGAACACAAAGGTGTTCAAAAGGTTGTGTGCCGTCACCGGTGAACCACCGGTAATAATATGGTCCATAAAACCCACCATACAATCGAAATATTTGACTGCGTTTAATTTGGTGAAAGAAAATCCAATAATTTAGTGATCTTACATGACTGTTTTTAATATCAAAGTTTAACACATGTTCAAGGTATAGTTAAAGAAACGTTTTGACTGATATCATGTACAAGTGTTTCTGAAAATGGAGATTGATATAATCTAAATAACACAGAATTAAGTATGTTGACCAATATCGCCCAGGAGTCTACTTCTTAGTTGTCACATGACCAGCAAAAGGCAGAAAACTCTAACCTATATCGTGTGATTCTTCAAACGTGTACGGGGAGATGGAGAAAATAGCGGAAAGATTGATTCAAGCTGTGTGTGACTTTGCTACACGCGGTCAGCCAGTACATAGGACTGGATAGCGATCAGTCATTGTTTTCAAATTGTTAGATTAACATTAACTGTAGGGATCAGTTTGTGACGTGTACACATAATGCGAAGATAATGCGAACTAGGGAAATAACCGTTTAAAGGGAAAGCCGAACACCTTAACGCCCTTTAAAAATAACAGGTGTGTTTGATATGTCCTGCAAATGTAAGCTAATTGCAAAAAACATGAAAACAAATAAAAGAAATATATCTTATGTATTTTCCTCTCTGCACAGAGTACAGACTCATCTTCAAGACGTGCGATATAGAACATGCCGACACCAACGCCTCAGCCTACCTTATGTTGTTGGGTGAGGGAGGGGCCTCCACCCAGACTGTCGAAATCGGCGGAGGACCCGGCAAGTTCAATCGGGGAAGGTAAGCCCTTGCACCACCTGCGGTTACCCGATACGGATGACACATATGCGCATTGTAAAGTTAATCTAGTGCGTAGAATATAGCATGAGTTTGTAGTCAATCTATCCATTAATGCAAACATCTGGTTCATGGGAATCTATCCCTCTAGTGGATTCTCAGCCTATTCATGCAGGGGATTCACAGCCTATTCCTCCAGTGGATTCAAAACCTGTTCCTCTTGTGGATTTTCTGCCTATTCCTCTTGTGGATTCTCAACATATTCCTCCAGCCCATCCCTCCAGTGTATTCCCTGCCTTTTTTTCCAGTGAATTCACTGCCATTTCTTCCAGTGGATGCTGAGCCTTCCTGCAGCTGACTCCTATCCCATTCCTCCAGTAGACTCAGAGAATATTTCTCCAGTGAATTATCCACCCTTTCTTCTTATGAATTCTCAGCCTTTTCGCACAGTGCTTTCTCGACCTATACCTTCAGTGGATTCTCAACCTATTCCTTCATTGGGTTCTCGGATTTTGCCTTCAGAGAGTTTTCAAACTATTCCTCCATTGGATTCTCAACCTTTTTCTCCAGTGACGTCTTGAGCGACCTATTCCTCCAGTTGATTATCAGCCTATTCCTCTAGTGAATTCTCGACCTATTCCTCCACTGGATTCCCTGCCTTTTCCTTCAGTGGATTGACAGCGTATTCCTCCATTGAATTCTCAACATATTCATCCAGTGGACTAACAGTTTTGCTTTCTGAACCTTTGCTTCTGAACCTTTTCCTCCAGTGGATTCTCAAGCTAGTTTTCCACTTGATTCTTAACCTATTCCTCCAGTTGACTCAGAGAATATTCTTCCAATGAATATATCATCAGATTTTTCTCATCATTTTCTCTCAGTGGTCTCTCAGCCTATCCATTCAGTGAGTTTTCAACCTATTCCTCCATTGGATTCTCAACCCTTTTCTCCCTTGGCATCTTAAGCAGCTATTCCTCCAGTCGATTATCAGCAGTTTTTTCTGGTTAATCTCAGCCTATTCCTCTGGTGGATTCTAAACCTATTCCCCCAGTGGATTCTCGGCCTTTTCCAGCAGTGCATTCTGAAACTATTCATCCAGTAGGTTATCAGCATATTCTTCCAGTGATTTTTCAATGTATTCCTCCACTGGTTTCTCAACCTAATCTTCCAATGAATTCTCAACGTATTCCTCCCTTGGGTTAACACCCAATTCCTCTAGTGGATTCTCTGTCTTACACTGAAAGCATTTGGACCTCATTGAATTCATCCTCACAACGGAATCTGTAGTTTTCAGCCAGAAGTATTAGATATTCAGAAACTGCTGGCCTCTGTATTCAGCTCTGCTCGTGAAATCATTGACACTAAATTGTCTGATCAACACACCTTTTGTGTTCTCAGGTCTTTTATGTCGTACATAGAAAATAGATACAGAAAAAAGTGCGTATTGATGTTGACTTTCTTACCAAACTATCGACTCTTATAGTGCGCTGTTCTCATCTTTATGTATTCAGGCGCTCTTTCGGTTCCTTGTATAATGTATGCAGTTACACAATCTTCGGCTACAACTTATAATGGATTGATACATATACCTCTTCAAGTCTCGGCTAATAGAAGGCCATAGATAACTTTTCTCTGGGCCGATGTTTCACTCTCCTGTTTAATATTTGCTGAAAGAAGTGAAAGCAGTTTGGCTCTGTGTAATCCTTTTCCTTTCTTTCCTGCTGCTTCCGGTCTGTCATTGATAACATTAGACCATTTTGGGATGAGATTTGATGAATTCCCCAAGAGACGTATTCGTAACTGTAGTACAACCGTTGATGTTGTTGAGAACAAGACAGTTAGTATGGTGCATTAGCATAGACATTTTCCAAATCAACTGAGCGTAACTTAGCCATGTGTCAGGTTTTAAGCAAATAAGCAAACCATCTGTCAGGTGACAACAAAGTGAACAGACCGTCTGTCAGGTTGTAGCAAAGGAAACGAATATTCTTTTACAAGAAACGAACGTATCTTTTATCGAGTGTCCAAGTATTGTGAGACATTAACATGTGTGTTTGTATTCACATTCTTCTCTACAACGAATCGCCACCTCTGACACATCGATTACAACATTATAAGTATGTACTCTACCTGAAAAGTTAAAGTCTTGAGCATGAATGCACTTTGGACACTCAAGAAGGATGAACGAAGATTGACATCTGCAGTCTTATCACACAGTTGTGAACATTGAAATACAACGGCAATAACTCTTAAGGTAAGAAACCTGCTCTGTACTCCGTAATACATCCATCTATAGGTGGCACGGTGTTAGCTGATAAGGGTAGACAACTCTGCACATACATGTACTTGTTAGGGTTTTATCAAGTGCCAGTGAACGGCAGATATATACACAAGCACTTGACAGACAATCTAAACAGCCATTCAGCTATGTATATCACATCAACAAAAAGGAACTGAGGACAGGATAGGGCAACGCGATGGAATGCGTCTTCGGTCCAATATTCCATCGCTTACAGCGCTGTTACTTCGTACTTTCCTGCCATCGCCTTGCTTCATCATCCGTCAGTGTAACGATAGCGCAAAGGCATGGTGATGGCCTTAACCGGCTTTCATATTTGACCATGACTTAGCAACAACTTCATGAGAACCTTGAGGTCAATGAGCCATTCCTAGTAAGGCTTGCAGACGACGTGAATTCCATACGCCTCCTGCAATCACCGTACGTAGTGTCGAGATCATTTTGACTCTCCTTATGATAAAATGGCAGACAGCCGTACACCTCCATGACATCATCCGCAATAGCTCGCTAACAAGACTGTATAAATCTATGTAGTATAATATAGGCCTTATGGTATAAACCTATAATGAGATGACCCCTTGCTTAATCATCATATAAATCTGTCGGTCATATATTGGGGATATTGTCATCTGTGGGAATCTGTTCAACATGATCTGTATAAATATTTTACTAACCACGAATACTTGTTTCCACAAAATCATTCGCGTTCCATTGAGAGTCGTGGTCTCCATATGTATGAAATATTGAGCAAGGAGGACAACTTTTGTCCTACAGCACCATTTCTCCTGGATTTATCCCCCCTGCACTGGAAACTGTTTGGCAGCAATCCAGATTATGAGTGTTTCTACGAGAATTTCTGAGACGTTGACAAGACTGATGAAAAGATGGAGCGTCGCCGACTCGACCATCTCAAACAAAAACGCTATTGCGACCCTATATTTGACTGATTTCGTTTGGTAACGGACGTGAAAAGCATGGCGCTTAAGTTGATATCCCACGTAGGCAATGGATACGTCACAAAGTATCTTACCGTAACGGTGAAGGGAGGCTAATCCTGTCTGTAGTATAAGTTTATTGGCTGACCAAGATAGAACACATAATTTTGTCTCCTGTATAGAAAGCCTGTGCAACATAATTAGATACTGATTTTACATTGTATAGCTGTTCCGAACGTCCATGTACTACATGTAGGATAATACAGGAGAATAAAGTGATGTGTAGACATCCGTACACTGACTCGCGAAGTTTTCAACAACAGAATAATGTCATCTTTTATCAGCTATGTCTTGGAGGCAACTGAATCCACCCCTCCCCCAACTATAATACCAGTGAGGACGCGGGAAAAAAGTTAACGTCTTCAGCATGAATGCACTTTGGACACTAAAAATGATGAAAGAAGTGTGCCCATTGACATCTGCAGTCTTATCACACAGTTGTGAACATTGAAATACAACGGCAATGGCTCTTAAGGTACAAAACCTGCTCTGTACTCTGCAATACATCCAACTATAGGTGGCACGGTGTTAAGCTGATAACTCTGCACATACATGTACTTGTCAGGGTTTTGTCTAGTGCCGCTGAACGGCAGATATATAAAGAAACACTTGACAGACAATCTAAACAGCAATTCAGCTATGTATATCACATCAACAAAACGGAACTGAGGAGGACACGATAGGGCAAAGCGATGGAACGAGTATTTGGTCCTATATTCCATCGCTTACAGCGCTGTCACTTCGTAGTTTCCTGCAATCACTTTCCGTCAGTGTAACGATAGCGCAAAGGTATGGTGATGGTCTTAACCGGCTTTCATATTTGACCATGACTTAGCAACAACTTCATGAGAACCTTTACGTCAATGAGTCATTCCTAGTGAGGCTTGCAGACGACGTGAATTCCATACGCCTCCTGCAATCATCGTACGTAGTGTCGATGTCATTTTGACTCTCCTTATGATAAAATGGCAGACAGCCGTACACCTCCATGACATCATCCGCAATAGTTCGCTCACCAGACTGTATAAATCTATGCAGTATAATATAGGCCTAATGGTATAAACCTATAATGGGATAACCCCTTGCTTAATCATCATATAAATCTGTCGGTCATACATTGTCGGGATATTGTCGTCTCCGCGAATCTGTTCAACACTATCGATAGAAGTATTTTACTAACCACGAATACTTGTTTCCACTCAACCATTTGGGTTCCACTGAGGGTCGTGGTCCTCATCTGTAAGCACTATGGAGCAAGAGGGACAACTTTTGTTCTACATTATCAGTTCGTCTGGATTATCTCCAGTGAACTGGAAACTGTTTGGCAGCAATCCAGATCATGAGCGTTTGAAGGAGAATTACCGTGACGTGGAGCAGACTGATGAAAAGATGGGAGGTTCGGGGGGTGGTTGGAGTTCGTCGACGTGACGATCTCAAACACAAACGCTAAGGCGTCCCTAAATTTGACTGACTTCCTTCGGTAGCAGAGGTGAAAAGGATTTCGCTGAAGTAGATTTGATCCCACGTAGGCAATGGATACGTCTCTGTGTCACAAAGTCTCTTGCCGTAACGGTGAAGGGGGGCTATTCCTTCTGGAATATGGCAAGTTTTATTGGCTGACCGAGATACAACACATAATTTAGTTTCCTGCATAGAAAGCCTATGCAACATAGATACTGATTTTACACTGTATAGCTTTTCCGAACGTCCATGTACTACATAAAGGATAATACAGGAGAATAAAGTGATATCTAGACACCCGTTTACTGAATCGCCAGTAATATTTGGTTGTCAACAATCAAATAATGTCATCTTTTATCAGTGATGTCTAGGAGGGGTCTCTGTCTCTGAATCCACCCCTCCCTTAACTATATCACCAGTGAGGACGCGGGAAAAACCCGGCAGCAGGACTCTTGACACCATTTTAGTGACGTCCAATGTTCCTTTCCCAGAGAATCACAACAACGTCACATAACAGACGGCTTTACAAGGCGATACAGTAAAAATGTGATATATCGTATTTTTGTTGGCGTTACACAGTAATCAATTTTTCACGTCAGGATTGTCCGAGTTTCTTCTTCACACTAGCGCCATCTCTCGGAGCATAAGCATTCTGACACAGGGTTTGTCTGTTGAACCTATTTCTTACAGCGTTCGAGGAGACACCAATGATAACTGATCACAATGGTAGTTATTTAGTATTTAACGTCACGTCGACACTTGGGTTAAGGCAACCCTTTGATTCTGATAATTCTGGTCGTCATTTCGACAGTTTATCCTACCTTTTGGGGTCAGTGCCGGGCTTTGCTCCTCTTCTGTGCTCTTTACACTTACGTACCGAGATGGGAGAATAACCTCTGCAAATAGCGACGGCCAGGAATAGTTCTGTTTCTATCTGTCGACCTCATAAGATCCTCTCTCGTGTTCTCCATAGCCATTATGGTTGCACAGTTTATTTCTTCTCCATCACATTCAGTAAGACATTCGGTAGAGGCAATTGCTTCTTGAACTACCTCCTTGTCTTCTTCACAGCGTTTTGTTTCAGGCTTATTTGTTGCCATATTGCTATTGGATTCAAAGCTTGTGTCACTGCATGAAGAAGAAGATGGCTTCTTCCTTTTTTCTGCAGGTGCAAAATATTTATGTATGTCAAAGTATATATCGGTAGGTATAATTTGTCAGTAGTACTTTATCAGATAGGTTATGTTGAGCCGATATGCCTTCTCGGTGGCCTCGGTTTATTTCATAACCTGGTGGTGTTGTGGTTCCTCCTTTTAACGGAGCCTTGTGTTATCCACAAACCAAGGCTGAATTATGGTTAAATAGTGGCGATCACTGATTTACCCATTGCTTCGAAAGAAGCTGATCCGTTACTATGTGTCTGGTGTTACATATACATCATTCCGACGTTCCGACGCTGTTTAAAAAGAAAGACAACAGAAGTTACTATGTCGCACATAGCTGACAAGTGTTGCTATCTGCTGGCGCGTGCACCCTTAACTTCATAAGGAGACAATAAAAAGCATTAAAGGCCGGGACTGTATCGCTTGGCTGTTTGACGAATACGGTAGACTGTCTAAGGCCTAGAATTTTCTCAGAATTGTGATAACCAACTATATGTATACCTCGGATTACTATTTACCGCAAACAATCCCTTTGCCCAGTGTATGTAGCCCCATCACTCTCCATGTGTACTGCGAAAATCTTATCCCTAACCCACAATGCTCAAGCCGTTTAAGCTTTTATTCGTTTATTCGTAATGATTTACTGCCAGCAACCTGTGGTCTGCCGTGGGTTTTCCTCTTGCCACAATGCTGGCCGCCGTAATGTAAGTGAAATGTTTTTGAGTGTGGCGTAATACACAGAATTCAGATAATATGTAGTTGATCCACTGAATAGCTTAAAATAATAAATAAGCAGAGTAACTACGAAAAACTTCATTTTGACGTTCTCGATATTTCCCCTTTAAATGAGTCATCCTCAGGAGAAATTACTCCTAGATAATATATCAATAAACAATAATTTTCCAGTGCGTTCAAATTCATGTTATATTTTCTAGAATAGATTTGCGCCAGTGTGCCATATTTTGAGTTTTCATTTTGCGTGTTTTAGGCAGGACAAGTTACTAAACAAGTGGAACTGAATCACAGCGTGACGAATGTTGGATTGGCATTAAAGCCTCTATACGCAAGAAAGTACATTTCCAAACACCTCATGGAAAAAGTTGTATTGTCGGAGTTATTAATAATAGACAGGGAATTTCAGATATCGTACATACTACGACAAGCATATCGACGGCTTTCCGTCGTGACAATTTCTTTTCCGAACGGTTCCCATCTAGCTGTAGTACCTACACACACAAAGAATCCGCTCTGCGTAACATCCTTTAAAGGGGGATGACTCTGTCCGTCACTTGTATATATCGTCGTGTGTATAACACGAGAGTTTCCGCCAGAGCGAGAAAGCTCCATTATATTACAGGTATTTCTGATGTTTCCATGGAATGATTTGCTTTGTTTGGATTTTCTCTGTCCTGGGATTGGTTGATCCCATGGACGCCAGCACAGGTAAGTTCAAACAAACGTAACGATTGAAAACTGTTCTCACTCACACACATCAGTTATTGCCAGGCTGAGGACTGAGGATCTCGCGGGTTATTTGCCTGCTCTCCTTTATTCATCATCCAATATGGCTAACGCACCTGCAAGCATTGCTGTTATATATCATGGTTTAGACAAGATTTCTCACCCATTCCACTTGCGGCATCCATTTACCGTGGTATCGTGCATTAAAATGCACATAACATATTCGTAACCTTAAGCAAGACGACACACGGAACCAGAAATAGCGTGGGAAAAAGAACAGAGGACAATGTATCGTCCAGACGGGCTTAAGATCTTTTGGTAAAATTTAATGACAAGATGAAAGCATTGTTGTTGGAATTCTGTTAAGAAAAAAAAAGTAAATGTCATTAACACCAAACTACACCCACGTAGTAATCAATCGACCCGGTATTTAGGGGTTTAGGGAAACGAAAACGAAATTGTGTAGGCTATACACCACACACACTCACCTCCCCCCTTCTCCTCAGAGCCGCCAATGACCCACACATTTTACCCCTCATCCAAAATACGAACATCTATGAACAACAGCATTTAATGTATTATACCTAGCACCATTTGCATCTGGTTTATTAGCACGTCTGGATTTTGTGACATCTGGTAAATATGACTTTGCACTTGTTTATCGAATAATAATACTGCCATATCTCTAGGATTACTTGTCAAGGATATACCATTACTTCCGTATTGTTCATGTCATTTCCGGCTGCTTAACTTTTCCCTTCTTGTAGTGAAAATACGTTGACTTCCAGAATAACTCCTGGGTTAGTTGAAATGGCCATTCGCAACATTTTCATCATGCTTACATCAGGCTGTATTTATAACATTCTTTCGTGTTCAAATACCTTAAGGCAAAGGCCGCAGGAAAAATAAGGTTATGGAGTGGAAGGGCCATTAAAAACTGTATCTGAAAATACCTCACTGAATTTTTTAGACTGTGTTTCTCCAAAACAAACTCAGTCAAATGTTTTGATTGAATGTTGGGTTTTATGGACCATATTGATGATGTGATTCACCAGTGACGTCATGCCAACCTTTTTATGATTCTGAAACAGATATGTAATGTCATATTAGCGTTTTTATACAAATGTAAATGTTACACGAGTACGTTTCACAAGAACTTTATTCAGGGCTGAACACAAAGGTGTTCAAAAGGTTGTGTGCCGTCACCGGTGAACCACCGGTATTAATATGGTCCATAAAACCCACCATACAATCGAAATATTTGACTGCGTTTAATTTGGTGAAAGAAAATCGAATAATTTAGTGATCTTACCGGCTGTTTTTAATTTCAAGTTTAACACATGTTCAAGGTATAGTTAAAGAAAAGTTTTGACTGATATCATGCACAAGTGTTTCTGAAAATGGAGATTGATATAATCTAAATAACACAGAATTAAGTATGTTGACCAATATCGCCAAGGAGTCTACTTCTTAGTTGTCACATGACCAGCGAAAGGCAGAAAACTCTAACCTATATCGTGTCATTCTTCAAACGTGTACGGGGAGATGGAGAAAATAGCGGAAAGATTGATTCAAGCTGTGTGTGACTTTGCTACACGCGGTCAGCCAGTACATAGGACTGGATAGCGATCAGTCATTGTTTTCAAATTGTTAGATTAACATTAACTGTAGGGATCAGTTTGTGACGTGTACACATAATGCGAAGATAATGCGAACTAGGGAAATAACCGTTTAAAGGGAAAGCCGAACACCTTAACACCCTTTAAAAATAACAGGTGTGTTTGATATGTCCTGCAAATGTAAGCTAATTGCCAAACACATGAAAACAAATAAAAGAAATATATCTTGTATATTTTTTCTCTCTGCACAGAGTACAGACTCATTTTCAAGACGTGCGATGTAGAACATGCCGACACCAACGCCTCAGCCTACCTTATGTTGTTAGATGAGGGAGGGGCCTCCACCCAGACTGTCGAAATCGGCGGAGGACCCGGCAAGTTCAATCGGGGAAGGTAAGCCCTTGCACCACCTGCGGTTACCCGATACGGATGACACATATGCCCATTGTCAAGTTAATCTAGTGCGTAGAGTATAGCGTGAGTTTGTAGTCAATCTATCCATTAATGCAAACATCTGGTTGATGGGAATCTATTCCTCTGGTGGATTCTCAGCCTATTCATGCAGTGGATTCACGGCCTATTCCTCCAGTGGATTCAAAACCTGTTCCTCTTGTGGATTTTCTGCCTATTCCTCTTGTGGATTCTCAACATATTCCTCCAGCCCATCCCTCCAGTGGATTCCCTGCCTTTTTTTCCAGTGAATTCACTGCCATTTCTTCCAGTGGATGCTGAGCCTTCCTGCAGCTGACTCCTATCCCATTACTCCAGTAGACTCAGAGAATATTTCTCCAGTGAATTATCCACCCTTTCTTCTTATGAATTCTCAGCCTTTTCGCACAGTGCTTTCTCGACCTATACCTTCAGTGGTTTCTCAACCTATTCCTTCATTGGGTTCTCGGATTTTGCCTTCAGGGGGTTTTCAAACTATTCCTCCATTGGATTCTCAACCTTTTCCTCCAGTGACGTCTTGAGCGACCTATTCCTCCAGTCGATTATCAGCCTATTCCTCTAGTGAATTCTCTACCTATTCCTTCAATGGATTCAAAGCCTATTCCTCCACTGGATTCGACGCCTATTCCTCCACTGGATTCCCTGCCTTTTCCTCCAGTGGATTCACAGCGTATTCCTCCAGTGGATTCTCAACATATTCATCCAGTGGACTAACAGTTTTGCTTTCTGAACCTTTTCCTCCAGTGGATTCTCAAGCTAGTTTTCCACTTGATTCTTAACCTATTCCTCCAGTTGACTCAGAGAATATTCTTCCAATGAATATATCATCAGATTTTTCTCATCATTTTCTCTCAGTGGTCTCTCAGCCTATCCATTCAGTGAGTTTTCAACCTATTCCTCAATTGGATTCTCAACATTTTTCTCCCTTGGCATCTTAAGCAGCTATTCCTCCAGTCGATTATCAGTAGTTTCTTCTTGTTAATCTCAGCCTATTCCTCTGGTGGATTCTCAAACTATTCCCTAAGTGGATTCTCGGCCTTTTCCAGCAGTGCATTCTGAAACTATTCATCCAGTAGGTTATCAGCATATTCTTCCAGTAATTTTTCAATGTATTCCTCCAATGGTTTCTCAACCTAATCTTCCAATGAATTCTCAACGTATTCCTCCCTTGGGTTAACATCCAATTCCTCTAGTGGATTCTCTGTCTTAAAATGAAAGCATTTGGACCTCATTGAATTCATCCTTACAACGGAATCTGTAGTTTTCAGCCAGAAGTATTAGATATTCAGAAACAGCTGGCCTCTGTATTCAGCTCTGCTCGTGAAATCATTGACACTAAATTGTCTTATCCACACACCTTTTGTGTTCTCAATTCTTTTATGTCGTACATGGAAAATAGGTACAGAAAAAAGTGCGTATTGATGTTGACTTTCTTACCAAACTATCCAGGCTTAAAGTGCGCTGTTCTCATCTTTATGTATTCAGGCGCTCTTTCGTTCCTTGTATAATGTATGCAGTTACACAATCTTCGGCTACAACTTATAATGGATTGATACATATACATCTACAAGTCTCGATAAATAGAAGACCATAGATAACTTTTCTCTGGGCCGATGTTTCACTCTCCTGTTTAATATTTGCTGAAAGTAGTGAAAGCAGTTTGGCTCTGTGTAATTCTTTTTCTTTTTCTCCTGCTGCTTCCGGCCTGTCATTGATAACATTAGACCATTTTGGGATGAGATTTGATGAATTCCCCAAGAGACGTATTCGTAACTGTAGCACAACTGTTGATGTTGTTGAGAACAAGACAGTTAGTATGGTGCATTAGCATAGACGTTTTCCAAATCAAGTCAGCGTAACTTAGCCATGTGTCAGGTTTTAAGCAAACCATCTGTCAGGTGACAACAAAGTGAACAGACCGTCTGTCAGGTTGTAGCAAAGGAAACGAATATTCTTTTACAAGAAACGAAGGCATCTGTTTCCGAGTGTCCAATTATCGTGAGACATTAACATGTGTGTTTGTATTCACATTCTTCTTCTTACACATCCAATACAAGATTATAAGTATGTACTCTACCTGAAAAGTTAACGTCTTGAGCATGAATGCGCTTTGGACACTAAAGAATGATGAACGAAGATTGACATCTGCAGTCTTATCACACAGTTGTGAACATTGAAATACAACGGCAATAACTCTTGAGGTAAGAAATCTGCTCTGTACTCCGTAATACATCCAACTATAGGTGGCACGGTGTTAGCTGATAAGGGTAGACAACTCTGCACATACATGTACTTCTCAGGGTTTTGTCTAGTGCCGCTGAACGGCAGATACACACAAGCACTTGACAGACAATCTAAACAGCAATTCAGCTATGTATATCACATCAACAAAACGGAACTGAGGAGGACAGGATAGGGCAACGCTATGGAACGTGTCGTCGGTCCAATATTCCATCGCTTACAGCGCTGTCACTTCGTAGTTTCCTGCCATCGCTTTCCGTCAGTGTAACGATAGCGCAAAGGTATGGTGATGGCCTTCACCGGCTTCCATATTTGACCATAACTTAGCAACAACTTCATGAGAACATTTACGTCATTCAGTCATTCCCAACAAGGCTTGCAGACGACGTGAATTCCATGCGCCTCCTGCAATCATCGTACGTAGTGTCGATGTCATTTTGACTCCCCTTATCATAAAATGGCAGATAACCGTACACCTCCATGACATCATCCGCAATAGTTCGCTAACAAGACTGTATGCAGTATAATGTAGGCCTAATGGTATAAACCTATAATGAGATGACTCCTTGCTTAATCATCATATAAATCTGTCGATCATATATTGGGGATATTGTCGTCTCATTTGGGTTCCATTCAGGGTCGTCGTTATGTATGAAATATGAAGCAAGGGGGACAGCATTTGTCCTACAGCACCATTTCGCCTGGATTTATCCCCCCTGAACTGGAAACTGTTTGGCAGCAATCCAGATTATGAGTGTTTCTACGAGAATTTCTGTGACGTTGACAATACTGATGAAAAGGTGGAGCGTCGCCGACTCGACCATCTCAAATAGAAACGCTAATGCGTCCCTATATTTGACTGATTTCGTTTGGTAACGGGCGTGAAAAGCATGGCGTTTAAGTAGATATCCCACTTAAGCAATGAATACGTCTCTGTGTCACAAAGTATCTTACCGTAACGGTGAAGGGAGGCTATTCCTGTCTGTAGTATAAGTTTATTGGCTGACCGAGATACAGCACATAATTTTTGTCCCCTGCATAGAAAGCCTGTGCAACATAATTAGATACTGATTTTACACTGCATAGCTTTTTCAAACGTCCATGTACTACATATAGTATGACACAGAAGAATTAAGTGATGTTTAGACAACCTTTCACTGACTCGCCAAGTTTGTCAACTGACCTATTCCACCTCACTTCTCTTCGTCAGCTTCATAGGTATACATATGCAATTTACACTACAATGTAAACAATCAAACATTGTCAACAACCAAACAATGTCAACAACCAAACAATGTCAACAACCAAACAATGTCATCTTTTATCAGCGATGTCTTGGAAGGATGTGAATCCACCCCCTCCCCCAATTGCATTACCAGGGAAGACGCGGAAAAGACCCGGCAGCCGGACTCTGACACCATTTTATTGACGTACAATGTTCCTTTCCCAAAGAATCACAACAACGCCACATAAAAGATGGTTTACAAGGCGATGCAGTGAAAGAGTGATATATACCTTGTTAAGGTTGCACAACATTCCATTTTTTAGCGTCACGATGGTCCAAGGTACTTCTTCACACTAGCGCCATCTCTCGGCGGAAAAGCAACTATATTATAAGCATTCTGACACAGGTTTTGTCTGTTGAACCTTTTTCTTACAGCGTTTGAGGAGGCACCAGTGATAACTGATCACAATGGTAGTTATTTAGTATTTAACGTCACGTCGACACTTGGGTAAAGGCAGCCCTATGCTTTTTAGAATTTTGGTCTTCATTTCGACTATTTATCCTACCTTTTGCTCCTCTTCTGTGCTCTTTACAATTAAGTACCGAGATCGGAGATTAACCTCTACAAACAGTCACAGAGATGAATAATTCTAGTTGTTCATGCACACTTCATAAGATCCTCTTTCGTGTTCTACAGTCAAGAACCCAGATGAGCGAACGAGGAAACCGCCATGGAGAGAAATAGTTACATTTCTACATGCACATGTCACAGTTTCTTTGTCGCCCAACTGCACCTGTTAGTCGACCGTTCAAAGATTTATATGACAACTACTAGTACACCTTTTATTCTGACTGAACAAGTTTAGACATGATTGTAATGAATGTCGAAATATGGGACAAGACCTGCTTTTGCATGTTTACTGAGCAGTGCATGTTTACCTCGTTACAATGAATGCAGGGGGCTATTCAAGTGGTGTCGTCACTACAACAAAAGTAGCAACATACACCCCCTTAGCGCCATGTAAATGTTTAAATTCACTAGGATGTATGTCTAATAATATCCTGTGTTGTATTACCACGACTAGCATGCCTTATAGCTGCATTTAGTCTGCAAAACTCGGGCCATTCCTCAATAATTTTAGTTCTTATTCTTACATTCCTTACCTTTGGCTTATATGGCCTATGCTTGTTGCAGTAAAAGGACTATGAGGAAATGCAGTAATGAAATTTTTATTGTTTAAAATAAAGATTCTCATCTCTAATGACCGTGCCCCCGAAACACCAACCAATCCCTTCCTTCCCCTTTTTCCCGACACACGTACTTTCATCCCCACCATAAGTCCACCCATCCACTGACTCTTCTCCAGAGTTCAGGTTCACTTTTAGTAATGTTTCTATCATATGACCAAAGCGCCAGCGTGCAGCGAGCCGGCATATTTGCTGTGCAGCTTCATTGGGAAGCTTTGAAGCAGATAAGGCAGGAGGCTTCATGAGATCACAGTACGCCCATTCTAGATGGGGTAGCATTTGCTCAATTGCCTTATTCCCAGTTTGAACCGCTCCTATGTGTGGAGCCCTCGTGTTTCAGATAAGAGGTGAATAATTTAGATTGTGAACCAGAAGTGAAACTATCTGTCTCATTTTCTTGGAATCAAACCGATGGGGAACATCAGTAATCATAGTGTAGATATAATGGGAATACGTAATTATATGCAGCTGGTTTAATTTAAGGACAATTCTGATGATAATGTTGAACTAGGATATGTGTATAATTCTCTGAACTATTATTGCTGATGTTAATGCTGTACTATTCTGGTTTCTGTAATTTGCTAAATTTTTTTCTTTTATTTTTTTTGTCTGTCAGTATGAGTAATACTGCTAGTATATTAGTGCCATTTGTATTGCTGATGTGAAAGTGTCATCGTTATAAAAACCTGGTCTCGTATCCACGTGACAGAAATATTTGTATTTGTATTGAGTATTTAGATGCCCTCCAATTGGGTGTATGTATGTAAGTACCCTATCTCTGTACATTCATGTGTTTTTCTAAGAACTGGGGCCGGGATTGAAAATGTTTTACCCCGCGAACAAAAGGAGCCACAAGCCTGAGAGAAGAGCTGGGTTCACCTTAGTAAAGCCGGAAGAATCTATCCCTTGCCCCAGTAATGCCCGGTTCAAGGTCCCTCCGTTAACAGAAGACCTAGCTCATAAAAACCCGGCCTACAAAAAAATAATTGTCGTACCAGGAAAAGGCCTATTTTTAGACGACTGAATCAATAATGCCACGAATTCACTTGCCTCGGATTCAGACTTTGGTCACATTTACCGCCATTTTCCGGTAATTTACGTGAACGTTTGGGTAAAGTCCTTGTTGGGCATGTGATGCTCTCTGCGCTCGCTTTATATCACTGCCACCAATGGCAATTTTGGTATCAAAAAAACAAAAATGAACAACGCCAAGGTCACAGGTGTCGTGGGTTAGGAGACAGGTAAGGAGGTCAGAAAACAGAAAATGCTGATCCAGTTTTTCTGTTAATACTAAATACTACTGAGCCTAAGCCCTAACACACCCACGTGTGTCGCGGCGTCCAAAGGCCAAACTCTTGTTGCGTCATTGATCTTAATCGAGCATTCTAAACCAACACTAATCCTATTTTCTTCGTCACACATACCAACCATTTTGTTTGCCGAACTCCTTTCAGTGGTCAAACGGCAAGGTCACTCGATCACGTACCAGCATCATGTGATTTAGAACGATGTAACAATTGGAAATACTGTCGTCGTCAGATTACTGGGCGCCGAAATGCCCGGACTACGTCATGTAAATCACATTCCGTTTCCTTCGTTGATATATCATTCACTTTTGTTCCTCATGCAATTTTAATGGTATTTTGAAGCCAGTATTATGAAGTTTTTTTGGCAACTTTCAAAGATATTGCCTCATTTATGTGGCTAATATAAGTGAACCAGTGGCTTGTAAGTACATGCGAGAGCTGTCTGCAGGAATTCTCGAGAGAATGCGATTGCTAAATGGAGCACAGATGGCGGCGCATGCGCTGTAAGGAGTATGGGACAGAGTGGGCATCACTTGATCTACCGTCACCACAAATGTAAGATGTCTTCCAATCGCAGCAGAGGCAGTAAAAACTGGGCAATAGCCCTACTATCTGCCTGGTGTATATTGCACTAGACTGTGCTCTATATTACACAATGCACGGCGTCTGCTTCACATAAATGCGTTTTCTCGGTGCTGACCTACATGGAGCAGCTGTTCAGAACTATATTGTATAAATTCAGTAACATACTGTCAACCAGTCAACACATAAGTAAGGTAATGGAATTAGGCCGTTGCAAGGCCAGCTGGAGATCGGGTATCTTACTAGCCGAGAGCGATGTCTGCATAAGTTATATACAGGTATATATACATGTACACCCACCAGCAAGCAGACTCGTATATGCTCTATGTAGTATGGGCGCAAACAGGATATACCGATCTAATGTAACATTTCCCGAGGTATGAAAACAGGTGAAATGTACATATTGATTTCACAATGTAGATAAGTAAACAGAACAGTTCAGTGACGATTGGCAGATAAACATGCCAGTGTGACCAACAAGACATGAAGCCAAATGTAAAAAAAATCACATCATACACCACATTCACCCCTCAGTTGTCTGCCCCTGAAAATCAAAATTTGTGGCCAACCCCAGTTCCTAAAAACATCACCTATGAAGCGAAATATAACTGATCCAAACAATGAAACACTCGAGCACGTGGCTTGCATGTTTATTATAATCACTCCTGATAATGGCAAATTGAAATGCCGAGTCACGACGAAGCTATATATGAAATTATATACAGACGATATAGACATGAGGAACAGTATAGTGCAATATTTAATTATTTATTTATTTATTTATTTTATTTAATTTATTTGATTGGTATTTACGCTGTACTCGAGAATATTTTACTTGTACGCTTTTCCCTAGCTCAAGAGTCTTCTTTCTTTCCCGCGAATGTTGCTCACTATTCTTTCTGATTACTGTTAAAATAAAAAATAAAATCAGGACTGACAAACAAGTCGTCAATAGCCCTTTTTTGGATGTATATCTTATTGGTTTCAGTCCCAATTTTGCACGAGTTTATACGAAATGGCGGTCAGCGAACCCTGGCTAGCTGTTGATGCGCTATGTACATTAGAAATAATAATGACCTGATGATTTTTATTATTTACGAATACGTAGGTGATATTTAGCCAGAATTACTCTAATGGAAGCATATTTTGAAGCCTTCAGCTTTGACATGTTCAGGACAGCACCCTCGAAACAGCCGAGTTCCAGGTTAGTAAACGGAAGAGTACAGATCTGCATTCTGAATGCTAAATTAAGCGGGAAAGAAAGAAACAGATCACAGAGTTAAGTACAATATAGACATGCGGTACATGATAGGCATGTCGTACGATGTCGACGTGTAGTTCAGCCGTTCTCATATGTGTGGTACTGTCTCCCTGTTGGTCAAACTGAGCGCCAATCAGAAAAAGGACAATGTATTTTATACAATTTTCTTCTATGATCTTCGATCTCTTTCACTCATAGGATACTCACCGTTTTGTCATTTTCGGCTATCAATGACTGATGTGTCATACTGCTATTGTACTTTGTACCCCGTCGTGTTCATAAAGGTCCTTTCAGTCAGATTTTCTAAAGATTAGAAAATATTGAAAATGGCAATGCAATAAAGCGTTTTACATATTTTAATAGTGTTGCAGTTGGCTGAAGAATAAAGGACCTTTTCTAATAGCTTTACCTGTGTCTTTAACATATTAACAGTTCGTGTAACTAGATGTAATCTGTGCGATGGCAACAGAGGTATACATCGATATGTCCAACGCCACAGGGGTTGTGCAAAGCACTGAGTCAATGGACGGATCTGGAGGTTGGACTACATCTATGTGATTGTTAAGAAAGTACATTAAATTAAATCCTATGAAGATACGAACAAGTAAATTGTGTAGTGAAATCAAAAACATGTATATAAGTGTGGACATCTGAAGTTTTCATTCATTGCGATTTTTAGACAGTTTAGGAAAGCAATTCAGACTCTATCCTAATCCTTATCATTCCACCTGGCTTTTAAGACAGAGATATTTTAACATCAAAGTAGCTCTTACGGAAATGCATAACTTAATTCCTTGAAGTAGCTTTTAAAAGCCAGTCATACACGTAGTGTGAAAGATGTATGATTTCTGACGGGCAGCACAGATTAAATACATAAACAAATAAAGTGGAGAAGCCATTGTCAATAACGCAAAGCCAAATGGTAAGTAGGCTGGGTTGTTTTAAGAAATTAATACAGTATCTCCAGCAAGTGATCCTGTACTGTCAAATTTATTAAAGGGATGTAAAAGAGGTGATGTGAGGTCACAAGTTGAATATCACTGTTGTGGTATTATAGCGCCGTGGGTATCAGTTAATATAATATAGTAATGTTGAACACATTTTACGATGTACTTTACAGCTTGGACGAGGTGAATAAGACACTAGACTTCGAGGGACCGGTTTGTGCTGTTCAAATTCACCGTGGCCAAGCTGGGAACAAGGAATCGTGGAAACTACAATGGGTGAGAAAAACTTATACAACAGCCTACTTTTAAGATTGGTAAGATTTACTTACTTTTCAAACAGAAATTCACCAATGTTTTTCTCAATGGAATATGTATTGTATTGATTTTCTGGGCATGTGCATAATCGAGATGGTGGCCACTCCATCCCTAAGAGGATTTGGTTCAGATCCCGTAGAGCGGTCGACACTTTTCATTCATAAGGCCGTTTAGGTGGCCTTGCGTCATAGATTTGGGGGATCTCTTGCCGTCCGAAAAATAGATAAGATCTATTCTTTACTGATACCATTCCTATTTTATGGCATTTACTCGAGAATATTTCACTACTTCAATACGGCAGTCAGCATTATGATGGGAAGAAACCGGACAGAGCCCGAGAGTAGCCACAACCGTCCGCAAGTTGCTGGTAAGAGGCGCTTGGTTCATTATATTGTACTAGCACGTTAACCACTAGGCCACGGACACCCGAAATGAATATGCCATACATGAACACATTCGTGTCGCTCTCCTGATGTAAAGAAATGCATCACATGTGAGAAGGTTCACCAGCTACACCTGATTGTCAAAAGTCAGTGGTTTACGCCATGCAAGGATTCCTTTTCTTGTCCTGTCCATCTTTGTAAGTGTTTCATATTGTCTACAGCTTTCAAACCTCAGTGGGGAACTGGTGGATTTTCCTCTCCCAACAGGTGTCGCTGCAATGAATTAGGACTTGTAGACCATAAGTCTTTTGTTAGGCAACATCAAACATGTTGCGTAGAACGGTTTCATTTATGACGTAATTGATCTACTCACTTTGCCGTGGCACTATGTCACTAAAATAACGTCACATGTCCCAATATTCTTTAAGAGGCGCTGACTGTTTCATGAAAGGTTTTATGATCCTTTCAAAGTTACATGCGGTCTGATGGCCTCGACAAAGGAGACAAGTCTGAGAGCAAACTGCACAAATTCTCCAGCATTGCTTTGCATCCGATGGTACTGTTCCACTTTACTCATAAGGGTGCTTGTATTTTCAAGAACTTTTCAGCTATATCTGATTAAAACACTAATTTCAGCTCACTGTGGTTTATTCTACCGAGAATGCCAATTTTACTATAAACGACTGTGAGACCGAAGACGACTGGATGGAAGAAAAGGGAAAAAAATATACAAGAAAGGGTATAATTTTGCTCTATGCTTCCTAGCACGTTGCTTTCCACTGCATTGCCCCTCAGCCATTGTGTATGGCAAAGGAGGTATCGGTGTTACACAATGTACCCCAGCAGTATTAAAGAGACTATAAAGGAGAATTGTCGCAATTTTCGATTTAATCCATTTATACTGAACCATAAGTATTTTTCCTAGAATACCCAACTTGAGCACATTCAGAAAATATCAGCCTCGGTATCCCGCGATTTTCTGTTTTTAAGCAATAATTAATTTTTCAAATTTTCCATTTCGACCCGAACTACGAAAGTTAATATGTGCACGAAAAGTAATGAGTATTGCCATATATGGATGTGTAAGGCCGCTTGGCAAAGTTTGGGCAAAGTAGACGCTTACATTTCATTCCATTCTCGGCGAAAGCAGTTGTAACGTCATGACGTCACAGAGACATTGTGTAACATGTGTAACCAATGTTTGTGTCATCCGATGAGAACAACACTTTCGAAATACGGGTCAACCTAAAATCGAATATTTATGAGTTTGCGTATTGCAGAAAAGTTCAGAAAAACGCGATTTTCCATCCCGGTTTGTCTTGAAATACTTATATTCACACCTACAACATGCAAAGCTGCATTAAAAAATTCAAGGCACGTACAAGTCACCATACGCAAATTCTCCAATATAATCTCTAACACTAACCTTAATCGCGCTTTTTATCGCATGTATGATGTACCCTGTGTTACTGGGATGAACTTCCGTGGTTTTGTTTTCGCTTACTGGGCGACTCGCAAAATTCCTTGACACCATCAGCAAAACGGTCCTATGTACTCTTTCCCTCTTTCCATCAGCGTCTCACTCTTTTCTGTATTTTTCTTCATAAAACACCTACACAGTAATATATGTCCTGCATCGTTACAGCAGAAATCGATGTGTTCTTCTGCAATTTGGGCCCTTTTGTGTTGCCCATCCGAGTATGCTGTTTGCTTTCGTGGCTCTGATCTCAGCGTACAACGCTCAGGTTTCTGCTGGGTGAGGCATTCATTGCTATTTCACAAGAGGATACTTAAAACACTGGGTCAAAATGTGAGTTATTTCGAACGGAACCGGGTCTTTTCATTCAATTTGCTATACTTTCTGCTTTTTCTGTTTAATTTTATTTTTTGCTATAGTCGCCATGACATTTCTTGTTTATTATCTCATAAATAGTACGTTAATAGAATCTTTTATTTACTTTATTGA
The DNA here is from genome assembly GCA_016165875.1 of Acanthopleura granulata. Lineage (NCBI taxonomy): Eukaryota > Metazoa > Mollusca > Polyplacophora > Chitonida > Chitonidae > Acanthopleura > Acanthopleura granulata. Next base: position 4,388,057 of record JABBOT010000009.1, on the reverse strand, counting down.
ATAAAGATCATATAAAATATTCAGTTATAATTGGATGGATTGGTGAATATTTTCTGGAAAGGGGGAGGGGTGGCTGTAGTTGTCAGACCATACTGTTAGATTCAACAAACAACGACAGGTTTACCTAACACATTGAACACATCTGTTTTCATCTAACCCAAGAGATTGAAATTCAGCGCATTTAGATTCATCTAACCCAAGAGATTGAAATTCAGCACATTTAGATTCATCTAACCCAAGAGATTGAAATTCAGCGCATTTAGATTCATCTAACCCAAGAGATTGAAATTCAGCGCATTTAGATTCATCTAACCCAAGAGATTGAAACTCAGCACATTTAGATTCATCTAACCCAAGAGATTGAAATTCAGCGCATTTAGATTCATCTAACCCAAGAGATTGAAATTCAGCACATTTAGATTCATCTAACCCAAGAGATTGAAATTCAGCAAATTTAGATTCATCTAACCCAAGAGATTGAAATTCAGCACGTTTAGAGTCATCTAACCAAAGAGATTGAAATTCAGCGCATTGTAGATTCATCTAACCCAAGAGATTGAAATTCAGCACATTTCATCTAACTCAGGAGATTGAAATTCAGCGCATTTAGAGTCATCTAACCCAAGAGATTGAAATTCAGCGCATTGTAGATTCATCTAACCCAAGAGATTGAAATTCAGTACATTTCATCTAACCCTAGAGACTGAAATTCAGCACATTTAGGGGCATCCAACACACTTAAATTCACCGTACCAAAACAGATTTATCAAACAGAGTTCGATACACGTAACACAGACAGATTTACTTAATACAGTTAGGTTTGTCACACAGTTATGCCTGTCTCAGGCAGTTAGATTTACTCAATAGACCTAGGTTTACCTAACAGACTTAAGTTCATGCAACAGCATTAGCTTCACTTAACACATTTATATTTGTTTAATACACTTAGTTACTTTCAGTACAGTTAGATTCACCTAGCACGGTTTGATCCACCTGAAACATGCACTTATATCTGCCCAAAACCGTTAGAATCTTCTAACTAGTGGGACTGACTTAATACAGTTGGAGTCACCTAACGTAGTTAGATTGGCTTAGCACAGTTGGAGTCACCTACCGTGGTTGGATTGACTTAGCACGCTATGAAACACTGATAGATTTACCTTGAACAGTGCTTTAAAGGAAGAGGGAGTAAATCAGCAATACTCAGTATTAAAAGAAAGCCCAAGACTTGTGCTTATTAATGATATAAAACCCAATTTTTTCTGTAGTGTATTTCGCTAGGGAAACAGGTTTACACTTAAGAGTCATATAAAAGCAGGCTTTCCTTATCGAGGCAGCCATTGTTTGAGGTCGTGCCAGGATCTTTAGTCCAGGAAGAATAGACCAGCGTCTCGCCCAAAGCGAATGAAGCATGCAAGTTTCTCTTGCAGGCAATAAAACCCAGACAACGTTCCATTTGACGCTTAGATTCGTCCAAATAAAGGTTGAACAGGTAGTTGTCAGACATATCGCCTGTCCCTATTGAATTACACACACAAAAGAATTTGCCACAGTGGATCCCATTATTGGACAATATGTCAAGTTTAATGCCAGAGTTCACATCATAACCAACATTAGGTGGCGTATCAAGTGTGCGAAGTTGAGATAAACGGGATAAAGTTTCAACATTTCAGGTAGCACTGTTTATAAAATCTCATATTTTTTGTGGTCGCTAGTGTCCCCTGTTGTGCTTACATTGCCATTACCCATCAGGAAACTGGCACGACCACAAACAATGGACTGGTTCTTCATGACAAAGTTGTGGGGGATATACTTCGTTATTTTATCAAATAAAGGGAAAGGAAAAAAATACCTATCTATCTATTTTTTTCTCTAAATTTCTGATTTTTTAGAAGAGAAATGAAAGTTTGATATTCGTTTGTAAAATGGCTGAGATATATGCAAGAAAAACGGACAGGCCGACCGTTTGGGAATTGGGTTTGCGGCCTCGTCCTCAAACAGCTACATTGAGATTAAGCTAACACATATGGGTTTATCTATAACACATTGATTTTCGTAACAAAAGCCCTTTCTTTTGTCACCCAGTACTGTGAGTGTCAGTTAAAAGTGAACACAAATGAGCATTACTGGTCGATTCAACAACCTGACATGAGAGTTGTTGTAGTGCATGCTAAAGTAATTACAGGTACATGTAAATAACCCCAAGGATTCATTTGAAAGGCAGTTGAAACTTATCCCTGATAGTTCATGGAAGCTGGGGTCTTTGGGGACCATGGACTCAAGACTGGGAACACATGGAGTGCTTACGTCATCGCTACCGTGCTTGTGACAACCCGGCACCGATTTGCGGCGGATCACAGTGTATCGGCAACAGCAGCCAGATTAAATGTGGGTGCTCTAGCTCTCCATCGGAACAAACCATGTATGTAACCACAGCAACACAAACAGGTAACATTGAGTGGAATGTCTAAAGATTTCCATTCCCAAATAATGGGCTACTTTGACTAAATGCACTTCAAGCCACAAACGTGCGTGTTTCAATTCGTAAATTTTTCTTTCGTAAACTTGTCTTAACAATGACTATACATAACCCATTTCTGACCCTGTTCCACAAAGCAATCGCAAGCGAAGTTAATTGTAACTACCATATCTCTTTAACGTGGGTTGTGATGATAGTTACAATCAACTTAGTAAAAGACTGCTCTGTGGAACAGCGACCTGTACTTGAAGCTTGAAACAACGTTCCTTGAATTGTATAAATATATACGTCCTGTCTTAAAATAATTTTCACTTTAGCTGAGGGATGTGGAGATAGAGGGGTTTGTGGCTTAGTAGTCACATGTGCTCTCCATATAATACTGTTCTTGGCTTCATTCTGTCTATTGTTAATTTAACAAGTTCATAGATTTTTCATGTCCACGTTAAGAACTATAAAACAGAAAAGAGAAATGCATTTGTGATTTTAACAAAACCGTCTCATTCTTCCTCCACGTCTGAAGATCTTCAAGAAAAAACGTTTGTTTATTTACTTGATAAGTCTTTTTGCACTGGAACTAAGATAAGACAGGCTACATGTGTATATCAATGGTCAGCTGTGGAATAAATACAAATGTTTGTTAATGTGAGAAGAATTTATGGCTGGACTAAAAATGTGCGCCATAAACTTATACATGTGTTAAACATATATATGAGAGTATGCATGTATAATATTGTATATTTGCAGACGACCGTTATTTGACTGTGTGGCTGGTTTTTGCCGGATTCCTGACCCCACTGTTGACTGTATTCTTTACAATAGTTATTTGTTATCTGTAAGTACCGCCACATTTAGGTATATCTGCTAGATTTGTCCTATGAAAATGTTGAAAGTGGGCTTAACAAAATGAAGTAGATTTAGTCCTTAACGGGAGATAACTCTCTAACCAAAATCTTCCTCATAGCTAAGCATCAAGCATCAAGCATCAAGCACTAATCTTTTTGCACTATGAAATATGTTTCATAGTCGGAAGTGTAGAGGACTAGAACTGAGTTGCGACTCGGACACTGGGCTCCTTGTGACACTAACAAAGCTAACTTTTTATAACACAGGTGACTCGATTTACTAAGTATGAGGCCTAGAATGCTAAGTAACTGGAGGCCAGTAGCACCTCATTCAATGGTGCTGTTGCTCCGTGAAGTCACCGGCACAGATTTTTTGTAATGAGGGAGTGGGGCATGGGTCGGTGCCAAGGCAGTCGTTGAACTTTCATGGGCCGTCAACGATACCAGGGGCGGGCGTTGTGGTGCAATCGTTACAGCCATGTCTACATTTGCCAGGCCTAACATGGGAATGAAGTGTAATACAACTGCTGCCCATAAACATATATGATTACATACCATAGTAGTTAACTCACTTAAGTAAATCAAACACGAATTTACAGCTTGAGCCACGATTTTCCGCAAACGATTAGCTGCTACATAGATTGACTGATTCATTGATTTATGGGTCGATATATGGTTGATTCATTCATTCATTGATTCATTGAATGACTGATTGCTTTACTGCTTGCACATACTTCTTTATTCGGAAGTCGTCACTTTCATTTTTCTGTAATTATTATTCGAATATTGTTCTTCAGCGTTTTTCGGCACTTCAATAACGTACTGGAAGTATAGAAATTGGCACCACATTCCTTTTGAGGTTTTTTTTTCGGGGGGAGGGGTTTCTAACATTCGAAAAGCAAAATATGGATGTATGAACTGATTGATTGATTGACTGATTACCTTATTCTAATCTCACCGCATTCTCTTTTCGTTACACGTTATTCGATTGTCGTGCTAGCACCTGTTTTCGTTATTTGGGTCTTGAACCACATGCTAGCAGTAGAAAAGTTACTGCCACGCTTGTTTCCATTATTCATATATCGGATTATTCATTATAATTATTCAATATTCTTTATACTTAGGTCAAGGCATCCAGACAGAAACGTGGATTGACTGATTATCAAGTTGAATACAGCGAAAACATTTTTTTTTGTTATTTAGATCGCGAACATTACCTAATTTCTTGGAACTTCGTTTAGTGCAGGCAATATACAAATGTTTTGCTATTTAAATAAGATAGTCTGCTTATCGCCGCATTTAATTTTGGTTTCTTTTTGAAAGTATTCTTTAAAATAAAAATGGATTATAGAAGACACTCTGGACTCCATACACATGTATATATGTATATGGGTTAAAAACGAATCAAGTAAGCATGTAATGCAAATATTTAATGTGAGCTTATTACAACTTGCCTATTTCGTTTAATCTGCCTCCATGCATAGAATTAAAACCGAACGCTAGTCTATACTGGGTAAGTGTGTTGGACGTCACAGTCCTGTTGCTATTCTTGATTGTTTAGAGATATTGGGATGTGTTAAGACCTCACACGCATCAAGTCGCAGCTTCTAACCTTGAGTTACTTAAACTATGGTGTTTCCTACTCAGTTCTGGTCCTAAAGCAAGGAGGTACATTACAAAGCCTGAGCAGGAGGGCCATGCAGAAGAAGGTTGCGAACCTCTTCAGGCTGAAGCAAACACAACGGAAGCAAAGACACATACGCCCCCTCGTATCGCAAATCATCTCACAGTAGAGTAAGTTGAACCGGAACAATTCTTTTTCTGTACATACAACAAGCATTCACAATTTAAATATAGTACACCAAGGTAATAGTTACCGTGAATTTTGGCTTCATTTTAAAATGTTGTAAGAATGTATTTTTCATATTCATCATCCAAGAGATGTCAGACATATTTGTTTCTTCAGACCAAACAAGAGGAAGAAACAAACAGTTTGAAGAATCAAAATTCCATCTATCTTCTATCATAATGTTATAAGGACACGGGTCAATGACACCGATAAACCGCATAATCTATTGGCCTGAAGTGCAGACATCATGTTTTTGAGCGAGACTTTTATTTTAAAACGAAAATATCTTTCCTTTCCAATTCACCTGACTCACAGATAGGATGCGTGAGAGACCTCCCCAGGAAGACAGTGAAGAAGGAGAAGAAGAAGAAGACTTTGGACGTACCGGAAGCGGAAACTTGTATGCCAGGTCCTCCACTGAGCAAGAACTACCGCAAACTGAGACAATCTCAATTTCTCCGTATAGTCCAACAATAACAGCTATTTAACCAGACTGTGTTGATGGCACATGTTATCGTTACGGTAGATTTTGAACCCAGGCGAATTTTTTTGTGAACAGTGAATCAAATAAAGAGGCATCTAGCAGAAAATCGCTCCAAAAGTTAATAACTTGTTTTAAAGCCATTAGACACTGGAAACTCCAAAATGGCTACCAATTTTCAACACTGCATACATTTTGACTACATGAAGGACTTGCTTCAACCGCAAACAGCATAAGTTGTAAGAAAAACAATATTCAAAGCTATGCACTGGTTGGTAATTAAAAATTTACATTTCATTTAAAAGACATATTTCCAATATCAACAAAGAGCTTCCATGTGAATTTTTGTGTCAGTATTTGATCGATTCTTGCTAATTTTGCTCTTTATCTGCTTCTCTGGAAACATTTGTTACTGGGTTTCGTCATATTCTGATGTCCCTCATGTTTGTCGCGCATTGATATGTATATTCATCCCATTCTGTCATTATCACACTCTTGCATTTCGCTCACTGTGTAGCTTCAGTGACAAGAACACTAGTCAAAATGTGACGGCGGCTATATCGTTTTTGTCAGGCTTAAAGTTAATTTGTCCTGCCACTGTTAACCCAGAATGCCCAATTCGGTGGACGACTAGTGTACCAATGTTAGTTTCGACGCCTAGGTTAAGAAAGAAGATTTACTTATTCGATTGGTGTTCATACTATGATTTCATTACCTTTATTGATGTTAAGCTGCTAAAAGCAGTGTTTAATTATTTTGCTTTTGAACAAATTATTACCTTGCTAAACGTATTCCGAAACAAGCTTAAAGCTCAATCCAGCGCCTTACCTGGTGTGCATTTACCGTTTAAGAAGGAAAGTGCCTATCTAAGTCAATCCCCACTCCATGTACAATCTAGCCAAAACTGGTTCCTACAAAATTAGACTTGTCCCTAGCGTTATGTCCCAGGTAATCAAGGAACGTGCCCTGAAATTTCTTCACTCTACCAGATACATTTGACATAACCTCGTCGCCCCATTTACGTTTCGTACGAAATGCTCAAACAATCTATTTTACCGTTCACCCCTCTTGACTAGAACAACCTACCAGTAGCTACGAGAAATACTTCCAGCGTAACATAGTCTGAAAGCTTCCAAGGATAATTCTATCTCTACTCTGGCGCCTTTTCAGTGGTTCTGTACCTCGGACTAGAGAATGCAAACGCTTAAGTATACCTTTACTCCTAAATATATGCGGCATTTAAAATGGTTTCAGCCAACTGCAAGGCCATTGATTTAATAGCCACCTCTTTTTGCTCAGGCTATATACTTGCCGCTGTTGTTTTTCTGGGGAAATCCCAAAATGAGATCAGTCTATTTTTTTCCATTCAAAGACAAATGCTTTTCTGTAAACTATGGAGACAGATCACACGTCAGACAGTTTTTCTTTGCTTTTCTGTCCGTCAGCAACTCCACTGAAAATATTATGCACGGACTAATGAAATTTTGTGCACAGGTTAGTCTTTGATTAAAGGCCAATCCATTATCTTTTCATGGTGAATCAGATCTGACTCCGGTCCAGGAATTTATTAAGTGATATTTTTTCCTTATTAAAAGTTGCATTGCCCCTTCGTTTTGCAATGACCGGGAGACTGTGTACAGATTTGCAATCTCGGAGTACCTTTTTGTATTTCTACATATACCAGGATTGTGCTGATTGACAGAGCATCCCCGATGCTTGACTCTACCATACAGTAAAACGGCAACGTCCTTTACTAAAGCGAAGTCGTTGTGTTGTCGTTACAATGTAACTCGAAGCCTGCGCATTTTATCGACATGATGCATCATGTGCCACGAACATAGCTACATGCTTGCAGTGTAGTGATCAGCAACGGCATTTATTGATCCTCTACTCCGTGAAAAGACATGTTGTCATCTAAACCGTTAACTCCGAGTGAACTTACTCAACAACCGAAGATATCACCCCACGGGGTGTTACGGCTCCACCCACCACTGGCTTATTCCACACAGTCAGCATCGGGGTATAGCCTGCAGACCTGATACAGTTAGACTTCATCGCACGTATGCAAATTTCTGTCTTTCTAGTCTCCATACCAACTATCCACATACATGTATAGTTAATGCGCTTTTATAGAGAGAGAGAGCTTGCACCACGAGCACTGCGAGGGAAAAATGACTTGGTCGCCCCGTCTTTCGACTAAACCGTCATGAACAGTTCTTGAGATACACCTTCCCCCGCCCCTCATGTGTGTATCAGTTAATGATGTATGTCTACAACATGATCGATGACTGTGTCTAATTAAGATTAGGCCTAAATCGCTTTTCCTTTTACCAAACATCTTTATCATTGTGCGTACAAAGAACTGTCATAGCAGCAAGTATATACATATAATCTTGTGTTGCCTTGGTAACAGTTGTTTCGTACAGAAGCCGATAACGGCCAACCGCCATCTCGCTGCCTCGATCTTATAGGAAGTCCCTCTAAGCGCTGTAGATTTTTACATGCTCGTGGACCAAAATGGACAGCAGCAAACATTAACGGCACACTTATTTACTTATTTCATTGGTGTTTACGCTCGTACTCAAGAATATTTCACTTAAACGACGGCGGCGAAATTGTGATGGAAAGAAACCGGACAGAGCCATGGAGAAACCCAGCAGAGCCCATGGGAAAGCCACGACCGTGCTGGGGAACCTTCCGCACTAATACCACTCTTACTTTACCCTCATAAAATATGTATCTATGTATGTATGTTTGGGTTTTACGTCGGACTCAACAATTTTTGAATGACGACGAGGAGTCCTTTAAATGTATATATATATATATATACAGTGTCTTCTTATGGTAGGACGAGTCCATGCCGCCAGTGATGCCGCCACTAGAGCATAATGCCGAAGACATCAGATATGATATACCCCACCCAGTCACATCACGGCACCGGACCGACCAGCCCTGGTTCTTTGTTCTAAACTCTCAGTGCTGAGCGAGGCGGACACTTCAACAACACTTATGAAAGAGAGAAAGAGCTTTCCTAGGCGTCGTAAATTTTGACGTGTAGTATGTATTACAAATTGCCCCGAGGTTATTTCCTTATTTGTCCATTACTCATCTCGCATTTATATATAATTTTGATCAGATCTGAAAAACAGCGAGACGCCGATTGGATGTCATGTATCCCCATATTGTTTTATATCGACAGCATGATGTTTATTGTGGTACCTGTCTTTTGAAGTTTAATGATACTGGAAATGATCTGTTATAACCGCACTTTGTAGAATATCTTCATCGTGTATCGATCTCACTTAGAGTGTCACCGTACTGTGTTCATGAAGCCTGAAATAAAACAGTGCTTGCTTGCATTCGTGTTCTTCTGGTTCTGAATTAGCTGGATGTGTTCACTGAATTATTATGTAATAAAATGTAATATTCTACTCACCATCATTACAGATAGAAAGACAGGAGGGATCAAAACGATCTTGCTCTTCGTTATACATGTGATCGTTTGTTCTAGTTTTTATTCCTTATGGTACCTGAAATGGCCTGCCAGCAACCTGCTTATGGTCGCGGGTTTCCCAACAGCCTCTGTCCGGTTTTCTCCCACCATAATGCTAGCAGCCGTCGTATAAAGGAATATTCTTGAGTATGGCGTAAAATATCAATCAAATAAATAAATACTCTCTATGCTCTGGTGTTCAGTATTGTAGGATTCTGTTGGTGGGACATCGGTCCCTGAAGCGTGGTCCCTTTGCATTATTTTCAATTTACCAATTATGCGGTGACATTGCGATGGATGTGGTCGAATGACAACACCATTTCAGTAATTCTACACCAGGGGCCCGTTTCAGGTACAGGATGTAAGTTATGGCAAACATGTTGCCATGACGACACATACTGTAGAGATATGTCACCATGGTATAGCTACGTTTGACGAAACGTTACATCCTCTTCATTAAGCGGGCCCCAGTATAATAAACATTGTTTTATACCTACCTTGTGGACTACAGTGGACATATAATTATGCTAAACATATGCCAGTGGAGGATATTATGACTGATAACAACACTATACACTCAGGCGCGAAGACAAAAACAACAAAAGTGGCCCATCCTAGTTAAACGTCACAGCCTTGCCTCACCAACAGAGAACTCAACTTCACACATCATAAGAATGAGGTGGATAACCGACAACTGTGTGTCTAAAACATTTCTTCAGATCGTGAAATATACTTGGTCCAAAAAAATTACTGTGCGCTGAAATTTCCAGAAATCGAGAAAATAAAAAAGAAATGCGCGATTAAAAGTATAAAAGTACATATCGCATTAAAATTAACTTGCAAGCGATATCAGGACGTGCAGTGTCGGAAAAATCACATCTTACATGAAGGATATGGACCAAGTGATTCTGCTTCGAGGTACCTTCTGGCTGCTTTGGGTAGCGTGTGGTTCTGAGGTTTGTTACATCTTTCCCGGCTTAGCTTTCAAAAACACAGATCTGTACTCCTCCATTTACTAACCTGAAACTCGCTACTGTTGCTTTCACTGTCCTCAAAGCGTTAAAGGAAACAAGTTTCCCGTGATTTAAAAGTATTTCCGAAATTCATTTTACCTCATTATGAGGAAATAATATAAATAACAGAACCAACTTCATAATGAGTTTGTACCTGGTGTATCGATACCAAGCCATCAATCGCTAACAGCCATTGTCGCATTTTAAGTCGGCTTTATTCGACACCTTTCGGGAAAACATACACCAGCGGGACGTTTGCTTAGAAACAAAGGAAGATCTAGACCATTAAAAACTTAAATACGAAAGGATTTGGCTGTTAACCATGTATATAGATTTCTAGTTCCTGATATAAGTCTTTAACCTGCCGTTAAACGCTAACCAGCCCAATCGTCCATCTGACTATGGTTTAAACGTCTTGCTCAACTTGCCATTGGTAACTGCTTGCAACGGCTCCATGTGCAATGTATGGATTACATCCTCTGTTCTATGTGTGTACAATATATCAGGAGTATATCTATATATATATATATATCAGACGTATTGTGCATGCCGCTCATTGTTTCGTATTGTGAGTTTTTGGCCACAACCGAAATGTATTCTGAGGTAGACTGAACTTGCTTAGGCCCCTGGCCCAATGGCCTCTTTGCCCATGCCATATACATATATGTAAAACATACGAGTTATATACATATAATGTATATGTGGTTGTCCGTCCCTCTGTCTGCTCATCCACCATATGTTAGCATTTCTTTCAAAACGCCACTCCTCCTACAGTTCATGTCTAATTTCAACAAAACTTGGTACAAGTGTAAGTAACATCCGGACACATAATAAGGTGTTGATTTTCATTCTCCCTATGTCTGCTTGTCCAGCATTTGTGAATTTATTCAAAAACTTGGCACAGGTATAAACTACATTAAGACGCATACTTCCAAGTACTGATTTCCAATTTTGATTGTCCATTGTCTGTTATACTGCCTGTCTGTCCAATATTTTCAGAATCCTACTCCTGCAGTTTTTGTTTGATTTCAGTTAATCTTGTTTCAAGTAATAACTGTACATAACTGATTGTATGAATTTTGATTTTCAGCTGATCGTCGTCTGTTTGTTTTTATCTTCCTACAGTTTCTCCTTGCTTTCAGTTACACTAGCTATAAGTAAAGTTGTATGGTGTTCAGGCCTAAACACCAACATAGATAACTACTGCACGAGTAATACGTTATCGGTTTGCCCACAAAACTTTCATTGTACATGCTCGAAGGAACAAACACTACAAGGCTTTGACCCGAATTACTATTGGCGAGAAAGGTTCCCCATTGACTCCTTCATAATTTTATCTTAACCAGCATAGTTACACTGTTTCATCAGAGACTTTTGTCGAGTCTTAAATATAAGGTGAGTTTTAACAATGAATAGAGGTAACTATAAGCAATTCCTGTGAAGAGAGAAGATGATCTTAATTTTGTGAAGAGCAGTCGAGTCCAACCATGCAACTGAATCACGTGATTCGGAAATGGCGGTTTGCAAAGTCCAGATAATGCCCAGTTTGATGCGTCGGTTGCGTTTGTGTTAATTACGACGTTGTGGTCAATATTATTCCCCCTATATAGAGACGATAAGGATTCAAAATTAATTTAAGATCACGGTGCGCTGACACTCTGAGGACAGCGTAGGAGGCGGGATCGAGTTTCAGGTTAGCAAAAGTAACGATTCGGAACGGTTAATCTGAAAGCTAAGCTGGGAGCGTTGACGACCAAGCTAGGTAGCGTGCGGCTGCATCAAGGTACTGTGCTGCTGCCTCAAGGTATGGTGCGGCTGCCCCAATGTACTGTGCGGCTGCATCAAGGTACTGTGCCGCTGCCCCAAGGTACTCTGCGGCTGCCCTAAGGTATTGTGCGGTTGCCTCAAGGTACTGTGCGGCTACCTCAAGGTACTGTGCGGCTGCCTCAATGCTAACCGGATGTACATGTGTCCTATCCGCATGCGGCTTAACAATGTGAGAAAACAGAGGGAGCATATGTATGTTTCTCTTATAATTGTGACCCAGTGCATGGCATAAAGAGGGTAGCATAAATATCGTTTGTAATCTTTAGTCAGCAATGTTGAGCTTTTCTTGATTGGCTCACTATGGTTCATTGATAAAAATCATTATTTTGTTTTAGTACATACTTTTGTCGTCTGCGTTGAGTGCAAACATCCGAGGATATATGTAGACTGTATCCGTAGATAATTTGGAGATTCAATGATCGTATCATATCTTGGTGCGGAAGAATGATATTACCGTTTAAATTCTTGAATTTTCTTGTCGTTTATGCAGACATGTTTCTGCATTTCTGCTGCATTGTCACTCCAGATGACGTGCACGCTACCCACAGTGTCGTTGCCATTTGTTGAGTAGTTTCTCATATGACCCCTAGAAGTCTTCCTTTGTCCGACAAAATGTGTTCGTAACCTTCTACTAAGCTTTAATTATAAGATGATAATGTCAGAAATCCAGGCAAACTAGTGTCGATAAAGATGGTTCTAAAACTGAACACTTTTGTGTGGCGTACATTTCATCCTGAGTATAAATGTTGCGCTTTGGTTTGAGGACGAATGACTGTCGTCACATACTTAAATTAATCCACACGTCGGCACGTAGTCTGGTAAAGCCCGATCCACATCAGATAGTGGGTCAGGCTTTGTTTGTATGAACAAAAATATATTTGAGACCCAATTTTGTGCTTTTGTTCAGAATCTCCAAGGAGTGATCGTGTAGTATCGAATTTATTGAACTTTAGTCAAAAATTTCGTTCCGTTTCTCGCTAGAGGCTCAAAAGAGACGACAGTATTTAACTCTCGTTTTATGGTTTTACTCTCTGTATATTCTTTTCCAAGCGGAAATTTAAATATAAGTTTTTTAAATATAACCTCATCATTGGTTTAGAAACTACAGTCAGTCACCCTTGTAATAAAGTATCTTCCTGTTTTTAGCGTGTGACAGCAAACACTGAATTAATTATGGGGTATCCCGTCAGAGATTTCAACAACCGGTACTGTAGGCATTTAAGTTTTTGTCCACAGTTACACATGTTGCATAATTGTTATCGACACGGTCAAAAGTATTTCTGTCTGCAGCACAGATGAGGGATTTCTTATTGCATCTGTGCGTTCGCTTGTCCGTTTCCTTGCCCGCTTTGAATCTGTAACACACTTCTGTATCACCGACGTCTGTAGACCGCCACTTGTTGTATAAATCATTGCAACGTCTTAACGTGTCATCATCCAAATCGGGATTGAAAATCAGACAGTAACTGAATAAGCCAGACATCATGGGGATGACCGACACCTGCGCGTTCTTGTGTCTTCCCAGCATCCTGTATACAGCAGGAAACCTAGCGTCGCTTACCACAGCAAACGGGGTGTCTAAAAACAACACGGCAAGTGAGTTTTGTACAAATTTAATTTATGTACAGAATATGTTTATACTGTTTTGTACATTTAACTTCTAGGTTTATCGACTAATCTAGTCCGTTTTTTCCATTGAATTTTATCTTTATTCCATCGAAATTGTATGAATTGTTATTAGTTACAGCTTACAACTTACAACTTTCTATAGTGAATTCCACACTTTCAGAGTCGAAGCCACGAATATGGCTGTAATATTGTAGATATCGCGTTAAACCAAGGTCATTCAATGTTTCTCTATGGTTGTGGGCAGTAGTCATGTAAATTTTGTCCCTGGTCACCAAACATCCGTCTCACACCCTGATACGGTTATAGTTTACCACAAGAGGTTTCTTTTATACCTGGCGAGGCGTTGACACAGTCATGGTTTTACCTCATGACGTTTGTCTGTTAACTGGCGAGAGTTTGACACGGTTATGGTTTTACCTCAGGAGGTATGTCTGGTACCTGACGAGGCGCTGACACAGTTATCGTTTTACCCCAGGAGAATTCCCCGGTACCTGTCGACTGGCTGACTCGGTTATATTTTTACCACAGGAGGTTTCTCTGGTACCTCACGAGGTACACACAGTGTTATGGTTTTATTACAGGGTCTTTGTCTCGCACCTGATGAGGCGCTGGCAGCTTCATGGTTTTACCACTCAGCAGATTTGACGTGCCGCTGACATGGTTGTGGTTTTACCACATAAAGATTGCCTGGTGTCTCGCGAGGCGCTGACACAATTATAGTTTTACCATGACTGGCACCTAACGAAGCGCTGACACGGTTAAGGTTTTACCACATCAGGTGTGTCTGGTGCCTAGCGAGGCGTTGACACGCCTGTGGTTTTACCAAAGTAGGTTTGTCTGGTACCTACCGAGGTGCAGACATGATTATGGTTTTACCACAGGGGGTTTGTTTGCTACCTGTGAAGGGCCAGACATAGTTATGCTTTTACCATTGAGCTGATTTGCTTGGTACCTAACGAGGCCCTGACAAGGTTGTGGTTTTACCACAGGAGGGTTGTCTACTACCTGGCAAGACGCTCAGACGGTTATGCTTTTACCACGGTACGTTTGTCTGGTACCTGGCGAGGCCCTGACAAGGTTATGGTTTTACCACAGAAATTTTGCCTGGTACGTTACCAGGCGCTGACACGTTTATGGTTTTGCCAGGGTATGATTGTGTGGTAGATAACGAGGCCAGACACAGTTATGGTTTTACCTTGAGAGGGTTGCCTGGACCTGGCGAAACATACATGAATACACAAACAAATGAATGCATGATTATCCTCTAAATTTTATTTGGTGATATACAATTTCTTTGTCTATCTCCACGCAGTTTACAATCTGAAGTTTTACACGTGTGACGTAAAAGATGCCGACACAAACGACACGGTCAACGTCACGCTAACAGGACTCAGCGGGGAGAGCGTCAGGCTACAGTTTGATGGCAAAGACAGGCTGGACAATCGGATCACAGGGATATTCTCACGTGGGGTGTAAGTGTTTGTCTTCAGGTGCAGTGGAGTGATGTACTAATGCTGCTGATGTATGCTTTACACACTTATTCTGACCATCTGGTTTTAAAATAATTTGATGAATCAAGATTTAGTTATATGCTTAAATAATTAGTGTTGTGATCGTTGAGTAGGTGTCACTTGATGAGTAGTCATTAAAGCGAAACTTTTAGTCTTGATTATTAACGTGGATTTGCATACGCTTAACTCAGCTCTCTAAGTTATGGATTTTCCATAAACGACCGCCTCTATGACGAAAACAACTCTTTATTGAAGAGGTGCATTTATCTAGATCCTGGTACATGTTGGCACTCGCCAGGATGGGTGCTGCTCGCGCCTCAGGGATCGGGAGATTAGGGATCGAGTCCTGGATTGGAGCATACCAAAGACTTTGAAAATGGTACTTGTTGCTGCCTCGCTTGGCGCTCAGTACTGAGAGGCTTAAAGAAGGAAACTGGACTGACCGGGCCGGTGTCAGTATAATGTGACTGGGTGGGTGTCATGTCTGGTGTCTTCTGCATGATGTTTCAGTGGAGGCAGCGCTTTGGCGGCATGGACTTATACTTATGCTTACACATCTTAAGGACTCTTCGTTGTCATATGACTGAAAATTTTTGCGACGTAAAACCCAAGTATACGTACATACGTACACGGGAGCTGATCGAGACTCTTTAGATTATATCCAAGGAACGAAGCGCTGGACAATATGCGCATCCCCTTAGCTGAAGTAATTGGAATAAAACTAGCCTTAGTTAATAAACTAATTAACTAATTAACTCTTTGACAAACCCTGATAACCATTAATACAACATTAATATAAATTCAGAATAACATTTTGGGGGTAACAAAGCAATTTGATCGATGACGGGGTCCTCCGTGGCTCACTTCGTTATCGCGCTAGCGCAGCATAGTGATGCAGGAGCCTCTCATCAATAGAGTCGCTGTGAGTTCAAGTCCCGCTCATGCTATCTTCCTCACCGGTCGTATGTGGGAAGGTCTGCCAGCAACCTGCGGATGGTCCTGACTCTGGCAGATTTCTTCTCACCACAATGCTGGTCGCCGTCGTATCAGTGAAATATTCTTGAGTACGGCGTAAAACACTAATCAATGAATGACTCAATCAATCCATGATCAATGACATTCTAACTCCATTTTCTTGTACAAACGATAACCTAAACAGCTGTCTAAATAGCTTGTGTGGGCTAAGTTAACGGCAATAATGGAAATTCAAGAAGGAATAGGTAAAGAATTTATAGTGATCACCTAATGTAGGTGTCATGCCGTCAGTGGTTTTCGGAAGGCGGCTGAAAATGTCGGTTCTGACGGCCTAGTAAAGTAATTAAAGTAAATTATCTTCAAATTACGCAGCTTTTTGGGATGATGTCGACTTAAATACCCATTATTGTGTAATTAAATTGCTTTGATGTCTGACACACGGTGACAGAAATGACCCCTCGTTTCCTGTTGTATTTTCTTTACCGTGATTGTGACTGGCCAACCACATATCTTTTCAGCTTGGTCAATTCCTTTTTAACGAGTTTCTTTGACGTCTTCATTGTGCAACTGAATTGTTTGTAGGCGATGCAGTTTTGATCTCCCTAGACAGATTGTTTTGACCGCATCATTACTGACCACTGATTACTTACCTGGGCCATTTGTCCCGTCAACCTTACTTCTTATTTACCATTTTAACCAACATTAGATAACGGATAATTTATTAAGATATGACTTTACCTCATAAGACCGTGCCTTTGTTTAGCTCTCTGACAAGCGGCTTTCTGTTTTCCCTTTTTGACCTTTCTTGTGATTTACTTGATCGTTCGGGTAATATTTTAAGATGTAAAAGCACCTTAGTGCACATCATGTAGACAACAGTATAATTCTCAGCCACGTGCAACGTTCATTGCGTGAAATAATATTGCTTCGCACCTTTGGTCATCTGCAGTAGCATTATAAGCTGTGAATGTCTGCAATAAAACTTCGCTTTGAGGTGAACAGGGATCGTCTCCGGTTCAGCAGCGGTAAGATGCAGTTAATCAGGTCACATGATCGAATCCAACTCCAGTTCTGAAGCTACAGTTTTTTAAGTGATGGCTCTTGTGAAGTAGTGGTAATCAACGGCTGCAGTAAAGTTTCAAGTCGTTTCTGATTGATTTGTTCATTGCTTTTTTACGCCATGTTCAATAATGTTTCACTTATACGACGGTGGCCAGCATTATGTTTGAAGGAAACCTCTACCGCATTGGTGAGAGCCACCTGGGTCATTACTCTGCACTAGCGCGTTAACTTCCTCGGCCACGGAGGACCCCAAGTCGCATATGAGGCTGGTCGCAAAAACTCTTTTGAGCACGTCATTGTCATGACAACTAGAACTGACAACCAGAACTGACAGCATAACGCCGTGATGATGGCTTCGTGTCTTGTACATACAGGCCTACGTAACGGTAGGAGGTCTTCGTGCACATTGGTCGTATTCTACATAATCAATTTGCCATCGTATCTCATGGAGAGAACTTGGCGTCTCTATCGTCTGTCACTGGTTTCGTGTATCCGCTTAACACTTTTTTCCACGGTTTAGCTTTGATCCAGCCTACAATGGAGCCTTTAATCATTGTGAAATGCCGTGTATTCAACACACCACTGGGACAATTTATTAATTTATTTGATTGGTCTTTAACGCCGTACTGAACAATATTTCTCTTAGGCCTATACGACGGCGGGCAGTATTATTGTGGGAGGAAATGGTACACAGATTTAAGGTTTTGTAAATTAAGGAGATTTAAGAGAGAATTATTCTATGTTATGCATATCTAGTTGGGGTAACTGAAACCTCAAACTGTATGCAAGCACAGCCAAACATCTAATGAGGAGGATATTGTGAATGCAACAGATTTGACATATAACTTGTAATAATTAGTAACATGTAGGTTATTCAGTCCAATCATACCAAAGTTTGTATAAACTTTGCCCAACATGCAAAGATGTTTTGTATCGTTTGGCGAATCGCCATTTCAGGAGTCTCACGAGCTCACGTAGGTTAAGGCGAGACAAGCGGGCTACTTTCGCAAACTAACGTGGTGAAAAACGGGATTTTTCGCTACTGGTATAGTCGGCATCATCTGTTAACATAAAATCTTGTCTTTAACCGCTTTAGCTTTTGAGAGCACACCTCTCCCTCCACGTCCCCTTTTTGAGAGAATTCGCGAGGCTCCTAAAATATAGATGCGGCTTGTAAGAGTGTTGGGACCTCCGTGACCGACCCCTCGGAGCCAGCGCGGCGTAATGACCCGAGTGCCTCTCACCAATGCGGTCGTTGCGAGTTCAAGCCCAGCTCATGCTGGCTTCCTCTTTGTCCATACGTGCTAAGTTTCGCCAGCAGTCTGTGGATATCGTGGGTCTTCGCCAGGCTTCCTCCCACCATAATGTCGTATAAGTGAAATGATCTTGAGTACGGTGTAAAACACCAATCAAATAAACAAATAAATATAAGGGTGTTTGTTTCCTGCTGACAGGACATACAGCGTGGACAGAGAAGTCACTGACGTCGGCCCTGTCTGTCAGGTCTTTGTGAATCGTACCAAGATCCAAAAGAAGGACGGCTGGAAACTCGCAAATGTAAGAACCCTATAGCTCTTAGTCCGCTTGATGTTTACCTGAAGATCCATTCGCCGTCGAAGATTTTAGAGAATAATTCAAACAAAAGTTAAAGCGTAACGTCATTACCTATGCTTTCATGTAATATAGCCATCGACAGCACGGGTCGCTCTAACGTGGCTTACGCGACTCTGTTCCAGATATCCGTGTCTTATATCAACGATTCGGCAACGTTTGACGTCGGAAAATGCTCATCTAATCGAGACCAAGGCTGGATTAAGTGGGACAATTTCAGTCGAACAGGTATTTTCCAGTAATACCAACGCGTGTATTAGGGTATATACCTGCCGATGAAGCGGCTAGTATCCTCTGGCAAAACTGATATTGCATTTAAAGTTTAAACAAAGTAAGTGTGTAAAGGGCTGTGAATCACTGCTACAGGGGAATGGTTGTTGAATGAGCAGTATCAGGTTTTGCAAGAGCAGAATGATTGTTTGTGGAAAGAACATTGATACAGCAGAATCATTATGTCATGGCTCTGCATTAAGTATCTTAACAGCATAATTAATGGACATTTACTCAGTACAAATATTGTTTAGTGTAGAAGGATTGGGATGAGATTCCATTATGTCAGAAATCTTACTGTCTGCTTTGGGTGTGGATAAGTTACCGCCTGCTTTTTTAAAATTTATTCTTTATTTCCATTTTAATCGTTTTTAAGTCTTCTCCTTTATAGAAAGTCGAGAAAAACTGCAGTGCAATGGGTCTTCATACTGCTGTATATGCTATATGTTTTTGATTGGCTATTCCATTACGATAATATTGAGTTGGAACTTAAATCTATTCCCTGTATCTGTTTGCTTAGTTATAATAAATGATTTATAAGCTTATCCTTCAAATAATTTTTCTTTCTCTATTTAATACATTATGGCATGATTTTATGCACAACTGGCTGAACTGTGATCATATGACCTACACAGCAACCACTCATTGTCCATGTCTTCTTCTTTATTCACAATACATCGTAAATACTGCCAAAGCCGCTTAAAGTCAAAAATGGT
This sequence comes from Acanthopleura granulata, assembly GCA_016165875.1. Taxonomy (NCBI): domain Eukaryota; kingdom Metazoa; phylum Mollusca; class Polyplacophora; order Chitonida; family Chitonidae; genus Acanthopleura; species Acanthopleura granulata. The sequence goes on along the minus strand of JABBOT010000009.1, from coordinate 4,368,299 downwards.
TCATTTTTCTTGTCGGTGTCCACAATATTACGTCGGGTGATTTTATAAGTTAACGTGAGTTGCATTAACACCGTGAGAAACCAGTACTATGAATTCTACACTTAGGAACAAATTGGCTGTCTTTATTTGCTCATTTCATTAGGTTTTGCATAAACTCCATCTCTGTCTTTCTTACAGATGGCGCGTGTTTATGTAACATATCAAAAAACCAATCGTCTTTGGGCGAAAACAGCAACGTGGGTAAATATTATTATTACTTATTTGACTGTTTATTGGCTTTAACAAAGCCTTCATTTTTTACATTTCTTTCTTTTCTTTCTTTCTTTTTTTATTTATTTACTTATATTGGTGTTTCATCCTGCCATCAAGAATATTTCGTTTATATGAAGACTGTAAGGTTGTAGTGCAGGTGAATAGAACGATAACCAAAACAAGGTGGGAAGCCACCGCAGCTCGTCAGTTACCTGAAACACCTCCTGACTGGAAACCATGGCGGCAGCAGCCGAAGCTCGGCTCGAAAGCGCGTCCTCGCGGATTGAGGGCGGATGATAATCCTGGACAACCCCTCAGAAGACTTCCAATCCAATCACCTTAATCACATTGCTGTCAGCATAATTTAGTTTCCATGCCTCTGTAAATGGCATATTGAGAAATTTAGTTCTAGAAAAACGGCATAATTTGCCACTCTAACCCACCCTAACGTAGACATTTAAATGAGCACAGGCAAGCTACAGGGTAATAAATCAAGTCTACAAGCAACCACGGACTGGCTACATGGTAATCACGGGCAAGCTACAGGGTAATCAAGGGTAGGCTACAAGGAAAACCACGGGCAGGTCACAGGTAACCACAGGCAGGCTACATGGTAATCATAGCGTAACTAAGGCTGGGTACAGGCTAAATACGGACAAGCTCAATGGTAATCACGGGCAAACTCCTGACTAACCATGGGCAGGTTACAGAATAAATACGAGCCGGCTGCAGGGTAAATGCTGGCAGGCTACATGGTAATCGTGGATATACTACAGGATAATCACGGGCAGACTACAGAGTAATTATAGACAGATTACAGAGTAATCACCGGTATATTACAATGTAAGCACGGGCATACAACAGAATAACCACCGGCAGGCTGCATGGTAACCACGGGCAGTCTACTGGGAAATTACGGGCAGGCGACTGAGTAATCACGGGAAGACTACACTGGTAGGATACACGGCACTCACATGCATTCATCAGAGTAACCCCGAGCGAACTACAGGGTAACGGCGTATGGGCTACAGGGTAACCACGAGCGGGCTACAGGATAATCAGGGACAGGCTACAGGGTAATCAAGGAAGGTTACAGAGTAATCACGGGCAGGGCAATCCCAGAAAGCTACAGGGTAATTAGGAAAGGCTACAGGGTAATCACGAAAGGGCAATCACCAACAGACTGAAAGGTAATCACAGGGTTCCTTGACTCATTATCGTTTGTAAATGAATTTATATGTGTGGAAACTGTGAGTGTTATTGTTATTTTCACTTAGCTTCAGGCAGTACCTGGCACTTTCTCATGCTGATGGTGTGTGGATTGGTTGTTATCATCCTGAGTATAGCCGTTGTCATTTCCTTGGTCACAAGCATCAAGTAAGTATGCAATGGAGTCTTTGCATGGTGCTGGTGACGTTCAGTTTACGTTCAGTTTTCCGAGCGATGTTTCACGATATGCCGGTATTCAAGAATATCCTATCCACAAGACGTCGGACTGTGAGCTTTGCAGATGGATGAAACTGGACCGAATCAAGAAACCGCGCCACCTGGCCAAGTATACTCAAAGCGACTGAAGCAAGGCCGTATTAGATGGAGTGATAGGAATGGGAGGGGGTAAGGGGCAGAGCGTCTGTGAGATTTGAAACCAGGACCTTACTGTCGCAGATCGTGTATAGTTAGGCAATAATGAAGACTTAGTTCCCATCGCCTTTGAAACCCCGCAATGCGCCCATCTCTTACATGAAACACACATGTCTCAGCGAACGTCCATTCTTCCCATGGACTAACTTCCCATGAAAACTTCCTGTTCAAGGCCGGGGAAAAGAAAGTTTTTTGGTGTTTGTGAAGTTAACAGATTTTTTAAGCCCTTGTGTACTCCGTGAAAACGATTTAGTACAAATTTGGACATCCACAGTGCAGATGCAGGCCTATCACAAAGTGTACACAAAGTGTGTATCACTAACACACACGTCGTTTGGGGTGTATTACACAAATTACACAATATGTGTACTGTACGTGGACAAAATTATGTGGATGAGCATTTTCCCGCAATAATGTGTACCACACGTGCACAGTAGATTTTAGAGAGTAGGACCTTTCAATTTATAGATGTATGTCAAATGTATTCTCTTTCCATTTTATGTTAACCTTTTTTCGTCTTTCCACTTGCAGACGAGAGAAGCCGGGTAGTCAGCATTCAGATGTTGATGTGTAACATGTCGATGCCACATCTCCGGATCTTCTGCCTCAGACAATGATTTTCCGGTCAGTGAACGCTTTTCTCCAGGTCAGTATTCCGCGGGAGAGCTCCCTTTCGGCCCTATCCGAGGATCCTTACTACGCTTTCCCTGTCGACAGTATCTGAAGGACAGAGACGGCCCTACAGCGCAGACGACGTCCAGTGATCTCCTGGCAGGACAACAGTCTGTACGCTTCTTCGGATTTCCTCGACGAGCCAGACGAGGATATTGATGGCAACGAATGGGACGCGGTGCAGGAAAATCCGGTTTAGCTGTTTCCATAAGTTGTGCAGTGCCGATTAACTGGTGAACTTGTTGTTTAAAGAACACCAAAATTATTTAAGTTGGCTTATGTGTTCTTGTCGAACAACTTGTTATAGTATTTCAACGGATGTGTTAAAAAAATCAGCAAACGTGTTTAAACGGGCTTGTTTGCCTCCTGGTGAATGCTTGTTATACAACAGCAAATGCAGTTAAACATGCTTATGTTCTCTTGCTAATTTCCTTGCTATAGCATTAAAAAAAGGTATGGAAGCAGGTTTATTTGCCCCTTGTGAACTCCTTGCTAAAGAACAGCAAAGGTAATTAAAGAGGCTTAGTCGACCCATTTGAAATTCTGGCAAATGTATGGAAACATGTTTATTTGCCTTTGGTGATCTCCCTGCTAAAGAATAGCAAAGATATTTAAGCAGGCTTATTTATGCCTGTTGGATTCCTTGACAAAGAACAGCAATTGTATTTTAACACGTTTATCTGCGCAACCAAAAGCGTATCTGAATGAATTTATACATGTATATACTTTTTTTCTGAATATTTCTGTACAAATATTTACGTTGTGAAAATAAAAGGTAATCTTCTCACTTTTTACATCATTGTGTTCCAATAGAGGTTTAAAACTTGCTGCGTCGTTAACACACAAATACCCATCAGGAAAACTATTTATAATGGTTTCACACGGCAATAACATGTCTCAGTGGTTAGCGCACCAAATTCAATGTTGGGTTCAGTCGAACACCTTTAGGGTCGAATGTACTTGGCAAAACTGCTTCACACCCTGTTTATCTGATTGTTGCTCACGGCCATACTCAAGAATTCTTCACAACGATAGCTGCCTGTTTCATGGATGGAAGCCGAAGAGCTCGGCGTAAACCACTGACTTTTGTAAATTAAGTTACTAACAGTCTTCTTCGCGTGTGACGCACAGATATGAAGATCATACTGGTGGAAGACAAGTGGTTTTCGACTAGGTCAGGCCGCACACACAGAGACATCAGCGCTATCGATCGGTGATTTTCACCAACGCTCCGCAAACTGTTAGTCTGTATGACGTGCTCACATACATAACGAAGACAATGGGTTCTACTTGGTCAGTACATGTATTGAAAAGGATTCAGTACAAATACATTCAGTCAAACTGATCACTTATTAACCTAATCAAATTGACATAGACATATTTTCATTCACTTGGTGTTCCCTAATTCGACAGAAATTAACGAGCAAAGCTCTACACTGAGAAAAAATCTTGGTTCAATAGACCCCAAAATCTGAGTTTTCCAACAGAGCTAATTCAATTCAGGAAAATGAGTCATCTGATTGTTTGAGTGACTTACAAGAGAAATCAAAGGACTCATTTGACGATCTATGGGTCAGTAAGATAAAAAGAGGAGTTTTCAGTGGCCCAGCCGATCAGCTCATATAGCTCAATTTTCTGAGTTAAATTAGCTCTACGGACCTGGAAAACGCTTGAAATTTTTTTATCTATAGACTCAAATTTTTCTCCCAGTGTAAAAGCTTGCAAATTCCTATACCACCAGTTCAAAGACAAAAGTGGCAGATGTCACCGATTCGACTCTCCTCGGAATAAAACAAAGATGATGAAAGAAATGAAGGAAAAACTCCCACATATTCTTCTTTCAATTTAAAACATTTGGTCAGCGCGCAACCGCACCGCAATGATTTCGCCGTGATTTCGAGTCCAGCTCATGCTGGCTTCCTCTCCGGCCGTAAGTGGGAAGGTATTCCAGCAACCTGTGAATGGTCGTGGGTTTCCCATGGGCTCTGCCCGGTTTCCTCCCACTACAATGCTGGCCACCGTAGTATAACTGAAATATTCTTGAGTACAGAGTAAAACACCAATGAAATAAATAAATAAATTGAAACATTTGACAGCAAGTTTAATGACAACTCACTTGGGTATATCCTTTTCTGAGTGGGGGCCTCGGTGGCCCAGTCGGTAAGTGCGCTATCGCAGCACAATGACCCGAAGCCTCCCACCAATGCGGTCGCTGTGAGTTCAAGTCCAGCTCATGCTGGCTTCCTCTCCGGCCGTACGTGGGAAAGTCTGCCAGCAACCGGCGGATGGTCGTGGGTTTCCCCCGGGCTCTGTCTGGTTTCCTCCCACTACAATGCTGGCCGCCGTCGTATAAGTGAAATATTCCAGAGTACGGCGTAAAACACCAATCAAATAAATAAATAAATCGTTTTCTGAGCCCTAGGAAAAGTAATAGTTTTCGTACAGAGTGGCTTGTAATTCCGGAGCTTTAGGGAAAGCGAAGCTGCTCCTGTGGTAGCCACTGGGCGAGTAACTATTGGAAGGACTTTCAATGTCAAGCAGATTTGCGTGGGAGTGCAGAACGGATATGAGGTCCTGTGACACGAGACCGGAGGCCATCACCTCGGTATTGACGTAAGGACACGAAGTCGGCCGCGACCTGTCTTCGGCAATCATCGGCTTCACGTAGAAAATCTGAGGCTGCAATTTCACACTTCCTCGTTTAGGTCTTAGACTGGATATCTTTCCCCTGTTTCTAAAAAAATAAAAATACAAAACTGGAAAAATTGTTGATACATTATTGTTATCTAGAAAAGTGCAACAGTAAATAGTTATTTTATGTGTTTCTCTATTTTTTCCGAAGCAAAAGATTTTCGGAGAATTAAGAGAACAATAAACAATTATAAGCAAGCCAAGATTATTTTCACTTACTTATATTGTATTGTGTTTGCCATGTACATGTATACTTTGTGCATAAATGTCTACAAGGGAAGCTACTAAAATTTAAATATGTATATAATTTTTCAAACTGAACACCATATTTCAAACTATAATAAGTTTCACCAATAGCACACCTTATCTGAACAATATAACACAACTGATCATACACGTCTTACATGCATAATATAACTCAGTTGATTCCAGATGCTCACCTGTACAATATAACATCACCGATCAGAGAGGCCTTACCTGTACAATATAACACCACTGAACAGAGACGCCTTTTCTGTACAATATAATACTTCTGATCAGAGACGCCTTTTCAGTACAACATAACACCACTGATCCTAGACGCCTTTTCTGTACAATATAACACCACTGATCCGAGACGCCTTTTCTGTACAATATAACACCACTGATCCGAGATGCCTTACCTGTACAATATAATACCACCGATAACAGACAAGGCCACGACTACTAGACCACATAGGGACGATGTCACCACCACCACAGTAGGATTGTCAATAGGATTAGCTGTTAATTGGAACAAAACAACTAGAAATGCGAAGGTAAAATTTCTGTAAAATGAAAATCAGTTCTATTTATTCATTTATTTTATTGATTTGCTTATTTATTTACTTGAATGGTATTTTACACCGCACTCAAGACTACTTCACTTATACGACGCCAGCATTTATGCTTGGAGGAAACCTGGCAGAGCCGGGGAAAGCCACGGTCAGGCAACGGAACCGCCTCAGACGTAGACCTGCATGTAAATTTTCATATAAGTAATCACATGCAAATATTACAGGTCACCTGTAAATAGGTTATCTTTGCATTTGTTTGTGAACGAGAAGCACTCGCGGCCTTTGGCTCTTGGAAATCCGCAATAAAAAATTTTAAGTAATGAATTAATTAAATTAAGCCATAATTAACAACACCAAAGATAAGTAGAAGTAATAATAATAACAATAATCCTTAAATTTGCTCTACCGTTACGGAGACTGAATGTATACTTTTCTGTATTACCCTTTATATTCAATGTACTATAATTCTGTTCACTGATTATACGCTTTTTAACAGGCAAAGAAGTTATATTATTCTAGGGGCCTCCGTGGCGGAGAAGGTTAGCTGGCCAGCGCGGCATTATGACCCCGTGCCTCTCACTAATGCGGTCGCTGTGATGCGATCCAGCTGATGCTTGCTTCTTCTCCCGTCGCACGTGGGAAGGTCTGCCAGCAACCTGCGGATATTGGTTTGTTCCCTCCCACCACAATACTGGCCCCCATCGCATAAGTGAAATATGCTTGAGTACGGCGTAAAACACCAATCAAATAAATAAATAAATAAATACATTATTCTGATGGCAAGTTCACATGAAATGCTCGTAAACGAGAGATTTTACCAATTGGTAGGCAGTTGTCAAAGCTGCATACATCCGTCGCTAGATTACTTCCCGCGCATGCGCACTCAGGAGGTTGGCAGTTCCTTTTCCGGTTATGTGATCCATTGGAACATCGACATTCTATCCATCCACCCCAGGTTCCTGCAAAAGTAGAGATACTACGAAGATCTTATGCATTTTGATCAATGTTTTTATCATCCTAACTGAGTTACCAGCGGAAAATGGATTCAATCATGTGACCTCATTGGTCGAGGGCCTTTCGCCAAATTCCTTATTCGACATTTCCGTGGTACTAGTATAGTTTGCATAATTACCTGATGGGTCACACAATATAGGTTTACATTTGTGTTTTAGACCCCTCTTTCACATAAGCCCCAAGGCCATTATTATTTCTTTATTGATGTATTCAACAATTTTTCACTTTTACGACGGCCAGATTCTTTATACAGTGCCACAATACCTTGGTTTGCAGATCTCATGGAAAAGTCTGATGCGGATATACAGTAAATATGCACACATCTATGCCTGACCACTTGTTCATGTAATTTTCTTTACTTGGTAGCCCTTTCAAACGGCGTGCCGAAAAAGCCACACCCATTACTATAATACAGACATCACACGTAACACCTCGCCCAGCCACATTGTACAGACACCAAACATGACATCCTACCAACGGTATACTAAAACCGGCGATGAAATTTCACCCAGTCATAATATACAGACACCAGGCTAGATATCCCGTCCAGGCACACAAGGCCTAACGTCACGTTCAGCCACATTATACAGACACCAAGCATGACATCTAGCCCAGGCATATTGTACAGACAGCAGGCGTCACGTCCCGTACAGACATATTAAACAGAGACTAGACATCACACTCCACGCAGTCACAATATACTAACACAAGATATAACATTTCACCCGCTCATTCCGGTTTCATCCAACCATAATGCTGACCGCCGTGGTATAAATGAAATATTCTTGAGTACCGCGTAAAACAAAATCAAATAAATAAATAAATTTCACCCACACACAATATACTGACACCGGACATGACATCCCTTCCAACTGCATTGTACAGTCCTGACACCCCACACCTGACAAGACACTCCACCCACTCAAAGCATACTGACACCAGATATATTATACACACATCAGACATGACGTTCCGCCCTCTTACGGTATATTGACACCGCATATGATACCCCACCCACTGAAATTACACTGACACCAGGCAAGACGATCTACCCAGTCACAGCATTCTGACACCAAACATGATAAACTGTTCAATCACAGCACAGAGACACCAGACATGACACCCCGCCCAGTAGCATTATGCACACATATGACATAACATCCCTAACAGTTACATCATACAGACACCAAACATGACACCCCATACATGCAAAGCACACTGAAACAGAACAGACTAGGGCCCTATTTGGACCATCCAGGATGAAGTACAAATAATGCGAGTTCTTCCACAAACAATTTAATTTAATTTTAATTTTAATCCTTATTTATTTAAGGAGGAATTCTCACAACCTAACGGCTACTATGGAGGTCTCCTCAAAATATCAATTAACAACAAAACAGTTAACAAAGTATATACATACAAATATATAAATACATAGGCTAACAGAATATATGTATAAATACATGTTCTTCCATACATGTAGGATTATATATCTGTGCAGACATTTTTATAAATATATAAATGTAAATATATTATTATAGACATAAGAGAAAATTATGAAAAAGGACAAAGACATATAAATGTACAAAGGTAATACCTACATGCTTAGTTGCTACTAAATATAAATAGCTATCATGGTGAATTTAAATAAATTAATTATTCACAACGTTAACATTATCATTACCATTACCATGGTCGGAAAACCTTTCTGTATCTATGATTAATTTATGAACACACTGGAGGAGGAGTTTATTATATTCTTAATTTAGATTTTCAGAGGCAAATAAAGTATTTTAGATATACATCCTGAATATTCAGGAATAAAAACAGAACAATTTACATCCTATGGGTTGTAATTTGAAAACAAATTAAAAAAGGATGAAAGGTATCTTCAAATGTACTATTACAATAATGGCAAGTAGGATCTTCAATAATATTATACTTAAAAATGTCTGGGCAAAGAGCGCTGAGTCCCATTCTCTTGACGTAGTAATTGGTGGAGCTAGAAATATTTTAAGTCCTCTAATTTAAGAATGGCGAATATGATTAGATAAATTATTGAAGCCCATAGTAGTTCTCGTAAAAAAAGAAGATTTGTACATACTGAGGCGTCTAAATAGACGTGAATTTCCATTCTACCTTAGGTTGTATATATTGAATTCTGCACATGATCTTAGTGGTAATAAGGAATGTAGATAAGGCGGAGAAAGTCCATTTACAATTTTAAAAAATAGCAGATTCCTATGCTGTCTACCCCGAACATATAGTGGTGTCCAAATTAGCCTTATTTGATTGTCTACGCATTCCACCTCTAAAGAGCAAAACTGCATGCCGTTGAACGTTTTCCAGCTTGGGGGATAGCGCTATACTGCAGTTATCATATATTATATCGCCATACTCTATAGCAGATCTAATGACGATACTGTATAAGGTTATTAAACAGTTCCATATTAATATTCTCTTCACTGTGTTTATAATACCTTATTTTTTTATTATATTATAATATACAATTTTCTGTGCATTACAAGTTACCAACCACTGTTTGGCCCATTGTGACAAGACACCAAGATCTCGATTTTATTTTCAGATGTAATAAACTGAGTTATCTCTTCGGACAAAGATGTGTCATCAGCAAAAATGTTGCTATCACATTCAATGTTCACAATAATGTCATCTACCAAAATCAGGAAAAAATGCGGCCCAACAACGGAGCCGTGTGGAACTAGACGTTGATTAGAATAAATGCCTTAATCAACTCCGTTTAAGTAAACTTTAGTTTTCCTATCAGATAAATAATTCTTAATCCATGTCTGTAAGGGTTCACCAACACCCAACTCTCTCAATTGAAACAAAAGACCCTCATGCCAGACTTCATCAAAAGCCTAGTTTACACCTAGGAAAACTAAACACATATCATCACCGTTATCCAGGCTTTCCAGACTTTTTGGCTGATACAATATTCAAACAAGTAGTTATATATTAGTTTTTCTAGCACTTTAGCGAGAGAGGACTGAAGATATACTGGTCTATAACTCGACATCTCCTATCGATTTTCCTTTTCAAAGACAGGTCGTAATCTAGATAGTTTCCAAGCTGATAGAAAGGCCCCTGACTGAAGTGAGAAATGAAATTTAGGTTAAGGTAAGGTTTAGTTTAAGGTAAGGCGCTATATTTTCCCCTGTATTTTTAAGTATGAAATTACTAATTCTGTCAGTACCAGAAGCTTTCCTAACATTTAATTTCGAAAGAAAATCATCTACTTCCTTTTAACTTGTTTTGCGTGCAGCAGTATAACAGGTCAATGGTGGTGAAACTGCTACTACTGACGGAACAGTTGAATGGCTTGTGAAGAATTCCCGAATTCATTAGGTTTTTCAGTATCACTTGTTACATTTTTATCATTTTTAATGATTAAGGAAGGCACAGGTGGTTTCGCTTTTGAACCAACAAGACATTGCATCTAAACTGAGATTAGAAAGTTTTCCCTTCAGTTGTTTTACTTGTCATTTCTCTTGTAATAATGTCCAATAACTCCATTTTTAATTCACTCTTATAGTATTTCCACCGATCAACAGACCTATCGTTGAAATCATCCATAATTATCAAAGCGTCTGGATTGTCTGTCAAAGCTGATGTCAGCCTGTTGTCTAAATTATTTAGAAACTGATCCTGTGTTTCGGCGAACGCTGACCAACTGAACACAATGTATGTTTATTTGATTGCTTTACCGAAATCATTTCACTCTCATTTTCTAAATCCCCTCTAAGCGTAGCACGTATTGACGACTTGTAATAAATCGCTACTTTTCTCCCACGTCTGTCTCCATCTTTTCTTTCTACAGAGTATCCATTTAGGTTAACAATTTCATCGGGTATATTAGGACCAAGCCAATTATATTATATTATATTATTATAATTTAATAATTTTAATTATATTAATTATATTACATCATAATTATATCGGTTGCATAACAAAGTGCAGGCCTGATCCAGTTTAGAATAAGAGAACATATTGTCCTTGCTTTAAGCAAGTAATCTACAAAAACTTTAGTGACAATTATTTAAATTATGCTGATCTGACGGCCCTAGATTTACATGTACATCTACACAGCTAAGTAATAAAGTCGGGTGTATCATTCAAATCAATGCTGATTACAACTCATAGAGAGAATAGCAATAATGCGAAGACCAACAACATGAACTCATGTAAGGTAACATGTAAGGCACTACCCTACTAGGATTGAAACCTCGTCCAACTTTCTTAAGCATACATTAAATTTGTCAGAACATGCTAACATATTCAAAACACTTTTTGAGAGAATAACACAAGCATGGAAAACAGCATTGACGAAAAAGTACCTTGACCTTGACAGTCTGTTGGTTTCACAGAGGTCACCCCTTCCGCGAGACTGCACGTGATCCAGAGACACGCGATCAGCGCGGAAATCACAGAGATCATAGTAACTCCGGTTTCCTCACTTCTCCAGGGAACCAGAGGCCTTTATGTCTGCACACATGAGCACTAAACATGTGCGTTTTAAAATCGGTCTCGACCAAGCACGGTAAATAAAACACACCACATAGAGGCTCATACTTCCTGTTAAATGAAACAGACAGGCATAAAGTTATAATTACAGCTGGTAATTTTGTTTGTTCGCGAAAACTTCCTGTGGGAAAACGTCCTCTCAAAAAATTAATTAACCAATTAATGTATCAAGGGAGCTCTGATATGGGTACGAATCGCACCATGCAGGGGTCATATTTCATTTGCTCCAATGTGAGAGCCTTAGATCGACTTGTGTGCCCAGTTAATAAAGAAAACCTTCTCTGATGGGCGGTGTTATTGAAAAATAACACTTTTCTGTGTTGCACGTCAACAGCGGAGTGCCCACACAAACAATGATAAAGTCGCACGTGCTCCTGGTGTAATTTAAGTCCAATCACATTACCACAATTCCACAGAACAGATTTAGTAGACTGCTTGCTGTTTTGTCTAGGCGCATCAAACGCATATGATTGTCGCGGATCATTAAAGCAGTACTCAAGCAATAGCAAGGCAAGTCTTGCCCAGCAGTACATACGCCTAGTCAACAGCATTACAACCACTTTCTTTTCCACAAACCTTAGGATGATAATACGGCGTAATAGAAGTATAGTAAATGATAGCCTAAAGAATTAGACGTGGTATGCTGAGGATACAACGTGTAAAACCAGGGGTATTTTCCTATTTGTATCTAGACGCTACCTAGCCTTTACAATCTGTATGTTCCTTAATCAACAATGATAAGTTGAGGGGATCGCGCAGTGCAGGGATTTTAAAACCCTTCTGTTAAGTTCACATTGCTTGTTTTCAGGCAGCGGCGCCATTATTAACTACTTGCCCATCGCCAAACACGTTTGTTTATGGTAAATTCTCCACACTGTGGGAGTTTTCGGCTTTTGAGCTACCCAGTGTGAATCCTGCACCGAAAAACTCCACATCACACAGATTACGGGATACTCTTGACGGTTGAGTAAACATGGCGGACTGTGGAGATTTTTGACCGAAGCAATGATCTAAAACAGACCACACGGCCCTAACACAAGTGTTTCAAACCCGCTACGATATGCGCCACTACTGATCATTGCTGACTGAGGAACATACTGATTTTAAAGGCTAGGCAGCGTCTCAATACGGATAGGAAAATACCCCTGGTTTTTCAAACGAACCTCTGTTAGACGTTGTATGAGTAGCATGCAACGTCCAAATCATTAGACTAACAACATGACGTGTATCCATCGATGTACTTCTGACAAGTTTTTCCTGCTCTTACACGATAAAAATGAACGCGCTCTGGAGTTTGTATACACCATGAAATAGATGTGTTTATTATCTCAAATATACAGGGTGATCCATAAAAAATACTAACTTGTATTTCCTCGGGAAACTGTTTCAAATGATATTTCTCCATAATTTTTAGGTATTATAGAGTACAAACCCAGAAAATTCTTGTGATACCACCATGGATGTGAACAGACAGTATACTACGCAGCAACGGATAAAAATCGTTGAGGCCTACTTTTGCAACAAATCAGTGATATTCCTTACTGAAGACTTGTAGGCTTTTGTTGTATGTAGCACGTTTTCGAGCTTGTGATTCGCCATTTGTCATTTTGTCTGAGATGTTATTTCTGAGCTTGCATAGCTCACTGTCTCTTTGTGCGATTACATACATTTCATCCCAATTTACACTGAATGTGACATTTACCTGAGGACATTTTGTGTCCAGCCCGAGGAGTGGGTTCTCTAAAGCCCTGCAAGTGATGTATCTGACTTATTATTTGATTGGTGTTTTACGCCGTACTCAAGAATATTTCACTTATACGACGGCGGCCAGCATTGCGGTGGGAGGATACCGGGGAGAGCCCGGGGAGTACTCACAACCATCCGCAGGTTGCTGGCAGACCTTCCTACGTACAGATTGAGCGCAAGCCACCATGAGCCACCAATGTGGTTACTTGAACGCACAGTAACCACATTGGTGGGAGGCTTCTGGGCCATTGCGCTGCGCTAGTGCGCTAATCGACCGAGCCACAAGGCCCCCCACCCACTGCGAGGGACTAGTGACATTTTCACTTACCAATGTCTGGCCCGGCCATTGGCTGAAAACCATCGTCGGCGTGCAACCGATTGTCACTTGGAAGCAAATGATATCCTTCACTTCAGGAATTCACGAGAACAGTGGATTTCCCTATTTCTGTGGACATACTCGCCTTTAGATGCCAGGCATTTCAACCAGCTTCTCCTGAAGAAACTATAATTTTTATTATTTTTTCTATTGTTTTGTATATTATATGTAAATCGCACTCTTTTGATTTTATTATTCAGTTATGTATACTGAACTTACCTAAGTGCCTTCGTGATTCTTAATTTCATGTTGTGTAAGATTTATCGCTGTCTGGGAGTCGCGCAAGTTATTTATTTATTGTTTTTCCTTTCAGATTAGTGGTAGTTTCAGCAACACACTTAGAAAAGAGGGTTCATTTAGGGTGCCATAAAGAACCTTATGGTTCCATTCTGAACCTTATGGTGCTAGCCTTTGTGAACTTGCTTTCTCCTCAGTGCCAAGGTTCAGTGATCGAGATTGAGGTTCTACTGTCGGGTCCTCACCCTTTAAACAAGTGAGATGAATTCATGATTTTCGGCATAAGTGAAGAAAAATAAAATTTTACACGCTTAAAACTCCAAAACAAGCATGAAGATGATTTCATATGCAATGAAGAATTAAAGTAGAAAGACAACACTATCGCATGATCTCGTGTATCTGGTTGTCAGCGCAATTCGACAACATTGGGCAATGAGGCTTGTCTCTTTAGCAATATCTGTTAGATGTACTCACTTTTATTTCTGACATTTGGCAATGAATCAAGCACTTAAAAAAGCAATGAATAATTGAGCGAACGTTTTCATTTTTATTGCATGGTCATTATCTGGAATGATACGTATAGTGAAGAAACTTCTACACCTAGTATCGGTTAGTATATGTAAGTGTATTTCACTAGTACAAGAGCATAACTAACAATATTAACACATCTGTATTGCTAAACAGAGTAATGCGCATCCAGGAAATCTTTTCTGTCAAACTATGAAGTATTTTCCTGTGAAAAAAGGCTGTGAAGTTCCAAAGAAGTAACTGATTTTTTGTTAACTCAGAGGAAACTATGTGGCTCTAAAATGTACATTGATCTACACTAGGCCAAGAGTCATACTGTATGCCTTTTTTTCATGTGAAAGTGCACGAAACAGTTGTTCCTGCCGTTCAGACACAGTCCGACGTCGCACTTGCCACAGTTGATGCGATTGAAACCATGTGGACAATATCTTGCAGCGAAGTTTCTTGTCTACATGGATCGGCCAATGGGACAGGGCGTTCCTGGGTGATGAACATTTTGAAGTACTCCATTAGAGTAGGTGGATAAGATGGAGGATCTTTGAAATGACCTCCTTTGAACTCGGCATCCGAGAAAGAGGGGTTCAATTTCCTCCACTTATAAATCGGCCGTTTAGTTTCATCAGCCTCAGCTATTTGCAATTGGACACCTGGGCGATGTTATTGCCTTCATCTGATGTGCTACCCAAATCTGTAGATTCGGCCTGACTTACTGGATCATTTTCAACTTCAAATTCTAAGACGTCTTCGGGCTTGTCAGAAACAGATTTACTCTCAGCAAGTTCATCGTTGACATCAATGTCCGAAAATTCACCGTCGGGGATGAATATAAGTTTAAGTGCTTCATCTACACTCAATGATTTTGCCATCTGTAAAAGGCAAATATTATGGGCTTTTACTTTGAAAATAATATGCCACAGAGCGTTAGGAAAATAAAATTGATTGCATCATTATATTCACGTTTTGTATCTATTCATCCTTATAAGTTCCCAATGTTGCCAAATGGCAACAACAAAAATTTAAAAAATTCTTATTTTCTCTCAAAATATCTGTTTATTCCAGTTTATTATTTCATAAATATTGGGAAATGTTCAGTTTGAGCTAAACATAGGCAAGTCCTTAGAACATGGAATTCAGTAATTCTACACCAGGGGCCCGTTTCAGGTACAGGATGTAAGTTATGGCAAACATGTTGCCATGACGACACATACTGTAGAGATATGTCACCATGGTATAGCTGCGTTTGACGAAACGTTACATCCTCTTCATTAAGCGGGCCCCAGTATAATAAACATTGTTTTATACCTACCTTGTGGACTACAGTGGACATATAATTATGCTAAACATATGCCAGTGGAGGATATTATGACTGATAACAACACTATACACTCAGGCGCGAAGACAAAAACAACAAAAGTGGCCCATCCTAGTTAAACGTCACAGCCTTGCCTCCCCAACAGAGAACTCAACTTCACACATCATAAGAATGAGGTGGATAACCGACAACTGTGTGTCTAAAACATTTCTTCAGATCGTGAAATATACTTGGTCCAAAAAAATTACTGTGCGCTGAAATTTCCAGAAATCGAGAAAATAAAAAAGAAATGCGCGATTAAAAGTATAAAAGTACATATCGCATTAAAATTAACTTGCAAGGGATATCAGGACGTGCAGTGTCGGAAAAATCACATCTTACATGAAGGATATGGACCAAGTGATTCTGCTTCGAGGTACCTTGTGGCTGCTTTGGGTAGCGTGTGGTTCTGAGGTTTGTTACATCTTTCCCGGCTTAGCTTTCAAAAACACAGATCTGTACTCCTCCATTCACTAACCTGAAACTCGCTACTGTTGCTTTCACTGTCCTCAAAGCGTTAAAGGAAACAAGTTTCCCGTGATTTAAAAGTATTTCCGAAATTCATTTTACCTCATTATGAGGAAATAATATAAATAACAGAACCAACTTCATAATGAGTTTGTACCTGGTGTATCGATACCAAGCCACCAATCGCTAACAGCCATTTTCGGATTTTAAGTCGGCTTTATTCGACACCTTTCGGGAAAACATACACCAGCGGGACGTTTGCTTAGAAACAAAGGAAGATCTAGACCATTAAAAACTTAAATACGAAAGGATTTGGCTGTTAACCATGTATATAGATTTCTAGTTCCTGATATAAGTCTTTAACCTGCCGTTAAACGCTAACCAGCCCAATCGTTCATCTGACTATGGTTTAAACGTCTTGCTCAACTTGCCATTGGTAACTGCTTGCAACGGCTCCATGTGCAATGTATGGATTACATCCTCTGTTCTATGTGTGTACAATGTATCAGGAGTATATCTATATATATATATATATATATATATCAGACGTATTGTGCATGCCGCTCATTGTTTCGTATTGTGAGTTTTTGGCCACAACCGAAATGTATTCTGAGGTAGACTGAACTTGCTTAGGCCCCTGGCCCAATGGCCTCTTTGCCCATGCCATATACATATATGTAAAACATACGAGTTATATACATATAATGTATATGTGGTTGTCCGTCCCTCTGTCTGCTCATCCACCATATGTTAGCATTTCTTTCAAAACGCTACTCCTCCTACAGTTCATGTCTAATTTCAACAAAACTTGGTACAAGTGTAAGTAACATCCGGACACATAATAAGGTGTTGATTTTCATTCTCCCTATGTCTGCTTGTCCAGCATTTGTGAATTTATTCAAAAACTTGGCACAGGTATAAACTACATTAAGACGCATACTTCCAAGTACTGATTTCCAATTTTGATTGTCCATTGTCTGTTATACTGCCTGTCTGTCCAATATTTTCAGAATCCTACTCCTGCAGTTTTTGTTTGATTTCAGTTAATCTTGTTTCAAGTAATAACTGTACATAACTGATTGTATGAATTTTGATTTTCAGCTGATCGTCGTCTGTTTGTTTTTATCTTCCTACAGTTTCTCCTTGCTTTCAGTTACACTAGCTATAAGTAAAGTTGTATGGTGTTTAGGCCTAAACACCAACATAGATAACTACTGCACGAGTAATACGTTATCGGTTTGCCCACAAAACTTTCATTGTACATGCTCGAAGGAACAAACACTACAAGGCTTTGACCCGAATTACTATTGGCGAGAAAGGTTCCCCATTGACTCCTTCATAATTTTATCTTAACCAGCATAGTTACACTGTTTCATCAGAGACTTTTGTCGAGTCTTAAATATAAGGTGAGTTTTAACAATGAATAGAGGTAACTATAAGCAATTCCTGTGAAGAGAGAAGATGATCTTAATTTTGTGAAGAGCAGTCGAGTCCAACCATGCAACTGAATCACGTGATTCGGAAATGGCGGTTTGCAAAGTCCAGATAATGCCCAGTTTGATGCGTCGGTTGCGTTTGTGTTAATTACGACGTTGTGGTCAATATTATTCCCCCTATATAGAGACGATAAGGATTCAAAATTAATTTAAGATCACGGTGCGCTGACACTCTGAGGACAGCGTAGGAGGCGGGATCGAGTTTCAGGTTAGCAAAAGTAACGATTCGGAACGGTTAATCTGAAAGCTAAGCTGGGAGCGTTGACGACCAAGCTAGGTAGCGTGCGGCTGCATCAAGGTACTGTGCTGCTGCCTCAAAGTATGGTGCGGCTGCCCCAATGTACTGTGCGGCTGCATCAAGGTACTGTGCCGCTGCCCCAAGGTATTCTGCGGCTGCCCTAAGGTATTGTGCGGTTGCCTCAAGGTACTGTGAGGCTACCTCAAGGTACTGTGCGGCTGCCTCAATGCTAACCGGATGTACATGTGTCCTATCCGCATGCGGCTTAACAATGTGAGAAAACAGAGGGAGCATATGTATGTTTCTCTTATAATTGTGACCCAGTGCATGGCATAAAGAGGGTAGCATAAATATCGTTTGTAATCTTTAGTCAGCAATGTTGAGCTTTTCTTGATTGGCTCACTATGGTTCATTGATAAAAATCATTATTTTGTTTTACTACATACTTTTGTCGTCTGCGTTGAGTGCAAACATCCGAGGATATATGTAGACTGTATCCGTAGATAATTTGGAGATTCAATGATCGTATCATATCTTGGTGCGGAAGAATGATATTACCGTTTAAATTCTTGAATTTTCTTGTCGTTTATGCAGACATGTTTCTGCATTTCTGCTGCATTGTCACTCCAGATGACGTGCACGCTACCCACAGTGTCGTTGCCATTTGTTGAGTAGTTTCTCATATGACCCCTAGAAGTCTTCCTTTGTCCGACAAAATGTGTTCGTAACCTTCTACTAAGCTTTAATTATAAGATGATAATGTCAGAAATCCAGGCAAACTAGTGTCGATAAAGATGGTTCTAAAATTGAACACTTTTGTGTGGCGTACATTTCATCCTGAGTATAAATGTTGCGCTTTGGTTTGAGGACGAATGACTGTCGTCACATACTTAAATTAATCCACACGTCGGCACGTAGTCTGGTAAAGCCCGATCCACATCCGATAGTGGGTCAGGCTTTGTTTGTATGAACAAAAATATATTTGAGACCCAATTTTGTGCTTTTGTTCAGAATCTCCAAGGAGTGATCGTGTAGTATCGAATTTATTGAACTTTAGTCAAAAATTTCGTTCCGTTTCTCGCTAGAGGCTCAAAAGAGACGACAGTATTTAACTCTCGTTTTATGGTTTTACTCTCTGTATATTCTTTTCCAAGCGGAAATTTAAATATAAGTTGACAGACAAACAAATCTTAAAATTGAACCTTTCAAATTATATGAAAATTGTTACCACATGATTAAATGCGCTTCGATGCTTGCAAAATTGCCTCCTAATTATGCTGTAAAACTATACCTTAAATCTAAACCTGATCATTGGTTTAGAAACTACAGTCAGTCACCCTTGTAATAAAATATCTTCCTGTTTTTAGCGTGTGACAGCAAACACTGAATTAATTATGGGGTATCCCGTCAGAGATTTCAACAACCGGTACTGTAGGCATAAAAGTTTTTGTCCACAGTTACACATGTTGCATAATTGTTATCGACACCGTCAAAAGTATTTCTGTCTGCAACACAGATGAGGGATTTCTTATTGCATCTGTGCGTTCGCTTGTCCGTTTCCTTGCCCGCTTTGAATCTGTAACACACTTCTGTATCACCGACGTCTGTAGACCGCCACTTGTTGTATAAATCATTGCAACGTCTTAACGTGTCATCATCCAAATCGGGATTGAAAATCAGACAGTAACTGAATAAGCCAGACATCATGGGGATGACCGACACCTGCGCGTTCTTGTGTCTTCCCAGCATCCTGTATACAGCAGGAAACCTAGCGTCGCTTACCACAGCAAACGGGGTGTCTAAAAACAACACGGCAAGTGAGTTTTGTACAAATTTAATTTATGTACAGAATATGTTTATACTGTTTTGTACATTTAACTTCTAGGTTTATCGACTAATCTAGTCCGTTTTTTCCATTGAATTTTATCTTTATTCCATCGAAATTGTATGAATTGTTATTAGTTACAGCTTACAACTTACAACTTTCTATAGTGAATTCCACACTTTCAGAGTCGAAGCCACGAATATGGCTGTAATATTGTAGATATCGCGTTAAACCAAGGTCATTCAATGTTTCTCTATGGTTGTGGGCAGTAGTCATGTAAATTTTGTCCCTGGTCACCAAACATCCGTCTCACACCCTGATACGGTTATGGTTTACCACAAGAGGTTTCTTTTGTACCTGGCGAGGCGTTGACACAGTCATGGTTTTACCTCATGACGTTTGTCTGTTACCTGGCGAGAGTTTGACACGGTTATGGTTTTACCTCAGGAGGTATGTCTGGTACCTGACGAGGCGCTGACACAGTTATCGTTTTACCCCAGGAGAATTCCCCGGTACCTGTCGACTGGCTGACTCGGTTATATTTTTACCACAGGAGGTTTCTCTGGTACCTCACGAGGTACACACAGTGTTATGGTTTTATTACAGGGTCTTTGTCTCGTACCTGATGAGGCGCTGACAACTTCATGGTTTTACCACTCAGCAGATTTGACGTGGCGCTGACATGGTTGTGGTTTTACCACATAAAGATTGCCTGGTGTCTCGCGAGGCGCTGACACAATTATAGTTTTACCACAGGAGGTATGACTGGCACCTAACGAAGCGCTGACACGGTTAAGGTTTTACCACATCAGGTGTGTCTGGTGCCTAGCGAGGCGTTGACACGCCTGTGGTTTTACCAAAGAAGGTTTGTCTGGTACCTACCGAGGTGCAGACATGATTATGGTTTTACCACAGGGGGTTTGTTTGCTACCTGTGAAGGGCCAGACATAGTTATGCTTTTACCATTTAGCTGATTTGCTTGGTACCTAACGAGGCGCTGACACGGTTGTGGTTTTACCACAGGAGGGTTGTCTACTACCTGGCAAGACGCTCAGACGGTTATGCTTTTACCACGGTACGTTTGTCTGGTACCTGGCGAGGCCCTGACAAGGTTATGGTTTTACCACAGAAATTTTGCCTGGTACGTTACCAGGCGCTGACACGTTTATGGTTTTGCCAGAGTATGATTGTGTGGTAGATAACGAGGCCAGACACAGTTATGGTTTTACCTTGAGAGGGTTGCCTGGACCTGGCGAAACATACATGAATACACAAACAAATGAATGCATGATTATCCTCTAAATTTTATTTGGTGATATACAATTTCTTTGTCTATCTCCACGCAGTTTACAATCTGACGTTTTACACGTGTGACGTAGAAGGTGCCGACACAAACGACACGGTCAACGTCACGCTAACAGGACTCAGCGGGGAGAGCGTCAGGCTACAGTTTGATGGCAAAGACAGGCTGGACAATCGGATCACAGGGATATTCTCACGTGGGGTGTAAGTGTTTGTCTTCGGGTGGAGTGGAGTGATGTACTAATGCTGCTGATGTATGCTTTACACACTTATTCTGACCATCTGGTTTTAAAATAATTTGATGAATCAAGATTTAGTTATATGCTTAAATAATTAGTGTTGTGATCGTTGAGTAGGTGTCACTTGATGAGTAGTCATTAAAGCGAAACTTTTAGTCTTGATTATTAACGT
This sequence comes from Acanthopleura granulata, assembly GCA_016165875.1. Classification (NCBI taxonomy): domain Eukaryota; kingdom Metazoa; phylum Mollusca; class Polyplacophora; order Chitonida; family Chitonidae; genus Acanthopleura; species Acanthopleura granulata. The sequence goes on along the minus strand of JABBOT010000009.1, from coordinate 4,346,691 downwards.
GGATTTGCATACGCTTAACTCAGCTCTCTAAGTTATGGATTTTCCATAAACGACCGCCTCTATGACGAAAACAACTCTTTATTGAAGAGGTGCATTTATTTAGATCCTGGTACATGTTGGCACTCGCCAGGATGGGTGCTGCTCGCGCCTCAGGGATCGGGAGATTAGGGATCGAGTCCTGGATTGGAGCATACCAAAGACTTTGAAAATGGTACTTGTTGCTGCCTCGCTTGGCGCTCAGTACTGAGAGGCTTAAAGAAGGAAACTGGACTGACCGGGCCGGTGTCAGTATAATGTGACTGGGTGGGTGTCATGTCTGGTGTCTTCTGCATGATGTTTCAGTGGAGGCAGCGCTTTGGCGGCATGAACTTATACTTATGCTTACACATCTTAAGGACTCTTCGTTGTCATATGACTGAAAATTTTTTAAGTGCGACGTAAAACCCAAGTATACGTACATACGTACACGGGAGCTGATCGAGACTCTTTAGATTATATCCAAGGAACGAAGCGCTGGACAATATGCGCATCCCCTTAGCTGAAGTAATTGGAATAAAACTAGCCTTAGTTAATAAACTAATTAACTAATTAACTCTTTGACAAACCATGATAACCATTAATACAACATTAATATAAATTCAGAATAACATTTTGGGGGTAACAAAGCAATTTGATCGATGACGGGGTCCTCCGTGGCTCACTTCGTTATCGCGCTAGCGCAGCATAGTGATGCAGGAGCCTCTCATCAGTACAGTCGCTGTGAGTTCAAGTCCCGCTCATGCTATCTTCCTCACCGGTCGTACGTGGGAAGGTCTGCCAGCAACCTGCGGATGGTCCTGACTCTGGCAGATTTCTTCTCACCACAATGCTGGTCGCCGTCGTATCAGTGAAATATTCTTGAGTACGGCGTAAAACACTAATCAATGAATGACTCAATCAACCCATGATCAATGACATTCTAACTCCATTTTCTTGTACAAACGATCACCTAAACAGCTGTCTAAATAGCTTGTGTGGACTAAGTTAACGGCAATAATGGAAATTCAAGAAGGAATAGGTAAAGAATTTATAGTGATCACCTAATGTAGGTGTCATGCCGTCAGTGGTTTTCGGAAGGCGGCTGAAAATGTCGGTTCTGACGGCCTAGTAAAGTAATTAAAGTAAATTATCTTCAAATTACGCAGCTTTTTGGGATGATGTCGACTTAAATACCCATTATTGTGTAATTAAATTGCTTTGATGTCTGACACACGGTGACAGAAATGACCCCTCGTTTCCTGTTGTATTTTCTTTACCGTGATTGTGACTGGCCAACCACATATCTTTTCAGCTTGGTCAATTCCTTTTTAACGAGTTTCTTTGACGTCTTCATTGTGCAACTGAATTGTTTGTAGGCGATGCAGTTTTGATCTCCCTAGACAGATTGTTTTGACCGCATCATTACTGACCACTGATTACTTACCTGGGTCATTTGTCCCGTCAACCTTACTTCTTATTTACCATTTTAACCAACATTAGATAACGGACAATTTATTAAGATATGACTTTACCTCATAAGACCGTGCCTTTGTTTAGCTCTCTGACAAGCGGCTTTCTGTTTTCCCTTTTTGACCTTTCTTGTGATTTACTTGATCGTTCGGGTAATATTTTAAGATGTAAAAGCACCTTAGTGCACATCATGTAGACAACAGTATAATTCTCAGCCACGTGCAACGTTCATTGCGTGAAATAATATTGCTTCGCACCTTTGGTCATCTGCAGTAGCATTATAAGCTGTGAATGTCTGCAATAAAACTTCGCTTTGAGGTGAACAGGGATCGTCTCCGGTTCAGCAGCGGTAAGATGCAGTTAATCAGGTCACATGATCGAATCCAACTCCAGTTCTGAAGCTACAGTTTTTTAAGTGATGGCTCTTGTGAAGTAGTGGTAATCAACGGCTGCAGTAAAGTTTCAAGTCGTTTCTGATTGATTTGTTCATTGCTTTTTTACGCCATGTTCAATAATGTTTCACTTATACGACGGTGGCCAGCATTATGTTTGAAGGAAACCTCTACCGCATTGGTGAGAGGCACCTGGGTCATTACTCTGCACTAGCACGTTAACTTCCTCGGCCACGGAGGACCCCAAGTCGCATATGAGGCTGGTCGCAAAAACTCTTTTGAGCACGTCATTGTCATGACAACTAGAACTGACAACCAGAACTGACAGCATAACGCCGTGATGATGGCTTCGTGTCTTGTACATACAGGCCTACGTAACGGTAGGAGGTCTTCGTGCACATTGGTCGTATTCTACATAATCAATTTGCCATCGTATCTCATGGAGAGAACTTGGCGTCTCTGTCGTCTGTCACTGGTTTCGTGTATCCGCTTAACACTTTTTTCCACGGTTTAGCTTTGATCCAGCCTACAATGGAGCCTTTAATCATTGTGAAATGCTGTGTATTCAACACACCACTGGGACAATTTATTAATTTATTTGATTGGTCTTTAACGCCGTACTGAACAATATTTCTCTTAGGCCTATACGACGGCGGGCAGTATTATTGTGTGAGGAAACGGTACACAGATTTAAGGTTTTGTAAATTAAGGAGATTTAAGAGAGAATTATTCTATGTTATGCATATCTAGTTGGGGTAACTGAAACCTCAAACTGTATGCAAGCACAGCCAAACATCTAATGAGGAGGATATTGTGAATGCAACAGATTTGACATATAACTTGTAATAATTAGTAACATGTAGGTTATTCAGTCCAATCATACCAAAGTTTGTATAAACTTTGCCCAACATGCAAAGATGTTTTGTATCGTTTGGCGAATCGCCATTTCAGGAGTCTCACGAGCTCACGCAGGTTAAGGCGAGACAAGCGGGCTACTTTCGCAAACTAACGTGGTGAAAAACGGGATTTTTCGCTACTGGTATAGTCGGCCTCATCTGTTAACGTAAAAGCATGTCTTTAACCGCTTTAGCTTTTGAGAGCACACCTCTCCCTCCACTTCCCCTTTTTGTCTGACATCAACGTGCGAGAATTCGCGAGGCTCCTAAAATATAGATGCGGCTTGTAAGAGTGTTGGGACCTCTCGGAGCCAGCGCAGCGTAATGACCCGAGTGCCTCTCACCAATGCGGTCGTTGCGAGTTCAAGCCCAGCTCATGCTGGCTTCCTCTTTGTCCATACGTGCTAAGTTTCGCCAGCAGTCTGTGGATATCGTGGGTCTTCGCCAGGCTTCCTCCCACCATAATGTCGTATAAGTGAAATGATCTTGAGTACGGTGTAAAACACCAATCAAATAAACAAATAAATATAAGGGTGTTTGTTTCCTGCTGACAGGACATACAGCGTGGACAGAGAAATCACTGACGTCGGTCCTGTCTGTCAGGTCTTTGTGAATCGTACCAAGATCCAAAAGAAAGACGGCTGGAAACTCGCAAATGTAAGAACCCTATAGCTCTTAGTCCGCTTGATGTTTACCTGAAGATCCATTCGCCGTCGAAGATTTTAGAGAATAATTCAAACAAAAGTTAAAGCGTAACGTCATTACCTATGCTTTCATGTAATATAGCCATCGACAGCACGGGTCGCTCTAACGTGGCTTACGCGACCCTGTTCCAGATATCCGTGTCTTATATCAACGATTTGGCAACGTTTGACGTCGGAAATTGCCCATCTAAGAGAGATGAAGGCTGGATTAAGGGGGACAATTTCAGTCGAACAGGTATTTTCCAGTAATACCAACGCGTGTATTAGGGTATATACCTGCCGATGAAGCGGCTAGTATCCTCTGGCAAAACTGATATTGCATTTAAAGTTTAAACAAAGTAAGTGTGTAAAGGGCTGTGAATCACTGCTACAGGGGAATGGTTGTTGAATGAGCAGTATCAGGTTTTGCAAGAGCAGAATGATTGTTTGTGGAAAGAACATTGATACAGCAGAATCATTATGTCATGGCTCTGCATTAAGTATCTTAACAGCATAATTAATGGACATTTACTCAGTACAAATATTGTTTAGTGTAGAAGGATTGGGATGAGATTCCATTATGTCAGAAATCTTACTGTCTGCTTTGGGTGTGGATAAGTTACCGCCTGCTTTTTTAAAATTTATTCTTTATTTCCATTTTAATCGTTTTTAAGTCTTCTCCTTTATAGAAAGTCGAGAAAAACTGCAGTGCAATGGGTCTTCATACTGCTGTATATGCTATATGCTTTTGATTGGCTATTCCATTACGATAATATTGAGTTGGAACTTAAATCTATTCCCTGTATCTGTTTGCTTAGTTATAATAAATGATTTATAAGCTTATCCTTCAAATAATTTTTCTTTCTCTATTTAATACATTATGGCATGATTTTATGCACAACTGGCTGAACTGTGATCATATGACCTACACAGCAACCACTCATTGTCCATGTCTTCTTCTTTATTCACAATACATCGTAAATACTGCCAAAGCCGCTTAAAGTCAAAAATGGTTCATTTTTCTTGTCGGTGTCCACAATATTACGTCGGGTGATTTTATAAGTTAACGTGAGTTGCATTAACACCGTGAGAAACCAGTACTATGAATTCTACACTTAGGAACAAATTGGCTGTCTTTATTTGCTCATTTCATTAGGTTTTGCATAAACTCCATCTCTGTCTTTCTTACAGATGGCGCGTGTTTATGTAACATATCAAAAAACCAATCGTCTTTGGGCGAAAACAGCAACGTGGGTAAATATTATTATTACTTATTTGACTGTTTATTGGCTTTAACAAAGCCTTCATTTTTTACATTTCTTTCTTTTCTTTCTTTCTTTTTTTATTTATTTACTTATATTGGTGTTTCATCCTGCCATCAAGAATATTTCGTTTATATGAAGACTGTAAGGTTGTAGTGCAGGTGAATAGAACGATAATCAAAACAAGGTGGGAAGCCACCGCAGCTCGTCAGTTACCTGAAACACCTCCTCACTGGTTGCAACCATGGCGGCAGCAGCCGAAGCTCGGCTCGAAAGCGCGTCCTCGCGGATTGAGGGCGGATGATAATCCTGGACAACCCCTCAGAAGACTTCCAATCCAATCACCTTAATCACATTGCTGTCAGCATAATTTAGTTTCCATGCCTCTGTAAATGGCATATTGAGAAATTTAGTTCTAGAAAAACGGCATAATTTGCCACTCTAACCCACCCTAACGTAGACATTTAAATGAGCACAGGCAAGCTACAGGGTAATAAATCAAGTCTACAAGCAACCACGGACTGGCTACATGGTAATCACGGGCAAGCTACAGGGTAATCAAGGGTAGGCTACAAGGAAAACCACGGGCAGGTCACAGGTAACCACAGGCAGGCTACATGGTAATCATAGCGTAACTAAGGCTGGGTACAGGCTAAATACGGACAAGCTCAATGGTAATCACGGGCAAATTCCTGACTAACCATGGGCAGGTTACAGAATAAATACGAGCCGGCTGCAGGGTAAATGCTGGCAGGCTACATGGTAATCGTGGATATACTACAGGATAATCACGGGCAGACTACAGAGTAATTATAGACAGATTACAGAGTAATCACCGGTATATTACAATGTTAGCACGGGCATACAACAGAATAACCACCGGCAGGCTGCATGGTAACCACGGGCAGTCTACTGGGAAATTACGGGCAGGCGACTGAGTAATCACGGGAAGACTACACTGGTAGGATACACGGCACTCACATGCATTCATCAGAGTAACCCCGACCGAACTACAGGGTAACCGCGTATGGGCTACAGGGTAACCACGAGCGGGCTACAGGATAATCAGGGACAGGCTACAGGGTAATCAAGGAAGGTTACAGAGTAATCACGGACAGGGCAATCCCAGAAAGCTACAGGGTAATTACGAAAGGCTACAGGGTATTCACGAAAGGGCAATCACCAACAGACTGAAAGGTAATCACAGGGTTCCTTGACTCATTATCGTTTGTAAATGAATTTATATGTGTGGAAACTGTGAGTGTTATTGTTATTTTCACTTAGCTTCAGGCAGTACCTGGCCCTTTCCCATGCTGATCGTGTGTGGATTGGTTGTTATCATCCTGAGTATAGCCGTTGTCATTTCCTTGGTCACAAGCATCAAGTAAGTATGCAATGGAGTCTTTGCATGGTGCTGGTGACGTTCAGTTTACGTTCAGTTTTCCTAGCGATGTTTCACGATATGCCGGTATTCAAGAATATCCTATCCACAAGACGTCGGACTGTGAGCTTTGCAGATGGATGAAACTGGACCGAATCAAGAAACCGCGCCACCTGGCCAAGTATACTCAAAGCGACTGAAGCAAGGCCGGATTAGATGGAGTGATAGGAATGGGAGGGGGTAAGGGGCAGAGCGTCTGTGAGATTTGAAACCAGGACCTTACTGTCGCAGATCGTGTATAGTTAGGCAATAATGAAGACTTAGTTCCCATCGCCTTTGAAACCCCGCAATGCGCCCATCTCTTACATGAAACACACATGTCTCAGCGAACGTCCATTCTTCCCATGGACTAACTTCCCATGAAAACTTCCTGTTCAAGGCCGGGGAAAAGAAAGTTTTTTGGTGTTTGTGAAGTTAACAGATTTTTTAAGCCCTTGTGTACTCCGTGAAAACGATTTAGTACAAATTTGGACATCCACAGTGCAGATGCAGGCCTATCACAAAGTGTACACAAAGTGTGTATCACTAACACACACGTCGTTTGGGGTGTATTACACAAATTACACAATATGTGTACTGTACGTGGACAAAATTATGTGGATGAGCATTTTCCCGCAATAATGTGTACCACACGTGCACAGTAGATTTTAGAGAGTAGGACCTTTCAATTTACAGATGTATGTCAAATGTATTCTCTTTCCATTTTATGTTAACCTTTTTTCGTCTTTCCACTTGCAGACGAGAGAAGCAGGTTAGTCCGGATCTTCTGCCTCAGACAATGATTTTCCGGTCAGTGAACGCTTTACTCCAGGTCAGTATTCCGCGGGAGAGCTCCCTTTCGGCCCTATCCGAGGATCCTTACTACGCTTTCCCTGTCGACAGTATCTGCCTGACTGAGACGGCCCTACAGCGCAGACGACGTCCAGTGATCTCCTGGCAGGACAACAGTCTGTACGCTTCTTCGGATTTCCTCGACGAGCCAGACGAGGATATTGATGGCAACGAATGGGACGCGGTGCAGGAAAATCCGGTTTAGCTGTTTCCATAAGTTGTGCAGTGCCGATTAACTGGTGAACTTGTTGTTTAAAGAACACCAAAATTATTTAAGTCGGCTTATGTGTTCCTGTCGAACAACTTGTTACAGTATTTCAACGGATGTGTTAAAAAAATCAGCAAACGTGTTTAAACGGGCTTGTTTGCCTCCTGGTGAATGCTTGTGTTCTCTTGCTAATTTCCTTGCTATAGCATTAAAAAAGGGTATGGAAGCAGGTTTATTTGCCCCTTGTGAACTCCTTGCTAAAGAACAGCAAAGGTAATTAAAGAGGCTTAGTCGACCCATTTGAAATTCTGGCAAATGTATGGAAACATGTTTATTTGCCTTTGGTGATCTCCCTGCTAAAGAATAGCAAAGATATTTAAGCAGGCTTATTTATGCCTGTTGGATTCCTTGACAAAGAACAGCAATTGTATTTTAACACGTTTATCTGCGCAACCAAAAGCGTATCTGATTGAATTTATACATGTATATACTTTTTTTCTGAATATTTCTGTACAAATATTTACGTTGTGAAAATAAAAGGTAATCTTCTCACTTTGTACATCATTGTGTTCCAATAGAGGTTTAAAACTTGCTGCGTCGTTAACACACAAATACCCATCAGGAAAACTATTTATAATGGTTTCACACGGCAATAACATGTCTCAGTGGTTAGCGCACCAAATTCAATGTTGGGTTCAGTCGAACACCTTTAGGGTCGAATGTACTTGGCAAAACTGCTTCACACCCTGTTTATCTGATTGTTGCTCACGGCCATACTCAAGAATTCTTCACAACGATAGCTGCCTGTTTCATGGATGGAAGCCGAAGAGCTCGGCGTAAACCACTGACTTTTGTAAATTAAGTTACTAACAGTCTTCTTCGCGTGTGACGCACAGATATGAAGATCATACTGGTGGAAGACAAGTGGTTTTCGACTAGGTCAGGCCGCACACACAGAGACATCAGTGCTATCGATCGGTGATTTTCACCAACGCTCCGCAAACTGTTAGTCTGTATGACGTGCTCTCATACATAACGAAGACAATGGGTTCTACTTGGTCAGTACATGTATTGAAAAGGATTCAGTACAAATACATTCAGTCAAACTGATCACTTATTAACCTAATCAAATTGACATAGACATATTTTCATTCACTTGGTGTTCCCTAATTCGACAGAAATTAACGAGTAAAGCTCTACACTGAGAAAAAATCTTGGTTCAATAGACCCCAAAATCTGAGTTTTCCAACAGAGCTAATTCAATTCAGGAAAATGAGTCATCTGATTGTTTGAGTGACTTACAAGAGAAATCAAAGGACTCATTTGACGATCTATGGGTCAGTAAGATAAAAAGAGGAGTTTTCAGTGGCCCAGCCGATCAGCTCATATAGCTCAATTTTCTGAGTTAAATTAGCTCTACGGACCTGGAAAACGCTTGAAATTTTTTTATCTATAGACTCAAATTTTTCTCCCAGTGTAAAAGCTTGCAAATTCCTATACCACCAGTTCAAAGACAAAAGTGGCAGATGTCACCGATTCGACTCTCCTCGGAATAAAACAAAGATGATGAAAGAAATGAAGGAAAAACTCCCACATATTCTTCTTTCAATTTAAAACATTTGGTCAGCGCGCAACCGCACCGCAATGATTTCGCCGTGATTTCAAGTCCAGCTCATGCTGGCTTCCTCTCCGGCCGTAAGTGGGAAGGTATTCCAGCAACCTGTGAATGGTCGTGGGTTTCCCATGGGCTCTGCCCGGTTTCCTCCCACTACAATGCTGGCCGCCGTCGTATAAGTGAAATATTCCAGAGTACGGCGTAAAACACCAATCAAATAAATAAATAAATCGTTTTCTGAGCCCTACGAAAAGTAATAGTTTTCGTACAGAGTGGCTTGTAATTCCGGAGCTTTAGGGAAAGCGAAGCTGCTCCTGTGGTAGCCACTGGGCGAGTAACTATTGGAAGGACTTTCAATGTCAAGCAGATTTGCGTGGGAGTGCAGAACGGATATGAGGTCCTGTGACACGAGACCGGAGGCCATCACCTCGGTATTGACGTAAGGACACGAAGTCGGCCGCGACCTGTCTTCGGCAATCATCGGCTTCACGTAGAAAATCTGAGGCTGCAATTTCACACTTCCTCGTTTAGGTCTTAGACTGGATATCTTTCCCCTGTTTCTAAAAAAATAAAAATACAAAACTGGAAAAATTGTTGATACATTATTGTTATCTAGAAAAGTGCAACAGTAAATAGTTATTTTATGTGTTTCTCTATTTTTTCCGAAGCAAAAGATTTTCGGAGAATTAAGAGAACAATAAACAATTATAAGCAAGCCAAGATTATTTTCACTTACTTATATTGTATTGTGTTTGCCATGTACATGTATACTTTGTGCATAAATGTCTACAAGGGAAGCTACTAAAATTTAAATATGTATATAATTTTTCAAACTGAACACCATATTTCAAACTATAATAAGTTTCACCAATAGCACACCTTATCTGAACAATATAACACAACTGATCATACACGTCTTACATGCATAATATAACTCAGTTGATTCCAGATGCTCACCTGTACAATATAACATCACCGATCAGAGAGGCCTTACCTGTACAATATAACACCACTGAACAGAGACGCCTTTTCTGTACAATATAATACTTCTGATCCTAGACGCCTTTTCAGTACAACATAACACCACTGATCCTAGACGCCTTTTCTGTACAATATAACACCAATGATTCGAGACGCCTTTTCTGTACAATATAACACCACTTATCCGAGATGCCTTACCTGTACAATATAACACCACTGATCGGAGACGCCTAACTCTACAATGTAACACCACTTGTCCGGAACGCCTTACCTGTACAATATAATACCACCGATAACAGACAAGGCCACGACTACTAGACCACATAGGGACGATGTCACCACCACCACAGTAGGATTGTCAATAGGATTAGCTGTTAATTGGAAGAAAACAACTAGAAATGCGAAGGTAAAATTTCTGTAAAATGAAAATCAGTTTTATTTATTCATTTATTTTATTGATTTGCTTATTTATTTACTTGAATGGTATTTTACACCGCACTCAAGACTATTTCACTTATACGACGCCAGCATTTATGCTTGGAGGAAACCTGGCAGAGCCGGGGAAAGCCACGGTCAGGCAACGGAACCGCCTCAGACGTAGACCTGCATGTAAATTTTCATATAAGTAATCACATGCAAATATTACAGGTCACCTGTAAATAGGTTATCTTTGCATTTGTTTGTGAACGAGAAGCACTCGCGGCCTTTGGCTCTTGGAAATCCGCAATAAAAAATTTTAAGTAATGAATTAATTAAATTAAGCCATAATTAACAACACCAAAGATAAGTAGAAGTAATAATAATAACAATAATCCTTAAATTTGCTCTACCGTTACGGAGACTGAATGTATACTTTTCTGTATTACCCTTTATATTCAATGTACTATAATTCTGTTCACTGATTATACGCTTTTTAACAGGCAAAGAAGTTATATTATTCTAGGGGCCTCCGTGGCGGAGAAGGTTAGCTGGCCAGCGCGGCATTATGACCCCGTGCCTCTCACTAATGCGGTCGCTGTGATGCGATCCAGCTGATGCTTGCTTCTTCTCCCGTCGCACGTGGGAAGGTCTGCCAGCAACCTGCGGATATTGGTTTGTTCCCTCCCACCACAATACTGGCCCCCATCGCATAAGTGAAATATGCTTGAGTACGGCGTAAAACACCAATCAAATAAATAAATAAATAAATACATTATTCTGATGGCAAGTTCACATGAAATGCTCGTAAACGAGAGATTTTACCAATTGGTAGGCAGTTGTCAAAGCTGCATACATCCGTCGCTAGATTACTTCCCGCGCATGCGCACTCAGGAGGTTGGCAGTTCCTTTTCCGGTTATGTGATCCATTGGAACATCGACATTCTATCCATCCACCCCAGGTTCCTGCAAAAGTAGAGATACTACGAAGATCTTATGCATTTTGATCAATGTTTTTATCATCCTAACTGAGTTACCAGCGGAAAATGGATTCAATCATGTGACCTCATTGGTCGAGGGCCTTTCGCCAAATTCCTTATTCGACATTTCCGTGGTACTAGTATAGTTTGCATAATTACCTGATGGGTCACACAATATAGGTTTACATTTGTGTTTTAGACCCCTCTTTCACATAAGCCCCAAGGCCATTATTATTTCTTTATTGATGTATTCAACAATTTTTCACTTTTACGACGGCCAGATTCTTTATACAGTGCCACAATACCTTGGTTTGCAGATCTCATGGAAAAGTCTGATGCGGATATACAGTAAATATGCACACATCTATGCCTGACCACTTGTTCATGTTATTTTCTTTACTTGGTAGCCCTTTCAAACGGCGTGCCGAAAAAGCCACACCCATTACTATAATACAGACACCACACGTAACACCTCGCCCAGCCACATTGTACAGACACCAAACATGGCATCCTACCAACGGTATACTAAAACCGGCGATGAAATTTCACCCAGTCATAATATACAGACACCAGGCTAGATATCCCGTCCAGGCACACCAGGCCTAACGTCACGTTCAGCCACATTATACAGACACCAAGCATGACATCTAGCCCAGGCATATTGTACAGACAGCAGGCGTCACGTCCCGTACAGACATATTAAACAGAGACTAGACATCACACTCCACGCAGTCACAATATACTAACACAAGATATAACATTTCACCCGCTCATTCCGGTTTCATCCAACCATAATGCTGACCGCCGTGGTATAAATGAAATATTCTTGAGTACCGCGTAAAACAAAATGAAATAAATAAATAAATTTCACCCACACACAATATACTGACACCGGACATGACATCCCTTCCAACTGCATTGTACAGCCCTGACACCCCACACCTGACAAGACACTCCACCCACTCAAAGCATACTGACACCAGATATATTATACACACATCAGACATGACGTTCCGCCCTCTTACGGTTTATTGACACCACATATGATACCCCACCCACTGAAATTACACTGACACCAGGCAAGACGATCTGCCCAGTCACAGCATTCTGACACCAAACATGATAAACTGTCCAATCACAGCACAGAGACACCAGACATGACACCCCGCCCAGTAGCATTATGCACACATATGACATAACATCCCTAACAGTTACATCATACAGACACCAAACATGACACCCCATACATGCAAAGCACACTGAAACAGAACAGACTAGGGCCCTATTTGGACCATCCAGGATGAAGTACAAATAATGCGAGTTCTTCCACAAACAATTTAATTTAATTTTAATTTTAATCCTTATTTATTTAACGAGGAATTCTCACAACCTAACGGCTACTATGGAGGTCTCCTCAAAATATCAATTAACAACAAAACAGTTAACAAAGTATATACATACAAATATATAAATACATAGGCTAACAGAATATATGTATAAATACATGTTCTTCCATACATGTAGGATTATATATCTGTGCAGACATTTTTATAAATATATAAATGTAAATATATTATTATAGACATAAGAGAAAATTATGAAAAAGGACAAAGACATATAAATGTACAAAGGTAATACCTACATGCTTAGTTGCTACTAAATATAAATAGCTATCATGGTGAATTTAAATAAATTAATTATTCACAACGTTAACATTATCATTACCATTACCATGGTCGGAAAACCTTTCTGTATCTATGATTAATTTATGAACACACTGGAGGAGGAGTTTATTATATTCTTAATTTAGATTTTCAGAGGCAAATAAAGTATTTTAGATATACATCCTGAATATTCAGGAATAAAAACAGAACAATTTACATCCTATGGGTTGTAATTTGAAAGCAAATTAAAAAAGGATGAAAGGTATCTTCAAATGTACTATTACAATAATGGCAAGTAGGATCTTCAATAATATTATACTTAAAAATGTCTGGGCAAAGAGCGCTGAGTCCCATTCTCTTGACGTAGTAATTGGTGGAGCTAGAAATATTTTAAGTCCTCTAATTTAAGAATGGCGAATATGATTAGATAAATTATTGAAGCCCATAGTAGTTCTCGTAAAAAAAGAAGATTTGTACATACTGAGGCGTCTAAATAGACGTGAATTTCCATTCTACCTTAGGTTGTATATATTGAATTCTGCACATGATCTTAGTGGTAATAAGGACTGTAGATAAGGCGGAGAAAGTCCATTTACAATTTTAAAAAATAGCAGATTCCTATGCTGTCTACCCCGAACATATAGTGGTGTCCAAATTAGCCTTATTTGATTGTCGACGCATTCCACCTCTAAAGAGCAAAACTGCATGCCGTTGAACGTTTTCCAGCTTGGGGGATAGCGCTATACTGCAGTTATCATATATTATATCGCCATACTCTATAGCAGATCTAATGACGATACTGTATAAGGTTATTAAACAGTTCCATATTAATATTCTCTTCACTGTGTTTATAATACCTTATTTTTTTATTATATTATAATATACAATTTTCTGTGCATTACAAGTTACCAACCACTGTTTGGCCCATTGTGACAAGACACCAAGATCTCGATTTTATTTTCAGATGTAATAAACTGAGTTATCTCTTCGGACAAAGATGTGTCATCAGCAAAAATGTTGCTATCACATTCAATGTTCACAATAATGTCATCTACCAAAATCAGGAAAAAATGCGGCCCAACAACGGAGCCGTGTGGAACTAGACGTTGATTAGAATAAATGCCTTAATCAACTCCGTTTAAGTAAACTTTAGTTTTCCTATCAGATAAATAATTCTTAATCCATGTCTGTAAGGGTTCACCAACACCCAACTCTCTCAATTGAAACAAAAGACCCTCATGCCAGACTTCATCAAAAGCCTAGTTTACACCTAGGAAAACTAAACACATATCATCACCGTTATCCAGGCTTTCCAGACTTTTTGGCTGATACAATATTCAAACAAGTACTTATATACTAGTTTTTCTAGCACTTTAGCGAGAGAGGACTAAAGATATACTGGTCTATAACTCGACATCTCCTATCGATTTTCCTTTTCAAAGACAGGTCGTAATCTAGATAGTTTCCAAGCTGATAGAAAGGCCCCTGACTGAAGTGAGAAATGAAATTTAGGTTAAGGTAAGGTTTAGTTTAAGGTAAGGCGCTATATTTTCCCCTGTATTTTTAAGTATGAAATTACTAATTCTGTCAGTACCAGAAGCTTTCCTAACATTTAATTTCGAAAGAAAATCATCTACTTCCTTTTAACTTGTTTTGCGTGCAGCAGTATAACAGGTCAATGGTGGTGAAACTGCTACTACTGACGGAACAGTTGAATGGCTTGTGAAGAATTCCCGAATTCATTAGGTTTTTCAGTATCACTTGTTACATTTTTATCATTTTTAATGATTAAGGAAGTCACAGGTGGTTTCGCTTTTGAACCAACAAGACATTGCATCTAAACTGAGATTAGAAAGTTTTCCCTTCAGTTGTTTTACTTGTCATTTCTCTTGTAATAATGTCCAATAACTCCATTTTTAATTCACTCTTATAGTATTTCCACCGATCAACAGACCTATCGTTGAAATCATCCATAATTATCAAAGCGTCTGGATTGTCTGTCAAAGCTGATGTCAGCCTGTTGTCTAAATTATTTAGAAACTGATCCTGTGTTTCGGCGAACGCTGACCAACTGAACACAATGTATGTTTATTTGATTGCTTTACCGAAATCATTTCACTGTCATTTTCTAAATCCCCTCTAAGCGTAGCACGTATTGACGACTTGTAATAAATCGCTACTCTTCTCCCACGTCTGTCTCCATCTTTTCTTTCTACAGAGTATCCATTTAGGTTAACAATTTCATCGGGTATATTAGGACCAAGCCAATTATATTATATTATATTATTATAATTTAATAATTTTAATTATATTAATTATATTACATCATAATTATATCGGTTGCATAACAAAGTGCAGGCCTGATCCAGTTTAGAATAAGAGAACATATTGTCCTTGCTTTAAGCAAGTAATCTACAAAAACTTTAGTGACAATTATTTAAATTATGCTGATCTGACGGCCCTCTCTGATGTACATCTACAAAGCTAAGTAATAAAGTCGGGTGTATCATTAAAATCAATGCTGATTACAACTCATAGAGAGAATAGCAATAATGCGAAGACCAACAACATGAACTCATGTAAGGTAACATGTAAGGCACTACCCTACTAGGATTGAAACCTCGTCCAACTTTCTTAAGCATACACTAAATTTGTCAGAACATGCTAACATATTCAAAACACTTTTTGAGAGAATAACACAAGCATGGAAAACAGCATTGACGAAAAAGTACCTTGACCTTGACAGTCTGTTGGTTTCACAGAGGTCACCCCTTCCGCGAGACTGCACGTGATCCAGAGACACGCGATCAGCGCGGAAATCACAGAGATCATAGTAACTCCGGTTTCCTCACTTCTCCAGGGAACCAGAGGCCTTTATGTCTGCACACATGAGCACTAAACATGTGCGTTTTAAAATCGGTCTCGACCAAGCACGGTAAATAAAACACACCACATAGAGGCTCATACTTCCTGTTAAATGAAACAGACAGGCATAAAGTTATAATTACAGCTGGTAATTTTGTTTGTTCGCGAAAACTTCCTGTGGGAAAACGTCCTCTCAAAAAATTAATTAACCAATTAATGTATCAAGGGAGCTCTGATATGGGTACGAATCGCACCATGCAGGGGTCATATTTCATTTGCTCCAATGTGAGAGCCTTAGATCGACTTGTGTGCCCAGTTAATAAAGAAAACCTTCTCTGATGGGCGGTGTTATTGAAAAATAACACTTTTCTGTGTTGCACGTCAACAGCGGAGTGCCCACACAAACAATGATAAAGTCGCACGTGCTCCTGGTGTAATTTAAGTCCAATCACATTACCACAATTCCACAGAACAGATTTAGTAGACTGCTTGCTGTTTTGTCTAGGCGCATCAAACGCATATGATTGTCGCGGATCATTAAAGCAGTACTCAAGCAATAGCAAGGCAAGTCTTGCCCAGCAGTACATACGCCTAGTCAACAGCATTACAACCACTTTCTTTTCCACAAACCTTAGGATGATAATACGGCGTAATAGAAGTATAGTAAATGATAGCCTAAAGAATTAGACGTGGTATGCTGAGGATACAACGTGTAAAACCAGGGGTATTTTCCTATTTGTATCTAGACGCTACCTAGCCTTTACAATCTGTATGTTCCTTAATCAACAATGACAAGTTGAGGGGATCGCGCAGTGCAGGGATTTTAAAACCCTTCTGTTAAGTTCACATTGCTTGTTTTCAGGCAGCGGCGCCATTATTAACTACTTGCCCATCGCCAAACACGTTTGTTTATGGTAAATTCTCCACACTGTGGGAGTTTTCGGCTTTTGAGCTACCCAGTGTGAATCCTGCACCGAAAAACTCCACATCACACAGATTACGGGATACTCTTGACGGTTGAGTAAACATGGCGGACTGTGGAGATTTCTGACCGAAGCAATGATCTAAAACAGACCACACGGCCCTAACACAAGCGTTTCAAACCCGCTACGATATGCGCCACTACTGATCATTGCTGACTGAGGAACATACTGATTTTAAAGGCTAGGCAGCGTCTCAATACGGATAGGAAAATACCCCTGGTTTTTCAAACGAACCTCTGTTAGACGTTGTATGAGTAGCATGCAACGTCCAAATCATTAGGCTAACAAAATGACGTGTATCCATCGATGTACTTCTTACAAGTTTTTCCTGCTCTTACACGATAAAAATGAACGCGCTCTGGAGTTTGTATACACCATGAAATAGATGTGTTTATTATCTCAAATATACAGGGTGATCCATAGAAAATACTAACTTGTATTTCCTCGGGAAACTGTTTCAAATGATATTTCTCCATAATTTTTAGGTATTATAGAGTACAAACCCAGAAAATTCTTGTGATACCACCATGGATGTGAACAGACAGTATACTACGCAGCAGCGGATAAAAATCGTTGAGGCCTACTTTTGCAACAAATCAGTGATATTCCTTACTGAAGACTTGTAGGCTTTTGTTGTATGTAGCACGTTTTCGAGCTTGTGATTCGCCATTTGTCATTTTGTCTGAGATGTTATTTCTGAGCTTGCATAGCTCACTGTCTCTTTGTGCGATTACATACATTTCATCCCAATTTACACTGAATGTGACATTTACCTGAGGACATTTTGTGTCCAGCCCGAGGAGTGGGTTCTCTAAAGCCCTGCAAGTGATGTATCTGACTTATTATTTGATTGGTGTTTTACGCCGTACTCAAGAATATTTCACTTATACGACGGCGGCCAGCATTGCGGTGGGAGGATACCGGGGAGAGCCCGGGGAGTACTCACAACCATCCGCAGGTTGCTGGCAGACCTTCCTACGTACAGATTGAGCGCAAGCCACCATGAGCCACCAATGTGGTTACTTGAACGCACAGTAACCACATTGGTGGGAGGCTTCTGGGCCATTGCGCTGCGATAGTGCGCTAATCGACCGAGCCACAAGGCCCCCCACCCACTGCGAGGGACTAGTGACATTTTCACTTACCAATGTCTGGCCCGGCCATTGGCTGAAAACCATCGTCGGCGTGCAACCGATTGTCACTTGGAAGCAAATGATATCCTTCACTTCAGGAATTCACGAGAACAGTGGATTTCCCTATTTCTGTGGACATACTCGCCTTTAGATGCCAGGCATTTCAACCAGCTTCTCCTGAAGAAACTATAATTTTTATTATTGTTTCTATTGTTTTGTATATTATATGTAAATCGCACTCTTTTGATTTTATTATTCAGTTATGTACACTGAACTTACCTAAGTGTCTTCGTGATTCTTAATTTCATGTTGTGTAAGGTTTATCGCTGTCTGGGAGTCGCGCAAGTTATTTATTTATTGTTTTTCCTTTCAGATTAGTGGTAGTTTCAGCAACACACTTAGAAAAGAGGGTTCTTTTAGGTTGCCATAAAGAACCTTATGGTTCCATTCTGAACCTTATGGTGCTATCCTTTGTGAACTTGCTTTCTCCTCAGTGCGAAGGTTCAGTGATCGAGATTGAGGTTCTACTGTCGGGTCCTCACCCTTTAAACAAGTGAGATGAATTCATGATTTTCGGCATAAGTGAAGAAAAATAAAATTTTACACGCTTAAAACTCCAAAACAAGCATGAAGATGATTTCATATGCAATGAAGAATTAAAGTAGAAAGACAACACTATCGCATGATCTCGTGGTTGTCAGCGCAATTCGACAACATTGGGCAATGAGGCTTGTCTCTTTAGCAATATCTGTTAGATGTACTCACTTTTATTTCTGACATTTGGCAATGAATCAAGCACTTAAAAAAGCAATGAATAATTGAGCGAACGTTTTCATTTTTATTGCATGGTCATTATCTGGAATGATACGTATAGTGAAGAAACTTCTACACCTAGTATCGGTTAGTATATGTAAGTGTATTTCACTAGTACAAGAGCATAACTAACAATATTAACACATCTGTATTGCTAAACAGAGTAATGCGCATCCAGGAAATCTTTTCTGTCAAACTATGAAGTATTTTCCAGTGAAAAAAGGCTGTGAAGTTCCAAAGAAGTAACTGATTTTTTGTTAACTCAGAGGAAACTATGTGGCTCTAAAATGTACATTGATCTACACTAGGCCAAGAGTCATACTGTATGCCTTTTTTTTCATGTGAAAGTGCACGAAACAGTTGTTCCTGCCGTTCAGACACAGTCCCGCGTCGCACTTGCCACAGTTGATGCGATTGAAACCATGTGGACAATTCTTGCAGCGAAGTTTCTTGTCTACATGGATCGGCCAATGGGACAGGGCGTTCCTGGGTGATGAACATTTTGAAGTACTCCATTAGAGTAGGTGGATAAGATGGAGGATCTTTGAAATGACCTCCTTTGAACTCGGCATCCGAGAAAGAGGGGTTCAATTTCCTCCACTTATAAATCGGCCGTTTAGTTTCATCAGCCTCAGCTATTTGCAATTGGACACCTGGGCGATGTTATTGCCTTCATCTGATGTGCTACCCAAATCTGTAGATTCGGCCTGACTTACTGGATCATTTTCAACTTCAAATTCTAAGACGTCTTCGGGCTTGTCAGAAACAGATTTACTCTCAGCAAGTTCATCGTTGACATCAATGTCCGAAAATTCACCGTCGGGGATGAATATAAGTTTAAGTGCTTCATCTACACTCAATGATTTTGCCATCTGTAAAAGGCAAATATTATGGGCTTTTACTTTGAAAATAATATGCCACAGAGCGTTAGGAAAATAAAATTGATTGCATCAATATATTCACGTTTTGTATCTATTCATCCTTATAAGTTCCCAATGTTGCCAAATGGCAACAACAAAAATTTAAAAAATTCTTATTTTCTCTCAAAATATCTGTTTATTCCAGTTTATTATTTCATAAATATTGGGAAATGTTCAGTTTTAGCTAAACATAGGCAAGTCCTTAGAACATGGAATCCTCAGTTCATATTTACTTCGAAAACCTAGGATGTATAACAAGTGTATTATCTCCTTGGAACATCGCCATTTTGTACTGATCACGTGAGGATCACATAGCGTCTTTGGAAGACTATGACCACATGGGTAAATGCGTCTAGATCCCTAGCGCACCTTACCATCCCAAAGTAGCCATCTGACAAAAACTTTACTCTATGTAGAAACTAAATATACAATGTTGTCAAACGGCAATGCTGGGAAAGAAAGGGCTAAAAATTCAATGGTTGCACCTTTTTTTCTAAGTGTGAAGATCAAGGCTTTATATGAATGATCCAGTAAGGATTCCCAACAATTTATAGTACAGACGGGTAAAATTATTGCACAGTAAGATATTAATGGGAATATCAAAATATAGTACAGACGGGTAAAATTATTGCACAGTAAGATATTAATGGGAATATGGTTGCAATGATGCAAGCGAGACCTAAAACAATAATTATTCAATCGGAAGGAACAGGGCTGGACCATAAATAACTAGTCGTATAGTCACATTACGGAGGCCGTGCTGCGTTAATGACTTGACTTCGCCTTTATACATGACTGGGTCTCGACTGGGTGATCAGCTATGGCTGGAACTGTTACTTATACAGTTGTATTGCGTAAAACCTCTTGAATGGGATTAAAGTGAAGTGGACATGAAGGGTTTGTGTGACATCAATGTTTAGCTGACATGGCTGGCCACAAAAAAGTGACCCTTAAATCAGCTGACATAGTAAAGCGGACATCAGAGAGAAGATGTAACGATGTCTGACTCATTTAACAACGCTGAATACTGCTAACTTCTGAGATAGCAATATTGCACAATGCTCATCCAGTGAGAGTCTAAAAAACAGTATTTAGACCTATAGAAATACACTATTATCACGACGGCATTAAATTACCTACTTCGGTAGTTTATGCGTGTGTTTTTAGGAAAAGAAAACTTAAAGCACACAATACTTAAATACAGTATTACATTGCTTAGGCACAACACTTTTCCTTAAAGGAAGGAAAACTTGTGAAGTTTCATAATAAACCGGGCCCTGAGAAGTACCTGTTGCATTGACTGAGTGGTCGCCATGTGTCCATCCTGTATCCTCCTCACTGGTTTTGCAATGTGAGACGTTAAACCTCGCCAGATCGTCCATATAAGACACGGACACCTGAAGCATAGTAAGCACAAGTCATGTCAGAACACAATTTGATATTGATGGCTACATTTTGTGGAAGCGTAAGTAACAGGGATACAGTATTTTGGTGTTTCAAGCTCTCCTCAAAAAATGTTCGCCGACGAATGGATGTGATTAAACGTCCCCAAGATCTACAGGGTTCTTACATTTGCGAGTTTCCAGAAGTCATACTGTTGGATCTTGACACGTTCAACAGAGACCTGACAAACGGGACCGACGTCAGTGATTTCTATGTCCACGCTGTGTGTACTGTCAACAAAAAACAAATACGCATGTGATAAATAACTCACAATCACGAAACCATCCCAGCGTTACTCACGGGATAGCGCCATGACAACGTTACACCATTTGTTCTAGTTGCCATGACAACCACGTGCACAAAAGGGTTTGTGAGAAGAAGCACACCAGCGACAACTTCAATCGCACTTTTAGGAGCCGGTCACAGCTAGAGTAACAGTACTCTCTGTGTGACAATGCTTCCTTCAATTTTTTTTTATTTAAAAGAAAAGACAACAAAAAGTTTTTAAAAAAAAGTTTCAGAAGAGGGGTCCATGCACCTGTACTGTCGTAGGCATTTTTTCATGACTTTCTTGGTAACTGTATAAATCAACTTTTCGTCTGAAATTCTTACCAGGGATTTTTTTATTTAAAGATTCTAAAGAAACTGCAAACATAATGTTGCATCATCCGTACCCTACGCCCTTCAGTAATAGAGTCGAGACATTCCTTTGTGTGCGAAGCACAGTCCCCTTTATGATTACAGTCGTAGGCCACGCATTGTGGCCTCCTGACTGAGGCCTTGAGGAATAACCCCAGTTGTAGTACTCTACTACAACTTTCTCATTGAAAACGGCTTTAAAGTATATCAGAATTGTCTCGTAATGAAAACGAACACGGCTGATTTAACATTCCTTCTGCGTGGTAAAATAGTGAAATAAGTACTACTGACGTCACAGCGGAAACAGATGTCTTCTCGGGTTGTAGGAATATCTCGCCCTTGATTGGTTAAAATTAAGAGCTTGTCGATTTTCCCTCCATGGGCATATTTGCTTTGAACTTTGAACTGCGATATCTGGGTTATCTTACATGAAAAAAATTAAAAGTGACGTTTCCTGAACTTGAACAATGGATTAAATTAGCAGAAGATCAAAACACGGCTATCGTGGTGACAAACTATCATTTCAAGAATTGTCAAAATAGAAATACCGTGGTAAAAAGTAAACTAGCAAGCCCACAAGCTTAAAAACATAGCTACGATGATCCACTTATCGATTTACTTAACTGGTGGGTATTTAAGGCCCTTCTAAACAATTTTCCTCTTATATTCCGGAGTAGCGCAGAGTAATGACCCAGAAGCCTCCCATCAATGCGGTCGCTGTGAGTTCGTCCAGCTCATGCTGGCTTCCTCTCTAGTCGTACGTGGGAAGGTCTGCCAGCAAGCTGCGGATGGTCGTGTGTTTACCCCGGGCTCTGCCCGGTATGCTACCACAATAATGCTGGCCGCTGTTTTATAAGTGGAATTTTCTTGAATACGGTGTAAAATAACCAATCAAATAAATAAATAAATAAATTCCAGTGGTCAGATTAATGGGCGGAGGAAACCGGAGTGCTCTTGGCAAACGATCGCACCTCTGTCATGGTACCTGACAAACCTCCTGACTTCTGGCCGCAAATGAACTTGTGGAGACAGCTCAATCCGAAATAAAAGCGCTGTCTCGCAACGTTGCATGTTCCAGAAAAGCAAACAATTTCTGATCATGTGGCCGAAATACGTAGACTTTCACAAAACTATGAATTGTTGACAGCCAGAGTGAGGTGCCACCTTATAGCCTAATATCAGGAATCCGTAGTTATTTATTTATTTAGATAGGTAGTTATTTGATTGGTGATTAACGCCGTACCAAGAACATTTCATTTTCACGACGACAGGCAGCATTATGGTTGAAGGAAACCGGGCAGAGCCCGGGGGAAACCCACGACCATCCGCAGTCCCACGTGCGCCCAGAGAGCAAGCCAGGGGAATCGGTAGGGAAACCATTCAGAAAGGCCTCCTGCTTGAACGTGAGTTAACGTTTCAAAGCTAAGGAAGCCGTTGCCAAGGGTGTTTCTGAAATGCGAAATAAGACCAGTGAAATACACATCAATACATCAATCCCAAACCGAAGATTAAAGGAAGCGTGATACTTCAACAGCCGGACCCGGGAAAATTGCTTTCGTTGTAGACGCACACATGATCCTGATAAGTGTTACTTATCCTGGTGTCAGAAACCAGGAATGCCATGCGTGCCACAGAAGTGGGCACATGGCAAAATTCTGTCCACGCGTAAGAACCAAACTAAATCAAAGGGATCTGTTAATGTAATTGCCAGTTTTGTGCATCAGTAAGAATTACAAAGCCAATAAGGTCATCTGGGTGTGTCCAATGGTGACTGGAATTAAATTGGACATGGAATTAGGTACTAGTGTAGCACATCTGGGTGTGCTCAATGGTGACTGGAATTAAATTGGACATGGAATTAGGTACTAGAGTAGCACATCTGGGTGTGTTCAATGGTGACTGGAATTAAATTGGACAAGGAATTAGGTACTAGAGTAGCACATCTGGGTGTGTTCAGTGGTCATTGGAATTAAATTGGACATGGAATTAGGTACTAGAGTAGCACATCTGGGTGTGTTCAATAGTGACTGGAATTAAATTGGACATGGAATTAGGTACTAGAGTAGCAGTTTAAGTTAAATCTTTGACTGTATATAAGAGACTGAAAGGGCATCTGGAATTGAAATCCTCTTTAGCAGTTTTCGAAACATACAAGGGTGAAGAAATTCAACCAGAAATTATATATATCTGTGGAGTAAGATGGTAAAATGGTAAATTAGACCTATGCGCAGTAAACACCAGAGGGCCAGCATTATTTGGCCGAGGTTGGTTGCGGGAATTCCAGCTTGACTGAAAAGCCATAAATTCCGTAGTTCACCAATCAGTTAATTCTCCACGGAAACCTGGTGAGGAAAGACTGAGAAATATTCCTTCTCATCAGTATGCGTACTGTTGAAAGTTTACTCTGACTGCCCACCAATCCCCGCATGCTGTCCACCCAACATACAAAGAAAGGGATGCCAGTTATGACTGCTGCGCGTCTTTAACGTTAGGCTCTTTTTCTGGCAGGTCCTGATTACGAGGTCGAGAACAGTATTGCTACTCATCACCGCAATAAAAACGAGCTGTGGCGTTTACCAATAGTGGTTACGCATACTCCATGTATTTATCATGTTATCCACAACGGTACAGCGGACTATCGAGACGCTTCATGATATAAGTGTTTAAGAAGTAAGCCTAACAACTTACATTCACCCCTGGCAGTTTGTTTCTGATAATGGCTCACAGTTTATTGCGTCCAAATTTGTAGACTTCTTGAAAGAGAATGGCATCCTCCACTTTCGGCCCTCTCCGCTCCATGCAGATACAAACGGATTGGCTGAAAGGTTCTTTCAGACACTGATTAAGCAGTGTAATCTCTTTTCGTGCAATGAGAGGAGAGGAAGGAAGAGTGAATGTCAAATTGGCAAAAATCCTTCTTTTCTATCGAAGTACGGCCTCACACTACAACTTCGGCAGCACAGCTCGAATGTTAATGTCAGAAATTTTCCGTCATCAATAAGCCCTATGGTTTCACCCTTGTGCCTCTCGAAGTAAACAATGTAATTAGTAACTTCTTGAAACTCTACACCATATCTTGACTACCAGAAAAGTTGATGAGCATTTATTTTAATCTGAAGTGACATAAGTGAAGTCCATTGATCTACAGTTTAGATCATTTGTTTACTTTTGCATTCAGATTTCATTCAGGACAACATTAAGTAGCATAATGTACTGTGGTTCTAATCCCGGCGTGAGATGCGATGTTCCATGTTAAATCACTAACAACGCACCACTTGATATGCGCGCAGTAACGCAAGTTCGCGTCCAAGATTGTAGCACACATAACATGTTAGTTGATGGCGTTCATGTTAGTACACATCATTGGTAAGTTAAACATAACATCTGTGACAACATAGGACGTCGTGTTGAGCCTCGAATTGGTGGGAGCCAGGAGTTGAACTTCGAGTCGGCGGGAGACGTGCTGAACCTCGAGTCCACGCCAGTCTTCGACCTTCATATTAGAGAGTTGGTGCAACGTCCTGCCTGTCGATTGGCATAAGGTAAACCAAGTACAGGTTAGCCAGTTAACAGCATGGTATGTTTGGATGGAGTGTCCCGCTGGATATCTTCGACAAAGAAAGAAATTGTTGAATGACATCATGCTTGACATCTTGGTGTCGAATGCGGAGTAAAGGCGAGTATCTCGACATATTGGAACAAATAGCTCGTTCTATAGTATGCGCGGACGTTTAATTCGAGAAGGCCCAACAGCCCTGAGGAATAAGCTATTGATTGGGTATGCGGAATGTCGTTCTGTATCTTATTTCAGGTAAGGCTTACGTTCTTAACATCAGCAGGCTTTTCGTTTCACCGGTGAAGCCTGTTGATGTGTACCGGCTGATGTTATGAGCGTAGGTAAGGCTGGAAGGCCGGTGATTTTGAGGCTTCCGTTCAAATGAGAACAATTTAGGAGAACATACGAAGACATCCGCATAGAAGACATCTAGTTTCCCGTAAGCGCCTATCAACTGTACTCACGACAGCTTAATCATGTGAAAAAACTGTATACTTATTGCTGCCGCGCTTGGTGCTCAGCACTGAGGTTAGAGCGAGAGAACAGGACTGGTGTCAACATATTGTAACTGAGTGGGGTGTCATGTCTTTGGCATGATGTTCCAGTGGCGACAGTACTTTGGTGGTATTGACTCGCCATGCCACAAGGCACAGTATATATATATATATATACTAAGGACTCCTCTTGGTCATATAACTGAAAAAATGTTGAGTACGACATAAAACCTTTGACTTTCGTCCATGCATACATACAGACCAGCTTGGTAACAATCACAGTTCCAGCTTTAAAAACAACAAGCACTACCGTAATGTTTTTGTTTCTCAAACAAGTTTATTGCTTCCATCTGAAATCTTGGATATTGTGAATGCCAGGATAAATGCAATCTATTCAGGTCCCTTATACAACCGGTCCTGGACGCTAGGTTAAGGCAAACACCGGACCCTGCTAGACAGGCTGGGGAGTGTGGACCTCTCGGTACCCACGGTGAGGGTAACGCTGACACGCACACGGCACGTAACACACAGTATATATACACGGTCCCTACTGGAGGGGAGCCAGAGTCCGTACTCAGCTTCAGGCTATATATCTATGGCGATATGTACTGATCGTAGTGACATGTACATGTACAATCAACAGATAGTATACGAGTGCATAGATGCAACAGGCTAATACTCAGGTCGAGAGTGTGACCTTCGACCTCTGCCCTTTGACCTGAAGACATGCTCACAGGTGCAACAGTGAAAGAAAAAAAAAAAAAAAAAAAAAAAAAGGGGGTCCTGCTACAAAACACTACAAAACGAAGTGGTCTTTTCTGATCCAAATTACCTATAGCAAAAGTTAAAGTAAAAAACAAAACAAAAATCGACACAATTAGAAATACCCTCCCTAAAAGTTCTTTTTTTTTTTCTTAAACACGAGAGTGGATTTCTGTGATCGGACACATCAAAAATGGAGATTTTTCAAAGAACGTGATTCAGAATAAAATCTTGGAAATAATTACAGACATTGATTTACAGGACAAATGTTAACTGACATACGAGACGATGTTTTTTTCCTGAGGTGGATCTAGATTTCAGAAACAAAATGCTTTTTCGCCTCAGCACATCACGTGACGTTCCGCCTTAGCAACCACCAAATCAACTCGAACATTACTACTAAATTCAGCAAATCTTAACAGTCTTTATCATGTGTACGCCTAATATCCACATACAAATGGGACATAACAGTGAAAGAGCTGTAGCCGTTAAACAAGAGCTACTGCTAATAAAATGAATCCACGTCATTAAACTGGTCTCCTTTCCAGTTTGCTTCCATCGCACTATACGTAAAACTGCAAATTCACTGCATGAGCATCGAACAATAAGCAAAAAAAAAAAAAAAAAAACAAACCAAAAACAAGAAAAAGCCAAACAGAAACTGTCATAAAATGCGCTCTTTGCACCAAAGTACTGTGTCAGAGTACAATGAGTGTTAGAACAGATGAGTCCACATCTAACTCACAAACTTCAAGTCGTCTGCAATTTGTTTTCTTTAAAGAACGCCGCTGTCTAGCTTGAAATGCCCATGAGGTGACATGACCTGCAGGACTAGAGCTTTTCGAAAAAAATGACGAAGTGCAAGTGTTCCCCAACTCGCATAAGCCTCTACATGTTATACTTGTTTGTGCTGAGATGAGTAATATCCATAAGATTCACACATTTTAACAAACAGGTTCCAAAAAAAAAAAAAAAAAAAAAAAGCATCTGAGAACATTTCTGATTCTCCTGAACGATCAAGAAATGCACACGGGCAAGGGTCAGACATGCTAAAAAACACACACACGGGAAAATGAGATTTTATGAGCAACAAAATGCAATACGTGTAAGAGTTTTTATCAACAAGAGTTTTCCAAACGTCACATGCATTTAGAGTGTTCTCCTGCACACATGTTCTTTTACTGTCCCTGTTATAATTATCAAATTAAGGGGTAATTTACATACCGGGATGATTTGCAAAACTCTACAAATACAAGTTGATGGTAATTGAATTTCAAATTGAGGAAGTACTCTCTATCTACAAAAATAAATCTGAATTTCATCTGATGACTTGATTGATCCGGAAGAAAATATAATAACCCGGAAGAATAAAAATGCTGGATATGAGGATTTCAGCAGGTTTGAACCCATTTATTTGGTGTTAATATGGTTATACTTTGGTTGAATACCCTATACAAAAAATCACGGATGGAAATCTGATCTAAACTCACAAAATGCCGAAGACACAAATACCATAACTGGAAACTAGCTAGATTATGTAAGTCTTCCACTTACAGATTACAAAACAGAGATTTTTCAGAATACCTGTTGTAATGAAATGGATTTGGAATGGGGACAAGGGGTCAAATGTTGGGCTGGTCCACAGCACCAATAATGTCATCGGCCATGATAGTAACGTTCACCTTGAAAAAAAAGAAAACAAACAACAACAATACCCACAAACAACTACAACAATGGACACCCGGTGAGTCCAGATTCCTAACTATTCAACTCACAAATTCACACCGTTATACAAGTAAATGTAACCTCAACGAAAACAGCTCAAACTTCCACCACCTACACATGGAATGCCCTCTACACTACATTTCATAAGCATCTATGTAACAATAAGCACTCCGCCATCAAGCCCTGGTTCACTCTTTATAACATAACATACAACACTGCAACTCTCTGTGATTCGCTTTATACAATGGATCTGCAAATGGATCTACCACACACAGGATCATACAACAAATGTCCATGTGTATATAAAGTCAACCCTGTTCTTTAAGTTCAATAACTCAACAACATGACCCCGTTTCACTATGCAAATGAACATTCCACATGTATTCATCAATAATATTGAAAATATCAGTCACCTGAACAATATGACATAAGGCCAAGGGTCAACGTTCGATGTATCTGTCCTTTATACTAGACGCGACCGGACGCGATAAGATCCAGGAGAAGTCTCCCAAACAGTAATAATATTACTGCAGCTTTGTCACACTGCCATTCAGAAACCAACGTCCATTTTTCACCCTACTGAAGAACCTAGTTCATCCAATCGCCAGATAAGTTTTCTGGTCACACAGCCAATATGATTTTTGTAAAATTGAGAACCTGAATAACAACTGCTCTGCTGGAGGTCACTGGCTCTGGTCACACAGCCGTTCTGTGTTAAAATGGAATGCTACTGAATGTCTACGTTGATCTGGTTACATAACTATATTGATACAACTACATGCAAATAACCACCTGTTGGTCCAACTATATGCAACTACGCTGTGGGCCCAACTACCATAATCTATAAATGCAATTATAATCTCTGAGTCAATAATTAAATCACACACTCTTAGGTTCATCAGGACCTAGCACCATCTTTTTCATAAAAATAAAATACTTTTATGATGTATTTTTTTTTTTAATCAACTACTATCACAATGTTACAATTAAGCACTACTAGTTGTATGTCTGAATTAACTCCCTGGTTTCCACTGCAAAAGCTTACACAGAATAATTCAACTTTACACTCTTGTTGCATTCAGCGTAACAAATGGCAACACTTGAAGAAGGGGGCATAACTCACGGTAAATATATTAATCCCAGTCTTGTTGCCATGGCAATCCATGCATCTTCGCAATGAGCTGTTTATTAGCCACATGTAATACTAGAATTACAACCCCCTTTGATACTCAGAAAAAAGCAACCAAGTGAAGGGGCTGACAACCAGGTGCAGAGGGGTTGCCTCCCCTGAACAAGGGCCATAAGTTCAGCAGCACTTGGTGCTTTATAAAGGAACACTAGCAAATCAGACCTCAGTCCTTTGAATGCCTGGAGAGCTACACAAATTGATTTGTTCACTTACTTCATGAACGCCACATAATAATATAAACGCAAGAACTTATGCTAACTCAGACTTTTTAAACACAGTCCCACCTCTCACAGAAACCTGAAACTTGGCCTTTTTGTTTCACCTATACTTCTCAGTAAAAATTATCTTATTGACAAGATGACAATTGTTTTTCATGTTGTTGTTGTTGTTGAAACGAGACATTGCATTAGCAGCACACGTTTGTACGGCATGGAACTCTTAAACATTAGCTGTGCAAAAAATCCTGCAGCTGGGCAGAAAACCACTTAAGGTACCTTACTTTCACGTCCAGGGATTCCAGTCAAACAGGTTGTCCTTTTAAATATTTTACTATTGCAGCCCAAGCCACAAGTAAAAGGCAGGCCTAAATTCATGGTCATTTCAATCAAGCACACCTTTGGTATCTCCGCATGCAACAGCAGAGTATCGCAAACTTAACAGACACATACATGCAACTGAATATATGCGACACCTTGTGATCGTGAAATGCAGAGGCGTTGTGGTATTATGAGATTGTTTGGTATTATGACCTAGATTACGCATTATAATATACAATCTGATCTGGAAAAAGTACTCGCTTTTTAAGCAACAGATTCTATGATCTAGTACACAAATGTGTAGAAAAGTTTTAAATTTCAAAACACGCGTTGTGGACAACTACATCTGGTATACATTCGATATGCTCAGGGGGAAAAAAGAAGAAAATATCAACCGGCTTCAAAAGCCTTACAGTTATAATCAAACCTGAACACTGGTTGACCCTACACAACCCTACACACACTGACAGCATAGATCTTCACAGACTTGTATGAAATTTGCATGCCATACAAGATGACACACATGTAGATATAAAAACAAACAAACACACATAACAAACCCTAACAAATCAAATAACAAACAAACAGGTGTATGGAAAGAGAAGAAAAATGTCAATCCTGGGTGAAGTAAATGCACTCTGATAAACTGAGTGTGAAATTCAAGTATCATGGCCTTTCATTAACAGATTTTCCCTCATGCATTTCTTAAAATGAAACCCAATGATGTGGGCAGAAAAACATAAATAAAGACCTGAAAAAAAAATCAGAAACCAACAACAAAACCTGATCAAAAGAAATGGACATATCCTATCATTTCTAAACCACCTACACAGCTGTGTATTTTGTATACAACACTGGCACATGCCTGACCCTTTCTCAGCTCAGAGCCAATACAATCTCACATCAGTGGCCACCACACCACTTCTACAGTGCCAACACAGCTAACCAGCTAAATCCGGTTTCTGAAAAGTCGTGGGAACTACACGGTGACACGACCTGAAACTGACAACTGTCGCAAGCATACACTGAGCTGGACAACCGCATGTCGATTCACTCACTGAAGTTGACAACCACATGTCACTAACATATACTGAATTTGACAACAACATGTCGCTAGCGTTTATTGAAGATGACAACTTCATGTCGTTAGTATTCACGGCGACGAGGGACAAGAAATTTAAGGAAATACCGGATACTCAGGCATGTTTTGTTTCCGTAGACCTAAAGTTTTGTCTATAGTTATCTCCCTTGTTGGGAGTTTGTTTCTGGCTGTGTGGCCAGTGTGTTGCCAGCATCCCCACTGGATACAGCAGAGTCCGGGTTGGCAGAGCTCTCACTGCCACTGTCTGACCTCACAGGAGCAGGAGATGGCGACTTGGAACTACTGTTGTTGTTGTTACTTATACTGATGGAGTCTTGGCCTTGAGTATTATTCTCAGCAGGTTGTTCCCCTTTACCCAAACTCTTGCCACCAGATGGCACTGCTTTCGTGTCGCTTTGCCCGAGTTGGCGCTTGGCCATTTCACTGCGGAATTTCTCAATGTCGTCTTGGCTGAAGGAGAAAAGAATAACCCCACAAAATTCAGCATTATAGAAAAAATTATTAGATAACTAAACTTTAGCGTTTGAACTCTTTCTCTGTTTACTAATTCATTACAATAAAAATATTAAACCTCCTTGGTGTGAATGAAAACAAAAATGTTTAACAACACGTAACACTTAAAAAGAAAAGATTTGTTGAATGTATTGTGGGTACCAGTTTTTTAATTTTTAAAGTGAATGGGAGGCCGCCCCATGAACACAGGAATTAGGCAGTATATCCCCTACAGCGACAAACTACAATTAATATTACAGGGCTTGTCAATAGATAAATAACTTTCATTTATTAATTTGTTATACATACACAAAACTTAGAAATCTGAAAAAGGAAAGATAATGAAGTTATGTCTCCTAACAGTGAGGGAAACATGTAGCTGGAGCATACCTGATCTGGACAAAGACAATGCCATTGATGACATTCAGAGTGTCCAATACACTCGATAAGGAAGGCGTCTGGATCTGAAAACGAGAGACATTGAAATGTATTTGAGATCCTCAAGATACAACCGTGAAAAAGTGAATAACACACAATGCAATCAGGCTTCGTTTTCATGATGAAATCACACAGAATTCAAAGTCATAATTTTAAAGTGAAGCAGTTTTTCAAATGCATTGTTGATATGAAAAAAAAAACCATTTCATAAAAAGGGGCATAACTCTGTAAATCTTAAATCTGTCAACATTTTAAAACCGTAAAGAGGCTTCATCTCTGGCTATAACAACTTTTTATAACTTTTAAACAGTTCTGTAGAGAGTGTGGTGACGCCAAACAATTATGGACAGCAATAATATTACCTGTAATACATACATTCACACATATCAAAATAATAAATTTTATTTTATCTAATATTGCAAGAATTACGATTTATGAACAAAAAATTTGTTCATTACCTGCAGGGGTGGTAAGGTTATATTTCGCTCTCCTTTCTCGATTTCATTCATTTTTTTCTGGAAGACAACAGCCTGCTGTGTGAGGTGCTTCAAGCAGTCAGAGCTTTCCTTCGTACGCTCATGCTCCTCTCCAAGCTGGCCAAAACACAAAGTGAAAGTACAGTGCTCTCCAACTATATGAACACTGATTTAATCTACTGAAGAACACCTCACACTCACTACGATGACAGAGGTCAGTTATGGAGGAGTAGGACGCCTAGCCAAGCAGCAGAGAGTTACATCAGAACACAACCTTCTGAATCTTAGCTTGAAACAGTGAAAATGTCATCTGGGTCAGTTCTGTGCTACTCCATTTTAACTGTATCATAGTGATAACGATCGTTGTGAAATGCAGATTGGCTGTGAGGACACGACACGCCATACTACACGGTCATCTTGCTTTCACCGTTCCAAAATAGCTACCCTTAAGACCTGTATTAAATCATATAGATCAGGGCTGATACATGTACATATAAAACGGATTAGTCAGACCACAGCTTTTAACACAGTTTTCAGCAGTTTTAGCTAAACGAAAATGAAAGGACATGAACCTTCAGATTGTAGCCAGTTGAAAATGAAAACAAAAGTAAATATTGTCAAGCCTAAGTGAAAATGTGTAACACAAAAGTAAAACACATCACTTGGCTCTCCATCCATACCTGTTGCTTGTAGATGGTGTAGGCTTCCTTCTCGCTTTGAAGCGCAGCACGGAAGTCGCCGCGACATGAATGTGTGCGAGCGACAAGGTGGTAACTCATGGCTACCTTAAGACTTTTAGCACCAAAATACCTGCAGCACATAAAGTTTTCAGAAATTAGTACAGCTAATCTGTTTAACTACATTTATTTATTTTATTTGCTGGGTGTCTTATGCCATGCTAAAAAATATTTTACTAATAAACACGGAGGCAGCATTATGTTATTTTCCACTGAACGCTTTAAAAAGAGTACATAATATAATCGTTTTTACGGCCTTTACAAAAGGTTATATTTAATTGATAGTGGATGATTTTTTTTTAACAATCCTGGAACTGAATATACAGCTGAAGTGTTCACGCTATTGATAAACGAAAATATCAAAAAACTCGGCCATGACTTGCCCAAAAAAGGTAAAGACAAGGTGGTGAAGTTAATCATCTTAAAAACTGAATGTGGCAAATCTATTTCACAGGTCAAGTAAATATTCCCTTGTTCCCATTTATAATTATTTATTTGACTTGTGTTCTATGCAATACTCAAGAATATTTCACGTATATGGTGGCAGCCAGCATTATGGTGGAGGAAACCCCGGCGGAGCCCTATCTGCAGATTCCCTTGGTTCTAGTATACTTGCTTAAACACACATCCTTTCTATGTGTAATTCCAACTTTTTAAAAAAAAAAGTGTAGGAAAAGTGTTAGTTGTAGCTGAATCTTACACTGAATGCGACAACTGCAACAGCATATAAAAAAAAATCCTGTCAAATTGTTTACACTGCATGTCCACTGTAATGCATAAATTCACATCTCAACTCGTTTGTCCTAGAGCCGTGACCTTGACACAAGTATGGACGACAACACAGTCATGTACCTGATGTTTAGCTCTAGAGCTTTCTCCAGGAAGCGCAGTGACAGTTCATACTCCTCTACAGCATGGAGAATCAGACCTATATTGCTCTGAAATTTAAATATAAATGCACAATTTCACCTCATGCATCTTGTTCTCTAATTTATAATCTGTTAAAAGTATGATCATTGCCACAAAATGTTAATTCAAATTTATTCAAACAAATAATCTGAATCAATCTGCTTTGGAATTATCACCCCTGTTTCATGAAGCACACTTAGCCAAGTAATCTCGTAATTGCCACAACAACATGTGTTGTCAAGATATGAAGTGCACTTGGGTAAGTATTCCCTTAACTGTCATGACAACACAGGGTGTACAGACATGAAGTGCACTTAACTAAGGGCATCTTTGCACAAAGTATGCTTCATGAAAATGGGGCCAGATAGGTAATTCTACAAGCTTTCTGTCAATTTTATGGCCCAAGAAATGCAAATTCACAATACCTGAATTATCTCCATAGAAACTGTCATTATCTCGCACTCAGACACCATGTTAAGTGAAATGATTTATGTTTTAAAGGTTAGAATGTCAAAAAGCCCTGAAGACCAACTGCCTTAAGAGACCAGAACAACAAAGCTAATGATGACGAGCACGGAGAGATGAAGTATAAAATGCCCCGGATATTACTTACATCAAAGAGGGCGACCTCTGGGTGGTTTTCTCCATGACACAGAAGGGCCAGGTAGCGCGCTCTGTACATCAGCCTCAGAGCACTGGACACCTGGTTATTAGCAAAGCAGTACAGAGCCAGGTGTGCCTGGGAGGGAGAGAGAGAAGACCAGGAGAAAGAGAGATACAATAATCTGCCACAGGATTTTAACACAACAAGAAATCCCTTAACTTTCTTTAACACTGTAATCTGTTCATATGTATTATTCAGACATTAACTAGAAATTAATGGACGTCATTAGTTAAAACTTCTGAATTTTTCTCTCACAAAACTGATCACAATTTGATGTTCATCAAAAGAATTTTCACTGTAAAACAAATATAAAGTTTTCACAGGGCTATCTGATAATTTCTATCAGAAGGTAAAATGCCAAAAAGAAAAAAGAAAAAAAAAAAAAAAAAAAAAATGGCTGCCTAAGCATACAGATTTTACAATATAAAAGCTTTAAGTTTTTATTTTCTGGAGTCTTAACTCCTCTCAATCTTGAGATTGTCACTTACATATTCTGTGATAGTGTTGGGATGATCTATACCCAGAACTCTTTCACTCATCATGACTGCTCTCTGCTGGAATGATAGTGCCTGGAAACCAACACAGTTATCTTCTACAGTCCAGTATGGAGGGTGTCATACACAGGAATATGGCAGAGATTATCTCCTACAGCCCAGTATGAGAGAGTGGGATGTCATGTACAGGTATATGGCAGAGGTTATATTCTATAGCCCAGTATGGAGAATGGGACATCAAGTACTGGAGTACGACAGAGGATATATTCTGCAGTCCAGTATGGAGGATGCGACGTCATGTACTGGAGTACGACAGAGGTTATATCCTACAGCCCAGTATGGAGGATGTGATGTCATGTACTGGAATACGCCAGAAGTTATCTTCTACAGCTCAGTATGGAGGATGCGACGTCATGTACTAGAATACGACAGGTTATATTTTTCAGCCCAGTACGGAGAATGGTACATCATGTACAGTAACATGCAGGGCACAAAAAAACTTTAAGAAATTGTACAGCAAATCTGCTAATTAACAAGTAAAATTCATTAGCATTTCTGAAGATTGATTGGCAATTTCATCAAATAATTTAAGGCACATGGACACTATATTAGTATAAAATCATCTACACCAATACAGAGACAGTAATTTCATTACGAGACAAATTCCAGAAAAAAAACCTTGTACAGAGGTTTACAGAGCAATTTAGAAGATTTAGCTCTCTTTTATGTTGTCATCTGACACCCACTGTCACGACTGACTGGCAACAGAGGTCTAAAAGCCATACAACAGTCGACCACATGCAAGGGGCAAATTATGAAATAATTTGACCTCCTGTGGGCTCATCTACATTATCAATGGTTTCCTTTGACAATTTATCTGGTTACCTGGCCATTAACTTTGACTGCACCTTGACTTGTGCCTTCATTTTGTTTTGCCAAATCATGGCTTATAAAAAGCCAAGTTGGTCTCCCTTGCCATGTTGTTGTTGCACCCACGATCTTTAACAGCTGCAATTGCAGCATGACTGAATTCTCATACCACTCGGTCTGTAGGTCTAGTACACATTGCAACACCTTGATGAGAATTTATAAACCCATTTAACTAGCGTTGTAGCGCTTGAAAATGTTGCTAAAAAGGTGTGCCGGTTACACGTACGAATATAGAAATATAGTCTACAAAGCCGTCCTTCGGTGGTTTTCTCTTGTGTATCTAGGAACCACTTGGTGAGTAATTAGAAAACATCATGTAAATGCCAAAACATATGATTGTCCAATTTCGCGTAACACCACGAAATCTTACAAGGGGCAGTTTTAGCTTGAGCTACGCCATGTTCGAATCTCCACAGTCCACCAGGTGGCATTCCCATTACGTCGCTAGTGAAATATTTCCCTAGGGAAATACTTTAAGAACACTAGTGCGGTTCGTGTTCTAAGCTGTCACCAGAAGGAGTTTGAACTGGTTCATTTTTTCCTAGGACAATATCAGCGAGGAGTAACAGGGCAGGGATATGGAATTCATATGAAATTACGTCCCTTCTCGCGCTATTTGTGTGTCGTGTGGGACTTCCAAAAGCAGAAAATTCTAGAAAACAAATTTTTGTACAAAATCCCTTTCTCATTTTTGCTGATAACACCCAAAAATGAACAGTATTTCAGCCATTTTCGGTCGCAAACTGCGATGCAATACTGCTTATTTTGTTCCTTGAACATGGCAGAGGTTATATTCTACAGCCCAGGCTGGAGGACAGAAATTTATGTACAACACTGTGAAAATGGAAAATGTCTAAAAATTTCCCCAACAAACAAGCTGCATCTACACTGCCAGAGAGTCTACTGATCTTGTGTTTTATTGTCAGATTGCAAAGTAGGTTAACCTACTGGATAAATGTAAATATAAAATACTTTTGACATTATATGTACCTAAAAATGCCCTTCTGCGGGCAAAATTTTAGGTCATTTACCATAAAATATATCATGCCACTAGGAACAAACATTTTCCTCTAATTACGAATCGTGTTGCTAACCTCTACATAGTTACCCAAGACATAATAGAGCGTGGCAAGCCGATGTAGAGGAAGTTCATACACCAGACGTAATTTTTCACGACATTTGTATGCCCCCAAAAATACACTTTAGGAGGCAAAATGTTAAGTTATTCAATTTAAAAGAAGAGTGTGTCTGCAAGAATCAATTGACAACATTAAGTGAGATTCTGCGTCACTTACTTCTGCATAGTCCCCCATGATATAGTTGAGCCTTGCCAGCAAACGCAGACAGGCGGCGATCTCCGGGTGCATCGCCCCATAGACATTGTTCAGAAGGTTGAGCGCCTCACTGATGAGCTCGTAGCCGTCACGGAACATTCCCTGTTGGATTTTACTCTGCCCACTTGTGAAGAAATGATATGCATCAGTGGCCTGCAAGCAAGACGGGAATAGAATCTTTAGACAAGCTCTTTTCTATGCTTACATGTGTTGTAGTTTGAACTGACGATCATAACTGACAATGTCTTTTAACCTGATCATTACTGTTGATGAAAAAGTTTGCTTACATATTTGGGAGTGTATTTAAGTGACACAGATTGCCATGACAATTCACTGTGTTGTACTTGTAACAGGTACATTGCCCAACAGAGATGCAACTTCCCTCAGGCTATGCGCGGTTTCCTCCTACCATAATGCTGGCCGCTGTCGTAAAAGTGAAATATTCTTGAGTACAACGTACAACACCAATCAAATACGTAAATAAACAACAGAAATGTAGACCAATGAACTGTAAAAATGTGGCCTATTTCTTCAGTCACAAACAACAGAGATTTATTTGCACACTGCACCAATAATTTTCAGTACCTTTTCAACCATATGAAAACTCCTTACATACTGATTTGTGGAATTCAGTTATTTCATTCTGTACTTTTGGAGGCAAGAAACAAACATAAAACCAACTTCCAATCAAAGGAATAGCTGAAATATTTAATGGAGGTTGATGAACACCTTTGGATGGACGTGTTTGACATTTGGATACACATTAACGACATCTTCCTCGTTAAAGGGCTGCTTGTGCCGAGTGTCCAAGTTGTACTCCTTCAGCAAGATCTGCAGACCACACTTGATGCTGACTGATCGCAGAAGTGAGATTTTCTGGATTCCAAACTTCTCCACCAAAGTGTCCACAGAATCACTGGAAACAGTTATTTACTTAGAATTAATTACTAATTCATTTAGTTCATGTAAACACAGGCTCTGAATCCTTAATTTACTGGACCATGACTCAAAACTGCTTAAATTTTACAAGACAGCTGTGGCAGTTATTTTATTTACCATTCTGATTACAAAAGAACATCTTCCGTGTTCAAGGAAATAGCACATTAAAACACTCAAGTTTTGAATCCATAATAATTTATCAGGATATCAGATCACGAAACTTCTGAATTTACAAATCAAATATGACAGCAACCTGGAGTCAAACTTTGCCATGTAAAGTCACATAATATTGGGGCTGGTCATCTCATCTATCATTTTATACAGCTAAGCACATGTCAGTGATGTAATGAAAACTCACACATCCAGGTTGTAGTGGAAGTATTCCTTCACCTCGTCTGATATTTTCTTCCACATGGAACGCGGTGTTTCTGAGAGCCATTCTGTGATATCTGAGATAACCCAAGAATACACTCATGACCACATTACTTCTGATGAAAGCTACCAACCAGCAGTGTAAACTGGTTAAGATCTTGGATAGAGAACTCAAGAGAGTAAACATTTTAATTATCTTCTTTTCTACACGACAATAAGTTTCCTCACATCTGTTTCAATGAAGAAACTGCAAAAAGCTGGAGCAAGATTCTTTTCTTGTTCAACACAAAATTACCACCAGACTGTAACAAGCATAATCCAGATAATTCAAGTCTGCATTTCAACAAAGTTTCTTGCAGGATTAGAGATCAATTGGTCCTTCACGATTTTCTCCATCCTAAAATTATTCCTTTCAATTTTAAGGGTTGTTCTTCACAATGCACTATCTTGGGCACGGAAACATGTTTAGCTATGCCCTTCACCGAACACGGGTGCAAATCTTTCTGACCTCAAGACATTTGGTGCAATTTTAGTGTTTTAGGGTGTAAAATAAAATTTGTGTTTCTAGGTGTAAAATAAAATTTGTGTTTCTAGGTGTAAAATACACAAATAAATCACCACAGATTTACCTGGAGTTGTGGTCAGACTTCCTTTATTCCTCTTCCTGCTTCGTCTTCTGGCAGCTTTACTCTGTAAACACGGGACAGAAACTATGAGAGGGGGTGGCAGGAGGGATGGGTGATTCTCAAATACAATTTGACAATACTACTTGTACATGCATATTCTCTTGCAGTAACCTTCAGCTTATTTGTTGTATATCATCTGTTTTTCTGGCATAACACAGATTTTCGAAACAATCGGCAAAATGGATTTCTTTCCAGTTCTGTACATTTCATTAAATGAATCATTCAGGAAAAAAATTTACTTCCCTTACAATATAATCAGGAGTATCATAATGCTTATATTTAGACATCGCCCTGATTTTGTCTTAACCTGCTTGATCAGATTTGCAATTTTTTTTTTTCAAATAAATTACCTCACATCTACTTCTTAAAAATACAACATTCTGATTACAGTTTTACATAACATCTACAAAAACATCCCACACAGTGTCATCAAGAGTCACACTGAATTCAGCTGCTCTGGCAGAGCCATCAGAACAGATGTGCTAAGGAGTCTGGGGCATCCACATACCTCGTCTGCGGCGGCCTGGGCGTAGGGGGTCGGGTAGGACCCCAGCACACAGTTGAGGAAATGGGCCATGGCCGCTGACAAGTTCATCATATCCACACCCTGCATGTAGAACTTGAACAGGTGCTTCGTGGCTCGGCTAACTAACTCTGCTATTGCTATACTCTGTAAACACACAGAAAGGCAAAATCTCGTAACTGACGTTCCCAGATGTAATCTACACATCTAAGAATTGCATAAACAACTATATCATGTTACTTTTTCCATAAAAGTAATACCTGATAATTTTAGGGAGAATTTCTTTCATACAAATGATCAAAATATCTTTGTTTTTAATGCGTCAGTAAGTAGACTTGCAATTTTTTTCATTTTTATCTATTATTACAAAACAAACTCCCAATGATTAAATTACCTGGATCATAACTGCCTCACCCACGGTATCATTACTCTACATTTAGAGATAAATACAACTAAATCATGCCACTGTTGTAGATGTACCCTGGTGGAACCAGCACCTGTTGTGAGAAGGGAGATAACTCACATGCAGGTAGGCGATCTGAGGATATTTGGCTATAACCTCTGTCACTCTTCCAAGGTATCTCATATTGATCCCTCTGGAAGAAAGTAAACAAGGTATTAAAATGAGACCAAAAGATCATATTAAAGGCAATTCAAAAAAGTAGCAATATCTTTATGTTTTACTCTGCTGTTTGCAGACCTTTCAACACTTGCATTAAGGAGCTCACAAAAACCCACAAACGGTTACATGTCAACTTTCTTGAATTTCACACATGCTAATCTAACTCCTGTCCAGATCTCCTTGCGTTTGATATATACTAGTTTTCCGTAGAAATAAGCTAGATGTTAGTTAACACATACATCTTTTAAATATGGGTAAGGACTCTGGTGGGGCTCTGGGGTTCGAGAGTTTGGGGTTCAGGGGTTTGGGACCTAGGGGGCTTAGGGTGCAGGTCTTACCTGTGGTGCATTGCCTCAGTTAGGGTAATTCCGTCTATGGGGGAGGAGGTGTGGTCCAAACAATCAGTTATCTGAGGACAACAACCACCGTAACACAAGCTAAATGGTTTGCCACAGATAATGTCATTATGGACGGGAATTTTTGATTGATTGGCTGGTATGATTGGCGTAGAATGTTACACTCAAAAATTTCCACTTATGAAAGCAGTCAGGATTTATGGCGGGAGGAAACTTGAGTGCCCTGAGAAAACTGCCGCCCACCGCCATACACCTGACAATCTGTATCGTTATGGTGGGAGGAAACCTGAGTGCCCCGAGAAAACTGCCGCCCACCGCCATACACCTGACAATCTGTATCGTTATGGTAGGAGGAAACTTGAGTGCCCCGAGCAAACTGCCCCCCACCGCCATACACCTGACAATCTGTATCGTTATGGCGGGAGGAAACTTGAGTGCCCTGAGAAAACTGCCGCCCACCGCCATACACCTGACAATCTGTATCGTTATGGCGGGAGGAAACTTGAGTGCCCTGAGAAAACTGCCGCCCACAGCCATACACCTGACAATCTGTATCGTTATGGCGGGAGGAAACTTGAGTGCCCTGAGAAAACTGCCGCCCACCGCCATACACCTGACAATCTGTATCGTTATGACGGGAGGAAACTTGAGTGCCCTGAGCAAACTGCCCCCCACCGCCATACACCTGACAATCTGTATCGTTATGGCGGGAGGAAACTTGAGTGCCCTGAGAAAACTGCCGCCCACCGCCATACACCTGACAATCTGTATCGTTATGACGGGAGGAAACTTGAGTGCCCTGAGCAAACTGCCCCCCACCGCCATACACCTGACAATCTGTATCGTTATGGCAGGAGGAAACTTGAGTGCCCTGAGCAAACTGCCGCCCACCGCCATACACCTGACAATCTGTATTGTTATGGCGGGAGGAAGCTTGAGTGCCCTGAGCAAACTGCCGCCCACCGCCATACACCTGACAATCTGTATCGTTATGCCAGGAGGAAACTTGAGTGCCCTGAGAAAACTGCCGTACACCGCCATGTACCTCACAATCTGTATCGTTAAGTATGCTTTTGTTCATGATAATTTTCAGAAAACAGTCGCTGCCGTTTGATTGGTCTCCGGCAACTTCCTACTGCTTCGTATTATCAAGCATCATGCACATTGCAATGTACATGTATGTATGAACATGTTGAAAAAAGAATAAGCATACATACTCACTGAGGTCACCACTAATAGTACAGCAAATTTCAAATTTATGAACATGACTGAAGTGACATCTTACCATGCTTGGTATCTGATGAATCACCATGAACTCTGCTGCATCTTTCACTAACTGCTTTTCTCTGGTGAACATTTCGCTCTGAAAGCAGAAGTGCAAGAATCAAGCTTTGATTTAGGATTACTTTTGAATCTCTTTATTACAAAACAAAACAGAAAAAAAATCAAAATGTATAACAGTTCTCTTTAAGAATTTAATTGAAAAAAAAAACAAAAAAAAAAAACTGCAATGCACTGCTGTCACTTACTTGGTCATTCGCATGCCTTACTTGAGGCTGGTAAACATCAGGGTTGAAGGTTAAATTGAACTCTGAAAAGGAAAACCAACCATTGAGTCATTAAAAAAAAAAAAAAAATTCGCCTAAAACAAAAAAAATAAACAAAGAACCAAGAACACCCCATTATTTCTTGATAATAACTCTTATGACAAACAGATATAGATTCTTGACCTTCACATGAGAATGGATACAAACAGAAAAACATGAATTCAATACAGTTCTTCAGCAAATATAATACATTTCTTGGCGCTAAATTAATAAATTAACAATAATTTTGTTGTAACAAAATTGTAACAGAAAGTGCTGATATTGTGAAGACAGCAAGCCCATTCACTAACAATGAACCTGACTGGTTTCAAACGAACGAACCACTACTTCGATTTTTCTCTGAAGCACGAGCCTCTCACAAAAGGAAAGGCCTTCACGAGGCAGATACTTTGATTGTGCTCAGGTGCCAGACTTACCTGTGTCACTGAGGGAGCCCACAGCACGGCAGGCTTTCCTCACAATCTCCTTACTGGTCTCCTCAACTGGCAAAGAAACAAGCGCCAATCGGGTGAGAAGGAACACTTTCATATTTCATGTACACATCATGCTTTTATGTT
Organism: Acanthopleura granulata; assembly: GCA_016165875.1. Classification (NCBI taxonomy): domain Eukaryota; kingdom Metazoa; phylum Mollusca; class Polyplacophora; order Chitonida; family Chitonidae; genus Acanthopleura; species Acanthopleura granulata. Next base: position 4,303,537 of record JABBOT010000009.1, on the reverse strand, counting down.
GCTAACACAATAAGATTTACTCTGAATGACTGGCTTGAAAGGCTTTTTCTCTGCTCTTTCTGCCGGTTCAAACAGCCGGGTAAAGAAAGCTGTGCCAACTATCACTGAAAAGGGCAGTTAAGGGTCCTGTTAAGAACCTAATTCCTTCTGTACAATATGTTTCGTCATGACAGATACAGGTCTTGTCATGACAAATGTTTGACATAACTTACACCCTCTTTGTAAGACGGGCCCCGAGAATCTTTATCCCAGTCTCTCAATCTGTTTTAGACATTTGCATACAATAATTGCTAGTTTCTGTTTTCCTACGTTTTCTCCGAACTATGATTACTGGTACAGCATAAAATGAAGTCAGCTTCCAAGAAGGAAACAGATTCTGAAACAAAGTTTCCAATATGCAAATTTAGAATCAAAAGACCAAAACTCACAACTCCCAAACTCTGTGCCCGTCAGAGCTTCTACGATTTTCTTGGCCTCATCCGTTTCTATGGTGTCATCGTCTGTATGACCATTCAGGAGTTTCTGTGACAAAGGACATTTGGATAATGCCTCATCTGTCTTCTCCTTTGTCTTGTCCTCTCTGGTTTCACTCACAGCCTTTTCTTCACTGTGCACCTTCTCACTAACATCCTTTTTCTCTGCTTTCTCATCCTGAACAAAAAAAAGAAAATAATGTTTGCTACCGCCTAGGTCTACATAGAATGATTTTCTTACAATTACAGAAAAATGTAAGGTTAAAAAAGACAATACTACAGACTTTCAGCAAAAAAAATTGATCAGTTGAATCTTAAAGAAGCTTACTCAGCTCCCAAAACCACCGTCTGCTGGTAAAAAGATAAGAAAGATAAAAGCCGTAATATGTCAGCCAATACAACAACTGCTGATGCAAACACTCCCTACTTCGTATACATGTTTTTTTTTTTGCCAGAATCCCTCCTTTAATACAGCCATCCGGCAGAACTCACTCACAGATAAAGTAACAGGATTCCCTACTTCACCATCCCATGGCAACTGATCACCCTATCATTCATCAGTTTAAATCTACACCCATAGCAAATATAAATGCAGGGGCAGAGAAAATCTTGTTCCTTGTCTTTAATCAGTTCTCCACACTGCAGGCATCTAGCAAATCCAGCTGTTAACATTCCCCTTACCCCGTCTAATGGTTCGTCCTGTATCTGCTGTGACGCTTGCTTCCTCAGCTGAAGTTGTTGGAACTGGTAAGCTGCCTGCTTCACAAAAGTCACATATCGAGTCCTGTAACAGACAATAACAAGACATGAGGAGTCAACATCTGAGTCACGGTTACACTCTTCACAAAAGTCACGTATTGGGTCCTGTAACAACAGACAATAACAGGACATGAGGAGTCAACATCTGAGTCGCGGTTACACTCTTCACAAAAGTCACAAAAGGGTCTTGTAACAACAGACAATAACAGGACATGAGGAGTCAACATCTGAGCCACGGTTACAGTCTTCACAAAAGTCACTTTGCGGGTGCTATAACAACATACAACAGCAGTAAGTGATGAGTCAATATCTGAGTCAAGGTCACAAAAGTCATATATCAGATCCTGTAACAACAGACAATAACATGAAATGATGAGTCAATATCTGTAGTCAAGGTTACATTCCTTTGAATGCCAAGTCCCAGATGACAGAATAGACGTTCACACTAAAGCCCAAGGGCTGTGAAATGAATCTAAGCTCTTCTTCTAATTTTATTCTTCTCGTCACTAGTGACTAGTGTCTTCCAGTACAATTCATTAGTCTTCTCCACGCACAAAGTGGTTATCCATTATTGTGTCCATAATCGGGGATCCGGCAGCAGTACTTTGCACCATTTTATGTGCATCTTTTCTTATCCAGCTCGGAGGTCTCCATGGCTCAGTCGGTTAGCGCGCTAACGCAGCGCAATGACCAAAGTCTCCCACCCATGCGATCACTTTGAGTTCAAGTCGTATGTGGGAAGGTCTGCCAGCAACCTGCAGGTGGTCGTGGGTTTCCCCTCAAGCTCTGCCTGGTTTCCTCCCACCATAATGCTGGCCACCGTTGTGTTAGTGAAATATTCTTGAGTACGGCATAAAACACCAATCCAACAAATAAATAAATAAATCTTATCCAGCTCAAGACATTAGTTTAAAGAGAATACATTGCATTAGAACATCATATGGTGATATACTGTAAGACTTTTTCTCTATCAAAATTTTGCAACTAAGTCCTTACCATTTTTATGTGTTCCGTTAGTGTGAGCATTAACGAAGTCCAAAATGTCTTTATTATTCGTACCATGGCAACACATCATAATACTTGTTTATTATAAAGTTTTGTTCAGCTTGTATCATGTGTAGTGGCAAGATGCCAGCTGGAGGCTTTGGATCCTTCGACTATATCACCACTGTTTGTAGCCGGTGACGGGCATCAGCTAAATGTGTTTTGTCAACCGAAAACGGTCACCACTTGATTGTGGTTTGAGAATTGTCAGCAGATTTGAGACCTTGCACCGAATCACTCAACATCCTAACACCAATGTTATGGACATTTATCGTTATGCACAAAACTCCACAGAAAACAACTGATCAACAAACATAGGACAGTCATATGAAATACACATGTACAGAATTTACTCTCAAATGAAATGAAATACAATTTTTTTAAAAAGTTTTCAGATTCATCATTCATCATCAGAGCTAACAGTTATTTCCGTATGTCAAAATTGCTAAGTTAAATCAGACACCTGATTTGTGAGGGTGGGGAAGGGGAATTTAAAGAAGCGCATACAAGTAAACTAAACCAAAAATCCAGCAACCTGCAGATGGTCTGCAGACAGAGTATGAGCTCTCTCCGGTTTCCACCCACCATAATGCTGGCTGTCGTCGTGTAAGTGAAACATTCTTGAGTACGTTGTAAAACACCAATCAAACAAATAAATAAATGAACTGAAAATCACACATTTCTCTAACACTCAACATTTAGAATCACACGAAGCTGGGCAACACATTTCTTTCAGCACAGAATTAAGACAAAGTTGCAAATGTTTCAGGATATTCGTTTCAGAACATGCTCTGAAATATTCTACAAGAGCAAACACAAATGTCTGCAGGCGCTCATATGCATAGAACCACCAAGTTACCCTGAAACAGGAGGCAAAGCAGTAGAAAGGCTGAAAATTGCACATTTTTTTCACGCCTCTATAATAGGCCTCTCGTGACTCTCACCAAACAAAACCATAAAAACATTTCGCATCCCACTCTAACGTAGACACTACTGTGTAAAGGATTGACTTTCTTCTTTCTTTAACTGATAACTGAACAAGAGTGTCCAATAGAAGAAATTTAGAAATGCATACAGAACTAAGACACCCTAACAGTCCAAGTCATAGGTTAACTTAACCCAACAGAAAAACCCACAAAATAAACCAGACATACCCGAAAGACAAACCCACAAAACATGCTCAACACAAAGCCCACAATCCACTGAATCACTAGAACAAAACAGAACAGACACACAAAGTGATAAACCCAACAGACAAATCCAAAGCAAACCCAACAGACAAATCCAGACAGAGACAAAAAACTTACTCAACAAAAGCCTCTATCAACTCCTGTCGTAAACAGACCAGTTTATGGCGGTGTTGTCGTGGAAACCCAACTTTCTTCATTTCTTCACTGAATTCTTCAGGATCAACTGTTAAAACAATCATTGCCAAAATGTGAAAAAGTGCAAAGAACGGTACAGAACACATTTGACATTCATCAAGAGCAAACTGTGGTAAGAAAAGTTCTCAATGGACAAGAGAGGATTTATTCTAACAACTACCCTCTTTTAGAACATACGTACATGTGCATTTTTACATTTACTCAGGAATATTTCACTTGTTCAACCGCAAGTTAAAGACAAGTCTGAGAAGCAAACAAATATTAAATCCATCTATGAAAAGATGTGATGGGACCTTTGACAGTTTACCTGATAGGTAGTTGACGTCTGGTGGGAAGGTTCGTAAAAGGTCCAGCACATAATGCCTCTGATCGTTCCCGATGATGCCCTGTCAATTGAGAGGATTTAATGCTTTATTTCAGTTTCTTAAATTTCATCTATCCACCAGATACATGTAAGCCTATAAAGATTGGTCAAAGGGCTTATGTTCAGAACTGAGGCACTACTGACCATTGTAAAATAGCAAGTCCACCTGCTGAGTTTCGAAATTATAAAAATTGATAGCCTACTGATTTATTTATTCATTTATTTGATTGGTGTTTTATGCCGTACTCAAGAATATTTCACTTATACAATGGTGGCAAGCATTATGGTGGAAGAAAACCAGGCAGAGTCAGAAAGAAAACCACGACCTTTCGCAGGTGGCTGGCTGACCGTTCCATGTACGGGCAGAGATTGGTGTATTGAGATTTCCACATAAGAAAAATACTCGGTATCAAACGATGATATAAAAACGGGCTGGATATGCACTCTTGCAAAAAGCTATAAGAATACTGATTTAAGTGCCATGGGCACTCAGCTGTAAAACCATCCAAAATTGTCACCCAACACAAAAACGTTTTACCACAACCCTAGGTGAGCCAATGAGAACTAGCATTTGATCAGGTAACTTCAGTGATCCAATACTAAGACTTACTTTACATTCCACAGAGGAGAATAATTCCACCTCTTCTTCTTTATCATTTATCACCCTGCAACCAGCAAAAACATTTACTAAGTCTTTTACACCTTTTTATGCATCAAAATCAATTTCTTAAATATATTTTTCAAAGATAACGAAAATGGCTGGGGCATTATCAAATGGAAAAGAGGATGGGTCAAACGACACACGTGCCATGTCAAACAACAAAAATACATTGCAAGCAAAGAACACTTACTTGTGTGGACGTATTTTCAACTGACTCGCAGTTTTTTTGAGCTGTAGAAAAAAAGCAAATCACATTTGCATTATTCAGTAACAATAAACTGCACGCTCATCAATTTTCTGAAAATGTTTTCATTTTTTGCCATGCTAATAACAAGATAATATTGCCAAAAGCAAAAAGTACATACAGATTTAGGATTTAATCTCGCTGAACATATTCTTCGCGACATTTTTTTTTTCCAGACGTTCATTTATACTTTTATTCCTCATTAGCACCTTTCATGAGCAGCTCTAGGCTGGGAACCCATTACTTACCAGCTCCTTGTACTTGTCGTGTGTCACTACAGTTTTACCAAAGTCCACTGACCCATACACCACAGACTGCTCCTGTTCTCGCTCCAAAATACCTGCATAATCAGAACCACCACTCGTCAGACATTTGACTGTCATATATTCGTACGCCGAAACACATATTTCCTACGAGGTCCTTTGTGGCTAAAACTCCCACCTGCCCCCAGGGCATTGTTAATTACTTTTTTCACTTGATTGGTATTTTATGCCATACTCAAGAATTGATTCTAGTTTAATGCAAATGTTATCAGCATTTACACATGAGATATTGATTTGAAGTACTAGTTCTGGATCCCTGAGCATATAGAGCTCTTTCAGCCATAGTCTTTCCCCCTACCTGGAATAATGGATTGTGCCGTGACCCTGTAACCCCTGTAGTCCACGACAACGGTACCCAGTGTGTACAGCTCTTCTGGGTCTACACTGAAGTACGCCCGCACTCCCTGTAGATCATTGCCCTGTCAGGAAAGTCAGAGTGAAAAATAAATACCAAGAATTAAAACTTAAAAAATGTAAAAAAAAAAAAAAAAAGAAAATCCAAAAAACAACCAAACGTATCAAATGATATGCAGACTGAGGAGTTTTCCTAACCGTTCTCACAGATTTAAATTTTTCTTGTGTCTTTCTCACACATATTCTTGGCTATTAATGGTACATGCACAATTTCCTTTCATTCCACTTCCTCAAATTTTCTTGGCCAAAATGCCATTTTTTTTTTTAAGCCAACCTTCTTATTATTTCTTCAATAACAAGAATGAATGATTTGTGTTAAACTCAACACTGACAGTATCACACGCATATTTTGACAGGTTCAAAAAATACTTAATACACTCTCAGGCCATAAGTATTCCCTTTACATTCATTCGAGCTGTTTTGAGAAAATTTCACCTGTGACAGCTTTATTAAAGAAACATTTGACTTTTAAAGATCTGTGAATGAATGTGAACCAATAAGGATATGGTAAATGGGCATACCGGAGCAGCATAAGCCGCACTGTCCCCGCCAAAATCCTTGTAATGATCACGTACATCAAAGCCAAGACTGAAGAATATGTTGTTCCATATAAACATCTGCATTCTGAAACAGACACAGAAACTTAGTGACACTTCTTTCTAGGACAGAATAGGTGCCAAGGACATGTTGCACAGACACAGAAACTTAGTGACACTTCTTTCTAGGACAGAATAGGTGCCAAGGACATGTTGCACAGACACAGAAACTTAGTGACACTTCTTTCTAGGACAGAATAGGTGCCAAGGACATGTTGCACAGACACAGAAACTTAGTGACACTTCTTTCTAGGACAGAATAGGTGCCAAGGACATGTTGCACAGACACAGAAACTTAGTGACACTTCTTTCTAGGACAGAATAAGTGCCAAGGACATGTTGCACAGACACAGAAACTTAGTGACACTTCTTTCTAGGACAGAATAGGTGTCAAGGACATGTTGCACAGACACAGAAACTTTGTGACACTTCTTTCTAGGACAGAATAAGTGCCAAGGACATGTTGCACAGGGTTCTATGCTGTCTATGATGCATATGAAAGACAGAAAAAATGCCACATACACCCCCAAAGTTAATGTATGACTTGAAAAGAATGACTACTAAATTCTGTCATTAAAGAAGAAAAAAAAAAGAGAGAAAAAACAAAAATTCCACAAAAATTATTTTAAGTGTTGCCTGACATGCTATTAACTATCAGACAATGGTCATTTTAGTTTTGAGTTTTTTATACCTTTGACAGATAAGGAAGGTCTTATTTTAGTCATTTCACAGGTGTACTGAATTTCTCCTCAGAGACATGCTGTTCGGTTTATGGGTTGAGTAAAGCCGACGGCCAGAAGGAAACAACAATACTCAAATGGCCATTCCTGCAAATTCTAGCTGGAGCTAGATTCAATCATACAGCCTCCTTGGCCAACGGTTGGTCTCCTGAGAAAATCCATCAGCTCAGACAGAAAGGTCCTCAGCTGTAACAACATGGCAACAGGCCACACTCATCTATTCAAGGGAGACTACTGTCTTAAGCTAGATTGTGTGCACAAGGAAGTCATTTCGCTGGGGATATCTCTGTCATTTGAATGTGGTTCCTTCACAGTGTTCTCATCTGCAATGGATGTATGAAGTCAACACATGTTCCACACGATGACTTACTTGGTTTCCTCTCCTGGGTTAATGGCCATTACGTTGCCATCAATCACAGCTATAGCACCTCTTGTTGCCGCCGCCACAAAATCACTGTGTACCTGCCAGAGAACACATCGTCAATTAGTAGACGTTCACTGACACAGCTGTCATCTAGGGTTAAATCAATAACTGTGCACCTGATGGGTTAAAATTCATAACATGGTGACACTTTTGATTTTGTCAATATGTACAATTCTGCTTCCTTTGAACAGTGATATCTTGGTTATGCAAAAATCACACAAATATGAAAGTATACCTTTCAAATGTTACGTGGGATACTTTATCGATGCATATTTGGTCTTAAAAAAATACCTCTCATACTTCTTCTCAACAGTTATCCGCACACAGTTAACACTGCTATCTCACCTTAAATATGGCCCTCTCTCGTATAAGCCTCTCGGGAAGGGTTTTGCGGGACAGCTCTCGGGTAGTCTGTAGCTCCTCATTCCAGTCTCTCGTCTGACCAGGAATGTGTTCCTCATAGCCCAGCCGTGTGGAGAAGGCTGAACACAAACAAGTCAGAAGATGCAGACTTTACATGCTGATGTAATTACAATGAATCAGACATAATTTCACAGAATTATTCTTCAACTGAACATCGTGTCGTTCCAAGCCTGAAAAAAAAGCCCTTCATATTATATGAGCTTTTGATTCAATATAAAACGACAAGACTTGATTTTTAACCACATAACCATCATTCTGCACTATAGCTTGCACAGCACTGAAGAGAGTTGAGAAGAAAAAAATTCTTTGAAATCATAAGCGCTTTACTGACCTCATCTCAAAGTAGGATTACAACTTCACATCAATTTCTCTTTGGATTGTATCCATATATAGCAAAAGCAAGGCTTATAAACCCTCTACAGTTGCAGCCTGTGACTTATAGACATTTTTTTCTGTTAATGATGAAGTTATATTATTGCAGCTTAGAAAAAATGGATATTGACACAGTTCCAATTGCATGACTGAACAGAACATTCTTCTGATACAAGGGAGATAATCATGGTTACCATCCTCTGCCCTGATGAAGTCCACGTTATGGTCGAGTGTAGGGGCCAGCCAGCTGTACACTTGGTAGGGGGTTGGCACGCGCTCAAACGGGTGCTTCTGGGCCCTCTTCTTCAGCAGGATGGAGAAGTTTCGCTTAAACAATGGACTCAGCTAAAACACAACACAGATGTCAGGGATTGATGGATCAGAACAGTACAGCACACAGGAAGTTTATTTATTTGATGTTATTTATTTCATTGGTGTTTTACGCTGTACAGGAATATTTCACGATGACAGCCAGCATTATGACGGGAGGAAACAGAGAAGAGCACTAGAGGAAACCCACGACCATCCACAGGTTGCCGGCTGACCATTTCTGAACATCAGTTTATAAATCTTACGAAAATTGCAGATTTTACAATGTTCAATGTTGTAAATATTTACAGAAATATTTATGCCAGAAACCAATGGTGAAATTGCCATAAGGATAAGCAGGACAGACTCACCTGGTTAAGCAGTTCAATCAGTGAGTGGGACAGGTGTTTCTGGGATGCAGGCTTGGGGTTAAAGTCATCTTCTGTGGACCTGGTCAACACATCAAAGTGAGTAATGTTTATCCATCGACAAAAATACGACTGGTGTGTTTGCTTGCCTGATTTTAGCATACCTGAAAACTGTTCTTGACAAAGACAACCTGATTTGTTAGCCACAGTACTTTCCATGGGACACTGCCATGACTAATTATGCAAATTCTCACCTTAAACAGTGATACGTATAAAGAAAGAACATCTAAAATTTATGGAAAGACCTCATTCAGTACTTACTGGTTGACATAAAATCCACGCGCTGATGCAGTGAGATGGAAGCGTTTGTCTTCTAAGGTAACCACATACAGGTAAAGCAAGTCACCTGGGAAAGCGCAGAAACAGGATGCCACACATGAGAATGTCAACAGATTAAAAACATCAACAGGCTGAAATTACATCAAAATTTTTTCACCAGACTGACAACATAATCCTTTTTCTTATTTTCAATAATGAGCGCTCACTCCCCTAAAAATACCGTGTAATGCACTTAAAACCCCTCCACCTTAACCACATGAACAATGCAATGAAGAGATACAAATTCCAAGTTATAACATGTATAATACCAGCTTTTCACAAAACTGTGTAGCTGTGGTATAAGTTTGGTAAACTTGGGAGAAATTGTTGAAGAGATAGAGCATATACAAGCCTTTTCTAAATTTAAATTAAATGACCTTAATGGCCTTGAAGAAAAAGGTCAAGGTTGCTAAAAATAAATACGGATCTTCCTCATGCCAATGTGTACGTGTGTTGTAAGTTTGGTGAACTTGGGCTAACTCAGGAGGGTGGACGGATAGGCGCTGCCCACTACAACAATGCCCACTAGCGAAAATTGGCCAAGAGGTAAAAAATACAATTTCATGGCTTTACATTCAACATATTAGTTCAGGGTTTAATATAGCATTGTGTTATAACCCATCATGCTTGAAATCGTGCACCTTGGACTGGCTAATGTGAGAAGGCTGGGGCTAAGGTTTACAGGGACTCACCATGAAGTCTGCGAGTGCCAGGTGGCGGATTCCAACCACTATATGTTAGCACCTTCAGACACGCTGGTGCCTATCAACAGAGCAGGGAAACAGTCATTATTTATTTATTTATTTATCACGCCACACTCAAAATTTTTTCATTTATACGATGATGGTCAGTTTTAATAAAGTCAGGTAACCGGGAGGCCCATACTGCAGTACAAATGATATAAGGAAGCAAGTGACACCAGCCAAAAATTTTAAATGTGGACTTTGAATGTCTCTTTATTCTAACACAAAATGATGTGATGTTCTTCTGTCAAACATCTGTTAAGTCACGGAATAAAGCCTTTTGCAACCACAGGTTGACATTTTCCCTAATTTGGTTATAGAGACAAATAAAAACTGTGGATTATCAAAAGGTGTAAATGTAACTTTGTTTCTTTTTGTTACTAAAGAGCATCATAGTAAACCATCAACCTACTGAATTTCCCTGTGTGCTGTACAGCTATCCATCCCAAAATTCTGGGAGATATATCAGTGTAGGAAATCAAATCCATTCAATGTATTCTCTGATGATGATTGCTAATTGCTTTTGGAACACTGAAACGTCTGTATGTTGGTACATAGTGCTATCAGTGTTGTATGCACTTTTGACTAGACCATTCACTTCATATAACTGGACTCTTAACAAGCTAGCCATTTCCACCTGGTTTGGTAGGTCAGTTGGTAGAACAGTGGGGCTAGACACTCTACGTCATGAGTTCAATTCTCACTCCAGCAAGTATTTTGGCTGGTCTCGATATATCAGTGTCGGAAATCATATTTAAGTTGTATTTCATGAAGAATTTACTGCACAATGGTCGAAGGAGAGTCACTGACTGTCTACTCTCAACCAGGCCCAATAATGAGAGTGGCATGGGCAATTTAAAAATTCCCTGGCCAAGACTGGGTTTGAACTCTCATCTCGAGTGTTCCAATAGCGGAAAGGCAAGCACCTTATATTCAAAACCACAGGCTGTTCCTTTAGGGAAGCAGTAAGTAAACACCTAGTGCATACATGTACATGTTTTACTGCCCCTGTCTCCCTTCCGGTCATGTCCAAACTCAGCTGCCCAGCTCCTTGCATTTCTAAACTGGCTTGTTTATTTAAATAGGGGTGGAGTTTTCCATCCTAAAAAAATCTCTTTTCAAGCCAGATTTTGGGTGCAGGAAGACATTCAGAGCCTTGCTGTAAAACTGGGAGTGATCATGGTCAATTCCCACCACCAGAATCTGTAATACACTCAGGGTGCAACCCCATGTGAGAATAATACTGCTTGACCAATAATCTGGTCTGCTCATATGTTTGCCGGCACTAGGAGGTGCTAAGGCTTAAGTCTCCTCACCTTCTGGTCCTTGAGCCCTGGGTGCAGGGGGACGAGGGGTCTGTCCCGACTCCCGGGCATGATGTGCTCTGGAGGAGTGCAGTCCACGGACTTTTGACCACGCTTCTTTTCTAAGAAAGTCAAAACAAAAGGGAAAAAGCTTGCATCAACTAGTGTCTTTGTTTGATCAAGACAGCAGATTCTAACAGGAAAACTATACAGATTATTTTATTTTCCATGTCCATACACCATGTTCCCACGATTAATAGATTTGATCCTGAAATTTTGTTCATGTAAAGATTAAAAGCTTGAATTTATCTAAAGGTTATTGACAAATCATGAGTTGTTGTGCATCTGGCTAATATCAAGGGAAAGTACTAACGACTTCCATGCTGCAGGAGGCCAGTTTCAATGTTAACTCTTATCAAAACAGACACAGATCCTTGAAGTGTATCAAATTTATTACACAAGAGTTAAAAAATTTCATTTGTTTCGAGCCTTTGAAGAGAAACAAACAAGATTTTTGACTCAAGTTTAATAAATTTGATACTGCAGGATCACGAGCTGAAAGATTCTGTTTATCCCGTAAATGTGAAGTCGAACAAAAGCACAATGGGCCTCAAATCAGCTGGATTTATCTCTGCTCATAAAAGCATTTGCAGATGTGGTGATTAAAATTAAAATAAATATGTGACATCAGTAATTCATCCGCATACCAAAGCGCAACATTTATACACAGAGTAATATATACGCCACACAAAAGAGTTCAAATTTTGAACTGCCTTTAACCAACACAAGTTTGGATGGATTTTTGACATTATCACCTATATAATTAAAACCAATAATTAAGTAACGGTATTCAAACTCTTTACGCACACATTTGTCAGACAGAGGAAGACAACAAGAGGTCAGATAAGAAACTAACAAGCAACACGACACAAAAGCGTAGCGTGCACGTCATCTTACAAGTGTGAGGACGTAGCTGAAATGCAGATACATGTGTGCATACCCGACAAGAAAATTAAAGAGCTTTAACGGCGATATCAGTCTTATGCAGCAAGTGATGAAACTGATCATGCAATCTCCAAATATGGCTACAGTCAACATATCTCGGATATTTGCACTTGACGCAGACGACAAAAGTACATATTAAACTTGGTGGTCTGGCATGTGTGTAGCTTTTGATTGGCTAATTTTCATCACTGAGGCCATCAAGAAAAACTCAACATTGTTGACAAAAGAGTACATATGATATTTATGCAGTCCCCTTTATGTCATGTTCTGAGCCACATTTAAGGGAAAAATTTATATACTTATTAAATTTACATATTTATTTTACTGAAGGTTTACATTGATCAAAAATATTTCATGCCAGCCGGAATTATGAAAGGAAGAAACCAGGCAGCCCCTGGTGGGAAACCCATCTGCATGCTGCTATCACTATCTCTGAAGAATGGCCAGAGCGGAAGCTTGAGCTGAGCTTGAACCGATAGCAACTGCATTGATTAGATGATCTAGAATCAATGAGCTGGATTAGCACCTAACCAGTAGGCCACGGAGGTACTTAACCTCTTAGTAACTGATGAAAAATAAAATAATATTTATTAAGGAGTTTCCATTTCGACAGTTTTTCTCAAGGCAGTTGTCCAGTAAGGAGCACACCTGACTCAAGCCCTTCAGAATCCAAAGCCTATTTGGACACATCTGGTGGGAGAGCAGAAGAGCGCCAACCAAGGGCCACAACCCAGCAGTTGTCCAGCTTACCTAGGATATCCCCTGCTGTGACTGTGTTGAGGAACGACAGGGAGTTGCAATCCACACCATTGTACGCATCTGCCGAGTCCACAGACTTAAGCAGATCTCGCACATGACGCACGTGAATGCGAGCTTCCCTGCCCGTGTACGGTTCTGCAACAGGCAAGACAAAAGAGGATTAGCAATCAGGTCAGTAAAGAGGGCCATTAGACATGTCGTGGCAAGTTCAACAATTAGAGAAAAATCAGATTTGTGTGTGCAGGGAATTTCAACAAGACAGTACAACTACAGTATATTTGGACATAATTCCAATAAAATGATGATTTAACTATCCCCATTCTCTAGCATTTGAGAGCAGCAAATATTTAAGTTGTCCACTGGCCTACACATATCTCTACCTTCATACAGAACTTATCAGAAGAAAAAAAAAAAAAATTAGGCACCCAGGGGTTTTACTAGCGAATTTCGTTACAGGAACTCAATTTGAACAAATCATAAAACTGAATATTTTTCATCACCGATGTGTGTAAAATGTATCTAAAACTCGCTTATTTTATCAAAACTTAATACAAAATTTCACTAAAACTCAATTTTCAGATATTCCTCACTGTGGTTACCACTGCGAGAAAGTGGCTAGAAGAAGCCCTGTGCACCACCAAAATATTTCTCAAGTTCTGTAAATCTTCAACATTTTCAACCACTAAAGCACATTTTTCAGTGAAATTTATGTATACAGCAATTAAGAAAATGACGCTAAAAATGATTTGTTTGTGTGATTAAGGATGCAAGCTTCATAAAACTGTGCAAATTATTTCTCTCTATCCCATAGTTCTGTGAGAATGTTTCGAAATATTGGTTGAAGAGGTGGTTGAAAGGGTTCGAGGATTAAGGTATGTGTATTTCATAAAAGCATCAGGGTCTGGTAGCTTGTACATCTACCACAATGTCCAGTATTGACCACACACCACAGTGTCCAGTACTGATCACACACCACAGTGTCCAGTATTGATCACACACCACAGTGTCCAGTGCTGATCACATACCACAGTGTCCAGTGCTGATAACACACCACAATGTCCAGTGCTGATCACACACCACAATGTCCAGTGCTGATCGATCACATACCACAATGTCCAGTAATGATCACACACCACAATGTCCAGTAATGATCACACACCACAATGTCTAGTAATGATCACACACCACAATGTCCAGTACTGATCACATACCACAATGTCCAGTACTGATCGATTACACACCACATTGTCCAGTACTGATCACATACCACAATGTCCAGTACTGATCGATCATATACCACAATGTCCAGTACTGATCATATACCACAATGTCCAGTACTGATCATATACCACAATGTCCAGTACTGATCGATCATATACCACAATGTCCAGTACTGATCGATTACACACCACAGTGTCCAGTACTGATCACATACCACAGTGTCCAGTACTGATCACATACCACAATGTCCAGTACTGATCGATCATATACCACAACGTCCAGTACTGATCACATACCACAATGTCCAGTACTGATCACATACAACAATGTCCAGTACTGATCACATACCACAATGTCCAGTACTGATCGATCACATACCACAATGTCCAGTACTGATAACACACCACAATGTCCAGTGCTGATCACATACCACAATGTCCAGTACTGATCGATCACATACCACAATGTCCAGTACTGATCACATACCACAATGTCCAGTACTGATCACATACCTCAATGTCCAGTACTGATCGATCACATACCACAATGTCCAGTACTGATCACACACCACAATGTCCAGTACTGATCACATACCATAAATGACACACAGTTTCGCCACAAGAAGTGCTTTTTTTAGAGACAAATACATGTACATATCTTAGTATATTCATTTTGATGCAGAAACCCACGTTTCTTCAGCTGGACATCGTTTCACCTTCCAGACACACCTCAACACATCTTTCTAAGATCATCAGAACTTTCAGTATCAGAATATATGCAAATTAAGTCTTGGGAAAAACTCCAGATCAATTAATGTAATTTCTACAGCAAATATTGAAATGAAGGCCTAATATGGAACTACTGAGCAGGTCTCTCATGAGGTAAACCTTACTCTTATGTCCCAGTTAGTACACAGTAAAGCATACAAGTAGGCAGTATTGTTTAGTGAAACGGTCATGGATGTATATCTTAAGTTTTAACTAAGGACCCGAGTTACGACTGTGTCCTAAATGCTATGTGGTAATACACGTATCAGCAAAAGCCAGTCTCTTATACATACCTTCTGTAACTCTGATTAAAGATCCGTCCTTTAATCCCTCTATACTCTTGAGCTCAGCAAAGTTGTCTAGCGTGATGCCATCTAGTTGAAGAGAAAAACAGGTCCTGTGGCAAGTATCTTCTCTATCCATCAACACCTGGTGAATCTCCTGTACCAACTCCATAGAGCTCACCTGAGGACACACAGGTAACATACAATGACACAGGTAGTCATCAACAACTGGTCATCCTCCTGTATCAGCTCCATAGAGCTCAGCTGATGACACACAGGTTACATACAATACACAGGTAGTCATCAACAACTGGTCATCCTCCTGTATGAGCTCCATAGAGCTCAGCTGATAACACACAGGTTACATACAATACACAGGTAGTCATCAACAACTGGTCACTCCCCTGTACCAGCTCCACCTGAGGACTGACAGGTAACATACAATACATAGGTAGTCATCAGCACCTGGTCATCCTCCTGTATCAGCTCCATAGAGCTCACCTGATGACACACAGGTCACACACAATACACAGGTAGTTATCAACACCTGCTCAATCTCCTTTACCAGCTCCATAGTGCTCACCTGAGGACACACAGGTTACATACAATACACAGGTAGTCATAAACACCTGCTCAATCTCCTGTACCAGCTCCATAGAGCTCACCTGAGGACAAACAGGTAACATACAATACACAGGTAGTCATCAACACCTGGTCATCCTCCTGTATGGCTATATGTATAAATGACTGAATTTTTTTTTATTTTTTCAAAGTCTTATAAATATTGATCAAAATTAACCTGGGACCATTGTCTAAGGAAGCCTTACATACATTGACATGCGGGGACTGCTGGCCACCCTTAGTGCAAGGGCTATGTTGACCCGATTTACACACTGGCATAATGCTTGTAAGGTGTTACCCTCTTGTTCCATTCCGGTGCACGTGATTTAGATTCTTCCCGAATACACATAAAGCACCTTAATTCCAACAGTGGAAATATATTCGAGCACATTTTGCCACAATCGCTACTTAGCATTACCTCATCATTCTCACGAAAATCTTAGCCGATCAGCCGGCACATGCTGCCATGCTTTTCAAATCTGCATCAATGAGGCGTGCATGCTCATTGCAGGTTGACTGATATCACATTTTGAAATTTTCATCCACACTAATAATGGTCAACCACGGATGTAAAAGCGCAGAGCGCAACAAGGCGGTTCATTAGGTCAAGCTGTCAACAACGAAAGTGGGCATAAGTCACTAATGTAAATTATCTTGGATTTACTCGTTGTAAAGCCTACAGAATGTGAAAAAAATTGGCAAAAGTACAGGGAATGTATAGTGAACATACTTTATCTCAGTTTCACCCGGTCCATTCTAAACGCATTTTCCTAGCACAGAGTTTCTCTGCACTAAGCTATTATTAAATACCTCTATTTTCTGCATAGTTCCTCGGCTGTGATCTACATGTACGCCTAATCCTATATTAAAAGATCACAGCCGAGATCCTTGGCTAGATCAAAATGTGCATTTATACATTGGACTGATTTATTTATTTGATTGGCGCTTTGTGCCACGCTCAAGAATATTTGACTTAAACAACAGTGGCCAGCATTATGGTGGGAGGATATGCACTTATGTACATAGTGTACATGTACACATATATCTACTTCCCACACTTCAAAAAAAGCTGCACAAATATTTCTATTTGTGCGACAAATACGGGGAGGTTAACTGACAGTGTTTGCTGGTGGCACACCTGAGTGGGTCGTTCAGGAGACGGGTGTACCCTTACCTGTATTAGGTCAACAGGTAAAAGGCAGGTGAGAAGGGGTCAAGGTTTAACACCACACATCTTACAGATACCTGAACAAACACACTTTACACGGACGAGGGTAAACAAACACACAACCCTCAAGAAAACCTGCTCAAAGAAAAAACACCTGAAGGGCATGCTGACATGTTCCTGTGCTTAAGCCCAGTCAAAGAGGAGACCAGTTCAAAAAAAGGGGAGGTGGGGACGGAGGTATGGGGCACTCATTCCATAAAACAATTGTGTATGTAAACTGAGGGGGGGAGGGGGGTTACTGATTCCACAAAACAGTTGTACATATAACCTATAGGGGATGGTACTGATTCCACACAACAACTGTACATGTAAAATATAAGAATGGACGACTCTGAATAATTTGTAATAATCAGGAAAATTCTATCTTTATAAAACTACATGTACCTTTCATTCAGGGTCAGAAGAAAGTCTGAAGTTTGCCAAGGAAGTCTGAAAATGATATACTCTACATCCAAATTACATAAGCAATCACCTGTTGTCACAACATCAGTTTGAAATGTGAACAAATAAGTCTGCATCAGCCATTTGGAGGAAAATTACCATTACAGGCCTGTACAAACTTTTGTACGAAAGTATGTTTGTGACCTCTACAATTTTTGTAGACAAAATTCATGGAGGTAATGTATATGTCACAAGTAACAATCCAGCTGAAGAATCTAGACAGAGCCAGGTGTGCACGTGAGAAATGGCCAGTCCACCCAACTTTTTTTATGTGATATGCACACGATGCACCTAAATATTTTACAGCCGAAGGCATAAAATAATTATTGTCCAGCTGTAAGGCATTCCTAATATTATTCAAAGCAAGAAAATTTTTCCATCAGAAACGTATTTGATTAACAGATTCCCGCATGTTAGACATTTGCCGAATCACTGAATGTAAAAAAAGTTTTGCAGATCGTGAAGTAAATGTACCTCCATTACAAAAGAGCTCCTGTTTGGTTCATCGACTTTTCAAATCTAAATACTTGTGTTGGTAGTGGAAGCAAGCAATGAGGTTTCAGTTTTTCGGTTATTTTTCAGATGAAAACAATCATTTTTGAGACAAGTGATAAGTTAACGTGTACAGTACAGTAGCTGTTCCCCCACCTGTTGAATATACAATACGCTGAAGTGTGTAGAAGTTAACAGTTCATTTTCATTTCACATGGCCTCATGTTCGTTAAACAACAACAGTCCAGTTACGTGCCGATTTGACCTAACAGAAATCCACAAAGGAGGTCTAACATTCTTGCAAGCTGACTTGCATGAGATAATGCCAGAAAAATCATTTTTGCCCTATACTGAACAAGAAACACGACCTATTTTACAATACTTTACATTGAAAAAAAAAAAATCATCCAGGGAGACAAATGTGGGTTGTATTAGGTTGCATTATTGAAACATTTAATCTTTCCACCTGTAAATTAAATTTTTCTTCAAGGAATTAAACGATGATACTTGCATTTGTCTAACGAGTGTGCAGAAAGTCTGGTTCCTTCTCTCATACTATAGTACTCCAAATGTATAGATCATATGGCTACATTTAAATAAGCCAGTCTTGCAAATTATTATTTTGTCGTATATTTTCTTGCGGGAAACATATTTTGGGATCCTAAACAGTATGTTGTATGAAAAAGATATTTCACCTTCAAAGTTACATTTATTTAACATACATATATGATTTGTGCACACTTTTCAGCTGGTCCATGTACTCCCAAAAATAGGTGCACAGTGTCCACGCAGTTTTTTAGAAGTATTCTGAGCCTTGCGATACATTACTAGGCCCAGCCAAGACACTGGGTAGCCTGCATCTGTGCATGTACTTGATAACCCTCTTCATTTAAAACCCCTGCCAGATCTGAGCCCGTGACTTCTGTCACACGTCGTGAGTTTCCTTGGCCAGTAAAGGGCCCCCACATTCTTTGTGCTATGATCAGAGATTGGTAGTAAGGTTTACGTCAGTAGAATATGCCATAACTCGAGGGGTAACACTTACAGGTAAGTCAAAGGTCTCCAGCCCTGGACAGGACACTTGTACATTAAACCCTGTATCCTGTATTAACACGATTTCCTGCTCTTTGGATTTCTCTTCCTCAGTTTTAGCGCTGCTTTCACCATCCCCGTCATCTTTCTTACAGGTCATTTCAGCATTCCCGCAGTCTTTCTGGATATCATCACATTCGTCCCCTCCATTTTGCACTACAGATTTTTTGTCCGCCGAAACGTCATCCGTCACGCCATTCACTGCGACGTTGATATCCAAAGCCAGCTTTGCTTTGTTGTCTGCCGCTGAGGTATCATTTGAATAGTTTTCCACACTGTCACTATTCTCATGTCCGTTTTCCAACACGCTCGGGCTGGACACACTGTTGACCTTGACAGAAACTTCACCAGCACCGTTTTCCAGCACTTTCGAAACTGCCACTATTTCGTTCTTGGCAGGAACTCTACACACGTCCATTTTTCCAAGCTTGCTTGCAGAAGTGGGTAGACTTGAAGGCAAATCCTCCATGGACTCGGCTGTTAAAAAAAAGAACAAAATACATGTGCATTAAACCAGAATTCAGAAGGTACACACAATGTGTAAAATTCCCACGGAACAAAAAACGACCACAATTTCCTGGAAATTTCCTTCGTAACACTGACCACCAGTAACTCAGGGTATAACTTCTCTTGGTGAACCCCCAAAAAGTTTTACCAGTTAATATGTTGTTTATGGTTTTGACCTATTATTAAGAACATTTAAAAAAAAAAGAAGTGTCAAGAAATTGTACATATCCGGAAATAAGGCTCAAAATATAAGGTATTAAAAAAAGCATTTTTTACAAACACCAGCTACAAATTATGTGCACAAAGTATTTATGTATGTTAATTAAATATAACTTTGAAGGTGAAATACCTTTGTCATATATCATATGCCCTTTACTCAGTCTGAAGTATGCATTACCAGCAAGTCACTTTCTTTACTATTAATTTTATTTTTATTATTTCTTTTTTCTCAACAGTCTGGAAGATTACAACAAAAATTCATTTGATTATATTGAGAGTACCCAGTCATTTTGAGCCAAAACCACTTTAAAAGCTGGTGATTTTCATAACATGTAAATAAATCCTCAACAGCTGAAAAAAAAACCTCAGAACTTCACACCATACTTAACGGTTTGGATCAAGCCGACAATTTAGTTCGCCTGCAATCATCTGGTTGGTCAGATAACTCCCCTGGGCCAAATATTCTTCGGTCCATCACTTTCAAAGATCTCTGGGTTAATTAGTCAGTGCAATAGTCCTTTAAACGATGCATGTGCATAATATGAATTTTAAGTGCGGACTTGTTTTGGCAATTATGACATTTTCTGTCTCTAAATGTTAGGTTTAAACTGCAAAGACATAAAAGATGAGAGTTTAGCTGCAGTTTGGCATCAAATATCGACTGGCAGGCATATATACATAAGGCCTACATTCGCTGAAATGCTTTCTTGGCTACAATTTGGTGTCATAGGAAAAGATAAACTGTATCAAAACTGCTTTTTTCAAATATGATACAAAATATGCCAATGACGTCTGGGTAAATTAAGAGCTTGAGTTCTGACAGAGCTATATCAAGTTGCCTCGAGCCATAGTACAGCGTATGTAGAGTAAACTACAACAACCTTTTAATTTGTTGTAGCTTGCTTCTCTGGATAAATAGGCCACTCTCTTTTTGTATATGTCTTATCCTAGAAAACTATAGGCTTATGAAACAGACCTAGATTGTGGTGTCATATAATGGATATCCTGATTAGCTTTTGCTATCAGAGATATGTATGGCCGTGCTGGGGCAAATTTCATCCCTAGTTTAGATATCCACGCCTCGCCCTCTCACCTCCCCTACCTCCTTTCTTGGGAGAGGTAAAAAGCATTGTTTTTTGGGTAAACGGCATTGTTTTTGGCTCCATGTATGACATGATTTTTTAGGCGTTTTCTCATCCTAGTTAACATGGGAAGATCTGCCAGCAACCTGTGGATGGTCATGGGTTTCCTCTGGGCTCTGCCCGGTTTCCTCCCGCCATAATTCTGGCCACCATGGTATATGTGAAATATTCTTGAGTACAGCATAGAACACCAATCAAAACAAATCATCTGTTAACTTGCAAGAATGCTATACTGTGGATTTCCGGGAAGTCAGATTGGTACATCATGACATTGTTGTTGTTGTTTACTGAAGATGAAAGTGAAATGGAAGTACCACAGGTAAATTGGAAATCTTAATCATTTAACTTATTTTGTATTCAACAGGCGTAGGAATAACATACCCTCCTTAGATATCCACCTTTCTATGAAAAGATTACTCTGACGGTCTGGGTTGGCTTAGACAGTTGACAGCTGGCCAATGGATTCCACACATGGGTAGCACAGATGGCTGTGCAGTTAGTTCAGTTTACTCCTGTTTGATGACACTAACTGATGGAACTATCTAAACATGTTTTCCACACGAGTAAATCTTACTAGAAACCCAGTATGGTTGGTCTTTGATGGCAGATTGTGAAAGCTACCTGTCCCAAAGACTGTTATTTTAGTTCAATTAAGTGGAGTGACCATCTCAGTTCATTGTCATCAGTCTCATATCCTCACAGGCAGTCTGCCTGTTTCAAAGATGGGAAGACAGGTAGCTGGATAACACTATGGATAGAACTCGTATGTGGCCTGTCCTAGTTCCGCCTGTTTCAAAGATGGGAAGACAGGCAGCTGGATAACACTATGGATAGAACTCGCATGTGGTCTGTCCTAGCTCTGCCTGTTTCAAAGATGGGAAGACAGGTAGCTGGATAACACTATGGATAGAACTCGTATGTGGCCTGTCCTAGCTCCGCCTGTTTCAAAGATGGGAAGACAGGCAGCTGGATAACACTATGGATAGAACTCGTATGTGGCCTGTCCTAGCTCTGCCTGTTTCAAAGATGGGAAGACAGGCAGCTGGCTAACACTATGGATAGAACTCGTATGTGGCCTGTCCTAGCTCCGCCTGTTTCAAAGATGGGAAGACAGGCAGCTGGATAACACTATGGATAGAACTCGTATGTGGCCTGTCCAAGCTCTGCCTGTTTCAAAGATGGGAAGACAGGTAGCTGGATAACACTATGGATAGAACTCGCATGTGGTCTGTCCTAGCTCCACCTGTTTCAAAGATGGGCAGACAGGTAGCTGGCTAACACTATGGATAGAACTCGTATGTGGCCTGTCCTAGCTCTGCCTGTTTCAAAGATGGGAAGACAGGTAGCTGGATAACACTATGGATAGAACTCGCATGTGGTCTGTCCTAGCTCCACCTGTTTCAAAGATGGGAAGACAGGTAGCTGGATAACACTATGGATAGAACTCGCATGTGGTCTGTCCTAGCTCCACCTGTTTCAAAGATGGGCAGACAGGTAGCTGGATAACACTATGGATAGAACTCGTATGTGGCCTGTCCTAGCTCTGCCTGTTTCAAAGATGGGAAGACAGGTAGCTGGATAACACTATGGATAGAACTCGCATGTGGTCTGTCCTAGCTCCACCTGTTTCAAAGATGGGAAGACAGGTAGCTGGATAACACTATGGATAGAACTCGCATGTGGTCTGTCCTAGCTCCACCTGTTTCAAAGATGGGAAGACAGGTAGCTGGATAACACTATGGATAGAACTCGCATGTGGTCTGTCCTAGCTCCACCTGTTTCAAAGATGGGAAGACAGGTAGCTGGATAACACTATGGATAGAACTCGCATGTGGTCTGTCCTAGCTCCACCTGTTTCAAAGATGGGCAGACAGGTAGCTGGATAACACTATGGATAGAACTCGCATGTGGTCTGTCCTAGCTCCACCTGTTTCAAAGATGGGCAGACAGGTAGCTGGATAACACTATGGATAGAACTCGCATGTGGTCTGTCCTAGCTCCACCTGTTTCAAAGATGGGAAGACAGGTAGCTGGATAACACTATGGATAGAACTCGCATGTGGTCTGTCCTAGCTCCGCCTGTTTCAAAGATGGGAAGACAGGTAGCTGGATAACACTATGGATAGAACTCGCATGTGGTCTGTCCTAGCTCCGCCTGTTTCAAAGATGGGCAGACAGGCAGCTGGCTAACACTATGGATAGAACTCGCATGTGGTCTGTCCTAGCTCCGCCTGTTTCAAAGATGGGCAGACAGGCAGCTGGCTAACACTATGGATAGAACTCGCATGTGGTCTGTCCTAGCTCCACCTGTTTCAAAGATGGGAAGACAGGTAGCTGGATAACACTATGGATAGAACTCGTATGTGGCCTGTCCTAGCTCCGCCTGTTTCAAAGATGGGCAGACAGGTAGCTGGCTAACACTATGGATAGAACTCGCATGTGGTCTGTCCTAGCTCCGCCTGTTTCAAAGATGGGCAGACAGGTAGCTGGCTAACACTATGGATAGAACTCGCATGTGGTCTGTCCTAGCTCCGCCTGTTTCAAAGATGGGAAGACAGGTAGCTGGATAACACTATGGATAGAACTCGTATGTGGCCTGTCCTAGCTCCGCCTGTTTCAAAGATGGGAAGACAGGCAGCTGGATAACACTATGGATAGAACTCGTATGTGGCCTGTCCTAGCTCTGCCTGTTTCAAAGATGGGAAGACAGGCAGCTGGATAACACTATGGATAGAACTCGTATGTGGCCTGTCCTAGCTCCGCCTGTTTCAAAGATGGGAAGACAGGCAGCTGGATAACACTATGGATAGAACTCGTATGTGGCCTGTCCAAGCTCTGCCTGTTTCAAAGATGGGAAGACAGGTAGCTGGATAACACTATGGATAGAACTCGCATGTGGTCTGTCCTAGCTCCACCTGTTTCAAAGATGGGCAGACAGGTAGCTGGATAACACTATGGATAGAACTCGTATGTGGCCTGTCCTAGCTCTGCCTGTTTCAAAGATGGGAAGACAGGTAGCTGGATAACACTATGGATAGAACTCGCATGTGGTCTGTCCTAGCTCCACCTGTTTCAAAGATGGGAAGACAGGTAGCTGGATAACACTATGGATAGAACTCGCATGTGGTCTGTCCTAGCTCCACCTGTTTCAAAGATGGGAAGACAGGCAGCTGGATAACACTATGGATAGAACTCGCATGTGGTCTGTCCTAGCTCCACCTGTTTCAAAGATGGGAAGACAGGTAGCTGGATAACACTATGGATAGAACTCGCATGTGGTCTGTCCTAGCTCCACCTGTTTCAAAGATGGGAAGACAGGTAGCTGGATAACACTATGGATAGAACTCGCATGTGGTCTGTCCTAGCTCCGCCTGTTTCAAAGATGGGAAGACAGGTAGCTGGATAACACTATGGATAGAACTCGCATGTGGTCTGTCCTAGCTCCGCCTGTTTCAAAGATGGGCAGACAGGTAGCTGGATAACACTATGGATAGAACTCGCATGTGGCCTGTCCTAGCTCCGCCTGTTTCAAAGATGGGAAGACAGGCAGCTGGCTAACACTATGGATAGAACTCGCATGTGACAGGTAGCTGGCTAACACTATGGATAGAACTCGCATGTGGCCTGTCCTAGCTCCGCCTGTTTCAAAGATGGGAAGACAGGCAGCTGGATAACACTATGGATAGAACTCGCATGTGGCCTGTCCTAGCTCCGCCTGTTTCAAAGATGGGAAGACAGGCAGCTGGCTAACACTATGGATAGAACTCGCATGTGGTCTGTCCTAGCTCCGCCTGTTTCAAAGATGGGCAGACAGGCAGCTGGCTAACACTATGGATAGAACTCGCATGTGGTCTGTCCTAGCTCCGCCTGTTTCAAAGATGGGCAGACAGGCAGCTGGCTAACACTATGGATAGAACTCGCATGTGGTCTATCCTAGGCAAACACCTTAACCACTCAGACATAGCTCATTTCCTCCCTCACAAAGCTGACAAAAGTTCACGTATTTTGTTTTTTCAGAACTAAATATCAGATCGTGTTTTTGGTTAAGTATAAATACAGCCTACTGAAGCATTTGAGAGCTTGTAAATTTCAAGCACTGCAGCCAGCCAAGATCAGTTTGAAGTGGATATCAGCCTATGGGAGATAAATCAAACTCTAGTATAGATTCATGTACATGTGCCAGTACATCAACATCCGAAGTGATTCAAATGTCATTTGAACTCAAGACTACCACTTTGTGACGACACGCTCATTAGTCTAGGCAGTAGAAAAACATTGCTGATGATTAGCGTCTAAAGCCCGCCCATTTGAAACCCAGAGGAGTCTGAACCAATCTTCAGCCCTAAAAATTGTGCCACTGTATGCCCAGATAGTTTATATCATATGTAACAATAATCCATGTACTACAGTCAGGCAGAGTACAACGATCTGCCCTACTCCCTCGAAAATCACAGGACAAACATGGTTACAATGAAACCCTCATGCACTCCCTACCCCCACCCCCTACCCCACCCCCACTCCTCTGTTGTCAGCCAGTGAGGCTCTAGTTCTCTCATCTTTTGTTGGCCATCGACATGAAGCCTCCCCAGTCTTGGGCTCCTGTTTCATCCCTCAGATACCTCCCCATCATTCCTAACAAATGTCACCGGGTTGGGGAGCTCTCCAACACCCCCTGGGTCTGTAGACAGATGTACCCTGCCCATGGGCAGGGAATGCACACCTAAGAGCTGCCCTAACTTCTGCAGCAGAAACTTGGACAATCTTAGGAACACAAAATGTTCATTGTACATGATCATTTGCATGCTGCAAAATATGTTGTGCTGTACTATATAATTATCCACATAGACCGGGCCATTCTTATAAAATTCTTTGTTGCTGGTAATACAATCCTATCACAAAACCTAGAATCCGTTGGTAGTGAATTCTTCTTTTTATATATTCTTGCTAAATGAAATAAATAAAAATTTTAATTAAATACACACGGAGAAAAAATAAAAAAATGAATTCCAACTAAAGCCGAACAAATCTTTTGAAGTAGGGCCTTTTTTGGGAGGGTCAGTTGGGTTACCCACAACAAATATATTTTTAATAATGCCTTCATGATCAGCTCTGATGTCAAGGCTTGATCTGCATGTACACGTGGCTCAGTAATTAGGGTACCTGTTGGATTTGCATCGTTGTCAATTTCATTTTCAATACAAATAAAACAAAAATGTAAAAATGTTTTTCACTTAGGATCTCAAACTTCTGACTCCTAACCCTGTTTTGAGGATTCAATAATGCACATGTACACATACCATGCTTTGGTTACCAAAGTCATTTGTAACTCATGGTTAAAATGAAGCTAAATACATAAAACGCATGACTGATTGATGAATAAGCTAAAGTGTCACATATATGACATTTCAATGTTTTCACCCTCAGCAGCATTATAAGCCATTAACACGACAGTTTTAGTCTTTACCTAAATGTACTTCAAGACAGTACATTTTAAGCTGAAGGAATGCAACCTAGGAGTGTTAAATATAGCAGCTGCTGTCTAAACTTACTACGTGTAAAGTTGTTTGGTTTTTTTCAACAGTCTGTGAAATATTTGAAAAATTAAAATTACACATGTGTACATCATGCGCTGATACATGCATACATCCAAACAAGGGTTGTCGAGTTACATACAAACACACATGTAGTCTTTCAATAAACACATAAGAGCTTTGTTGTAGCATGTTTCCAACTGAATCAATCACATCTTTCACAACCTTCCGCTAACAATGCGTATCGGCTTCAATACAACTGTGTGAGTGACACACACTGTCAGGGAGAGACTGTAAAGTACACCACTCAACGAATAAAGCGCTACGCGACAGTACTTATGTAATGATTTATCCATTATCCTACAGTGCACCTTTCACTTTGCATACATTAATAGCACCGTACATCATATGCCACGGTTCATTGTTTTACCAGATTTACTTAATGTGCTGGCAAAAATAACCCTTCTGTGTTACGTGTGATACATTAGGAAAGAAAAGTGCACATATAAGAACCTGTTATTTTCAGGAACTCCAGGGACTATGTATTTATCACACTCAATGGCGCATCCCCAAATAGGTCGCTGTGACCCAAATCATGCACTGGTTACAAAACGGATCATGGTTATAAAACCAATTCGGTCTGGTTATATAACTGCTACTAGCACAACAGCTACATGAAACTACTTCTCAGAAACACCGTGGCTGATCCCAGTCATGCCATCAGGAACAGTTTGTTTTTTTTTTTAACATACATAATACAGTACTGTGGAACTACATGTAGAATACAGATTTACAGTTCCTTGTACATGTATTTGCATACACAATAATTTCACAGACTGTTCTTTATCCATGTTGTCAGGATTCAGGGCTGTTCAATATTTAACATTGTACAGACACTTGTGCACCTCTGCATGTACATGTACTTATATACATCAGGACTTCAGTACAGGAGTTTCAAGTTCGAATTCTCTTGTGGCACAAGGTAAAAAGAGTTCATCGTATGACTTATCAAAAATGTCAGGTAATTTAGCCAACAATAAATTCATAAATCATTTGTCTCACCGTGTTATGGAGGTACAAACAACCTTTCCTTCACCCAGAAGTTTTTTAAACTAAAAAACTTCCAGTTTCCCAATTTTCTATCGTCTAGTCTAAATGACTTTTTGTGACATTTTCCTCGGATGCCCATTTTGTAATAAATGCAATTAAAAATAGTTGCCTAACAGGTCACACGATACAGTACGACCTTACTTAAATTTAGCGATGAAAGAAACTTCCCCCATTACAATCAAATTTTCTAAGTCAGCAGTCCTCTACGTGTAGGCCACATGTAGTATGGATTCTAGTCTGCTTTCGGAAATTTGTTTGTTCTGTGTTTCTACCTGTTTATGAACAGCTAAAATCCAAAAACTGGAAAAACTCTAACAAAATTTACATTATGTACAGTGTACATACATGTACATATTTTACATTCTGTTTTACATGTATGCTAATGATGGGGTTTAATAGGTCCTATGTTGATTTGGGGATGTTCAAAAACTGATAATAAAACAAACAACAACTGCATCTAATTTAGTTGTGTATATGTACATGTACTTATTTTTTCATATATTCACCCTTCTGCTGTGAATTTTTTCCAAGGGTTAACCACTGTCCAGAGTAAACCTTTGCCCATAGTACACAAATTGCCCAACGTTGACCAGCTGCCCAAGGTCCAGGTAAAGTATAAACCACTGTTCTAGGGCCCTGATACAACACTTCCTCATGCACAATTACCATGGCGATGAATCTCTTCACTTTACGTTGCCATGGAAGATATGTATGCTGAACGCAATTTGTGACTGCTTTGTAAAACAGGCATCTGGTTTCATTCTGGGCATTGGTTTGAACTCTTTGCAGCCACTGCCCAGAGTGAACTTGACAAGCCTGACATCATAAAACCAGGGCCCTGTTTCATGACGCCTACACCTTGTTGCATTTCCTGACTCTCTTAAGAATATTACTTTGCCGAGTGCGCTTCATGAAGGCCAGGCCTGAACTTTTTTGTTTCTGAGCAGGAGTGTGATTATCACGCCCCTGGCAGAAGACCAGGAGTGTAATTGGCACATCTATATTAACATTCTTCAGACCCTTCATTATTTCAGGCGCCAGTTATTAGCACACCTGGATTTCATTTCAGAATGACCTATTTAATTATTTTTTTGGTGTTTTACGCCATACTCAAGAATATTTCACTTATACCACGGCAGCCAGCATTACGGTGGGAGGAAACAGGGCAAAGCCCACAGGTTACACACGGATGCCAGGTGTGGGTGAATGATAGCACACCTCAAATACGAAAGCCTTGTTAAACTGCAGCCGAACCACAACGGCAAGAGCGGGATTTGAACCCAGGGCTCAACTGAATTGACTGAAGCAAAACAAGGGACCTATGTAAAACATTAACTACTCACATGTCCACCTGGGCTGGGCACTCAACACCATAACGTATGTCCTGCCTGCCCTTGATGCACCGCTCCCCAACATATCCCAACCACAGTCATCAAACACACTGACAATCCTACAGCTTAGACAACACACGCTTAAAGGCGACAACCTAGTGATGGGATCACCAATAAGCCATGCTCGAACAATAGGGAAGAGGTCACAACTCACTGAAACACCCAAACCATCCTCAGCTCCCGGCAGACTGGTGAGTATCCAGTACATGCACATATATCCAAGCTAAGACACAAAACTTGGTAGAGCTTGTTCTGAACCAGGCACTAAGTACATATGAGCTACTAAATATGTTGGCCCAGTTAATTAATCATCTGATGTCACAAGAACAAGCATGGTTCCAAAAAAAAAAAAAATACAAAAGTTGAGATGATTACTTTAAATTCTCAGAGTTGTTCTACAATGTCATGCTTCAATTCATTTCACCTCTTACAAAAAATAATTAAAAATCAAAGATGACATTACATAAATATTAAGACTGCCATTATGTACTTTTCATTGGGAATGTACGTCTCTGCACGAAACAAAGAAATGCTGTCATGGTCACAACAGGAATTAATGTCCTGGACATGCACTGAGTACAGAACAAAAAGTACAATTACTTTAAATTCTCAGAGTTGTTCTACAATGTCATGCTTCAATTCATTTCACCTCTTACAAAAAATAATTAAAAATCAAAGATGACATTACATAAATATTAAGACTGCCATTATGTACTTTTCATTGGGAATGTACGTCTCTGCACGAAACAAAGAAATGCTGTCATGGTCACAACAGGAATTAATGTCCTGGACATGCACTGAGTACAGAACAAAAAGTACAGTTACAACATACAGTGCATCAATTTGACTTGATCTAGATCGCAGATCTGTTGCATTCTTTCCAGCTTACTTTTAGCTTTCAAAATTACAGATCAGTACTCTTCCATTTACTAACCCGAGAATATCTTTTCAATTGTGCTGGTGTTAAAATGTCTAAGCTGTATGCTGCAAAAACATGTTTCCCTTAATTTTGACTGAATGTCACCTGGTTATCTATGAATGATAAAGACTGTTATGTCATAAATGTACACAGTGCATTGACAGCCAGACAAACTTGGCAAACTGCCATTTTGATTCGCGTCTACCGCACTTTGCATCGTTAAGAAAAAACAATAAACTTGTGGAAAGTTAGAAACCAATAAGGTGTATATCACTGAAAGGACAACTGACAACTTGCTCAGTGGTCTAAACTTTATTTTTTGCTTTAATAATGAACAAAGTCAACTCTAGGCATCTACTGTTAGAAAGGTGATGTAACAGCATGCACCCTAGCAAAAGAATCACATTATTTGAAAATGTCGGTTTTCAAAGTGTGGATGCTTTCCAGGTGGGTGCGTTGGTTACGTATTATTTGTAACAATATGGTTCGTATTAATCACACTCAATGAGGTCATATGAATTCGGAATTACTTGAATATCACAGGACACCCGTCGTTGTTGTTTATGCCTTGACACTTTGAAAGCACCAGTAACAAGACCGAGATCTAGGTTAGCAAATGCAATAATTTAGATCGTTTAAGGTGGAAGCTGAGTACAAACAAGACCAACGAATCTCTGAGCTAAGCTTCAGACTGACTTCAATGTACTTCACATTAAAGCATTCTCAATGCAGTGCACGGATGGTTTCAGGAATGCATCATATTCTTTTTAGGCCATCCGTAAAAACTTCTTTGTTTCAGGTAGCACAACCCTATCACAAAAGACGCGGTCAATCGATACACCAGTATTTTTTTTCATTTCGTTAATGAAACAGATAATGGTCGTAAATAAATTAACTTGAAGAGAAAAATTTAAAAAAAGGAAGCTCCATCTTAAGCCTAGTAAAAACTTGCAGTTTTGAAGGGTCTCTCGGGTTAGCCACAACAAAAATATTTATAATATTTGCAATATGTACATGATGCTGACTTTCCCACATATGTATGTATGTATTTATTCTGAACTCTCACAGTATCTTGATTGATTTGGTGCCTGTACTAAGTACATTCGTCGTAAGATGATTTGAAAATGAAAGGACTTGCAGTTGTATGAAGGACAGTTAAATTCATATTTTGTTGTTGTTGTTGATAATAGATATATTCAAGTGCAAAACTATGTATCAGGCAAACTGCATGTAACAAATATTACGAATAACCTAAATGAGCAGATCGTCCGCTGGCAGACCATCCTAATTACGACTGGAGAGGCAGCCAGCATGAGCTGGACTTGAATTCACAGTGACTGTATCGGTGAGAAGTTCCTTGGTCTCTGCACTTCTCTAGCACACTAACCCTCTCGGCCTCAGGATTTCCTCAAGTTGACCAAATACAGGTATAGACATGACAGCAGCTGCAGACAATGGGGGATTAACCCTACACTGTACCCATGTGTGCTGATGTTGTTACAGGTCTTGGTATCCTAGCAACCGACCCATCCTCCCCCTGCCCCCAACACACACACATTGACAAACAGGAAGGAACTGAAGAGGCCATGAGGTTGACTGTAACTCCAAAACTCAAACCAGCTGACTTCTCTTGACCAACACGATTTCTGATTAAACCCTTGCCCTGAACCGTTCATTGCTGTTTGTCAGGAAATGGTTGGCGCTTTAGGAATCTCCGGACAACACTGTGCCCTAGCCACATGTGCATGCTGAGGCTTCTTCAAACTAGAATTGTCTGGTTAGGAGAATGGTGGACAATGGAAGTTAATCATACTCCTATGAAGTAGTATATGTTTGCACACTACATCTAGATGGCCTTGACATAAGGATGCACCAGGAGACAGGCAAATCGTTCCCCTAGATTTTCAGCCAGATCAAAATTTTGATCACCTCAAAAGACGTCTTGGGGATCACCTGAGACTTCCCTAGTTAATCTTTTCTTCTCTTTATCATGCAAGGACTCCTCTGTGATCCAGGGATGTCACCCTCTAGAAAGGTGTATTGGAAGTCCAAACCCATATCTTAGTTTCACCATCTGATTACAGTGAAGTATGCCACTTCCTGTTACATATATCCACTGTATGTATACAGAAAGGGGGCTCCAATATTTTACAAACTTTATGTTTTCTTCGTTTTAAGAGTATCAAGTTTTATCCCGTTTAATTGAAAAAAAATCGTACAGAGAGCTGTCATGTACATATACATACATATATATGTACTGTTTTTAATAATTTAGTTTGATTGAATTTTCTTGTAATTGAAAGGAATTTAGCTATTTGCGACCAACTGAAAGCACACTGTACTTGCAAACATCTGAAATTATCATTCCCCTGTAGATTGCATGGTGATAGAGAATTCATTCCCCAGAATTTAAGTTTAGGACATTAACAGGCAATCGGCTGGTACGATCACCTCTTATATCGACACCTGTGTAAGCGTTCAATTTTGTAGCTCTCCTGAGGTGGAGATAATTAAGCTGTACTGTTTTGATCATCATTAAAAGATTTCCTGAAATGACAAAATTTGCAAAGATTCCAAATTCACGTACATGTAACTTAACATTACCTTCTGTAAATGACCAAAAATTTCACACACATAAGCACATCCTTGGAGGGAAATTTACAAATGTATGCTATTCATTATTAATTGTGATTTTTCTAGTGGGATATCAGCCTGCATGTACATTCCGAATAAACCTTGAAGAACCTTTCTACAGTCAACAGAACTCTCAGAATCAGGAAAAATGAGCAACCAAGACTGCAAATGGGTGCCTGACATTTTTGAAAAGAAACATCCCCTTTGGATGATGTGGCATGACCATGTTGTCCATGTTATATATTACTGGGCAAAGATCTCATGGGTCATGCCACTTTTACCACAGGGGTGTTTTCAAAACGTCAGGCATCTATTTGCAGGCTTGGCAACTTATGTAATCATGGATGAAGTTAAACATATTTATTTTGTTTTATGCAATTCATCACACTGTCTATGCAGCACAGCCAGGGCAGACTGTGATACTGAGTTGTCCCAGGGAGCCACTACTGTCTGCCAGACTTGTCCCCTACCTATCACATGTTTATCTATGGGTTTGACACGAAAAGGGGTCAAAGTTCAGGGGACTCAAGGCTGATATCTGTACCCGAGAGCTGTTTTTTTTGGGGGCTAAATTGAATTTGGGCAATCTATAATCGGTTACCATAAAAGCGAAATCATTCGCCATACATTTTCAATGATGTTAACGAAAAACAAGAGGAGAATCGCTGTTGATGTTGTGGTAGTACTTGTGATATATATTTCATTTGTCCCCCGGCCCGTGGCTAGTGAAAACAGCTGATGGGCTAGTGTGCCCTCACCAGCAGGCATCGGTACCCTACTGGAAGTCTTGTGCTACACAGCACTTATACCTTGCCAAGACAATAAATATAAGCTGACAAGGTACGAGGCTCTTGAGTGAGAGACTTCCGGCTGGATGGTTGACGGCTGCTGTTACAGCTGTGATGGTGGGCCTTACGAAAAAAGTGAAGAAAACTGTTCGCCAGAAATATACAAATATCAAGGACATGTTCTGAAAGGAGGTGTTCGAGAACCAGGCACAGGACTCAAAGGAAATTCTTCTAGTTCTGCAAATTTGCCTGTCAATCGTAGTTGCTCAAGGCATGGTAGAAAGGGGGTTCATTTGGACCAGGAGATTTACTAGTCCATTCAGATGGACTCAGGGTGTTATTTTAAAATTCTGGCATTCATCGCAACCCTGAGTCCATCACTCATACTCAAAAAAATCGTCAAAGATCTCCAAACCTTAAGTCAATGGAATTGCTCTTGCAGATCCATGTTCATGTCACATAACTTACCTGTATTCAAAATTGACAGAAACAAATAATTTTTATGCGCTTCTCTGTTGTATTATGAAGACTGAAGTGTAACCTACAACGGTAATGAAAACATCATAGTTTTCAAGAATTTGTCTACACTTATTCTGTCTGAATCTCTGAAAGTACATTTAGACTGACGAAATCTACAGGTTGCCACACAGGTTACCTTTCATTTCCATAAATGCAATTTGTGCAACCGAAAACATGTTTCCATAACATTTTACCTTAAATCTGCAAAATCTGTTACAGGTTACCAAAACAAATATTATGTTGCACCCGTGTACATGAAATCAAACTGTTTTGATCCTTCAGCTAAATAGTTTTTGTCTTAGGTCGAGTTTTGAATGACTTTTAAATAAACTTGTAAATATACCATGTGTGACTGTAACAACAACTGCTATGTTTACTTCATTGTAAAATCAAGTGATTTTCCTTCAAAATGTACTACTTTATTTAAACATTCCCAGCCCTGAATTACACATGCTGCTATCCAGCCATCTTAAAAAAGTTCTGTGACGTATTATCTTCAAAATGGCTTAATTGCTATATCTGAAAAACACATTACTATGGTAAAATGTATAAAACAAAAACCTGTTTCAACAAATCGCTGGACCTGCTGTTTTGAACTCTAAAAACTTGCGCCACTGTATTCTGTTCTGAAGGAAAATTCTTACGACGTTTGGCTTGATCTGAAGACTGCCCAATGCTCTACTGGTACATTATAAACGATATAGCCCAAGGCCATAGTCTAAAGGTGGCTTATATTTACTGATACGAAGGGGCAACTGGCTATGTGGACCCGATTTAGGTATAATACTTGTAAGGTGCTTCCCCCATGTTCAATTCCACTGCATGCTTTTTAAATTCTTCACAAATGCTCCTAAAGCACCTTAATTCCGAAAGTTGAAATATCTCCACGATCGCTACTTAACATTACCTCACCATTCTTAAGTAAATCTTTGTCGAAGTAGAAATTACGGTCAGCCAGCATATGTGGTCATGCTTTTTTGAAATCAGGGTCAACAAGACACGTATGCACAGCAACGGTTGACCTTTCCAAGGCATATCTTGCAATCTATGCCTTCAATCAATTTGCATTAAGGCCAACCACGGATGCGCATGCCCAAGTAGCACCAACACGGTTTATTAAGTCAAGCTGTCGAAAACGTACGTGAGCATTACTCACAAATGTGAATTATCCTGGATTTACCTGTCATAAAGGCCACAGAATGGGAAAAAAATTGGTAGAAGACCAGTGAATGTCTTGAACATAGTTTCTCTCAGTTTTACTTGGATTATGCATGTCTTGGTTCATTTTGCACACATTTTCGTAGCCAGGGGTTTCTCAGAGCTAAGTTATTTTTGAATACCACTATTTTAACCTGCAGAGCTCCTCAGCTGTGATCTACGCCTAACCGCATATTAACAGATCACAGCCAAGATCCTTGGCTATAAATGACACAACTCTGTGCCTATATAACCATCGCCTGACCAGGCTGACATACAGATACCAGAGTATGTTTGTATTCTCAGCGCGATCTATATGGTCACCTTTAGACAAATTTTCGTAGTTTTAACCAGTTTTCATTTTACTTGAATAACCCATACACTGTTTGCAACCAAGGGTTGCAAGTGGAAGCCAAGACACCATCCCTGTTGCATAATAAACAATGCAGTTTATTGTTAGAGCATAAGTGATGTCTCTGAGTGAGCAGCTGATAGGTGATGGGAATTGGACACTGCATAATATGTGGTAATAGTTATCATGCGTCATAAGCCTGATGTTTGATCTACAAAGTTTTACCCTAAAGTTAAGTTTTTTCTCTAAAAAACACCATACTTGGAGTCAGGCAATTCTTGGAAAAGTTTGCAGGAGCACTCTATCTGTCATTTTTCCATGTCCTACATAAACTCCACTATCACTCCGATATGTGGATGTCGCAACACCAGTGGAGTCATATCACCTTCCATTTAATTTCCTGGGAGTAGTGCCAGAGTTCTGCCACCTGGCCACTCGCAGCTCATCACATGTCTCCTGCCAAAGTACAGACACTCACAAACATGTGCACAACTATTTCAGCGGTCTCACCTTCATTATTTAGGAGCTCATCACTTCATGTTAAAACAAAATTGTCGCTGCGTTTATGGAGGCACCTCCATTTGTAGCGCGTAACCATAAAACATGGTGTCATTTTTGTTTTGACATGGGGAGATGAGCTTCTAGGCCGATTAGCTCCTACATAATGAAGGCAAGACCACCGAAATTGCAGCGCGCATGTTTGCGAGTGTCCGTACTTTGGCAGGAGACATAAGATAAGTGGCTGAGTTGCGATGCGGCAGAACTCTGGCACTACTCCCAGGAAATTAAATGGGAAGGTTGTAAGACTCCACTGGTGTTGCGACATCCACATATCGGAGCAACAGGACCAACCCATAAATTTAATGACTTTTAGAGGCCTGGAAATTCAAAGTCAACTTCCACGACTTTCCAGGATTTTTTAAGGGCCGTACGAACCCTGATATGAGAAACTGGAGAAGTTTTCCCTGCTAGGGCTGCTGGCCAGGTTCTGCTACCCATTAACTGCATGAACTGTCATTATGGATACAAAATACTCTGGAGCACATAGGAGAAGACTTATGTATCAGATAAATAAACCCTTCAGAATTATCGCCTTGTCAACTAAACATTTTTAGTCTTGATGAAACTTCAAATCAGACTGGATATAACATGTGCATAAAACATGCAGCAAGTGTGGCTTCCTTTCTCTAATTCATCAATCCATCCCATTCATTTTGACACTTAATTCCTTTCCCTCATTGCATACACCAAATGTGTTCACAGGAACAGATATATATCAATCCCATTAAGGTGCAATTTTTTTGTAATTTTATCCCATGATGCTTTAAATAGCGGGAGCTTTTTTCGCTGCTGTTGTGCGAGGCCACTCTAGATAAAACTGTAGTAAAATCCATTCTGGATACTGTCAATGTTAACAGTTATCCGATTTACATGGGAATTGATCGACAAGCCTTCCACATGGCTTACGTCCACAATGAAGACAAATCTACAGGTGCAAGTGGATTATCTGTTACACCTTTCCTGAGTCTGATTCACGTTGCAGAAGTGAAAGTATTGCTTACATAGTGAAGAAACCAGTTTCTGGGCAGTCTATGTCTCAGGCCATTCACACATAAATCTTTGTTTCCTGTCTCAGCCTGCACGTCATTTTAATCTCCGCATCAGAACTCATTATTTCATTGTATGCCAGTAATTGTCACAAACAATGAGATTATCAAAATATCTAGTTGAATAATGATAATTAATTTCCCGACGCCAACACCTATTCTTCAAGATAGGAAACACAGAAGCAAGTCCATATCCTTACATGTACGTTTAGACTACACATACAGACGACTGGGACAATTTATTTCTTGCTTTTATTTGAATATTAATACTGAACTCACCCAACCTAATCAAACTAGTTTGGTCTTATCACACTAGTTTTGTCTTCAAAATGAAACTAGAGCCCCAGGATTGTAAAATAGGTCTCTTGATCTTCTTTTAATTTTATTCTTCTTGTAACTAGTGACCAGTTGTCTTCCAGTACAGTTCATTAGTCTTCTCCGTGCACTATTTGTCATTGTGCCCACAATGGGGTACCTGACAGCAGTATTTTGCACCCTTTTCTGTCCATCTTTTCTTCTCCAGCTAATTACATTAGTTCAAAGAGAATGCATTGTACTATAACATCATATTGTGGTACACTGTAAGACTGAAGACAATTTCCCTAACAAAATTTTGCAACTAAGTCCTTCGCATTTCTATTTGTCCAGTTAGTGTGAGCACCAAGTTCAAAATATCTTTATTATTTGCACAACTGCTGTACGTGGCAACAGATCAAGGCAACACATCATAATACATTACATGTTTGTTATAAATATTTGTCAAGCTGGTACTGGGGGAAAATTTTCGTCCGATCCTAGCTGGAGGCTTTAGACCATTCGAACAAACCACCACTGCTTGAAGCTGGTGACAGGCATCAGCTAAATGTATTTTGTCACCTGAAAACTGTCACCATTTGATTGTGGTTTGGGGATTGTCAGCTGACTTTGCAGACCTTGCACAGAATCACTCAACTGCTAACACCAATGCTATGGATTTTTATTGTTATGCACAACTGATCAACAAAGCTAGTACAGTCATATGAAATGCACATGTACAGAAATTACCTCCAAATGAAAGGAAAAAAAATTTTGAAAAAAGTCTAGAGATTCATCATCCAACATATGAGTTAACAGTTATTTCGTATGTTTAAACTGCTAATTAGAATCAGACACTTGATATGTACATGTATGGAGGGGAGAGGGGCATTTTGAC
Organism: Acanthopleura granulata; assembly: GCA_016165875.1. Lineage (NCBI taxonomy): Eukaryota > Metazoa > Mollusca > Polyplacophora > Chitonida > Chitonidae > Acanthopleura > Acanthopleura granulata. Next base: position 4,265,195 of record JABBOT010000009.1, on the reverse strand, counting down.
AAAGCATACAGATGTATACTAAACTGAAAATCTAGCAACCTGCGGATGGTCGTGGATTTCACTTGGGCTCTGTCTGGTTTCCTCCCAACATACTGCCAGCCGCCATAGTATAGGCGAAATGTTCATGAGTACGGCATAAAAAATCAATCAAATAAATAAACAGATGAACCAAAAATCACATATTTCTCTAACACTCAACATTTAAAATCATATGAGGCAACACATTTCTTTTAATACAGAATTAAGATTGTCCACAAAGCTGCAAATGTTTCAGAATATTTGTTTAATAACATGCTCATTAAAATTCTGTTATAGCAAACAAATGCCTGCAGGCGCTCATATGCACAAAACCACTGTTAAAGTTACCCTGAAAGAGGAGGCAAAGAGGTAGAAAGGTCACAAATTGCATGCATGCTTTGCCAGGAAATCATGAAAGCATAACCTATGTACTTTGTGTAATATTTACAAAATAAAGTTGAACATCTTCTTATCCTATTATCCCATTAATTCAGCTTAGGAAGCTTATTTTGTATGTGACTGCTAAAAACCAAAGTTTGTATATATATCAGGGTGTTCATTAGGCAGCAGTTTTCAGTGGCTGTGTGTGGCAAAACAGCCACCTACTAAAGCTGATTAGAAAACAAAAAGTAATATGGTGTTGTTGTTGTTGTTTTGCACTCGTGAAAGCGAACGCTTTTACCTTTGATTTATTTATTTATTTGTTTGGTGTTTTGTGCCATACTCAAGAATATTTCACTTATATAACAGCGGCCAGCAGTGTGGTGGGAGGAAACCGAGCAGAGCCCGGGGGAACCCACGACCATCCGCAGGTTTCTTGCAGACCTTCCCACATATCGCCAGAGAGGAAGCCAGAATGAGCTGGACTTGCTCTCACAGTGACCGCATTGGTGGGAGACTTCTGGGTCCTTAGGTTAGTGCACTAACCAACTGAGCCACAGAGGCCCCATTGTACCTTTGAGTTTGTTGTGGTGAAAGCCTCGTTTTCACACACTTATGCTACATGCTGCATCAATCATTTTGATGAATGACTTTATTTCATGTGACAAATTTCATTATTTAATCTTCTTGACTTACAAAACTTGCATGTTTTCCAACCACGAGCAACACAATCTGTGTTATCCGTAAATTGCCTGGAAATCTGCACAGGTTACAAATGTGACAGGCAAGGTATATATTCTTGGACAGTAACCCAATGGGTCAAGGTTAAATGCATGACACAGGTGAGGACCTCGTCCATAGCAGTTCCATTGATTTCAAGTTCTGAGATCTGCAGCAATTTTTTGGAGTTTGGGGGATGCACTCAGGATTGCAATGAATGTCAGAATTATAAAATAACACCCCCTTTATTCCAGTTTTTACTCTAGTCCAGTCCGTTATTCTTGGACAGTAGCCCAAGGGGTCTGGTCAAACGACATACCCACCATCTGATAATTAATTTCCACATTATTCTTTATTTTCACCATTTTAATGACTACCCAAGCACTTGATTGCCGCAAGGTTGGCCTAAATACAACTGGGAACTTTTAAATACATCCACGTAGGCTATCTTAGATGATGTAAATCTTTTCGCTACGAACGTTCCCACAGGCACTCATGGTACCGACCGGTATATGACGCTTACTGTTACCGTTCTCAAAATAGCGCATGCGCATTTGATGACCGAGACATAAAACTAAAAGGATAATAAACGAAAGCACCACTCCAGACATAATAAAAAGTTTCATTCCATGCATAATCACTGTATATAAATCCCAACAAAACATCACGCAGGGAGCTAAGATTTGACCATGACACACGGTCTATTTCGTTAAACGCACTGACACTGAGTACTTCGGTGAAAGTACTTCCAGACAGTTCTCCACATTTTTTCATGCCACAATAACAGGCCTCTGGCCATTCTCACCGACAGACCCACAATTAAAAAGGTTTTTACATGTGTAATGAATTGCTCTGATTGTTACTCTTCATATAGGATAAGTTTGTAGAAATAAAGACTGCAAATAAAAATGACTTCATCTCACTTTGCACTTGAGAATTTTTCTGTTGTACGTACTGTCTACAGGTAGCTGGTACAATGTACTTCAAGTTAAATATTAACTCTTTCGGTACATATATATATTTAATTGTCTGCGATCCACGATTCTTCAGCTGTATTAAAAGGATCTTTAAAATACGAGTTTATCAATCAGTACTAGCTACAATGTAGCAACAACCAGTTAGAAGGCATTGGATAACAGTACCTAAACGAGCTGATGAGAGTGGCTAATCATGCCTGTGAGCAAAGAATTTGAGCTGCTGTCAGCAGCAAGTCGTAGCAAAAGAGATAATTTCCTTGCTTTGCACGTAAAAATACTTCAGTTGCCTCTATGTGTATATACAACTCTACATGACTGGCACTGCAGTGATATTTCTGGAAGGAAAGGATGTAAACTCATTTACAGTCCACCGGTAGCCATGGCAGTGCAAGTACATACACAGGAGCGAACTTCAAACTTGGTCAAGTCTAGTAGGCAGGGGCCAGTTCCACACACCATTTCTGACTTTAGTCAAAATTTAAAACCTTTCCACATTGATCAGTTTTTGATACTGGAAGCTGAACCTTCGAAACATTTGTCTTGAGATAACATCGATGAGATGGCCAAGAGTTTTATTTATACACCTCAAAGATCTAAGATTGTATTCAAAACTTTGAACTAAGTCAAAAATGGCTGTGTGGAATCGGCCATAAAACTGCTCTAGAGCAGAACACCTGGCAAACTGACCATCCCTTCCCTCCTCCTTGGCATGTACTTTAAAGTAGTTGTGTTACTATGGTCTACATGTACCTTCATGAATATCTAATCCTAGCATAAAGACCTGACCTCATTCCTATGTCCCACAACCTTGGGCCCCCTGGCTGGTACCTTCACAGTGATTTTGTTCGGGTGGTTTAGGGTAATATATCCCACTCTGTGCTTCTATATCTATCTAAAACACACTCAAATGGAAGTCTCAGAACTGAAGAATTATCTGCGATTGAGGGGTCTGTTGGTATCCGGCAGCTGATTGATGAGCAAAAGTGACAGGTGCAGATCGCACGAGGATAGTTGCGGATAAGTGGAATACAGGCGTAAATATGCTTAACACAGTACGCCTCCAAGTATAAACTAGAGCCTATAGGCACTGAAATGTATTCCATGTCCCAGGGCCGATGGGAGAAACTGGAAAGTGGTTGTACTGTGTATTATCACTTTACATGTATATTTTGATCCGCAAGTCTGAACATTAAAAATTCCCATGCAGGCTGCTTTGTACATTCCAACACCCTGCCAGGCCATTATCAAAACTGAGATTTTCAATAAATGTAGCCAGATTGACCATTCAAGACAGGGCCCTACTCAACGTTAAGTTTTCAGTGGTACTTTGGTAGAAATGTTTCTTTTTGTGAGTGCATGTTTTTTGTTTCTCCAGGTTAAATTTCTTTGAACTCCCCATATTTTTCATCAGCCAAAAAATAAAAAAAGCAGTACTGTCCAACTATTTTTCTGGTTGCATCTGGTAGACCCAACAAAGAATTTTTTTAAGTCTGTCCCAATCAATTATTAATCAGTTAATACTTTTTTTTAGACAATGAACTTCTATACTTTTGTGCACATCTGCCTCTTCACGTGTGTACAAGGTGTTTATTTACCCATATTCTCCAGGCATTATTCTGTATTGACTGAAAAAATTATACTTTTCATAAAGCCCTGAGCTTAGCCAATCTAATCAAAAGAGAACTGTCTTCAAAATCAAATCGAAAAGTAGCTTAAATTGCCCTGAAAAGTTACTCTTCATGTCTAAAAGTAGGGTGCATGAATAAGCCAATGTAAATGGCCTCATCTTAACCCTTGTCTCAACATGAGAAATTAATTAGGCTACCTGGATTTTTAGCTCACTTGACACTAGAATTCACAGATACTTCCAATGAATATCACGTATTGAACTGAAGGTGGACTGTCCTAGTTATAGACCCTGGTTACAGCAACAGTGTCAGTTGTAGCAAGGGAGTTAATTTAACTGTCGACGTCCTTCATATATGTACCTGATATACAGGTTAAAGGTCACTTATTATACCAGCTTTTCAGGAGTGCTCGGTGCTGATATGCAAGGTTGTTCCAGAAAGCATAAAAAATGAACCTGTATGCACGCGTACCTTAACGGACGTAATTAACATTTAAATCAATTAAAGCTGGATACCGTTGAGATTCAAATTCTAAACTTTACACCCATGTTATTAGCTACACGTAAATGTAGGTTATTACACAGGACCGCTTAAATCATTAGCTGTCCTCAGGGCTGACAGGAATACCCATCCACACCTACTGTAGATCTCCTGGGAGATATTTGTGTCAGAGGACGCCTCAGATTCATGTCTCACATTACACAGCATACAAGCATCCTGTCGTGACAGAGCATCTTGCTAAGCCTCTGTCACACTACATTACAACTTGATTCTGGTCCTTACTTAAGAGTGAACCGCACAGAGATCTCAGTTTTCTCTCTTTGATGTCAACATGTTTGAAATGAATCAATCAAGCATTCAGCTTCAATTTTAGGTAGATATGAGCACACTTTACATGTACGCACGGATGAATATCTGTATCATGCAAGGTGTGATGGTTTTTTTCTCAGCTATGCTTAGTTTCCTCTACGTAAGGTGTGATTTTCTTTGATGTGTTTGGGTTTCCTTCATGCGGAGTGGAGTGATTTCCTAAGACATGTCCTTGGTTTCCCCTACTGAACTGCACTCGATTTTCTTCATCCTTGCACCATACTGTTTTACTAAGAGGTGAAATATATATGCACTGTATTAATCAAACAGTGATCAAAATAATGAGCCCTACCATTGCACAATACATGTCTTCATGTGTACCTTATGTGCACTGGGAAATTTTGGTACAATTCTATTACTGACTTAACTCCTGTCAACTTAGACTCTATATATCAGACCTGTTAAAACATCGGTGCACTGGCTAAAATTTGTACACAAAAATCCACAGCAACTGTCATATCAACGCTACTTCACCTCCACCATTCTTAAAAAAACAAGATGAACTCTAAATTCATTATATAAAACTGTGTAGATCAAATTAGTAATTTTCCTTGATATAGATAAACTATCAAAACACTTACGTCATTTGTAAATAAATTTATTATATAGATATTTAAGAATCAATGGAAAAAATTCACTACAAAATCATTTTCCATCCCTCCAAATGTCCCGACTGCCACAAATTCTTGCACTGGCTTATCCGTGTTTCTCAATGAAGTTTACCCACATGAAGTGACCATTACTGTTCATAAATGTGTATACAAAATATACATATGCGTCATGACCATATACAGCAAACTACAGTGGTACACTTACACTATGCCGACAGTGCAATTCATTCAGGGCCTTTATTTTTTTTTCTTAATCAAGTACTCTATGATAAACTAAACATTGTACGCCAGTGTCAAAAATACCATTTTGCAGCTGTTTCATATTCCAGCCCCCTCTCACATAACCTGTATCTTTCAGCAAAACAGCAGTTACATGTATATATGTGTTAACCAGGTGTTGTCCTTGTGAACTAGCACAACCCTGTTTACACAGACCAGGCATAAGCTGAGCAACACTCCATTTGGCACCTGGTTGTTTGTGGGTTTCCAACTAAATTCTACCTTACGCAATGCTAACTCCACATTGCATCAAATATGCAGTTTTAACCCAGCTGAAGTTGTCTTCAAATCTCATCACAGCATTGCATCAGGCTACCGTACTTACTACACCCAGTCTTGGCTGAAAGTAGGTTTACATCATAAAGGTCAAGGGAAGTTGACCTCAGTTTTTTTATTACCTCTCTTAAACAGGTGATGTAGTATTCTACTAGTTCGTCGCTTTAAAAGCCAGACGTAGGCCTAAGCACACATCCTTACCGTCAGACCTGCTTGTGCTACACTGATCTATCCAACCTTTGCGAAGTCAATTATCGGCCACCTCGCCTCCATTCATAATGAGACTGCTAACTTCGCACTATAACATAACATACATAACAAGCTTAAGAATCACTACAGGGGGCCGACCATGTTAATCAAATGACCCTTCGTCCTTGAAACAACGCTAAACAAGACTGGACTCGGCCTGCACATTACTGGTCTTACTTCACTGAACAACGAGGTGACCTTTGCCTTTTTTACACAACTACGTCCTATGCACATTTATCCGTGATGGCTTTCTGGACTCAGTCAAAGTCACAAAGGCAGTTGTCAGTTTGGAAACTATTTGTAAATCGCCAGCCCCTCTCTTCAACAGATGATCGTTTTACAGCCGTAGACGATGATCGACTAACGACGGCATGCCACACGAGGTCGCTCAAAATCAGTTACCGATTAATTCAACTTGCATGCTTATTACAATCGTTCGGTGACTGAAACACGACTTCTACATGAGCGTTAACGTACTTCAAATCAATCAGTGCTAATTAACGCTCAGAAAACAAATTATTCAATGACGTTCGAACGACCTGCCCCACATTGACACGCCTACCCCTCTCTCCCCTCACCGTACCGATCGCAGTTCGCAATATCAGCCCTTACCGTGTCCATTTACTTGGGATTGCTCCGCGCTATTTTCCGCAGAATCACTTTCTGTCCCTCCATGTGCATCCTCTTCTCCTTTCTGGTCTTTGTCAATGTCCGTTATCCCTGCCATTGCACGAAATAATCGTTCCGAAGCTGAAAACACGTGTAGTGCTTGAAGGCTGGACAGCCTTTCTATATTTGGTAAAATAGCCTCGATTCCCACGTGACTGCTTATGCTTAGTATTCTCTGAGAGATATTTCGTCATATTTTTACCCTTGTTGTATTAGATGACCTTCGTTTACCGACAGTCCTACATCCGATTGCCGTTTCCTTTATAAAGAAATGTGTAATTTTTCAAGCATTTAGGATTTAATCCAAACCTCTTCTTGTTGAGAATACCAACATATTTCATTTAGTAGAGTTCTAGATCAGAGAGTACAGCTATTCCCGTTTAGGCCTTTTTGAGACTTGACATAAGTACGAAAACGGACTCAGGAGCATCTTGTTATTTTTACCTATTTCCCCGTCATCTGTTTCACCTTTGATCGTCCAAATTAAGAAACTTTCATCTCACTCATAAAATTACCCTATCGTTATAGACATTCAAAATGTTACTGTCCTGTATATAAAAAAATAATAAAATGAAGAAAAAAAAACATAAAAGAAATTCCCTAGCCTCGCACTTGGGCCCTCAAAATTTCTTGTCTTCGGGCCCTGGATTTAGTAGCTAAAAGAAGGCCGTTGTAAAATGTTTACCATCACATACATTTCACCAGTTATATGGCATACACTTTAATCACTCTTTGTGGATTGGAGTCCTTTTCACACGTAAGAACTGAAGTTCATCAATTACTTGCACACCAGTTCTCTCCAGTCGCTCCAATAGATTGCCATCGTTTGAGTGAAACCTTCGAATACTGCATCAAACACTAATCGAACAAATAAATAAATAAACAAATAGCTGAAGTAAAGAAATGAATGAGTGAATGAAACCTGTGGGTGAGTAGTTTTCTGACATTAATAGTAAATTTCCTTCAGTGCTTCGATCGTTCATACAGAACTTACGTTGCCCCGGAGGGTCATGTAATGTTTTGTGAATGTAAAGGAGAGGGTTTTATGAAATTGATTCTTTGAAGTTTGTGTTGTTTTTGTTTTTTCCCAACATATTCTGCCTAGTGGTATTCATGCATAGGTTAACACATAAATGTTTGCTCATAAGCAAATTAACTGGGATACCAAAATGTTAGGGATGTTGATGTTATTACACTCAGAAATTCTAGTGGTTCTGCGGCGACATGCCAATAATGGTAATGGAATGGTAGCATGAATAGCGTTTCGAACTATATAAAAATGCCTTGTGAGGTCTGACATTTATGAACGCCTGTCCTTTGGAGCATCGGAACAGTTAGCTTAGTTAAGAAGGTTGGTTAAATCTTAATGAGGAAATGTAGTTGAGAGAGTTGAGATATCCCCTGTGGATTCATGTCTGTACTGCATTCCCTCACACAAATCTTCCGCTGAATCAGTTATTTGAGGGACGAAGGGTTGCATTTTCGTCAGTTTAATGGGTTAATTTATTTATCCTGATTACGGCCGGATTAATTCTTTATCACTAACGGATAAATTTGTTGCAAGGAACGGATTATCCTCCAACCCAATCCATCAAATAAGGGATTTAACGTTATAATTTTTTGAGGTTTGACAATTGAGATCTATTTCTTCGGTCAATGCCTTTTAATCGTTTAGTATTCACGTGAATATTGTTGTACGTCGGATTTTTTTGAATTAGCTATAAATCCGATGTTTTGTTCGTTTTAATTAGGTGTATTCAGTATGTTTTTGGCACACCTTCATTATCGGGCCTAAGTGAAATATACCCCGTTTCTTGAGAAACGTGTGGTGGTCTTTCAGAATGTTATCAGATGCATGCGTTTCCAGCTGCAGAGTAAATAGTGTTTGGAGCTGAAGGAGCGCCTATATTTAACACTTCTATATTAGTACTTTGTAATAATACTTTTTGCAGATAAAAATCATATTATTTGGTTCTTTGTCAACGCGGACGATTTAGCATATCTGATGATTTCTGCAAAAGACGCCTGGCACACCTGCAGTTATATAGCTCTCAACATTTGTTTGAACTACGCAATAGGTTTTCGCCTTAGCTGGTATAGATAGTCTCTTTCGCCTCTAGTTCTGCTAAATTTGGCAAGTAATTGGGAGCAGATGTTGCAACTTTCACCGTTTATAGCCTAGCTAACATCGAACTTTCCAAATGCACCAAGAACGGTACTTGTATGTGTTGGTCGGCTTGTAAATTAACCTTTCTCCGTTCTCTATATCCGGGGTCATCCATCAGTTTACCTCAATTCATTTCATTTCTTTATTGACCAGTATCTTTTACATATATCGCAGTATAAATACAAACAACAATATTATGTAAAATGTACAATAAATGTAAGTTTGGATAATCCAATATGCTGGCGGGATTAAAGATCAATTGCTTACTGGGATGGCATACGTCTAATACACCGCAAGTTGTTAATCTACAGGCGAAAGTACATGTCTATATATATATATTGGTCGAGGGAGAGAAGTTTGACTAATGCCGAGAAATTTCAGGAACAGTCTTTATTCAGTGCATTCAGTTTGCAAATTAGCAAACAGTACAGATGATACAATGGATATCTGACAGACACACAAACAGACAGACAATTCTGTAACACAGAAACAAAGAAATGAATAAATATCATGAATTACACTGATTACAGTGTCCATACAAAATGCAATCAATAAGTGTATACTGTCATGGAACAATTACTGAATACCTAAATATATTGCTGAATTCAAATGGAAATAAAAAAAATACTTTCAAATCAAATCTGAGACCGCTAATTTTATTATTTTCGTTATTTTCCACACAAAAAAATCTTCAATGACGCCCACGAACAAGAATTAGTTCATCATCACAAAAACTAATTAACTGATTTGGTATTAAACTGAACTCTCAAAAGAAAAACATTCTACATGAGTATTCATTATACACGTACAATAGCAATCTAAAACAGTAAATGGGAGATGACTCCGACTTGCAAATTACAGCTAACGGTTATGTAATAAATCATAACCATAACTGGTCACGACAATTTCGACAATTTAATTACTTAAGCGCTCTTACTATGCAATGAATTGTAAACAATGCCCTTACACTATGAAGTATGCTTCATTACTCTGGAAGATATTAACAAAGTATTAAAGCAAGAAAAATGCGTCTCGGAAATTGGACCCTTAACGACACAAATAAAACTGAATTGTACCACACGTTGCTGCATAAAACTCTCTGAAGAAGAGAAGAAAAAAAATGTCTAACGCTAAAACAAAGACCGTACGTAACCTTTCGAAATGTATATGCATGCACCTGAAGAGTGAATCTCTGTAGCATAAACACTCAGAACAGCGCAACAGACATGAACGCATCTCTCTTGCAATCAGTGATTCTGCTCGCGACCGCAGCGCCCCCTCCCTCCCCAGCAAGGCTGGGAATCACACAGATAAACTCAAGCATAAAGACAAGGGTTCAGCTATTTCCTGGAAGAAATTCTTTTATTTGACTTTTAAATAGTGATGTTGGAGCTATGGGTTTAACTGAAGGGTTGAGCTTATTCCATTCTCGTGGACATACAGCTGCCTTTGAGGCGTAGGATTTGGCAGGATATATAGGGTTTTGTGAAAAGGTTTCGGTAATGTTTTGAGTTCTTTATTTTTCACAGTATTCCTGCATGTTATCGGTCACAACGTGTGGATATGGTTGAAGGAAAGAATCGGACCGTTCACAGTTACATATATACCTGACATATGTTTTAATCAATCGATTTTTTTATATGACTTTAAGGTCATTGCAGAAGTTACCACCCATACTTATAAATACAGGCGTATTGATAAGAAATATACATCTCGGTTCTTTGACACTGAGGTAAATGGGTACTGTTTTGACAATTCTATGTAGCATTGTTCAGAATGCTGGCAATGTTTATCACATTTATCCATTTATGTATAAAAACACTAAAAAATAGGCTTACTATTTATGTAGTAATTTTCAAAGAACACTCTCCTAAAACTCTATTCCCTAGTTTTCGTTGGCCCAAATGACACACACAGCCAAATAACTAGATGCCTGGCCTACAACATATCCAAATATCATCAGGGGTTGACCACCATCATCTCAAAATAAATCAGCTGCAATGCAGGCACTAGCGTCCTATCGCCACAGAAACAGGGTGTGGGGGGCACTTGCTCATTGGATGATATTTTTTCTATATTTAATTGTAGCCGCAAGTAATGGACTTTTTTCAACCATTATTTGTCATAGTTTATACCCGCAAAATTACCTGGCAGTACTAACCATATATATATATAACCAATCCTTACCCGTCCCCACCATTTTCTGTGCGCCTGAATCTTGCATATAAAATCCAATTAGTGTTTTTATACCTTTATCTAAATATTGTGGTTTGAGTTTCACGTGAATACCTTCTTAAAATCGGAAAGACTTTTGAACCCTCGCCTTTCCACCGACCATTCCCTCTTGATACTGTTGGTTTATTGCTGTTTTAAATCTGAAATTAAATCATATTTGAACACTTATATATACATATAATAACCGACAGCAATTTTCACAATATATATAGGCTACTGTAAATGCAAGCAAGGTGAGTCCCCCATCCTCATACTTTATAACATTTCAGGCCACTGAAGTATGTACCGGCTTGTTAATGGTATATTTCTGTCCTATTTTCGGGGTTATGATCCTGCAACGCTAAATATCTACCTCTTTAGTTATTCCCACTAATGAACTCCATTAACTGCACTAGACTGGCGGACAGTGACCTAGACCCTTTAAAACGAGTCAAGCGCACACCCTACACATAATAAACGATCGGGATCACGAAAGTTTGTCAACATGTTTAGGCCTTTTGGGTAATGCATGAGTTAATTGGGAATGAATATACTTGTATGCAGATAATATGAATGTTATTAGGAAGAGAATAGATCTGAAGGTCTGTGTACAAGCATGCACGTATGCGTAAAATTATACCGTACTATACTACAAGAGATGCATCATTTTTAATGCAGTACGGAATTAACATGTGAATGAAAGTGTTATTATTGCTTATAAAAAGACTATACATTTGTATAACATTTGAGAAACACGTCTTTAAAAAAAAAAAAGAAAAAAAAAAGCGTCAAACGTACGTCAAATGTCGATAGGTCTTCCATGTATGATGATCTCTGTAAATCCAGCTGCCTTAATGATATGTACATGCTTTAATCCAATTAACACATTCAGTGCCATGGAAGTTTCACATTGTTTTTTATTTATTTAATTATTAATGCATTTGACATAGCTATTTATTTGTGGATAGTTTGATTAATTGGGAGTCACGCCATATAGCTAATAGTATTTAACGTACATGTGTTCGACGGCTGTCTGATATGGATGGAGGGAACCGGGTTTATATGTAACGGAGGCAACATTCCAGTGCTTATACTACATATTGTTGTGGCTAGCGGAAATTTCCCTTTAGTTCGGTTGGTAGAGCGAATGGATTGAATGCGGGAGTCCCGAGTTCAAATCCTGGCGTGTCCCACCGAATAAACCCTCCACGAATTAAATATACGGTATACAATATATAAATAATCCACAGATTTCAAAGGACACGCAGTAAGCAATACATTGGTTTCAAAGAGCAATTAACACATTTACCACACCAGTTGAAAACGTCACGGAGGAAACATTCCACCCTCTATTTGCCGTATATTAAAAAAAAAAATCAATTTTTTTTTTTGACTCCTCCCTCGAAATCTTCAAAATTTGTACTAAAAAAAGAAAGGAAAAGACAAGGGAAATGAAAGGAGTTGACAATAAATTCAATGAGAGGATTTCTCTGTAGAAAAGAAAGAGTCCAGTCCATCGATCATTTAATCGTGGAGGTGAAAATTGATCCTATTAATACTTCCGTGGTGTCATTCACCCTATACCTTTTCATGACTTTTACATTTACACTTAGTGTAACGTAATCTTTTTTACAAATCCCTCCCCTCATCTTCATTATTAGCCTTAATTCTTGTTCTTGTCGTAAGAAATTCTGAAAGTTGTGTAGTTATTTACTTCATCAACCCGTTGCTCAGATCTTACTACGAACGGACGTTTCGTTATTTTAAATAGAATCTTTTCTTTGGTTTGGTTGCACTTTTTGGAAGACCCGCTGTGCATTGAATTATGGCGGCGCCCCAAGTTTAAAAGATAGGAAAATCTCCTCTTAGAGGATCGGGGATCAGGACTAAGATGAATGGCCAAAGCCCCAAAATGGGTATCGGTGATAGACTGAGGCAATCAAGCAAAGGCCAATTAACTTACTTCAGAAACTTGCCAGAAGATGGGAAAACTTTCACGGTATTTGCTCGCGCCTTGAGAGATGCGGAAATTGGACACTGTTTAATTCAGGAACATGTTGCGCCGAGTGCATAAAAATTGGAATAACTACACTGTGGGAAAGGCTATTCTGAGAATTGTTATTCCTCTCTTCCTGCTATAGGAAAAATTTGTATGCATAAAACGATGTGATGTGGATTGTGATACTACCTCTAAGCCCGCGCGGCAGATTGATTGTGATCTTAGAAGTTCATAAACTGATAAATAAGCTTGTGAACTCGCTCGATTCAGAGGGGGGGGGGGAGGGGTCGATTCTTGTTCAAAATTACCTTACCAGATTACACTGTAGATTTAATAGTTGGTAATCTCCGTTCATAAAATTAACCTTCGGGCTTGGTTGGGCAGGTGCTTGCAGGTCACGTGATCAAGAGATTTCACGAGATTTAGTTTCAATATGGCGGCACCCTGTGAACCTGGCTAAAAGATGATGAAAATGTTTCATTTAACAATGATTCAGGTACTTATTTGTGTCTTATTCAATGCTAACATAGAAACAAGAAGCCAATGGACGAATTAGCCACAGAAATTGTTATGTTTGACACTTCGTATGTGACTGGGGAATGGCTTTTCAGTTGTCAGTCAAAAGTTGACCATTTCATTTTTCGACACAGTAATGAGGATTCACTGATAGATTTGTCCACATCTCATACCATTTTACCTGCTTCGCGGGCTTTAAATATTCTTTGTATAACTATGCTGAGAATAAATCTATTCCACAGCATAGGAATGACTAGGGTGAAGTTATGGAAGCCGATAACACCCACTCTGTATCCGACCATGTCGACGATATCAAATTCCCAGGAACACGCGATTTTTTTAAGTGAGAACATCCTACGTGGGTGCATGGAAAACTTGCACAAACGGCACATACACGCAAGTTTTGTACATTTGGATGTTAATTTCCAGACTATCTGTTATATTGCACTGATACACGAGGTCATTACACAGCATATGCCTACATGTACGTGCAAATTTTGCATCATTTCTGCGTACTTGTGTATGATTTAACCTATATACAGGAAAAAACTTGAGCTCTCCTGAGATATTGATATGTTCGAGTGGACGCCATAGGCTTTCTATATGACTATGGAATCTGTTGTTAAATGTCCATGACAAACCATCTGATTTGAATCACATGTAAATGTGATCTGCAGACCTGGCCTCTCCTCAGAGAAGCAATTATTGTAACCACTGAACAGCAATGCCCTTGGCTTCCTTGAATAACAACACCAGCTATGGATATTAATGATCATTAACATTGTTATTGCAATCACTGGTATTGTTGTTCAGGATGGTAGAGGGCAATGCTATTACATGGGTTAGAGTATGTTGCCCCAAACACACAATTCCAGATCCCATTTAGCTTGCCCCCCCCCCCTGTTGAAGTCAATATGTGCTCCAAAGAAGATGTGGCACAACCTGCACAATGCAAATGTGCTAAAAACTGGGAAAGTGCCGAGTGAGAGGTTCTGTTGGATTGTATAGGAGACCATGTGAAAGTGATTGAAGATAAAAAAATAAACCATTCTGGGATGAATCATAAAAAGGCTAGTGCATGGGCTGGCATGCATGCACAAGGTATTTTCATCCCAATATAAGGAGTTACGCAGTGAAACCAGCTCAAAGATCAGTGGAAAACTATGATAATTGGTGCAAAAAAGGCATATTTTCATTAAAGAAAAAAGACAGGAAACTGGGAGTGTCCCACCACCAGACCAACCAGGCGGAATCGACCAAGAAATATACTGCCTTATACGTACTGAATTTAAACAGTACACCAATATATCTGTAACTTATATTAGTTTGATTCATTGAGACTATACTTGTCAACTTTTTTCTTCAAAACTGATATTGACACAAACCAGTGATGGATGATATGTTAGATGATATCCATACATTAAGAAATTTGCCAGAACTTTGCGCCAGGAGACAATTCAGAAGAGAGAGGATATTTAGAGATCATCTGAATCCTTTTGATTATTACAAGGCTGAGGAGATTCTTAAGAGGTTTTGCTTCACAAAAGAAAACAAGCGATACATTTTGGAATTAGTAGCAGATAACATCTAGTATGAAACATAGTGCAACCATGCGTTACCTCTGTATGTACAAGTTTTGATTGCTCTTAGAGTTTATGGTCCGGATGCACTTCAGATGCCTCAGGGTGATCGCACTCACAGTCAACAGTAAGCAGAACCGTTAAGAGAGTGGATATTGCAATCGCTTGTACAAGGCCAGTCTTCATAAATATGGCAAGAATTTGGGTATCAGTACGTGGGACACATCATGCATTCTTTGACATGCATGGGTTCCCCAACACAATTGGTCTGACCGACTGTACTCTCATCCGCATCAGTAATCCTGGAAGTGATGATGCTGCTCATTTCCTCAACCATAAGGCTTACCACTCAGTAAATACCAAGATTGTGTGCGATGGAACCCATCTCATTACAAACATCCTGGCTTGGTGGCCTGGAAGTGTGCACCATTCCAGGATATTTGATGTGTCACAAGTAAAAAAAAATGCCACTCAGAATAGTAACTTATCGGGCTATCCCGGCTATCCGTGCTTGCCTTACTTCATGTCACCAGTTCACAATCCAGGGACTCTTGATGCTGTAAATTATAATCGTGCACAAAGACACACAAGGTCATTGGTGGAAAGGTGGCTTTGTGCGTGGAAGCAGAGGTTTGCTTGTTTATGTTCTGTCTTCCGCCTGAAACTAAACACAACATTTGCTGTAGTCATGGCCAGTGCTGTTTTGTACAATGTTGCAATTCTACGATGTGAGCCAGGTCATGGTGAAGATGATAATGTTGATGATGTCGAAGATGAAATCGATGGAACCATGGTAGATAACAGACAAGAATAATGGATCAGGGCATGGTTATTTGATGACTGCATTGCTGGTTAATATGGATCAGCATTTGATTGAGCTGGACAAAAATGTTACTTTCGGCAAAGATCTCCCTCTCTCGTCATATTATCTAGAAAAGGAAAAGTATTTAAAATTTGATTAAATGAATCTCTAGAGTCTCTAATTAAATGAGTTTGTCTCTTATTTGTGGAGATGTTTATTTTTCTAATATAATTTTCTAATATAAATATATATATATATTAATAATGCATATATATATAGTGAATAATACATGTATCTATGCTTTAAAATAATCAACTACCAACAGTGTAGCTCTACGTTACCTTTTTTGTGTAAAAAGATGCATTATATGTATTTGCTGAGGGCAATGTTTTCATGCAAATAAACATAGTTTTTATAACGTGGGTCCAGTTGGTATAATCACTCAAAACATGATTTTGCAACCCCATCGGAGTGTATTCGCGCTTATACGTTTTTTCTTTCTGTTTGGGTGGGTCAGAGGACAAATATACTTATGTAATTATGTAACAGCAAAGTAGGTAAAGCCACTCATATGTTGGGGTGTCAGAAATATTTCAAACCCATTTGGAGCCATGCATTGAACATGACAAAAATTTGTCAACTACCAACTTGGCAGTATTGCATTAGACCTTACTCCACTCCTTAAACCTGTCCTCAGGCAGGTATAACTTACACTAGCAAATCTGATGTATTTACACCACAGAATAAGCTGTTCCATCATTATGCATACCACTGTCATTTCCAGGAAAAAGCATTGTGCTGCAATTTTCCTTACTTCAGCTTTATGCCTACCAACTGTGGTACAACCACGAAGTTATACCAGGAATAAACTGTATCTTCCTTATTCCACTATGCATTTGACCTGTTCTGTTCAATAGTTCAGTTAAATTCCACATTTAAGCCTATGTTTTCAACAAATCTGACAATTACCAGCTGCATCTTTTCGTATTTGAACTGAAATTTTAATGCTACAGCATATCGTATTGCTTTCACTTTCATTATTTTCATTTTGATTCTAATTTCACTTCCACTGCACACTGCAAACATACTGGACTTAGGCTTTTGTATCTGTTATTCACTTAAATTAAACGCTGAGGTTTAGTTTTCACAATTTCTGATATTTACCTAACGGTTGTTGAAAGTAGACCTCAGCATTTAATTTAACATAGGTAAATATCAGAAATTGTTGAAAATAGACCTCAAGGTTTAAGTTAACTAATTCGTTGTAGAATATATTCATTTGCCCAGCCCAAATCCTGGACTCTCTTTCGCTATATTCACAATTAATGTTGCAGTTAACGATGATTGTTCTTAATTCTAGCATTGAAGTACATGTACATGTACTGATATAGCCTAAAAAATTAGATGTTGTGTACTGAAGATAAAACTTATACCATATGTCCATTGATTCCCATATTGATATATCTTTGTCTTCACACCTTGCAGGAATTTCTGGATGAATGCACAAGTCCACCTAAACTCCCAAAAAGGTTCTTGCCAAGCCCCGTGATCGCAGGAGAAACAACCAGAGCAAGAAATCATTCAGATCAAAGTCAGAGTGATCATGGTTATAGCATGCGGGATGGTATCATTCATATGAAGACCTCAACACCTAAAATTGCGACGGGAAATGTTCGATCATCTTCAGAAAACAGTGTAACCCAGTCAAAGAGCAGGTAGTCAGGCGTTGTTGTTGTATATGGTTTGATAAGTGCATGTACATGTAACGTAATGACATTGACGTTCACAACTGACACATTCATGTAAGTGCTGCGCACACTACTAAGAAGATACATGCAGAAAATAACTCTGTCGTGAATGTTTGCAGATTTCTGTAGAACACTACCAGGTTTCCTCCCAGCATAATGTAGGTCTCTGTCGTATATTGAGATATTCTTGAGCACTTCAATCTAATAATAACGTGCAGAAAGTCAAAACTTTTCCATGTGTATTGTGTGAAAACCTTATAGTCCCAGGCCTCTAATCCGGTAATAGTCATGCCAGCCCTCCTGTGTCTCCGTATATCATTTGTGTGGGTGTTTTTCTTTTCTAATGATCTGGTTTATATGGATAACATGTGTTTTTTGTGAGTAGAATATGTTTATGTTATGTGTATTACATATTGGCAATGTTTAGTCTCTGTGTGGTTATTTCTACATGTATTTCACTTTGGTAATGAACGTGTATTCTGTGTGGATTCAATGAATGTTGGTTATATAAATACACATCACGTTTTGGTATTTTGTATTCTCGGTGGATGATGTAGCCCATCTCTCTGTTGTTCAGCTCTGCAGACAGAAGAATTGTGGTATTAAACCAGGAGAACGAGAATGACCACTTGAATCTATCCTTGTCCCCAAACTATGGAAGCAAAGAGCTGACCATTAAACAGTATGAAAGTCGCTGGGAACAGAAGGCTCAGGTTTGTTACATAGTTAATACTAATCAACACATTTGTTATATACTATAAATGCCTTTTTATTCACGCTCTTCTAACTTTCGCGGATTTCGCGGTATTTACTTTTCCACGAAAACAAAAACCAGCGAATACAAAACCCATACGTTTCTTAAACACACATATATTATATTATGTACTAGTATTAGTCTGCGCTACAGCATGTACAGTCTACTTGAGCGCCATAAAATAAAGGACAAAGCAGGTATTTTAGTAAAATAATTTATTTATTTAATAGGTGTTGCAATCATACAATACAAAACACTACAAATTTAATGGCACAATTAAGTTCACAAACGTTGAGAAATATTTACAACATATTTGAATGGATTCCAGCTTTAATAAATCCAGCTTGGATCAAATTCTGTCTCTTGCTGATTATCTCATGGCACTTGATAATCCAGCGGGCACGAATAGGCTTCAACACAGCGGTTCGTGTATCGACATGGCTATCTTCAAGCTGGGTCAGGACTTCATTAGCATACCACGCCTGGAAACAGTTTTTGAGTTCATCCTTGAAATCTTTCGTTGACGGAGAGATCAAGCAGTCGGAGGTCAGTGCAGCATGCTGGTACAAACACACAATAAATATGGTTTCATCTCAGTTTGGCTATTAAATCTTCCCCCTGGTGGGCTCTGAACATGTCAAATATTGTCAAGTACTTCTGGAGATTAACTTCCTGACCCCAGGGATCCTTAATCTTTAGGTTGACCAGCGAAACTAAGAGTTCAGAAGATTAAAAACTTAAGAAGATTATTTTTCTTTGTCTAAACCAAGCCTCTGAATTGTATAAAGCTTTCGTTATATCTCACATGTACAAACAAATTAAAATTAAATGTATTTGACGATTCCTGTGTTGAAGACTATTGTTTGTCAAACGTTTTTGTTAAAATCCACGAAAGTTTATTCCCGCGAATATGTCTTCTTGGTGAATCCGCGAGAGTTTATGCCCGCGAATATAAAGGCATTTACAGTTGTTAATTCTAATCAGTACAAGTTGACTGTACTTGGTTAACATATATCTTCTAGTTGTTGTGAATATTAAATGATCAATTTTTCCGACCGTCAATGATAATGAGAGCATCGGGTACCAGTGTTTTCTATTTTTCCATTAACTCTTAACCAGTGCCCAGCGTTCTATCATAGCCATTAGTGGTTGTAGATATCTTGGGGCCGATGGCTGTATTAAACAGTTGATCTTCGAGGAAGAGTCAATAAAAAAATTAACCAACTTCAGAAATCATGTTGTTGTCATGTTATCAATCAGACAGTATATTATTGAATGATGGGATATACCCAGTCAGGATGAACAGCATGTGTGTTTCTGTTGTGGGAAGTGAGGAGGTAAGTCCCTAGGACGGGAGGTGTCAGTTCAGTGTGGCCTTGGACAGAGAAGTTTTACATTGCCCAGCTTTCGCTGTAGTTACGCCTCAGTAACAATAAGTGTGGCGTTTCACGAATATGGTGTGCGCATCCCTATATCACATGGGAGATAGTTCGTCAGCAGACACTTGCCAAAGATCCATGGTTTATACTTGGCATCGTGGTTTCCTCCAACCACAAAAACTGACTGCCACTGTTCAGGTGCAAAATTGTTGAGTAAGACATTCAACAAACAGCAAGTAAATAAACAAGATGGGAGCTTGCAATTGTGGTGTGATGTTTTGTTACAGGAAGCAACGGAGCAGAGGAGACGGCTGTTTGAGGAAGCATCACGTCGTCTCTGGGCTGACCAGCAAGAGGAACTCCTCAAACTGGAGGTGAATGAGCTGAAGAAATGGGAGAACATCCAGAGGAATACCGCAGATCACATCAAAGAACAGTACGCTCAACACGTCTGCTTTCACTTTCACATTATTTTCATTTTGATTCTAATTTCACTTTCACTGCACACTGCAAACATACTGGACGGCTTTTGTATCTGTTATGTGTGTAGACATGAAAGGTATTGAGTGGCTTGTGTACAATGATGTGAAGCAGGTAGCTTTGAATTTATTCAAAAGCTAACCATATTGAATGAGAATTGTTTTATATTTCAGGAACCAAGAAATTTCAAGAAATTTGCAGAAGCTGAAAGACCACCATTTGAGCCGCAAAAAGGTTAGGGGTTCCGTTGTTGTTGTTTCACAGGACATCCATTTTGTACGAGAATTTCCTGTACTTGGTGACAATCGTTGTTATGGTGGAGGGAAGTGAAGTTTGTGGGGTATTAAAATGCCACATGATTTTGCCAGAGAAAAGCCTTAAACTGCATTTTTAAAATGAAGTATATATGACAATTTGGTTTTCAGTCTTTTTATGGTTTAACAGAAGAGGTAGCAAATCAGAAATATGCAGTATTAAGATTTTTTGCTTATCAATGATATAAAATTCAAATTTTTCTGTCGTGTCTGTTGCTAGAAAAACACCTTTAAACTTACGCTTGACATAGAAAACACACCTTCCATTTTGATGCAGCCATTGTTTGAGGCTCTGCCACCATTAACCAATCAAAATGCTTTTCACATTGGGCCCTTGAAAAGAGGGTGGCGTATAGGACACTCCATAGCCTTTTTTCTCAGTTCAATCAATGTTAATACCGTAGTGGATTTTTAGTCATTTCTAACTGACAAACACCTAACTTAATAGTCAGGAGCATTAAACTTACTTCATTTGATTAATAGTGAATTTTTAAGTTTTCACTTTTTGTCTGTCTTTAAAATAACATTCTATCACATTGGTAAAATGTTTAACCCAGGAAGCATAGACCAGCCTCTAGCCCAAAATGAACGATGCATGCAAGTTTCTCTTGCAGGCAATAACCGACAATGTTCCATGTGACACTTAGACTCATCCAAATAAAGGTTGAACAGGTTGTTGTCAACATATCCTGTGCGACAACATATCAGGTTTAATGCCAAAATTCATACAAAAAAAAAATCAGTATTACGTGACCTCTTCAGATGTATCCTTTGTACGAGGTTGAGAGAAAAGGGTAACAGTTTCATGCTTTCAGGTTGAACTTCATAAAATCTGACCTTTTTTTGTGATTGCCTGTGGCCCCTCTTGTGCTTACAATGGTATGACGCATTAGGAAGACGCTGGACTGGTACAACATGACAAAGTTGATGAGGTTATAGCTCCATTGTTTTACCAAATAACCATGTAAAAAATATCTAAATTTTATTGTTTTCCCAAAAATTTCTGATGTGTTTATATGGAAATGAAAAAGTTTGTTGTTTTTATGAAAATACCATAGATATATGCAAGAAAAATGTTTGAGAACTCGGCCCGTGACCTCATCCTCAAACAGTCGGCTCCTCCATGCTTTTCTTTTTTTTTTTTGGCATATTGGCAAAATAGTGCTGTGAGGAGTTTGAAGAGACGGTTCTCTGGGTATGTCATACTCATTATCCCTGAATATGGCTGCTTTGGCAAAACCGCCTAGACGGACAAATTATTTGATGTTTTCCACAAAACAGCAGTGATGTGAAAGTTTTGCACCTGGATAACGAAAATAAAGCGGCTTTTATGACTTGTAACAGTAATGTTCATTATTTGCTGCCTCTTCCTTTAACAGTTCATAGATGGTGTCGTGAAAACCGTGGAAGGAAAGAAAGTTCAGTTGGAAGAAGAGGCCAAGCAGCAGTAAGTTGTAACAGTTTGCATTGACTTTAGTATGAAAGACAAGACCTGTAAGTCCTAGCTTGACAGACTTTGTACTAGAAGTCATATGAAGGGGGAAGCAGTAGAAATTTCCATTCTTTATATTTGTGCAAACTCTACACTTCATCCCCTATAATTGTCCAGTCTGTACACTTCATGCCTTGTATGTAGATTCGACACCTATATCTTAGACTACACTGCATGCCTTGTTTATATAAGCGCCACACATCATTCCTTATATTTGTGTCACCACTACATCTCAGGCCTCACATATACGTGTACAACTCTACACTTCATGCCTTATATTTGTGTAGACTCTACACTTTATGGCTTATACTTGTGTAGCCTACACTTCATGCTTTTGTATTTGTGTTGTATGAACATTTCATACCAGGCTATAATTTTTGGCGTGAACGATTGTTCAGGTTATGCGGAGGTTACGCAACATCATTTTCTGAAAAACTGCTACTGAAAGGTGTTGCTACTGAGCTTGTGACATAATTTCCATTATGTTAAAGAAAGAGCTAATAAATTTCTGAAAACGTGAGGAGATCAGACACTTAAGGTATAATTTAAAGCAAAATTAAGCCACACTGTAATGTCATTTCCATATAACAAGACTGAAAACACTTTTGTGTTCACAGACCATGGTTTCACGTACACATATCCTGCAAAGGCCGAACTTACACATTTACATGCAGTCCATGGATGTGGATGGCTTCAGGAAATTATATTCAAATTCTGACATTCATTGCATCCCTGAGTCCTTCATCTGAACTCAACAAAATCACTGCAAATCACAGACTTGGCATTGATGAAACTGCTGTTGATGAGGTCTGTGCTTATGTCACCCAAACCTACGTGCGCTGAAAATTGACCTCCCAAAATATTTATACCTTTCTAGGTTGTATTATGATTTAAGTGGAGCCTGCAGACGACGATGGGAACATCAAAGATTTCAGTATGTTTTCAGTGCCGGATTACATTTCAGGACCAAGAGTAGCTTGCATGATTTTTAGAAATGGCTGCCAGAGGTGAGCTGGTTGGTATGTACGAAGTTGTCTCAGCTAATGTGATAACAAGACAACTTAATCAGTGAAGTTGGTGAATTAAGAAGATAGGATTCAATATTCCACCGGAAAATGATAAAGAAATGGGCAAAACAGGTGCCATATAGATGAACTAAGTTACGTGTAGCTCAGTGAGGCTCTTTGAAGGACCACGCAGCCTGAAGTGGTCGCTAAGGTTTGTTGATCACGGGGCAGTTCAAGCACTGTATTTGTGGTTACGTTCCTGGGGACAGATCGGTAGAACCGATTTATCGGTTTGCACAACTTCACTCCATGTAAGCAACATGTTAACGATCGTTTCATTTGTGCCAAATTTTGTGGCCTGCATGTTGTATATATCCCATAATACTCACAGATTTACCACTGGCACAAGCACTTTTGCACTGAACTTGCTAGTTTTTCACCACACAGTGTGGTAGACTGTGTAACCTTTCACGTAATTTACCGTTCGTGCAGAGACAGAACGATGTAACCGAACGATATTTTCACAGGAACGGCTTTTCGTTCATGTAGGTTTTTGAAAAATTACAGCCTGTCAAACCTTATATTTGTGTGGACTCTACACTTCATGCTTTATGTTTGTGTAGACTCTACACTTCATGCTTTATGTTTGTGTAGACTTGACACTTCATGCTTTATGTTTGTGTAGACTTTACACTTCATGCTTTATGTTTCTGTAGACTTTACACTTCATAGTTTATGTTTCTGTAGACTTTACACTTCTTGTCTTATATACATTTGATCTTTACAGACAGTTGGAAACTCAGAAACGATTCCAGACCTTAATGAAGATTCATGCCCAGTTGACGAAGACTCAGGACGAGCTCTCCATGGCGTACAAGAATTGTCAGTACAAGGAACACCTTCCCGAGCCTGCCAGGAAATTTGAGGACCTTCTGAGTCAACTGAAACAGAAGGCCGAGAGCATCGTACAGCAGGCGCAGACACAACAGGCATCTGTCGAGCACATCCGAAAATTACATCAGGTGTTACAGCAGGCGCAGAACGCGCTAGAGTACCTGTCCCCATTAGTGGGTGAGTACCTTTCCTCAGTAGTAGGTAAGTCCCTGTCCCCATTAGCAAGTGAGTCCTTGTCCAAATAAGCTAGTGAGTCTCATCCCTCACTAGTGGGTGAGTTTCTGTTCCCATGAGTGGGTGGGTCCATGTCCCCATTAGTGGGTGAGTCCATGTCTCCATTAGTGGGTGAGTCCCTGCCCCTATTAGTGGGTGAATTCCTGTCCCCATTAGTGGGTGAGTCCATGTCCCCATAACTGGAGGAGTCCCTATCCCATTAGCGAGTGAGGCTCTGTCCCCATTAGTGAGTGAGTCCATATCCCCATCCATGGGTCCCTGTCCCCATAAGTGGGTGAGTCCCTGTCCACATTAGTGGGAAGTCCCTGTCTCCATTAGTAGGTGATTTTTTGTCCCCATGACTGAGTGCGTCCTCTGGGTGAGTCCTTTATTTGGTGAGTACGAAGGGAAAATGAGAACATGCATAAAAGCAAGATGATTTCAGCTTTGTGCTGGGCTGCTTGTACAACCATAAAATATAAACAAATCTGTTTTGTTGTTGAAGAAACTGAGATAAATGTCTTCATCTCAGATTTGTTATATGTTTTGGTTATTGTAGAGGATGCTAACAGGAAAGGAGAGATGGAAAAACAGGAAAAAGAAAAACAGAACGTCCAAGTTGAGCAACAGGAACAAGCCAGCATAACTGCTACAACAACAACAGTGAGTCTGATACAGTCGCTCTTAAGAAACATAAACACTTACATGTATTTATCTCAAGTTTCCAATTTAGGAATAAACTATGTCACAAGTGTCACTTATCTTCTATATATGGATCCTAAACTTTAACTTCATCAACATAGCTTCTGTGATAGATCTTACTGTCATGTTCCACCAGAATGAACATCTTTCTACTTTGGAAATTAAAGCTGATTGTGGATCTGTTGGTGAGAATTGCCAGAGGTCCGTCACCCATATTCCAAAAAATCGCCGCAGATTTCCGAACTCGAAGTCGATGGAATTGCTTTCGATGAGGTCCGCGTTTGTGTCATGCATTTCACCTTGACCTGTCAGATTACTGCGCAAGAATAACAGACAGGTACCTTGCTTATCACATTTACAACCTGTGCAAATTTCCAGGCAATGTACAAAACCACACAGGAAGTGTCGCTCATGGTTGGAAAACATGCAAGTTTTATAAGTGAGGAATATTAAATATTGAAATTTGTAACACGAAATAAAGTATTGTCATCTAAATGATATAGCATAGAGACAAAAGTGTGAAAATGAGGCCTTTGCCGTGACAAACTCAAAGGTACAAGCGTTCTCTAACGCAAGAGCAAAACAACAACAACAACATATATTACTTTTTATTTTCTAATCAGCTTTAGTAGTAGGCGGCTGTTTTGCCACACATAGTCACCAAAATTTTTTTGCAATTATAGAATTTTAATGAGTATATTATGAAAGAAATATCCTGAAACATTTGCAGCTTTGTGGACAATTTTAATTCTGTATTGAAAGAAATGTGTTGGCTAGCTTCAGATGATTTTAAATTTCAGATGTGAGAGAAATATGTGATTTTCAGTTCAATTATTTATTTATTTATTAGATTGGTTATGCCATACCCAAGAATATTTCACTTATACAACGGCAGCCAGCATTACGGTGGAAGGAAACCAGACAGCCTAGGTGAATTCCACCACCATCCACAGGTTGCTGGATTTTCGGTTTAGTATACATGTATATGCTTATTAATGCTGTCCCTTCTCCCTCCTCACAAATCAAGTGTGTGATCGTACATTCGAAGGGTTCAAAGACTCCAGCTAGCATCAGGCCAAAAATTTTCCCCAAAGGAAGCTTGACGAAAATTTATAATAAACATGCAGTGTCTTATGAAGTGTTGTCTTGACCTATTACCATTTACAGCAGTGGTACAAATAATGAAGGTATCGAACTTAGTTGATGCTCACACTAGCCAAACAAATAAAAACGGTAAGGACCTAGTTGCAAAATTTTGTTGGGGAAAATGTCTTCAGTCTTACAGTATATTACAGTGCGATGTTCTAGTGCAATGCATTCTCTTTAAACTAATGCCATGAGCTGAAGAAGAAAAGATGGACATAAAATGGTGCAAAGTACTTCTGCCCGGTACCCCATTATGGACACAATAACAAATAGTGCATGGAGAAGACTAACGAATTGGAATGTACTGGAAACAACTGATCACTAGTTACAAGAAAAATAGAATTAAAAGACGGGCAATAGACCCATTTCACAACCCTTGGGCTCCAGTTATGTCAGCTTGCTTTGATGCTCGTTAGCATTTTTTTTTCTTAGCATCCAGTTTCTGAAAGTCTGAATATATGAATATGGTGAAAATGAAAATTCCCAGTAACTAGCCAGTAACAAGCCAGTAACTTGCCTATGGTATGCCTCAGACTTGCCTGTGGTTTGCTTTAGGCTTGTCTGTGGTTTGCTTCAGGGGTGCCTATAGTTTGATTCAGGCTTGCCTGTGGAATCACAGTGGAATATTTCCAGTATAGGACAATGTTCTAGTTCCTCATCGCATCTATAGGTCACTGCGCTCTGCCTCCTCAGCATATGAAGGTTTAGTGGTTTCACACTATGTTATATTTTGTGGCATCTTTCAGGATGCTGTCATTTAAGGAACAGAAATTGCAAAGATGAAGTTATGGTGATTTTAGTAAAGAATGCATCAGAAATAACCTTCTCTTATTTTTCAAAATGATTTTTTCACAATGCAGCCAAATGTTGCATGGTGGTTTTTATGGACGATTAGCATATTAGCTCTTTCATACACATACACATATTTCAGGACTATGGGTCACAAGAATATTCATAATCATAAAGGGGTACAAAAAGCTTTTTGTGACATCATTGGTGACACACTTAATCAGTACGATCCATAAAGCCCATGATGCAATCCAAACATTTCACTGCATTTTGTTTGGTTAAAAAAAAAAAGTCTTACAAAAATCAGTGAGGGTAATTTCAGATAGAATTTTCACTGGTCTTTTTATACAGTATCTCCATACAGTCCTGGATACAGTACATTTTTTTGTTACTTCCTTTTTCCTAAGTGTGTTTTCGTACACAAGGTCAAAACATGCCCTATATTTGCCCTGTGTGTACATGTAGGCCTGGACAGTCCTAGTCTTGTTTTCCTGTGTTTGTCCTGCACTTTTGAAAGAAGTGAAAGAAGTGTCATGTGGGCCAGTGGGTGGCTAGTGCACTCCTGGTGAGCTACTGGAATACCACAAAGGACCCTTAGCCTGATAGGCTCTTGACACATTTATGCTTTGATACACAGAATTTAAGTGACTGTTTACCTGTGCAAGTGTTGTTATGTGTTGTTAGGCTAACACCATTACACCTGGTCCAGCTGCTAAACCCGCACAGACAAGGGAGCGGGGACCTTCACTATGTGAGTACATCTAGTTAAGCTACATGTAGCACTCTAAGGCTGTTATTCAGTCTATGTTGTTTTGCCATCAGTGTATGGTTTCCCACCAAGTCTGCGTGGCTTGCCACCACATCTGCCTGGTTTCCATATCAGTGTTAATGGCTTCCCTCCAGGTCAGCCTGGTTTCCCATGAAGTCTGTCTGGTTTCCTATGTAGCCTGAGTTGTTTTGCATCAAGTCTCAGTGGTTTCCCCAACAAGTCTTTGTGGCTTCCCATCCAGTCTGCATGGCCTCCGAGATTTGATCATTGTCAGGGAGATGAAAAAATCATAAATATCATTAGAGACCATGGATGACGTCTTCAGAAATGTAAACAACTGTGGAGAACAGGTGACGAAATGTGGACCCATGCTATATTCCACTATCATACATGACCGCGGCCATTTAGAGCAAATTGGTCGAGATTGTTACCAGTAAATTTCTGGAAAAAAAAAAAGCGGAAAGATGTTACTCACAACACACTTTTTGTGATGAAAGTGATGAACATAGTCAAAATGAAGGCTTGCTTTCTCACTGCCATTCTGAATTCACAACAACAACTGGGGTATACAGATAAGCCTCTCTTGCACACGTGTTTGATTTGTTAAGAAACTCCTTAATGTGACGTATGAAGTCATTCTGCTTGAAGGCCGTTCATCAAGTGAATTAATTAATTGCATTGAAATTGCCTGGTAATGTTTTATAGGTTTGTGAGTTAGGGTCTTCTGAAATGTAACACAAACCTGTGTATTTGTTCCCTGCAGTTTATCTTAGGCTCACGTTTACTAGTGCGTATGTTTCTGTTGAAGATTTACTGTAAATTACCTAAAATTTTGCTCCAAAAAGTGCAGTTTTATAGAAAAATAAATATCATAAATAATTACTTTTGGTACTGAAACCGATATTTTTCCACTAGGATATCGTCCTACCTTTCAGGCAAACCTCAAAAAAACCTTAATATAATTCACTGTTAGAATTCGGAAAAATGAACAACTTCGTCCTGGATGAAATTTTAGGTCATTTAGGCTATATCAGGGGCCTGTTTTAGAAATAGAGGGTAAGTTATGTCAATTGTAATTGCCACGACAACATTTAAAAGAAACATTGTCATGGTAGTTACGTTTGATGAAATGTTTACCCTCTCCTTAAAATGGGCTTTTGAGGTACTGTTTCCAGCCAGAATTGCTCTAACCAGCAGTTTTCGTCACAAAAAATGACTATTTATTAGAATATAAAAAAGCAACGCAATGAAAACCACAAATAAATTATGTTATCTGTGTTTTCAGCTGAAGAGGACCAGGTGGCTCCAGAGAAAGCTTTTGAAGATTACATCAATCTCCAAACCCAGCTAAAACAGGTGGAGAAGTCGTTAGAAGAGCTGAGTAAGAATCCCCAGGTATGACAGTTGTGTGGTACCAATCATGCATGTTCATGAGTTGAAAGTTTGTCAACATGATATGTCAGAAACAGGTGGGAAACTTTCTCAGGTGTGACAGCTGTACAGTATTACTTATACATATTCATGATTTGGGGTGTTATGTTAGGTTTTCCATGTAAATTGCAGTCAGGGCCCTGTTTTATGCGCACTACATCACAGATGTTTACAGTGGTGACGCGTCTCTTCAGTGAGTTGTTGTAGAAGTTGCACAAGGAGAAAACGGAGATTGCTTCTTAAAATGGGCCTTGAGTGTTAAGTCATTGTGTACATAGTCGCACGTGTCAGTTGATAGCGGAAGGACATCTGTACCTCCGACAGAGGAGAGTGACTTCAGAGAGGGAATGCAGAAGAACAGCGCTCTGTGTAGTGCATTTTGAGGGAGCACAATAAATATCCTATTGACAGGTTACCTGAGAGTTTCCGTGGTCTGATGATTGGTTTGACATTGAGACCTTTATGCACATAGAAGGTCATTCATAGGGTTTGATTGTTTTTTGCTTGATTTGTAAACTTGTATTTAACACAGATCAAGTGACAGTTAAAAATGCCATCCCCAACTGAGTTCTAGCTCATGATGGCTTCTTTTCCGGCCGTACGTGGGGAGGTCTGCCAGCAACCTGCTGATGGTCATGGGTTTCGTGAGGACTATGCCCAATTTCCTCCCACCACAATGCTAGCCATTGCCGTACAAGTCAAATATTCTTGAGTATGGGATAAACTACCAATCAAATAAATAAATAAATGAATAAATAAAATTAAAGGTAGAAAAACTGAGTTTTGTGTTTCATTGGTCTGTTTCCCAGATGAAGCAGTACAAATTTGACCTGCAGAAATCTGTGAACACGCCAGTCAACGCCATCTCTCCAGTGAGTGGGGAACATCTCCGGGACAAGCTGCTGCGTTTGGTCAAGCTGCTAAGTGGTCATACAGTGGAAGTTGGGACAAAGAGGGTCTCTGCTAAGGATCACCCTTTGGGGATTCTCTTCTGTAAGAATCTGCTGGCTAGGATGCTTGTGGTAAGGGCTGCTTAGTCGTTCTCCTAACAAGATTTTTGTTCTGAATGCTTTCCTTTACACTGTCATTAATCACTACCAAATATTAGACCTTCGACACCAGCCTTATTGGAACAAACATGCTGACATGTACATCTTCTCTTGACACCACAAGTTTTTACACCTGATATTGACATTACTTTATGGGCCCAAATAGACCACATAGATCAATAAATAAACAAGTGTTCCGGTGGATCGTTTTTTCCCGCACAATTTGCACAGTATATACTCGAGGAATCTGAAACACGGGACTAAAGTGATTTATAGAATAAAACTCACTATATTTTTAAAAATTATATTTTCTTCAAAACCAGTTGGCAGAGTTTCCTGTAGCTTAATATTCTCTACACTCTTATCTGCCCTTGATGTTCCCTCATGTATGACGTCATAGTGACTGTATGCTGTTTTTTAGTAACAATCAACTATGCTCAACACACAACTGAAGTATGATGGGATTAGTTTTCATGCCTTCCTATCAAACCCTTACATGAGCTGAAATTGGACAATTGCCTTGGGACGTGACCATATATCGTACTGATTAAGCAGTCAAAATTAAGCTCTAGGCATTTTGAGGAGACATGTTTTGGTCTGGTATACAAGCTAAAGCATTTCTTCTCAAGACCGGAAATGCCATTATTACATCACCCATATTTGGCACACTAGTGCCAAGTTCAGGCATGAATGTGATGTACGAATTTTCTTCTTGAAATTTTTGGGTTTGAAAAAATGTATTATTTTCCACAAATAAAAATGTTTACATGATGCATGTTTTTGTTTCTATTTTTTATTTTTGTATCACAGGTGTATCATTCATAAGGTGAAGAATGGAACTGGGACAGTTCACATTTCAATGGGAGTTGAGGACATGTCTGCTTGTAAAATTGTAGAGTTTATCTTGCGGTGACATACATTTACTTGAATCTTTCCAAATTCGGAGTGTATGTCAATTTCTCCAGTTTCGTCATCATTTCCAAGTCATAGATTAAGAAAGCCTTTGTTGTGTTTCAGAAAAAGGCAGATGAGCAGGTGTCCTCGATACATGAATCAGCATTTGCCATCGCCATGGTAACAGTGGGTGTGTGGACGGAGCATCCAGATTTAGGGGACCTTCTATTGGCTCATTTCCAGGCAGCCTGTCCGTACCTGGTTCCGTATTACGTGCCCCAGTTAGAGGGTCAGACCACAGATCAACACTTACAGTATGTATACCTTTAGGAACACTTTTGCCAAGGTGGTTAGCATGCTAGCACAATGACCTAGGAGCCTCTCACCACTGCGGTCTCGGTGATTTAAAGCCCACTCTACACTGTCTTCCTCTCCAGCCATACATGGGAAAATCTGGAGAGGAGTGTGTTGTTGTGGTTGGGAAAATTTTTTCGATTATTGAGGGAATCAAACAATGATCAATTAAATAAATAGACTGGTGTCATTGTGTGTCCATGCCAGGCAGCGTAATGACCTAGGAGCCTCTCACCAATGCGCTCTCTGTGAGTTCATGTGGAGCTCATGCTGGCTTCCTCGCCGGCCATACATGGTCGTGGGTTTCCTCCCACCATAATGCCGGTGGTCGTCGTATAGGTGAAATGTTCTAGAGTGTAGCTCAAAACACCAATCAAATAAGTGAATGTCAAGTGTGTAATAAATTTCAAGATTCCTGGTATTAAAGACTGACCATAAAAAGGAATTTATTGCAAAAATATTGTTTCACTGGGAAATTTCTGGAGCTCAACGTCTCCACTTTATCTAAAATTTAACCCATACGTGAATGTGGCTGTGTTTTTGTCCAGGGCTCAGGGCTACAAATTCGTGAATGGTACGGTGGAGAGGCAAGACAAATTCCTGAAGAGGATGTCCGGCCTGATGCGTCTGTATGCAGCCATCATGGTGTCGTGCCCACCCAGGAGCCATTCAACACATCCGTACGGCATCGAGCATGCATGGATCTGGCTCACCAACATCATGAACATGGCACCTCACCCGGACATCACAGCGACTTTGATCTTTGACCTCCTGGAGGTTGCTGGGCATGCTCTGTACCAGGCTTACAACAAACAGTTTCAGAAGCTGCTGCACCATTTGCTGACCGTTTACTTGCCTAAGATTGAGGCGGTCGTTGCGACAGGGGGACCCGTTGCCAGGCTTAAGACTTTCCTGGAGACTTGCGTGAAGCATGGAGGTCAAGTCCCAGCCCCAGAGGGGTTCCTGGAACAGAAATTCTGGTACACGTGAACTGGACTTGGTCAAGATGAAGCTATTAAAGTTTGTTAAGTTACGTCTGATGAAGCTGCTGATTATCTTTGTGGTGATAATCCAGCAGACGTCAAAATGACAGAATTGTCCCATTATTGGTTTTATGATACACTGGTGCACACCACACTGTGAAATCAAATGTGTACTCATATCTGTGCAAGAGTCGGCAGATGTTGATTACTGCAATGCTGAATATTGTATGTATGTAAATGTAGGAATTCCTACATTCCTCCCTCATGGATGTACATAATATCTCCATATTGTATGGTTGAATATTGCCAGGGTGGTGTTTAAATGGCAATAATTCATCCGCATGTAGTTTACATAAGTCACTTACATTGAATCAGGTTGTGGGTTTCCCCCAACCATAGTGCTGGTCACTGTCATGTAAATGAAATATTCATGAATACAGCTGTAAACACCAATCAAATAAATAAATCAAATATTCGTGAATATAGTGGTAAACACCATTCGAATAAATAAATAAATTTACATTGAATCTGAGAACATTGTCAGCATACACATATGAATTCACTTTAACCTCTCACACACAAGTGCACTGTTGTAATATCAAATTTATCTGCCTCTATGTGGTCATACGTGGAAAGATCTGCTAGCAATCTGCGATGGTTGTTGGTCACCTCCAGCAATATTGCTGTAAAATACCCGTTGGTAGGGCGTTAGACAAGAATCTATTATATATGAATAAATAATTGTACCTGTCAGGTTTCCTCCATGCACACGTACCAGCAAAATCTGTTGTTCACTTGTGTACAAAGGAAAACTTACATTTGTAAAACAGCTGAAGGCAAGATTTTGAGTGGTAAGGTGGGAAGATTGATCATATGCAGTGTGACTTGAGTGTCCCTGCTTCAGTTTTCTCCCCTAGTTTACCCTTTGCTAAAATCTATTGTCTGTTCTTACAGTGCTCTTTGTTTCCTTCTCTGGGAACAAGGTGCTGAAATCTCCTTCACTTACCTAAAGCTGTTGTAGATGCTCTGTGACGATCTGTGTAACACTCTCCACACTGAGTGCAGTTAGGTGGGAAGATTGATCATGTGCAGTGTGACTTGAGTGTGATCTGGTGAGCAGATTAGTCATGAATTTGAGAATGGGAATTAAGAGAATGGGAAGGTCAATGACAAACAATGAATACAACTGTCAGGTGCTTTTTTTCTCTCTTTAAATTATGAAATAAATTATTTTTAAGATTACAAAATTAAACGTTGTCTCTTTTGTCTCTTCAGAAATGAAGGCTGAGAAATGTTAAATATCCGGCCATGATGTTTATTTGTTAATTGCCAGTATACCACATGCATTAACTTAATCTTAACCCGGAGGTGTATGTTCATCGTGCTGAGCGTGATCACCATGTTGGATACATGAACAGTTGCAATCAGAGTGCAACTGAGATACATATTTGACTATCGACACCATATATACTAAAATGGTACAAGATCTGGATTTTATTCATCCACCTAGAACATTCAGTGTGTCTCGTTTTTGGAAGCTGGGATTATTCACTTTGACCCAGAACACCCATTTTGGTTCATGGCTAGTATACGGATGTCGATTTCAATGCCAAGATTACATATCAATCACCTGTATCTTTGTGAGTGAAAATCTGTGCTTCGTATGTGGTAACATTCATCGGTTACTTTCCGGTGGCTGGTGGTTTTCTCCTCTACTCATTCGGACTAATGACATGGACGGAAAATAAAACTCGTGAAATTCAAGTAAGGGGAAATCAGGCTTTATGGATATTAGAAAACCTAAGGGATGAAATTTGTGCTTTAGTTAGCTCTTGGTAGCTCTGAAGCTGTTGCACTTATTACATTTGGAGCTCAGAGCTACAGGAGCTGTAACTGCAAAATCGTGCACATTGCGTTCTCAATACACACAGCAGGTATGTAATGATACTTCAGACCCTCAGCGACTAGCCAGCCAGCCCGGGAGTATGAAGCCCCATATTGTGGATGCCAGTCCGCTGCAATCGCCATTATCTCTTTGACTCCGGCGTGGCGAGGCGTGGCAAGACAGTGATCAGTGCTTCAGGGTTGTTTTGCCTTTAGGAAGCGAAAGTCTCGCCACAACAGCACATACGCTGCGTGATGGGCAGAGTAACAGCAATCGTGGCGGATTGGCATCCACAACATGGGGCATCGTACTTCGAGGCTGGGTGGACGATAAAAGTCGAAGGTAAAACCGCTGCGTTTGTGATTTTCTACTTGCTGTGCTTCTGAACCGTCGTCGCTTACCCGCTATGCGTATGAAGAACACAGCACGCATGAACTATGAACACACTACTATGAGATTTTGCAGTTACAGCTCCTGTGGCTCGGTGCCTTAAATGTAACGAGTGCAAGAGCTTCGAAACTACCTGGAGCATTGCTTCAGTCAACATACGTCAGTGAGCTTTTCCTAATTCTTATAATTTTTGAGATAATGAACAACATATCCACATCTTTCCTCTTCTGGATAAACTGGGAGAGAAACACAATTTTCAGCTTTCAGCACTATTAATATCAGTACCCCAAAATAGCAGAATTACAGAAGTACATAATACAGTATGTACACCATGTATTATGCTCCTCATGAGTGACATCTTTTTACACATAAAACCGTGATGAGATGCAAATTTTATTTTCTTTACTGCTCACAGAAAAGAACTGGTATAACAAGTATGTCTTTAATCATGCCAGGATCATGTTCATGACGGCAATAACATAATGAAATGCTCACAGAACACAACTAACGTAACGAGTGGGTTTTTAATCATGTATGGATCATGTAAAATATCTGCCAAATGAGAGGACGTCCTGTATCAGCATAATGTGATACCATGTGTGAGACATCATATCATACACACACAAACTACAACAACAACGCAATTCTTAACACCGTGTGATCTCAGAAAAACAAATGGCACTTTTCTTAGCAATGGTATTCCAGGAGTTATTAATTCACTTAACTGTGACAGTCAAAGGAATAATGAACATGCTTGGCAGAAATTTTGAACTTACTCCTTACATGTATATAAACAATTAAATAAATGACATATTCACACCACGTTTTTCAGCTGATTTTTGATATACTGCATGACCTGATGCATGCTCTCTCTGTTGTCCCCTTCGAGCCAGGACATCTCCAGACTAATTTCACCTGTATCTCTGTGTCGCACATCAAGCAGACATTTAAACAAAAAGTTCTCACTGGTTTTCTTTTTCTCATCACTCTTTTCAGAGGTACTAGTATCTCCACACTTTGTAGACATTTGTTCTGCAGGTTTAATCTTCATATCAAGGGCTTGTTCATCAGTGGCTATTCCCTCAATAGCAGTAGAAGCACTGCTCTCATTCACACATAATGTTTTGTTCACCTGCGGAGTCTCTTCACGATCATTTGGTTCGAGTATTCTCTTCCCATTAGCATTTTTTATGGTCTCACCATCTCCTTTGACGTGCTCAGATTTAGAGATACATTCTGCACTATTGGAAGCAGCCTCAATTTGAGCCGATCTACACTGGCTTGCAGAATTGTCACCCCCTGCTTCAGTTTTCTCCCCTGGCTCACCCTTTCTAGAATCTACTGTCTGTTTTTTCAATGCTCTTCGTTTTCTTCTCTGGTTGCTCCAAGTATTTTCTATCGCACATAACGAGAGGCGCACAAACTGCTTGCTTGACTTCTGCTTCTTATATCTGATCTGGGAGTATAGGAGACAAAGAAAAAAAGAAAATGGTCAATCCATAAGGTAAGCTATGACAAAGCACTATAAGCAACACAACTCATCACAACAGAGTTTCCAAATCACAAGGAATGGACTCTCTCCAGACTTATAAAACCTTAATAGTTACCATGACAAATGAAATCTCCATCACTCACCTGAAACTCCTGTAGATGCTCCATGCTTACCCGTGTAACACTCTCCACACTGTGACACCTCAATAGTTACCATGACAACTGAAATCTCCATCACTCACCTGAAACTCCTGTAGATGCTCCATGCTTACCCGTGTAACACTCTCCACACTGTGACACCTCAATAGTTACCATGACAAATGAAATCTCCATCACTCACCTGAAACTCCTGTAGATGCTCCATGCTTACCCGTGTAACACTCTCCACACAGTAACTCCTCCACTGTTACCATGACAACTGAAATCTCCCTCACTCACCTGAAGCCGTTGCAGATGCTCTGTGACGACCTGTGTCACATTCTCCACACTGTAACTCTGCCATGGGCCAGTCTCAGGTATCACATACACCAATGGTGGTTTGCTCTTCTTTTTCTCTTGGAACAGGGATTTCTGGTTTAAGAAGTAGGAAAATCTCATGTGACAGGAAATTAAGAAAAGAAAAATCCTCCACTCCCAATTAATCAAAATGGAGTGAAGTTTATCTCCAATTGTAATCTTCAAGATTCATGAAATAAATCCAAAAATTGCTTTTTTATACCGTGTTCATTCAGTCTGAAAAACTTTGGACAGAAAAAACACAAGGCTTTTCTTATAAGCAGTCAAACAAAATAGTTCACTGTTTATAAGAAAGTTTTTACTGAGTTTTCAAGGCTGGTTTTTTTGTGGTCCAATCATATCTTAACGCAAAACATTAGAAGAACTCCATTAAATACAAGACTCATTCGGACTGCTTACTTCAGCACTTCAGTCTCACGATGATGGTCAAATGAAGGACAGAAATATTCAAACAGATATATCCAAATTACACTGCTCGTTTTATTCCAGTTTTGTGCCGTACTCACAGGGAAGACGACTATTTCATCATATGACCAGCCAATTCCCCATCTCATTGTCTTGCCCTGACAGAACTCTGTACTGACGAATTTAGGAACCTGCAGTACAAACACGGCAGGGTATGTTACTCTCGTTAGGGTTTAAAATTGTTTTAAAAATTATTCTTTTCACACTAGAACCTCATTAAAACATTCTTTGTGAGGGTAACTCAACATCAACAGAGAAAATAGAGTAAGTTGGTAGAGACTTTCTTTTGTATTATTATTTTTTTTCATTCGGGCCAATGAAATAAGATAGGGATTTTAAAGAAATTAATACTAGGAAAGTTTATCAAAGAGAAGAGTTAGTCTGTTCCAACAAGAAATTTAAATATTTCCTCATTTAAAAAACTATCATTTACCCTTGTATAACATGTTGTAAAGGATAAGGAGTTTTTTCTTTCAGAAGACAGGTAAAGTTACTCTTACCTTAAGAAGTCTAAGCTCATTTTTCAGTGGAACTAAACTGGATTTTTTGCCAAGCATGCTGGTGAATATCCTAACAGAACAGACAGAAACCAAAACATTATTGTAATATTTATGTCCCTATAAATGCCTCAGCGTATATCAGTCCATTTCCTGGGGGAAAAGCTTTTCCAACGGAAGAATCCAGCTGATGTGCCCCAAAAATTACTGAATGTTGTACAAAAATTCTATCAAACCCCTAATAGAGAGTCTAGTAAACATGGCCTGACATATTCCTACTCTAATAGTATGGGAAGGATAAAACCCCTCACCTCAAAACTTGTGGCTATAAAGTACTTTAACATTTTCTTGGAACATTTCCATGCAGGGTTTCCACCCAGGAAAGAAACTGTTTTCCAAGGACTTTCAAGAACCATCATACTTCCTCTAATTTTGGGGACATGTGATCAGCCCTAATGATCTAATGAACAACACATCCATCCTGGGAGATAAATGTGATTGTTTGCTATCAGAAATATTCATATCTGTCCTAAAATTTCAAATAATTAGAGCAAGTACAAACTTTCATTTACAGAGGATATGTGATATTTAATACTGAAAAAACAAGTACTTTCCAATGCTGATCGCAAATTAAACACTCTTTCAAAGACTTGCAATATTGAAATATCTTCAACAAAATTTTGAGCAATTTTCTGGATTTCAAGAACAAGTGTCCATCAAATTCTAATCGTCCTCATGAAGATTTCAGAATTCAACTATTACATGTACCTGACTTTGTCTTGAAGTTGGACACTTTCATGGATCATTTTTTTGACGAAGGTGACCTCCCCGCCCTCAGCAATCTGCTCCACACAGCTGGCCGTGCTGGACGAGTGAGGGTCAGCACGGTCTTCACTGCGGGAGGTCAGACCCTGCGCTTCCATGTGGTCTGCGAAAAACGGTGGGTTACACATGCAGAAGTCAAAGGGTGCCACCGTATCCGTCACCACACCAGTAAGTACAGAGTCAGGTGGGACTTTCTGAACTGAAACACCATGTGGAATGAACCAATCATATATTAAAAGCATTAATACATCAATAAATGAATATCAGGGCTAAGACACAGTCTGACTGTGTATATTGCACAGGGAGGCCAAAAATTAAGGATTGTATTAAAAAGATGAAGCGCACTAGCACAGCATAATGACCCAGAAGTGTCCCAGAAACCAATGCGGTCCAGCTCCCTGGCTTCCTCTCCAGCTGTTTGTGGGAAGGTCTGCCAGCAACCTGCAGACGGTCATGGGTTTCCTGCGGGCTCTGCCCAATTTCCTCCCACCATAATGCTGGCCGCCGTTGTATAAATGAAATATTCTTGAGTACAGCGTAAAACACCAATCAAATAAATAAATAAATAAAAAGATGAAGGTCAATTACAGTTTAGACAAAATACTGATGTGATACAATGGAATCAAAACACTGTTTTGGTTCATCCTACCTGCCATGCTACTTTTTATCCTATTATAACCGTCACACTTTAATATGCATTGGCAACTACATGTATCATCTTTCCTATGTAATTCACAATCCTTAACCACAATACGCTGTTAGCTGCTTCTTAACTAGCAAACATAGTGCTAACAGTTTTTAAGTGACGGTTTCAAAGACAAACTAATAAAGAATATTTACACCTGAATACACTACGACTATAGCTTTTTTCACAGTTACCTGTTATCATCTCAGAAAATCTGTTTTTCTCCACATTTTGACGAGCATACATTAGATTTTCTTCATCGACCTCGGTGGCAAGGAACTGCCAGTTGTTCATCTTACAGCCAAGGAGAGGGTACACACACGAGGCTCCAGTCCCTGGAATGAGGGGCAAAGCAGGTATACAGTTTACACCCGTACATACATGTCACCAACGAGATTTAAACCAGAACTCTCGAAGATCCAAATTACCTGTCCTGGGGCACAGTGGTTTTTCTAACCAATTTCTTTTTAGAAATTAAATCTGAACAAAGCAGAAAACTCCAAATTTTTTCATCACCAATGTGTCAAAGACCCAATATATTTCATGAAACTCAATACAAAGTTTGTCTAAAACTAAATTTTCCGATATTTCTCATTGCAGTAACGGCATTGAGAAAGTGGATAGAAAACCTCTGCAGTATTTTATACAGGATGAAAGTCAGGATAGGAGACATACAGCTAAGACAATATTCACTTCACAAAACTTGAAATTTAAAAAATCAAAAGTGCTGAAAGCTGGATCACTGCCACAGAGGAAGTCAGCATGAGCTGGACTTAAACTCACAGCGACCGCATTGGTAAAAGGCACCTGAATCATTACGCCACACTGGCGCACTAACCCCTTGGTCACGGAGGCCCCCATACATGTTTATAAGGACTACACACCTATATCGATTCCTCTCACAGACTGACCACTGTCCAGTTTGGACTCATGCAGAACATCCTCCAGCCACAGAATATAGTTAACTCTCTGAGGAATAGTTGGGATTAGACGATCTAGAGGTAAATCAACATCTAGTCCAAAGTCTTTCTTCAGCAGAATCTTCGTCAAGCAGCGCAGAGCAGCAGCATTTTTGAAGTCTATCGTGATTTTGCCGTTCAGTTCTTGAGTGACATGTTTCCTAAACTCCGGCCACTCGACGGCCAGCTGTTTAAAGTCTGGAGGCTTCTTGTATATGTTTCTTGGGTGCATATACTTGTTGAGGGCCATGGTTTTCACCTGAAGGTTTAAAAAAAAAATAAAAAATAGATTAGATCATACTATGTTCGTTGTATGTAACCCAGCCAACCCTTCAAAAAAGGGCCTACTCAAAAAATTTCTATTGATATTTTGACAAATCATACATTAGCCAAGATGTTTCTTGTTTACATTTACTTTCAAGGTTAAACACTTATGTGTGTCATTGAGGGCAGTCTAGGATGGTCTTCTGCAATATTTATTTTATTATTTGTGGAGAAAATTTCATGTTGTATCCAAATTACCAGCATATAATACAATAATAATAGCTTGAAACACCTCAGTGCGATACATTATCAATGATTTCGCTGTCGTTATTTCCATGTACTCTTCTTACAACGTCTTTCATTTGCAAGCCATCTGAGCATGCAGTACTTGGTGTACAAGGGTTTAACCTGTAACCAGCCAATCTGACTGTTTAAGTACTGGACTCACCGTCTATCTTTGTCATATACATAAGAAGAATTTCATTATTTTTGTTTCGACCCACCATTCCGGTGAGATACTGTGGTGTAGATCTGTCCCTTAAATCACGTTTAACCACATCATGTGAACTGGAATGAAAGGGGCATTAACTTTCGGACTGTTGTGTAAATTCTGGGATTCATAGCAACAGAGTTATTTATCATGTAACAGATCTCCCCAGACTACATATGTAGCTACGTCTCGCTTTTTCGAGCGAGAGGTACCCGCTCGCGCTTGCGCGCCACTCGAAAACGCGAGAGATACATCATTGCAACTAATATATGGTGTACTATAATGCAGGCTTATCACAGGAATGTTCCCTGAATATACGCCTGTAATACAGTGACAACTCAAATCTCTCAAAACAGTGCAAGTAAGACGTCGAGAAGTTACGATCCCGTTCTAATATTATACATAAACAAACAATATTAAGCAAATGACAAAGAAAATACATGTCAAAAAGTTCCAAGTGCGCTCGACTAACGCTTTCCGTTTCCCGGCCATGCGTGTTTGTTTGGAGTCTTGTACCTTTCAACAGTATATACGCTGCATCGGAAACCCTAATTTTCCTCATGCAGCTTGTGGTATCACAGTGTTTCCGAACAGGGGGGAAATATACGAGTGTAAAGCTCGTAAACTGTCGTTATGCATCGCTAATTTCCGTAAGTTCCAAATCACAATTTCCGCCCTGCGCAAGCCTGTCTGCGCGAACAGCGATTTGGAGTCTTAACGTGTGGAAGTTGGGATAAATTATCTGATATTTACAGCTGGCTGTCGTCCCAGGCCCAACAGAATAATGTCATCTATTTATCCTTAAAGTAGGCTGATGTATCCTCTTATCTTTGTTCGATCGTTTTTCTGGTTTTTATCTTTTCAGTGATTCTCTGTCGTTTATTTCTCGGCTGTGACCTCAAAAGATGGCCGCCTAGAATAATGACTTCATTCATAATTAGTGATGAGCATTCTCATACCGGTTTGACCATATTTTCGATTTTTCAAAAAGTAATTGTACGTGATGCACGCGTTTATCGATCTGTCATTCAAGACTTTAGCTCTTTGAATTATGTGAAACGTTCTGATAGGAGTGAACGATTCGCCCTGTGAAAGCTTAACTGAAAATGACAGCCCATGTTGTTGTTGTAGTGTTGCTAACTTGCGTTGCCTGATTTTGTACGACTTCAACGGCCTGTTACCGTATTCGACCACGTCTAGGTTGGGCCTTAATTCAAGGAGGAAACATTGTTCATTGTTTTGTTACATGTATTTTCCAATAACTTACCAGTAAGGACATTGATTAGTTATGTCTGAGTAGTGTATTAATTAGTGAAAAACAGTCTGTCAGTCTGAATAAGACAGGTGAAATTATCATGTTTACAGAGTTAAAATCAGCAGCTGTTGGTGTTCTCTGTCCAGCACCGGATGTACTAATGTGTCAGGATTGGAGCTATGTGGACTGAATGAGTTCACACACATTATGGTATAGAAGGAACATCTCTGGCCGGTTGCAAGGTTGACAGAAGCTATGTTACGATTGATTTGTCTGTGCTAACTTTTCAAACATCTTGACTGCATTGATTGACAGTTTTATACATCACTGAATAGATAAATATCAGGAGCAGTGTAGTTTGTGGTGGTTTAAAGTTGTTATTTGTTGCCTATCTTTGCTGGAGCACCTAGACTTGAAGAACGTCTGGTTCACTACGTTTTAGGAAGAGCCTTAGTATTCGGACATGTGAATCATTTATACCTAGAATAATAGGCCACTAAATACATTCAATTTGCAATCATCAAAAAAACACTTAGTTTCTGCTATTGCAAAAGCAGTCAGTCGTTACACATATGAAATATTCTTAAAGAACTGTTTGGGTGTCACAAACTCTGTGTCTTAAAAGCAAAGTGATATGATTAAGAATAGTGTAGTCTGAATTGCTGTCCTAAATCATCAAAAAATTGCAGTGCATTAAAACCAAAAAGCCTTTTCACACGCTCTTGACGTAAACATCACATCTGCCTGATACATGGTCATATAAGGAATATTGTAATGTCACACGAGGACAATTTTACAGACACAACCTAAGATTTTGTGTTTTAAGAAATCTGCAGTTATATGGGTTAAATTGTGTTATTTATCGAAAATCCTTCTGAACCATGATGTTAGGTTTGTTCCCTAGGATATCCTTTGTATAAGTTTAATATTTCTGCCCAGTTTCTGTTGTGACTATGGTGGCACTTTAAATACATTGTTATAAACAGACCATCGAGTATGAAGTAAACAAAGTTAAGGAAATAATAACGTATCTTTTTTCGAACTTAGTCTAAATTATGATGAAAGTGGGTAAATAAATTTGAAGTTAATAACCTTATTTTCATGACCTGATTTTACCTTTGTGGGCTGTTTAGTTGTTCTCAAACTCAATAGTTACCTGTTTCTAGCACATTTTAATTTAGTAGAAATTTCCTGCCCAAAACTCTGCTTCATAGATCTGCCTGTTTTAGTTGGGCTAGCCAAGTTTCTTTTTACACAGAAATGAACTCTGGCACGGATCATTTTTCGACTGGAATTATTTTGTGTCATGCAGCTTACATTTTATGAATTGCTTGCTTTGAGAAAAGAAATTAACAAACAATCATTCAGGAATTAAAAATTGGATTCCCATGAACAGAAAATAAGGCCCGTATGGTGTGGACCATTTACATCCTTGTGTGACATACATAAGTGTGGAACTGGAATTTTGATATATCTTGATCTATAAACTTGCTTGACCTGTGGTAATGCATGTCCATGTATAAGTTTACCTGATTTTACTGGGTGTTTTCTGTAACATTATTTTTTCTGCACTTTCAGGTATACCAGGACGAGTTGACAAAGTTTCGAAAATTTCAAGAAATACTTTTCGGTCCATATCGTCAGCTGACAGGTTTCGCAGTTTCTTCAAGGAGAAAGCCTTACAATATTAAGACTTCTCTTTCACCCAGCTTTACACTAGGATTGTTGACTGACTGACAGCAGATCATTATGGTTCTCTCTCAAAGACAGCGTGAAGAGCTGTAAGTATGATCTGGTTGTGGTTGTTAGTTTATTAGTAATGATTGGAAGTTTGGAGATAATGAGAGGCTGAACAAAACTGTAATGTTAAAAGAACAAAAAATGTAAATGAAGGTATTTCAGAAGAGGGGTCCATACAGATTTAAATAGCATTTATTCTGACATGCTTGGTACTTGTAACTAAATAAATCATCTTTTAATCTGGAATCCTTATGAGGCTATGGGATACGCCATTTTAGAGAAACTGGAAACAGGATGTTGCGTTTATTCGTACCCTAAACTCTTAAGTATTAGAGGCAAGACACTCCTTTGCGTGCGAAGTACGCTCCCCTTCATTGTTACAGTGGAGGGCTACACATTGTGGCTTCCTTGTTGAGACCTTGAAAATAACCCTGAGTTTATTCTACTACCACTTTAGTGCGGAGAATGGATTTAAGGATATCAGAATTGTCTAGTAATCATGAGGAAAACAGCTGACTTAACACCTCTACATGGCACGTGGGTGAATTAGAAAATGGTGACATCATACATGTAGCTGAA
The DNA here is from genome assembly GCA_016165875.1 of Acanthopleura granulata. Taxonomy (NCBI): domain Eukaryota; kingdom Metazoa; phylum Mollusca; class Polyplacophora; order Chitonida; family Chitonidae; genus Acanthopleura; species Acanthopleura granulata. Next base: position 4,220,800 of record JABBOT010000009.1, on the reverse strand, counting down.
ACTGATGTCTTCTCAGGTGGTAGAAATATTTCGCCCTTGATTGGTTAAAATTAAGAGCATGGTGACCCCTTCAATTGTCCCTTTGTGAGAGTTTTTGCTCATGTTGAACTGTGATGTCTTGGTTATCCTACATCACAAGAAGTCACGTTCTTTTGAACTACGAATGGGATTCTTTATCGATACATATAAACATTTGGTGTAGTGTTGTCTTTTCTCTTAAAGGACTAAGCTGAATGGAAATATTGGGGTTTTAATGAGTTTGGAGTAACATTCACTATTCATGAGTAGTGTCAATCACCAGTGAAGTGTGTTGTTCAGTATATTGAAACTACCGTTTTGACATCTGTTATTCTAATAATCTTGTGGCAAGTGGGATAACACGTGCATTTGTGTGTAGGTAGAGTTTATCTGTCCGCTGATATAATTGATGCGCAAGTTCATCGGTTGCTATACCTCTGACTTGTGAGCAGTTTTTTTTACAAAGTGTTGATGTGATTGATTTTGTCATCGAATTGAGGAGAGAAAGTTTACCTGGTTGTGTTCTCTAAATAGGTTTTATGTCTTTCGTGTATTTCAAAGGCAGTTACAAGGCTGTCCATCGAAATACCCACTTTACCAATACACACTTTTGTTGCAGCAGGTGTAGCAGATCAGCAATGCAGTTGTCACCAAATGTCACAGTAACCACAATTCATATGTGTTTTGTTAAGTTCTAAATGTGAACTCAGTCCATTAAGTGTACTTCTATTTCTCTGTGTTTGATATCTCAACATAATCACTCAATTTCTATTCTGTTCAGAGCCTGGTTTCCTCCCACATTAATCCAGGCTTCTGTTATATCTGTAAGTGAATTATTCTGGAATGAGGCATTGAACATAAATAAAATGAATAAATATCTGTTTCCTTTCTGCAGGAACAAAGCTATAGCAGACTACCTGAGCTCCAGTGGCTATATCAACTCGTTGGCAGAGTTTCAGAAGGAAGTTGATATGGTAAGTTTTTGTCGTGCTGTGCATCAGACTGTGTTACCATTCTCAAGAGCTTACTACATTTACCATTAAGAATTATGGCCACACTTCACCAAACTGTTTATATGCTGTCACAGTATTTGCAATGAAATGGTGACAAATGTAAAGTTAGCCTGTGAACATCATGTTGTACTACATCCTCGTTTGATTTCTTGGTTGATGTAAGTTTCTTTTAATTCTTTCAGAACACCTTTAAGTACCTGTTTTCACCATATTTCTATATCGTGGTGTCTGATGGTTTGTTTTGTGCATATCTGTTACAGCCTGGTGACATAGACAAGAAGTATGGAGGACTGCTAGAAAAAAAATGGACCTCCGTCATTCGCTTGCAGAAAAAGGCAGGTGTACGATATGGTTAAATGTTGAAAAATGTAAGAAATAAAGTAAATTTCCAAAGAAGTACATTTGAAATGTACAATTGTGGAAGTAGTATTTGATGAGAGAATTCAGTAGAAAGCCACTTTCGAACGGTCTTGTATGTATTTGCATCTACATACATGTAGTGCATTATTTAAATGTACATAATAATACTTTGTGTTTATGAATCTGGTAATCGACTTTATACATGTAAGAGTAAGACTCATTGGTTGACATTTGATAATTATTGGGTGCTGTGTCTTTGTTTCCCAGGTTATGGACTTGGAAGCCAAGCTGACAGAGGTGGAGAGGGAGGCCAACTCTGGCACTGGGAACCGGGACCGCAGGAGCCCCAAGGAGTGGATCCCCCGCCCTCCTGAGAAGTACAGTCTTACTGGCCACAGGAGCCCTGTCACCAGGGTGATCTTTCATCCGGTGTACAGCGTGCTGGTGTCTGCCAGTGAAGACGCAACGATCAAGGTAATGTGTTTGTGGTTGATCTGTTAGACTAACTCCTGTGAGTTCAGGTTACCAGCTCTTCATACCTGCATTATGTGACAGGTCCTGGATGTTAAAGGCACTGAGGTTGAGTGTTAATCGTTCAAAAATTTTGACTTTGGAAATGTAGGGAAAATTGAGGTTGTAGACTGGAGACATCTGTTTTGGAAAGTGGGATTCAGTGCTTGTGTTACAGGTGTGGCATTACACCAGTCACTTTTCAGAGTTTGTTTTTCAGGTGTGGGATTATGAGGCTGGAGACTATGAGAGAACCCTGAAGGGACACACAGACTCTGTGCAGGACATAGCTTTTGATCACACTGGCAAATACCTAGGTGAGTCTGCCTGTAGCCGCCCAAAAGGTATGCAGGAAGCCTGTTTGATTTGAAATTTTATGTTGAACAATTCAAGAATGTCTGGTACTATATAATAATTACAGGATTTACCTTTTTATCACCAATGTTAAACTGATTTTTAATTTATCACCTATTAGTATAATTTTAAATATAGGCTCCGCTACCATGGCTTCTGCTTCTTGTGGTACATTACCTAATTTCTCTCCCAAAATCTGCTTTTTACCTTTACTTTTCTCACCCCTAATGTAAAAGTTGTGAAAACCAAAAGAGAGATTCTGAGACATGTCAAGATAATTGTCATAATCTCTGGCTCTGTGGATGAACAATCATGCAATACATCCACGTTGAGGATACATGTCAAGATGATTGTCATAATCTCTGGCTCTTGGATGAACAATCATGCAATATGTCCACGTTGAGGATACATGTCAAGATGATTGTCATAATCTCTGGCTCTGTGGATGAACAATCATGTAATACGTCCACATTGAGGATACATGTGATTATATTTTGTTTTTCAGTTTCGTGTTCAGCCGATATGACCATTAAGTTATGGGACTTTGGAGGGTATGAGTGTATCAAAACCATGCATGGTAAGCCACTGCTAGGTTCAGGTGTCGCCTGCGCAATTGTTGTGAGCTTTAAGCACTTCGTGGTATGCAGTCTCCCAAGATCATCCTACATATAGAGATTTTCATGATTTTGTGTACCCCACAGTGGAGTACCAGCTCAAAATGTCTTGATCAGTGTTTCATATCAGGGGTTTTTCTAGCCACTTTCTTGATGTGGTTACCACAATGGGAAATATGGTTTGTAAAATTGCAGTTTGGACAAATTGTTGTATGTAGTGAAATAAATTGATTTTGATACATTGATGAAGAAAAAATATTGCTTTCTGATTTGTTGAAATTGAGTTTCTAAAAAGAAATTGACTAGCAAAACCCCTAGATATGCAGTATAAATGACTTAACGATAAGAAGCTCGGAACAACCTATTCCTCCATCTTTCACAGTCTGATTAAACCATTAAAGGGCCATTCAATTTGTGTTTGCTCTAAAAGTGGAAATACATACACTCAGGGTAGAGTGGCTGGTCACAAGGTCTTAAGAGCTCTCCAGGAAAGCGGTTAGTCAGTGACCAGTAAGGATGTGTGTTCAGATCCCACTTGGGCTGATTAAGCAGCAGCTTTACCTCAGGTGGCTTATAGATCATGGTGTCTGAGAAGGTCTGGCAGTTTCCTTCAACATCTGCCCAGTTTTGTTCAACGATTAAGATGACCACCATCTTACAGTCTGCCACACATGCATCAGGGCTGTTTGAAACACTAACGAAATATATTAAATAAATAGTATGCTTGGATGGTTTTGTGTTCTGTGTTCAGGCCATGATCACAATGTGTCCAGCGTGACATTCGTGCCCAGTGGAGATTTCATAGTGTCCTCGTCTCGTGATAAGACCATCAAGATGTGGGAAGTGGCCACTGGGTAAGTTCTGTCTTCTGTCATATCTGCCATGCTCAGATAACAGCTTGTGAAGCAGGCAAGCAGAACATTGTGAGGTGTCAGCTGCAGTATTCATGTATCTGACCAAATTCTGTTATTTAAAGTTCTAGTCAGGAATGTGTGTTGAGGCAATTAACTTCTGCAGGATTATAAACCAGTAATCCAGTTTTGGTTTTGTTTTTACTTGTACATCCCATACTAGGAAATTCATTTGTCACATTTATTTCTTTGGTTCACTTACAGACACACAGGGTAAGATTATCTGGTAAAACAGTTCTCAGCTAACTGATTGGTCTGTTAAAATCCTTCCTGTTAGAAATGAAATAGAAAATTAAAAGTTAAATGGTACGAGATTCAGTTTGATTTAAATCTGATTTGGGTTTTGGGGTGAAATACATATAAAAGCTATGTAAGATTTCTCAGGCCTTGCGGTGGCTAAGCAAGTTTGTGTTCCAGTACAGCGTAATGACCCAGGGCCCTTTCACCAACGTGTTCTTCTCTTAGTTCAAGTCCAGCTTGCGCTGGTTCCTCTCCAGCCGTACATGGGAAGGTCCTCCAGCAACCTGCAGATGGCCTTGAGTTTCTACAGGGCTCTGCTCGTTTTCATCCCACCATGACACTGGCCACCATTGTAATGCATGAGTGAACTTTTCTTGAGTACGGCGTAAAACCCCAATCAAATAAGTAAATAAACAAGATTTGTCATTGAACATACATGTTGTAGAATGCTTGCGTGATTGCTCCTAGGTACTGTGTGAAGACGTTCACAGGCCACAGGGAGTGGGTCCGTATGGTGAGGGTGTACCATGATGGGTCTCTTCTGGCCAGCTGCTCTAATGACCAGGTGAGTGGACAACCTGTCACAGAAACGTTGCAAAGCACAAAGCATGTGGGAAAGTTTGACAGTAACTTGCAGAAGGTTGGTGGTTTGTTCCAGGCCCTTCTGTTGGTGGTTTCCTCAACCCCTGAAACTGACAACCGTGGTAAAGGTGAAAAATTTGTAAGTATATAAGAAAGTAATATATATCAGTTTATCTGTCCGCCACTAAGGAAGTGTTGTTTATAGACTACATCCCAATGTGACTTCGACACCATGCCATGCTCTATGTCCCAAGACTGTCACTGTGTGTGGTGGCTACTAAAGAAGTTTTGTACATGAAGTGTTGTGAACTTCACACTAAACTGTTTCGTGTCTGCAGACGGTGAGAGTGTGGGTGGTGGCCACAAAGGAGTGTAAAGGGGAGCTTAGAGAACACGAGCATGTGGTGGAATGTATAGCCTGGGCCCCTGAGGCCGCTCACCCAGCCATCAACGACGGTGCTGGCAATGACGTAAGTCCCTCCTCTCTCTTTCTTTCAGGCGTACATTTTTTCCACAAAAAAACCCCCCCCCCCCCCCAAAACTGTAATACAAGCAAGTAGTATAAATTACGTAAGTTACTGGAGTTCTGTCCATCACAGAAATGTTTGGAAGGTAGACTCCTACTGGACAAGTGTAAGTTTCAGCGCTGAAAACTTGTTTATGACATTTATTACTTTTTTGCCTGTTCGATGTAAAACCCAAGCATATATATGTAATTATTTGCCTGACTTTTGAGTGAAATTTTAGGTTACTAACCATACACATGCTTCTGTTAGTAAGAACTGAGATGTTCTCCTGTGTTCTGATTATGCCCCTTGGCACGGTTGTGTTTACAGAAGAAAGGCGCGCGTTCGGGCCCTTTCCTGATCTCTGGATCACGTGACAAGACCATCAAAGTGTGGGACGTCAGCGTTGGACTCTGTCTCTTTACCTTGGTAAGACTGTCTCTGTTGCATCACCGTGTCTCTCTCTTTACCTTGGTAGGATTGTCTCTGTTGCGTCACATTGTCTCTCTTTACTTTGGTAGCACTGTTTCTATTACATCACAATGATCATGTTGACTGGAACACTTGAGTATTTACGATGTGGCTTGCTGACCAATGTTTAAAAGAACAGAGTACATTTAAACAAAGTGTGCATTATCTAAGAGGCCATTTTGGTTATTGTAAATATAGTCTTCATTTCTTTTACAGTCGTTAAAATGACAGTAAAGATTGAGGTGCTAGAGTGGTCTTTCTTCATCATATTCAACAGGCTGAAGCACAGTGACATCACAGATACATTTTTGCAGCTAGAAATGCGATGTATTTCCACATCAAATACAGACACAATTGTTTTACTACATATATATTCACATAGAATGTAGATAGTAATCGAATGATGCATAGCAGCTAAAGTTTATTTGATTAGTGTTTTACACCGTACTGAAGAATATTTCACTTATACAACGGCGCCCAGCATTATCATGGGAGGAAGCCAGGCAGAGCCCAGGGGAAACCCACAACCATCCACAAATTGTGGGCTTACATCCCATGTACTGCCGGAGAGAAAGCCAGCAGGGCCTGGACTTGAACTGACATCAACCACATTGGTGAGAGGCACCTGGGTCATTACATCACTTCAGCGTGGTCCATATGGTTCAGAAAGTCCATCGTAGCACTTCAATCTTTCTTTCCATTTCATTCATGCGAAAAAATATAATGCAAACTATATTTGGAATCAGCACGAAATGGTCTTTTAGATGATGCTTACTTTGTTTACTGTGTTCTTTCAAGTAATGGACCATAATCCCTCCTTTATCAGACAGCCTGCCTTGCTTCTGAATTCCACGTCACCATGTGTCTAAAAGCCCAGTTTTCATTCCTCTGAAGGAGTCACTGTGGGTATCAAGTATTGAGCCTAGCTGGACCTATTTGTATGTCAGATTTACTGCCTTAAACTTTGTGGCAGTTGTGACCATCATTATTCCTTCGCATCATTATCTCATTTGTGACAGGTGGGTCATGACAACTGGGTGCGAGGGCTACTCTTCCACCCTGGGGGCAAGTTTGTCCTGAGTGCCTCGGATGACAAGACTATTCGTGTGTGGGACATAGCCAATAGGAGAAACCACAAGACTTTAGAAGCACATGCGCATTTCGTAACGTCGCTAGGTAAGTCCTAATTGTGCAATTAAAGACATCCAATGTTTGTCAGCATTACTAACAATTCTAAAGCAGACGTGCGTTTCGTAACGTCGCTAGGTAAGTCCTATCTGTGCAATTAAAGACATCCAATGTTTTTCAACATTACTAACAATTCTAAAGCACATGTGCATTTCATAACAGGTTTTTTTTTCTTTCCACAAAAATCATGTATCGAACTGAATTTGAAAAATACTAAAACTCAATTTTTTCACACACTTGACGCGTGATTCCCCAAATAACAAGAAGACTCCATTTATTTTGAACAAACTAAGTTTCAAAACTCAGTTTACATCCATTTGTTGTGACGTGATGAGATTCTTTTTGAATACAAAAACTTGTGAATGGTGCTAGGTAAGTCCTTCTTGCTCTATTTTTACAAGGTCTTTGGAATCAGTTAAGTTACATTTTGTGACAGACTTTCATCAAACGTCATATACCAGAACCCTCTAATTTTTCACTCACCTTCATCTGTATTTTATCCGTTGTCAGTCCTGTACCTGCATTAACATATAAATATACTATCCGTTGCAAATGTGTTTATAGCCAAGGGTATTTTACGGCATTTATCTATTTTTTTCATGAACTTACATGTACAACTGGTAAAATGTGAACGAAGTATCTGAAGCTATTTGAGCCGAGGATGAAGCTCTGATGGTGTTTTCAGAACGTCTTTCTTGTTTCCTGTTGCTTCATATAATCATGAAAATGTAAAAGGTAAATTACATCAGACTTTGTTTGTTTTGCAGACATGCATAAGACGAAACCTTTCGTAATTTCCGGTAGTGTGGAGCAGTCAGTCAAGGTGTGGGAGTGTCGTTAGTGGGGTGGTGTCGCTGCCATGGTGATAGAAGAACGTTAGTAAAGGGCAGTAACTGGCCGACTGGCTTTAATCGTGGCTCTACTCCGACCACGAGTTTCGCTTACAGTGCACCTCCAAGTCATTGTGATACATTATTGTAGATCAAAACTTTTGCCCTGAAGTTCACTCATTGTGTACTCGCATGTAAGACTTTAAATTATTGCTTCAGTGTACTGTGTACGTTGTGTGGTCGTGTACATTGCCTGGGGCTGATCATTCCCAGGTCCCTTGTGCCCTATGGTCAATCTTCCATCATTCTCTGACTCTGTGGTGAAGCACTCCAGTGATTTCCCCGCGTTTGCATTATTCGTTATAATGGAGAGCAGGCAACAGGCTATTTCCATCTGGAATACGTAAGAGCTGTTCGGGCATCAGTTATACTGGATGAGGTGTATGGATTCTGAAGGTGCGGAGAGTTAAACTTAACACGATACAAGGTGTACAACATGTTGGCATATCTACATGTACATGCCAGCACTTGGCCGTCAAGGCCTCATCCAAAAGGGCACCTCATTGAGTGGACACTACAACAACGACAGCTTAACCTGGGATATTAAAGTACAAGAGGAAACTGTATCTCACAGCCTCTCCGAATGCAAACCAGGATGTTGTGCAGACCTGTGAACAAGTTAGCTCATATCTTAGATTTAATACGTGGTATAATGTCCTAGATGGTTCGGTGTTTAGTCAACACTTACTAATATTAGATATTAAATGGTAAGTAATTTCAGAGTAGTAAACTTCGCACCTGTACATTGCTGCCGACATGTACATGTAGGAATTGAATTAGTATGAAGCTGTCTACACCATAAGACATGATGGTACGTGTACCTGTACGTCCCTGTCTTCAAATAGCTACATGTAAGCCTGGGTGTTCGTAAACATGTTGCCTATCGTGGTAGAAGAAATGAGCTTTTGGATTGTACAGTAGGGGGGCCTTACAAAAAGACGCTTAATTGTGCTTGTTCTTCAGTGTGATATATATATACATCTATATACAAACATATATATATATATTTATGAGTGTTGTAATTCAACTCTAGGTTGGTAATAGTGGCGTTTCTGCAAAGTTAACATAGACTTTGAATAGTTGTACATAGTTCTGTGTTCTGTAGTGTTTGAATGTTAAACTCTGGATGCGTGGCTACTTTTCACTTTCAGTGTGTTGATTGCAGTCCTGTTCTAGCATCTCCACTCTTATCTACATGCTGATACCTGTACATACCTGATTCTTCTCTAAGCCTGTGGTGTGGAAATGTCCCTGCCATAGTTAGTGGAGGTGTGGCAGCGTTGTACTGCTTGCCCTGTTCCGAAGGACACCAAGAAATCCCAGCAGCAAAATTTTAGCTGAGTAGAGCTACAGTGTATTAGACACCGGATTGAGATATGTACATGTACCAAAGGCATTCCCATTTTGCAAAGTAGGATGATTTCAGCATCAAAACTGATATTCTATGAGATATATTTGCTTTTAAAGATGCTTTTTTTTTTTTTTTTTGGTTTTTGAACAAAATTTTAGGTCATTTACAGGATTTGTTTCAGCCAGAGGATGATAAAAATCAGTCCTTGAAGAGATTTGTGCTCAAGCTGTTTAGTGCTGTCTTGGGCATGCATTTGAGAATCTAACATCATTTCTTTTAAAGAGTTTTAAATGTGGACCAAATTTTCAGAAGATGTATGTAAGAGTTGAGCTTAAATTTCAAGTGTAAGACGGTCCTGAGAAACAAAACACTGATTAACAGGGGCCAAAATTTGATGAAAACATTTCTAAAAATCAGAGAAACATTTCCTATATATGTATTAGAATAAAAGTTTTTCTCCCAAGACTGTTATGTGCCTGATCCCAGGATATATGTAATTGACATTTGACTTCATGGAATAAATGCTGTCTCAAGGGATAAATAGTGTCTCTTGGCAGAATAATTCTGTTTTTTGACAGTTGCTACAGATGGTTAGATCTCCAGCGGGTTAGAGCATTGGTGCACGGAACAGGGCAGTGGTAGTTTGTGTTTACCAAGAGATGTTTTGTATGCTTGTGAGATCTGAAGAAAATGCTATTTATTTTTGTCAATCAGATATTAGTTCTATGAGAAGTGCTTCAGCTGAAGTGCGTATAAACATGATATATGTGTTGTTCTGGCCAGTGTGACAGTGCACATTGAAGGGTTGAGTTCATTACCACAAAAGTCTTGAGTACCATGACAATGTCATGCCCTCAACAGCACTAGTTTCCATGGTAGATGTAAGCAGTGAGCACAAAACTAGCCCAGCTTGTTGTTGGTTTGCAAAGTCTTCTTGAGTTCCCCCAATATTTAGTGAAGTCCGAAAATGTGGGATGCTGATCTTAAAAGTATATATTTAACATTGCATGATGTATTCCAGAATACACAACTTGGTTCTTATTTCATGACTGGCATTCGTGTAAAAGATTATTGGACTGACATTGGACACTTTATTGGCAGAAATATGGAAAAAAATCTGGGTAAATAAGAGAGTACGAAAAAAAAGCATCTGTTATCTGTTAGTATGAGTTAGAGACAAGCAACAAGAAAATATTTTCAAAGTCTTGTAATGAGGAAGTGAATGTGTAACTTAAGCATCTAACTTGCCAGTGATGCTATTGTGGAGTTCTCACATTACATCAAATCATTTCCCTGATCCTAACCTTTTGATGGAACAATTTTCAGTGTAATTAGAAATCTGGATCACAGTATTTGGTTGTCGCACACATAAATTGGATTTTTTGGATAGGGCAGGTCATTTATAGTCAAATCTAGTGATGACCAGGTTTTTAGCTGGACTGACCCACACCCCACCCCACCCCCGTAGTATTCTCCCCCACCCACCCCTGGGCTATGCCCTTCTTAGCAGTGCCAGGTGAGATGGTTCCTAGAGTTGACTGCACTGTATATCTCCAATTATATCCCTCCTAATATAACGGTACACGGACGGGTACCACAGATACACTGCAGCGTCATTACAGGTAGACAGCAGCCACGCTATACGGTGATTCGTTTTATAGGCACATCGTTTTTGTACATAAAATTCCCAAATGATGGTGTTGCAAGAAATGGTCACTTAATTTATTACCAGGTTAGGTATTTTAGATTGTAGGTATTACAGGTTTAACGTTCATAAAGGACACCTAGAAATTACTTTTGTCTTGCAATTTACATATTTTTTGTCATCTTTATCTGGATGTTCTGAGACTTATTCAGACAAAAGTGCTGTGTATGTTTTTTTTTTTGTATTTTTTTTCTCTTTGGTTCTTTTAAAGTTTTGTAACCCTGACTTATGTGAATATAGTATAGATACTAGTTAGTCGGTTAAAATTTTATCTATGTTTATAACCTGTTATTTAGATCACAGGATTAACCAAAGGATTACAGTGAATATTTGTACCGGTACTTTACATTCGATCCTTTCTGCTTGATTTGACGGGATAGGGTATTACAAAGTAGAATAACACTGTAAGGAAGGATTATGGACCTTTGTTTGGGTTCTATTAACAGTTTGGATAGATTTGCCCCTTTTGCCCATGCAACAGATACTGCAATTTCGATATAATTAAAAGTATTTCACGTGAAATTCATCGTGCTAACAGCTATCTAGCAAACTCCCATAGACCAGTCTGTCCATGCAGATAGTAAGCCATGGGAGGGAGCAGCCAATGAAAATATTGGGATTTTGGTGGCATTTGGATCAGTATAAGGTAACAAAGACATCAGATTGATTGAGTGATAGGTCCCAACTCGCTGCCTCTGGAGGTGTTAGGCTAGATCTAGTTTAGCATAGTTTTTCATGTATGATTTGCTTTTAATTGAGATGGCAGATGTTTTTGTTTTTTTTTTGGTCTTTTTTTGTTTTTTTTTTCTTCCTTTGCAATGTATTGCACTGCCCTCAGTTTGATTTTAAAACAATATTCTATCAAGGTCATTTATTTTGGTCACTTGCTCTGTGGATCTCCTTCGATCATGTTTACTTTTTCGACTGAAGGAGACAGTATGGGTTTACATGTGATGGGCATGCAGATGTTTTGCCATTCTGCCGATTGACCAAAGCAATTCGGCCTTAAGTCGGTACGCTGAGTATGGTGGCAGAGCTCATTATGCAGTGTGATGTGGTTTTCAGTGGTAATATGGATACCCATGTTTAGCTTGTGATGCTGAATGGTTGTACATGTGACTCCAGTCATAATATTCTCAGTGTTTTGAGGCAGTGCTCTGTCTGATATTCCGCAACAATCGCCAGCTGTTTTGTGACTTTATTACCGCTTTATTGTCACATGATAAAGCTACAATAAATGATAATCTCTAACCCTTTCGCCTTCGGATTGTTCTTGATCAACTGAGAAATTGGGAGTGTGATTAAGGGAGTGGTCTGTGGTCTCATGGTTGTATCAGAGGAGCTTTCAGTCATGATTCAGTCGCACGATTCACACACGGGTTGAAAACAGGCCTTGGATAGTTGGTAGATAGCTCCAGCCCTTGCTGCTTGTGGGGCGTTGGTGACAATATTTATTTACTTGAGTGGTGTTTTACGACGTACTTAAGAATACATTTCATTTGTAACACGGCGGTAGATTTAGGTTATAGGACATTGCTACCCAGAGTTCCCCAACCCTTTGACGGATCTGTACAGTTGGGGTGTGTATAGTGTAAATGGGAATATCGTATGCCGGTGTGCTACATGCTTGTCTGGGTCCTTTGTGGTCGATATGGACTTAGACTCGCTTGGTTCTATCAGACCATTGTCAATGGAAAAGGTCGTGCGTTTGAATCTCTCGCTGAGAGTATGGAGGCTGCTTTCCGTCAGAAGTGTTTTGGAGGTAGACAGGGCAGTGATTCCTCCAGGTTCTCCACCTCAGCCTTTCCCTTCAGCAAGTAATTTGCGTACCTATGTACGTGGAAACATGACAAGCACATTTACTGTTTTAATACAAGTGGAGACATTCCTCCGTGGCCGAGGCAATAAACGCGCCAGCTCTGTGTAATAACCCATGTGCCTCCCACCAATTCGGTCGCTGTGAGTTCAAGTCCAGCTCATGCTGGCTTCCTCTCCGGCCATCCGAATGGTCCGCAGCAACCTGCGGAAGGTCGTAGGTTTTCCCCGTGCTCTGTCCGATTTCTTCCCACCATATTGCTGACCGCCTTCGTGTAAGTGAAATTATCGAGTACGGCGTAAAACACCAATCAAATAAATAAATATAGCGCACGTCATTACTTACACAAATACAGTGTGAAGTATACAGTAATATTTATTTATTTATTTGTTTATTCATTTTGGAATAAATTAGTACCTATTAGTACTTATTAGTACCTCACGTACACAAGAATATTGCACTTATTACTTATATGACGACGGCCAGCATTAATGGTATGGCAGACCAGGGTACTACCTCGACCATCCTCAGGTTGCCGGCAACAAAGTAATTAAATACTTGATCTGTACTGCACAGAAATGTGCTGATAGTTTACATGAAACCATTTCGAACGTGAACACTTTTTCAAAATATATACATGTATCTTTGCCACGCAGGTTTGTGATAGGTGTCAGCTGTGGAGGAAGCATTTTAAAATTACTTGTACTCTAGCTGAAGGTTGACATTTCCTACACCAAGTTGTGCACAAGGGAAATCTGAAGTCTGGAGAGCGCGGAGTTTGTATGAGGATTGGGAGTAAGTTTAGCATGCATGTACAGACATATGCTATATATACCACCTCCGCATACCTGATGTTATTTTCATACAGATATAGATTAGTTTTTTATTACTGTTAAGCATTGTTTTAAACATGAACATTTGTTATTTCAAATTATTTTCCTCCCGCAGTGGCCTTGGACAGGCAGTCTGTGCATCCCCCCCGCTCTCACTGTGACTGGAACCATGGTGGCAATATTTATTTAATTGATATCTTACTAGATAAATAAATAGATCGAGATGCTTAGCTTTATCAAACCTGCGTTTTAATAAAACATATCGTGCATGCGGTGGGATTGTATATTTGGAATTGTGAGCTCTCGAATGAAGTGATGTGCTCACAATTTACTTCGTTATTTATTTATTTGACTGGTGTTTTACGCCAGATACTTAAGAATATTTCACTTATACGACGGCGGCCAGTATTATGGTGAGAGGAAACCGGGTAGAGCCCAGGGGAAACTCACAACCATCCACAGGTTGCTGTCAGACCGTCCCACGTACGGCCGGAGAGGAAGTCAACATGAGCTGGACTTGAACTCACAGCGACTGCAATGGTGGGAGGCTTTTAGGTCATTGCGCTGCGCTAGCCCTCTGACCGACTGAGCCACGGAGGCCCCAAAACTTAATTGGAATTTGGTGACAATAAGCAGGCGACAACGTTTGTTGGTCAATCTACAGTAACTATAGAAAATACGCTGTTACAACAAAAATGTTCACCACGTCTCCTTTAAACCTAACAAGACGTATTAGCCTATAATTCAGAAGTGTAACAAACGGGCTAACACATCACAAAAGCATTTATTCTAAATGGCTAATTATTAACTTGATAAACGACTGTGATGTCATTTTGAGGCTATTACAAACTCGAGTGTTAAACTCAAGCAATGATCCTTGGCATAACACGCATGCAAATGGGAGTTTTAATGATAACACATCAAGACGTTCGTGCAAAGGGCATCTTTAATTCGACAACGTGATGTAACACAATTTTAATGTAACATATTACACAATTTCCTTGTAACTAAATTTATGCTTTTTTGTCATTATTTTATGAGTTTTCTCTTTCTCTTAAAGGAAAAGACCACACAAAAATGTAATTATGACAAATGAAAAGAGCATTAATATCTGTGAACCCCGTCACTGAGTTTAGGTCTTTTCACCAAATTAATTGCAGTCAAATATTTTGATTGTACGGGTTTTTTTTTTTACCATATTAATGACGTGGTTCACCAGTGACGTCATAACTACTTTTCTCTGACCCTAAAGCATAAATTTAATGTCATGTCAGCCTTTCCGCACACATGTAAGAAGGGTGAATAACATCCAGAATTAAGCTCAACAACGACTACTTTGGGCTGAAATCTGGGGTTTAATAATGCACCTACAAAATCCCCTGAACGTATTCAAGCAGGGTGTCACTGCATTTTCTCATTATAAAGATATAACAAAGTTGCACGCTGGTGTTTTATGTACATGAATGACTCTGTATCAGCAACTGCTGCATCAGCAGAATACAACTACAGATCGACTGCTACGGTAACATTTTTAAATGTCGCTAACGCGGTTGCTAATAGCAAGATCAATAAACAAAGTGGCGGCTCCTTCTCGGTACATGTGGAAGGGCATGTTGAGTAATCAAAAAAAAAAAAAAAAAAATACTGCTCTAAATGCTAAGTACTGCTCCAAAAATTACTTAATGACAGTATTTAAACCGTAAAATAACAAACATGAAGTTTGTATATTTTACGCACTTAAGCTTCAGATCAGGAAGGAAGCAGCCATTCGGAGCACGAAAGACATAAATCGCCCATTACCGTGAACGTTTGGTAAACAATACCTCTGCTACTACTCTCACGCACGAACAAGCTTTGTGACGTCACTGGTGAACCACACTATCAATGTGGTTCATAAAACCCAGCATACAATCAAAACGTTTGACTGCGTTTAATTTAGCGAAACAAAATCTTAAAAAAGTCAGTGAAGGTATTTTAAGATACAGTTTTTAGGGGTCTTTTCTCTCACCATGACATAACCCATTTTTGTGGTCTTTCCCTTTAAAAGTGTTCAAAATTTTTTTTTTATTACCACTTAGTGATGCTACGTCTTTAGAGCTTCAATGAGAAGGCGAGGAAGAAATACAAGAAAGGGGCTATCCGTCTCCTAATTTTCTGGCCACATGTGATGAATGAATCTTTTCTTATTGGCTTGCAGTTAGTGCTGTTAATTTATTGAGAGAATGTCAGTGGGATTACATAGACAACATAGAAGAAGCTGTTACACCACTGACATTGTGGCATTAAATTAAGGATTGTTCCACAAGTTTTCAGTATTATATTAGCCTTATGCGGTGATATTTGTATTTATTCGCATTTTTTCACTTCAGGTTATAACAGCTGCACAAATAACAAATGTATAGAGTCAACAACTGTATACTGTGGGATACAATGGGATTCACTGCCAGTGGAATCTAGGAGGCAAAACAGACATTCGTGTACCTCAGTGGATCTTTCAAATTCAAAGATTTAACACAAACCGTTAAAGAGCTAAGAAAGTGTATTAAGTAAAGAAATAAGGACGAATTCGTGCAAGAGAAACAGTCAGTAAGTTTCACTGATGACGAATAAACGCAAAGCATATGACGGAGAAAAGTATTTGGCAAAAAAATTTGGCAAAAAGGTTCTTTCTTCATATAGCGTGTTCTGAGGAATCATTATCTCCCGATAGAAGTTAGTCGTTGGACAGGCACACCAAGGGAGAGCGGAATATGCCAACTTTGTAACAAGAATGAAATAGGTGACGAATTACATTATACTGTCTCTTGTCGGTGGTGTAACAACCACACAATAGGCCCAATTATTTCATGCAGGTGTCTGTATTTCACTTTTTTTAGTCACTAATGACATTGCATTGATATGCGAGTTTTCACTCTGATGAAAATTGTTTCGTGGCGACTGTCATACCCGTGAGCTTTGCAGAAGGTTGTTTGTTTCAGTTAGAGTTATTTTCCTTCCCTTTTTTATGAAATATTCCTTGTTCAATTCCACGGTTATGACGTTTGTTCGATGTAACAAGTTCTCCATCCATCCCCTAAAGGAGAATCATGAAATTCCCAACAGAAATGGTGTGTTTCTGTGGGAGTCTGTGTGCATCAACACTGATATGCTTAGCGCGTTGGGCTATCTTTCTGGCGGCATTCATAGTTAGCTGAGAATTGACTATATGTTACACCTCCAATATCCGAAGAATGTTATGTTTTAAAGTCGTGGCATTTACCTGCTTTCTTAACTGACAGAAGGGTAGCTTCAGAATATCCTCGTTATTGTAGAATGACCCTTGCATTCCGTTTGTGCAGCCGATCTAGCATGCCTGGCATGAAGACTGTACGTTTTGTCTTCTGTCAGTGTGGTGAGCATATTGTACATTACATTACGTAAAAAACTACCTCTATCTAATAACTAAAATATTGCACGGTAACTCAAACACTGGTGAGTCAAAAACCTGCTGGTCCTCAGACGTCCACAGTGGGCTACATTGCGAACTGATTAACTGGTAGTTTCACAGTTTAATTAACTTCGAAATATTATGATTTGTACAATGAATTCATACAAAAATTTTAACAAGAAGTGGACAGTTTAATGCCTGCCACTACAATTCAGACACTTTCCAGGGCACGTAATTTAGCCCTCCCCCACGTAAACATTTTGACAACAAAATACATGTGCCGTGCCATGCCGTCTGTTGCCGAAGCTGTCAAGATCAGGGTCGATAACTCTGCAAGGTTCGCATTTTATTCTAGAGGGCGTGTTACAACATGGCAGCCGAAGAGCGTAACATTTATTCCAAAACATTACAGCAGCTAGCACGTTCTTTGGCTGGCCTGAATCCGTCACCATGGGAAAAGGTATATGATGCGAACGTCTTAATAAGGAATTGCAAATGACTGATCTTGTGATCATTCGTAAATCAGAAATGTCAGCCGCTGTCAAGTGCACTGATCTGTCAAACACGAAATCTGGTCACCGAATGTCTGCTCTCAGCAGTTCTGCTACTTCCCAGCACCAGTCTCCCCCTCGGATGACATTCTACCAATATTTAGATACCTCCCGAAAGTAGAGCATTGCTTTTAAGTGCATTTTGTCCGAGCACATGAACAGAGCTCTGTTGCCACAACAAGCATGGTGAGAATGAGCTTGTCCATCTAGACGGACTCAGGGTACCCAAGTAATCACATGGCGTTTCCACTAAGCTACAACGTCATGGGAAGGTCCCATTGACCACTAATGACACAAACTCAGCCACCTACCGTCCGACTTTCACCCGAGAAGTTCGACTCTGCTTCTGTGTTGCATTTTTCTCCTTGATTTGCATGCTTTGCATCCGCTATTTTTTCCAACTCCTAATGCCCACTGTTCAGTCATAATAAACTCAAGCAAATTCTGTTTCTCTTCGTACACATCAGGGTTAGTTGTCTTTGATGAAACTGACCATTCCGATCTAGGGTTCATTAAGTTTTGCCTTAGGAATTTATGCTCAGCTATTTAACATCAACCTTTGCTGCCGTTGTTGCAAACAAATACAAAATACTTCAGGTTTTTATTAAAGAAGATGAAATGTCATGATTGTCTAGATATTGCTCCAAAGAATGAACAACTTGCTGTAACAGAGTAAGTCTCAGTGCCCTAGGGAGATGGAGAAGGGGCGAGTATTGTGCCCATAATGCTTTGCGTTATCAAACATGACACCTTTGTGCATTACCTAGGTCTAGGTGGAGTTAGCTTGAGTTTATTATGACTTAACAGTGGGGAGTAGGGGTCAGAAATTGTAGCTGATGTGAAGGGCCCAGTCTAATGAGAAAAGTGCAACACTGAAACAGAGTGGAACTCATCAAGTGAAAGGCAGGTGACGAAGTTTGCATCATTAGTCTTCAGTGGGACCTTTCCGTGGCGTTGTGGCATAGTGGAAACTGCATGTGATTACTTGGCTAGACTCAGGGTGATATTTTAAACTTCTGACATTC
This sequence comes from Acanthopleura granulata, assembly GCA_016165875.1. Taxonomy (NCBI): domain Eukaryota; kingdom Metazoa; phylum Mollusca; class Polyplacophora; order Chitonida; family Chitonidae; genus Acanthopleura; species Acanthopleura granulata. The sequence goes on along the minus strand of JABBOT010000009.1, from coordinate 4,202,435 downwards.
ATCGCAACCCTGAGTCCATCACCCGCACTCAAAAAAATCGCCGCAGATCTTCGAAGTCGATGGGCATAAGTGGCACTCCAACTCACCCTTTTTGCCCATTTCTGTGCCATTTTCCAGTTGAATCTCGAACCTGTTTTCTTAAGTCACTACCTTTACTGATGAAACTAATTAGCTTGCAGTCTTGTAGTCACATTAACTTTGATAACTTCAAACGTACCAAACAGTTCACTGTTGGCAGCCATTTTAAAAAGTCTCGTATTCTACTCTTGGTCCTGAAATATAACAGAGTTCTGGTTTGTAGATTGCAATCCAAATCTTCATAATACAACCGAGACAGGCATAAAATTTTTTGTTTGTGTCATTTCATTTTGAGTATGGGCAAGTTTGCGTGACATGAGCGCGGACCTCATCGAAAGCAGTTCCATCGACTTCGAGTTGGGAGATCTGCAGTGATTTTTTGGAGTAAAGGTGATGGACTCAGGGTTGCAGTGACTGTCAAAATTTCAAAATAACATCCATATGGATGGACTAAGAATAAGCCTGATAGTTGTTTTTCAACAGTGCATGACCTGAATTCTTTAACTGGTGGATACACTCTGTCGTGGCCATGTTAAAGGCATTGTAACCGTAGGCAGTCACGCATAATTCAGCCCATTTCGTCCCATTTCATGTGTCTGTTTGACATTTGAGACTATACATGTACATGGGCTCTAGGACTGTTTCAAGAGAAAAACTCAGTGAAACACACAGAAACAAAATTAGAACTGAGCTCTATAGTGGGCTGTCGCTGAAGTTGGTAACGTTGAAAGAATGGCACGAATGACTATGGGCATTTGTTTATCTACCATATGACGTGTTCTACTCATGCACAATTATGTGCAACTCAAAACCGCTATCTGACTTATTTTGTTGTACTGTTGTAGTTTGAGCTGTGCTGCCCATTTATGTTTGAAAAGTTTTCACTTACTGATACAATGATCTTGATTACCAACATGTAAGCCAGATAGCAGTTTTGATTACGCATGATCAGGATTCTTTTGCTATTGGATAAACAAACCCTCATGGCTATGTTAAAGCATTATAATCCTAGGCAGTCACACACATTTGCCATGCCCATTTTGTGCATTGTATGTGAGTCTTTGTGACACTCTGTGACACATTCTGCTCATGTGGAATTATACGCAACTTGAAACATCTAGTTTGCTTATTCCAAGGACATGGGTGAATAGATTAAAATGGAAATATGACAGTTGAAACCTTGATAGCGCCATTATTTGGCATGAAATTGATGAGAGTTATGGAGCAGGCCCATAAAATCATGACATTCAGTGATTCATTTTGACACTGAGGCTATTGATGTTGGATGTCGTCGGAAAAAAGAAAATTCAGAAGGCGAATTTGACACCTAAAAGTTTGGGTGTCAAACTTATACATGCAGCGTAGAGTAGGAGACAGGTGATATTTTGAGAGATTTCTGAGATAGCGTGTTGTGAATGTGGGAATTTCCTACATGTACCTTATTTGTTTATGTTGTATTTGTACGTACTGAGGCAGGCAGGGTATGTGACACATACCAGTATCACATATGACACATGACCTGAACACCTGCAACGTACCTCATGGTGTCTTATGCTTCCATTCAACTCTTCAGCAGATGTTGAGTTCCTTTTGGACAAGACAAACCATGCCATGTTTTTGATTTATTTATTTCATTATTTCACTGTTGTTTGATACATTGACATACTCAACACTTTACCTTTTACCATTCAGTCATTTGGTTTAATGGTCTTTTTTTTAACATACTATGTTTTAACATAGGCTTTTTTCTTTTAAAACGAGCCCGATTGCAAGGCAAAATCTTATTCAAGGGATGTTGCAGATATTGCTACTTCGCACTAAGTTTTTGACATCATGGTGATGACATTTTTATTTTTGGTATGTTTTTGGCTACAGGTCAGTCGACTTATTTCCCTTTGCCCAGCAGAGAACTTGAGAGGAGGATTCTGTTTGGACCAAAGAGGCCAAGATGCCATCATTGCACTGGGAATTTACTTCCTGGAATCTGGATTACAGGTTAGAGTGATGGTCTGATGAAGCATGATTATCTCCCCTTATTCTGGCACCCATGCACTGTGTTTTTAAACATCTCTCTTAAAATCCAAGATATGTGGTCCCCATTACTGAAGTTTCTGAGCCCATTCTCTCCTGGTGAGCCTCCGTGAGCAATTTCTGAATTTGATTAATCTCCATCAGCTGTGCCATCAGCAGAAGCATGACTTCAAGGATTCAGTATTGCTTTATACAAACGCATTTTATTTTGTACTAAAATGTTAATTTGATGTTAATGTTTGATTGTTAATGTTAATGTATTGTGTTTCCAGTACAAAGAGAAGATACTACCGTACTTATTGAATATACTGCAGAGCCTAGTGAAGGCGCAGTGGGTGGATCACCTGAGAGGGATGACCAGTCATGGTGAGTGGTGTGCAGCTACTGAGATCAAACAAGCCAAAGGTTACCAGGCTTAATTCTTCATTATTTCCCTCTCTTTATGTTCTTCATATCTTTATGTTTGCTATAAAACATATATATAAAATATATTCTTTGAATTATTATTGGGTGGATCAACTTACAAACTAATCTAGAAACTTAGATGCCACGTGTTTCCATTCTGAAAAAAATAAGTAAATTTACGCAACAAATCCACATATATAAACTGGTTATAATATCGTAAAAAATTTACCCTGACAATAATGGATGTAATCATGATTGAATATTTGTTTATCTATTTCATCTTTGGAATAGGCAATTTACAGGTCATTGAGAGCCTTGTGACAAGTTAGCAATCCTGAAAGTGAAATGAATGAAGTGTTGAGGTGTTGATTTACTGTAATCACATCAATTTGTTGTAACTTTCTACCTGTATAGTGCATTTAGTAGTGTTGTTTTGAAATTTTGTCTTGTAAAAAAAAGCCCGTTCACCTTTTGTATTTTTCTCTTCTGCATTTAACAGTGTTACCTGTAAGTGAGAACTTCACATTTTGCCTGACCACTATTTTAAGTGATGTGGCTCACAGAGATCCAGACTTTAAGGAACAGGTGTGTTGAAGGAGTGTCGTAATGGTGAACAAAATAAGCACCCAAGTATGAACACGAAATATGAAAGTGTGTAAAAGTGGGCAAAATATATTTTCACTTCAGTGAGAAACCTACTGCGCATGAATGTAATGTAGGACTTTATTAGTTGAATGATATTATTATACCGTTTATTTATGAATGTGTGTAGGTGTTTTACCTTACTGTTTACTGTGCTGAATAAGCTGTCTTGTTTGCTAGGCTGGTTAAGTGAATGCAAAGAAGGAACCAGACAGAGCCATGAGAAACCATCCCATGTGGCAGAGTACTGAAAAACTCTCTTGACATAAATCATGCAGGCTGAATTTCCTTCCTGGAGAACTCATGTAGGTGGCTGCGTGTTATTTTATGTGGGAGTGAATTATATATAAATAATACGCTGGTGTTTTATTTGTTTCCCAAAGGTACTTACTTCCCAGCTAGACTTACTACAGCTCCTCACCAAGCTGTGTGTTGGGGTGCACGACATACCACAGGGTGAGTATAGTCCTGCCTCCATGTATAATGGGACCATGTAATTTGTTGTGTTTGTGTATGTTTACGCAAAGAGCATGTATGGATGTAGTTTAGAAATATTTAATAAGGTTTGCAGGTGTGTTACTTGATTTTAGACGGGTTACTACGTGTATGTCAGACACTGCGGTTGTACATCTTCATGTGTTAACCAATACGGTATAATTTTTACAACTGACAATTTCTACTTTTCAGTAAGTAATAGAAGATTTACATCAAATATTTACTGATTTGAAAGGATAACTATTCCCATGTGTCAGTTATTGGTAATTGGTATTATGAGGAACCCAGAACAAAGACAGACTTGACTGACAAAATGAGATTTAGAAACAAAAGTTGGATCATCATTATGGATAGATCCACCACATCCAATATCCCACCACCACTTGTCATCACATTGTTATTTTGCATTCCATTCACGTTGAAAGCAATTTTGACATTGCATCACAGAAAGGTTTGACCTTCATAACCAATGTGTGGGACATCTGATTAACCCACGTGCAACAATACTGATTTCGATTGGTTAGTTGTATGTTGTTTGGAAAGGTCTGTTAGAACCCTAAAACTGCCAGATGTAATACATTACATCTGGCCTGTACAAAAGAGAAGCAGATTTTATGACCCATTGAACAGCAGTTCCCTCTGCCTACATGAATAACAGTACTAGTCATATACATGGATTTTTATGGCCCCTTGTGTTGTTATTTAAATCATTAGCGGACGAATGACCTCGGTGGCCTGGCAATTAGTATGTACGCCTCAGGGTTGAGAGGGCAATCTTAGGTCAGGTCATAATCGAATACTTTAGAAATGGTTCTTATTTCTGCTTCGCCTGACACACAGCACTGATAGGTCAGAGCAAGGAAACAGGACTGATCGGCTCGTCGTCAGTTTAATGTGACTGAGTGGGGTCTCATGTTTGGCGTCTTCGGCGTGATGCTCCAGTAGCGACAGCACCTTGGCAGCATGGACTCTCCCTGCCATAAGAAGACGCAGTATAAACATTCTAAGGTTTCCTCATCATCATTTTATTCAAAAATTGTTGAGTACGAAGAAAAATTCCAGCATACCTACATACATGAACATACGCCCGAACATTCAAGGATATATTTTGATTAAAATTGGCAGAATGCATTACTGTCCCATGTGGTAGAAAATTTTCTTCCCATTGTGGAGGGTTGGTGCACCCAATTGAGATGTTAAATTAATTTATCTGTGAGAGTTTATGAACCCTGTTGGTTGAAGCCTTCACATTCTCACATCAGATTTCTGACATAAGATTTACGACTTTCTTATTTTGCAGATACATTGGCCAAGGTGATTATACCAGTGCTGCTAGGTCTGGCTCGTGCCATTGGTCGATCCTCAGACGAAGACATGCCCCTTATCAGCCACCTGTATCCTCCCTCCCATGTCGTCACGCCCAAATTGCGCAACATAGTCCGTGAAGAGGAGGTGCGAAAGAAGAAATCCTTCAGCACTTTTCGTCCGATTTTGCCGAGGACCATGTCCTCGAACATCCTTGTCCCTGAGAGTCCTCCGGGCTCGGCCAGCTCCATTGGGTTTTTTTGTGACACTCTGCGCCAGGAACGCTCCCCCTCCCCCCTGGTGGCACCCTCTAAGGGAGAACAGGCTGAGGATTCACTCGATGCTTCCGTATATTATTTTAACCAGGTGGGCTCAAGTTTTACGAGGACAAAGGCCTGGGGCTTTGAAATCATCCCTGAACAGGACCATCTGGAGTTCTCCAGCAATCAGCTACAGACCATCCTAAGTATGGTAAGCTTCATGTTAAACAGGTTGCACATTTTGTGCATGATATATTTAGTCCCTCTGGCTTGTGGGAAAGGTTAGTGAGAAGTCTTCTCTTAACACACTGACGTAGCATGTTGCATTTCAGGGGCAGGTTCGTGAAGCGCTCGTAACTAAGTTATCCATCTACTACCATGACAGTGTATGTTGTAGACATGTAAAGTGCTCTTATCTGTGAGGGCTATTTAACACTACATATGCATCGTGAAACTGGTCCCAGGATATTGATTTATTAAAGGCTACAGGTATATGTAAGAGAAAACATCACCCCCTCCCCCATTATCAGGGTAACCTTGTCATGTGATGGTTTCAACTAAAGCACCAACATTCTTGTGTGGATGAAAATCATGTCGTAATCCATTGTTTTATTTTACAATTGCTTCTTCCTCCTACGATTAGTGTGGGAGGAAGAAATCTCAAAGGCTAATTTTACCAACACTTGCATGGAGATGTACAGTGTGTACACATTAAGTGTTCCTTAAAAGAAAAGACTACGTTAGACCAAATGTAAATATGGATCGATAAAGAATCATATTCATAGTTCAAAAAAACATCTGTTTTTATTTTTGTGATGCATGATGACAGAGATATCGCAGTTCAAAGAAAGGAAAAATGCCAATGTGGTGAAAATTGAATGGTCCGCCACACCTTCAGTTTTAACCAATCGAGGGCGTGATATTTCTAACACCCGAGAAGACATCTGTCTCTGCTGTAACGTCACCGCTACCTAGTACACCACTTTGCCATATAGAAGTAGTGTGAAATCACCTGTTTTCCTTGAGACTACAAGACAATTCTGATATACTATAAAGCCATTTTCAACGAGAAAGTGGTAGTGGAATACATCTGGGGTTATTTCCCAATTAGGAGACCACAGTGCATGGCTTTTAATTGTAATAATGAAGTAGACCTTACTTTGCACACAAATGAGTCTCTCGCCCCTAATACTGAAGAGAGTAGGGTATGGATGACACAACATCATGTTTTTCATTTCTCTAAAATGGCATATCTCGTGGCTTCAAAAGAATTCCACATTAAAATATGATTTATAGATTTAGCAAGCACGTCATAGAAAAATGCCAATGCCCATTTAGGTCTGTGTGGATCCCCCTTCTGAAATGACTTTGGTTATATATTCTATTGTCTTTTCTGTTAAGTGTTTTATTGTTTGAACCTGCAGGCATTCGTGGGTTTTTCCCATGGAATCTTTGGTTTCCTCCCACCATGATGCTGGCCGCAGATGTATCAGTGACATATTCTTAAGTATGGTGTAAAACACCAATCAAATGAATAAATAAATAAATTATGTTGTTGACGCTGTTAACATGCAGCTGATGTGTTATTTTCTGCTTGATTAAATACTAACCATTGTTTCTCTGTTTTTTGTCTTTCTGTATGTGCAGTCCAAGAAACTGTTAAACAAGGAGGTTTTGAAGAACCTGGACACAATAGCTCATGAGTTTTCTACGGTAAGATTCTCTTTGAATACTTCAAGACATTTTACGTCTGGAGGATCTGATTTTGTATCAAGACCTTTCCAATGCTTTAGGCCATCACACACTTGTGTATTTTACTGCTTGTATTGTAAATATTGTATTTTCCTTGAATTCCTGATGCTCCCCATACCAGCTATCATAAATTGTCTCTGTTGTCAAAAGATTAAAAACCTGCATTCAAACTTGCCCTTAAACAAGTAAAAAAGGATGAAGAAATAGGGTATTCATTTCTTAGCAAGACTGTTTATCTTGAGACGAAGCTGGTTGTTGTAACATCAATGATTTTCTTCTTCTCTGCCTGTTCCCACAGCGCGATAATGGGCGACATTTTCCGTACCAGACTTTCAGTGAGACAGTAACCTTGGTGATTGTCACCCTCCTCAGAGACATACTGGAGCATGAGAAAGGTGGGTCTGTCACGTGAGCAATGAATGATTCATGAGAGGGATTCAGACTACATTATCCAGAGTTCTCCATGCCATGTATAGTTTAGTTGGTTCAGGCTTGGCCTGGGACAGGGAATTTGTAGATTGCCCCTATCTCCCTGCTCATGGGGCCTTAGTGACATTAACAGCTTGTCTGTTGTGTCCAGCATTGGATGAACACCACTCGTCTTCCTCTAATGTGGCAAGCATATGTTTATGCTACAATTACTTACGGAAAAATCGTCAATAAATTCCTAAGGGTTGCTGGGTTACGCCTTGTACTCCAGCTTCCCCCACCCATAAAACTGATCGCGATCATGTGAAAAACACGTGAAAAAGTCAGTATTGCCTTAATTGTCAAAGGACTTAATAAGTATTTTTTATCTCAACCTAACTTTTTTGCATATACATGCAGATCTCCCCGCCCCATTCGCTAAGGATGTGCAGGACTTTGTGAAGGACCTGTACCTGTCAGGTATGACGGAGCTTCAGGAGAGTCACCACCGGGGGAATGAGGGTAAACGCTGGTCCCTGGACCCCTACGAGCTGACGGTGGCCAGTAATGCTGCCTGTATAGAGCTGCTGTTCTGGGCCATCAGGGAAGAGTCAGGTCAGTGTCTGATTTGCTACTCTACAAAAGCCTTCAGTTTTTCTTGTGTTATGTCTTCAGCAAGTTTTATGTTGTAAAATTTTGGAACAGGTAATATTTTTGTGCGTCCAAACCTGTAAATCGGTGCCTGACTTTTTGAAAACACCCCTTTATGTGAAAGTGGTATGACCCAAGAGATCGGTGTCCATTAGTAATATATAAGTTGGACAACATGGCCATACCACTTCGTCCAAAGGGGTGTTTTCAAAGTGTTAGGCATATTTTGAAGTTTGTATATGTATAAGTTTTTCTTGCTGTCAGCAAGGGATGTTACAGACCTAAATTTTTGCAAGTTTAAGAATTAAATGATGCCAACACAGACACACCAGAGCATGAGTAATGGACTTCGCTGGAAAAAGTTATTTTCAGTACATAAAGTTACAGTAAATATTCTGAACTGGACTTGAGTTTGAATTCTAAACACTTCATTTATTGCAAGCAGAAAGAGACCAATTTTGTGTAAATCCTTATGTCCCTTTGCTACAGCTGTTTCCAGAGGTTGAAGTATATTGTCACAATGTGTGTTATTATTGTTTGTGTTAGGCTGAAGGGTTTGGTATGATTAACATCCCTGTGTTATTGTTACCATCAATCTGTTGTTGATTACAGAGGCTGGAGGGTTTTGTGTGATTAATATCCCTGTGTTATTGGTACCATCAGTCTGTGGTTGATTACAGAGGCTGAAGGGTTTTGTGTGGTTAATATCCCTCTGTTATTGTTACCATCAGTCTGTGGTTGATTACAGAGGCTGAAGGGTTTTGTGTGGTTAATATCCCCGTGTTATTGTTACCATCAGCCTGTGGTTGATTACAGAGGGTAAAGGGTTTTGTGTGGTTAATATCCTTGTGTTATTGTTACCATCAGTCTGTGGTTGATTACAGAGGGTGAAGGGTTTTGTGTGGTTAATATCCTTGTGTTATTGTTACCATCAGTCTGTGGTTGATTACAGAGGCTGAAGGGTTTTGTGTGGTTAATATCCCTGTGTTATTGTTACCATCAGTCTGTGGTTGATTACAGAGGGTAAAGGGTTTTGTGTGATTAATATCCTTGTGTTATTGTTACCATCAGTCTGTGGTTGATTACAGAGGCTGAAGGGTTTTGTGTGATTAATATCCCTGTGTTATTGTTACCATCAGTCTGTGGTTGATTACAGAGGGTAAAGGGTTTTGTGTGATTAATATCCCTGTGTTATTGTTACCATCAGTCTGTGGTTGATTACAGATGGTAAAGGGTTTTGTGTGGTTAATATCCCTGTGTTATTGTTACCACCAGTCTGTGGTTGATTACAGAGGCTGAAGGGTTTTGCGATATTATTATCCCTGTGTTATTGTTACCATCAGTCTGTGGTTGATTACAGAGGCTGAAGGGTTTTGTGTGGTTAATATCCCTGTGTTATTGTTACCATCAGTCTGTGGTTGATTACCGAGGCTGAAGGGTTTTGTGTGATTAATATCCCCGTGCTATTGTTACCATCAGTCTGTGGTTGATTACAGAGGCTGAAGGGTTTTGCGATATTATTACCCCTGTGTTATTGGTACCATCAGTCTGTGGTTGATTACAGAGGGTAAAGGGTTTTGTGTGGTTAATATCCTTGTGTTATTGGTACCATCAGTCTGTTGGTGATTACAAAGGCTGAAGGGTTTTGTGTGATTAATATCCCTGTGTTATTGTTACCATCAGTCTGTTGGTGATTACAGAGGCTGAAGGGTATTGTGTGGTTAATATCCTTGTGTTAATGTTACCATCAGTCTGTGGTTGATTACAGAGGCTGAAGGGTTTTGTGTGGTTAATATCCTTGTGTTATTGTTACCATCAGTCTGTGGTTGATTACAGAGGCTGAAGGGTTTTGTGTGATTAATATCCCTGTGTTATTGTTACCATCAGTCTGTGGTTGATTACAGATGGTAAAGGGTTTTGTGTGGTTAATATCCCTGTGTTATTGTTACCATCAGTCTGTGGTTGATTACAGAGGCTGAAGGGTTTTGTGTGATTAATATCCCTGTGTTATTGTTACCATCAGTCTGTGGTTGATTACAGAGGGTAAAGGGTTTTGTGTGGTTAATATCCTTGTGTTATTGGTACCATGTCTGTGGTTGATTACAGATGGTAAAGGGTTTTGTGTGATTAATATCCCTGTGTTATCGTTACCATCAGTCTGTGATTGATTACAGAGGGTGAAGGGTTTTGTGTGGTTAATATCCCTGTGTTATTGTTACCATCAGTCTGTGGTTGATTACGGAGGGTGAAGGGTTTTGCGATATTATTATCCCTGTGTTATTGTTAGCATCAGTCTGTGGTTGATTACAGAGGGTAAAGGGTTTTGTGTGGTTAATATCCCTGTGTTATTGGTACCATCAGTCTGTTGGTGATTACAAAGGCTGAAGGGTTTTGTGTGATTAATATCCCTGTGTTATTGTTACCATCAGTCTGTTGGTGATTACAGAGGCTGAAGGGTTTTGTGTGGTTAATATCCCTGTGTTATTGGTACCATCAGTCTGTGGTTGATTACAGAGGCTGAAGGGTTTTGTGTGATTAATATCTGTTACCATCAGCCTGTGGTTGATTACAGAGGGTAAAGGGTTTTGTGTGGTTAATATCCCTGTGTTATTGTTACCATCAGTCTGTGGTTGATTACAGAGACTGAAGGGTTTTGTGTGATTAATATCCCTGTGTTATTGTTACCATCAGTCTGTTGGTGATTACAGAGGCTGAAGGGTTTTGTGTGGTTAATATCCCTGTGTTATTGGTACCATCAGTCTGTGGTTGATTACAGAGGGTGAAGGGTTTTGTGTGGTTAATATCCCTGTGTTATTGTTACCATCAGTCTGTGGTTGATTACAGAGGGTAAAGGGTTTTGTGTGGTTAATATCCCTGTGTTATTGTTACCATCAGTCTGTGGTTGATTACAGAGACTGAAGGGTTTTGTGTGGTTAATATCCTTGTGTTATTGTTACCATCAGTCTGTGGTTGATTACAGAGGGTAAAGGGTTTTGTGTGATTAATATCCCTGTGTTATTGTTACCATCAGTCTGTGGTTGATTACAGAGACTGAAGGGTTTTGTGTGGTTAATATCCTTGTGTTATTGTTACCATCAGCCTGTGGTTGATTACAGAGGGTAAAGGGTTTTGTGTGGTTAATATCCCTGTGTTATTGTTACCATCAGTCTGTTGTTGTTGATTACAGAGGCTGAAGGTCTGTGTGTGCGGCTGACAGAGAAGATCAACACTCACACAGAGAAAAGGTTGCTGCTCTCACACATGCCTCTTCTCACCGTTGCTCTTGAGGTGTGTCATTAACTGCGCTCTGAACTGTAAACTGCATCTCATAGTGAAGGCTTACACCTGTAGGGTGTATTGCCAGCAGCCTGTGAATCTGTCGCCTTCCAGGGAAGCACTTGCGACTCAGAAACTGGTTAAGGCTGGCTTATGTTACGGTCACGTCATTCTTTAAGGGATGTGGAGATAAACATAGCAAAACATGGGATACACAGGACAGTAATATTCTAGTTATTCAGTTTGAAGGTTGTAAACAGAGTGACAAAACAAAAGTGATTCACTTTTATTTGTAAAGTAAGGCGGACAAAAAGCCCATTATCCATTGTACTGATTGACACCTGCAATTAAAGATGTGCCGGAATGATGACAATGGAGTAACTTGGTAAGCTTTGCTTTTTTATTCCCCTCACCGGTGAAAGGAAGGGATATTAATTAAGGTTTTTCTCCAGTCTATCCGTCACACTTTACTTTCTCTGCACTTACCGCATTGGCTGATAAAATTGATAAAATTTTGCTTGCAAGCTCGTTTTGTCCAACATGAAATAGAGCTCAAAAAACCTTCTCGGTTCACATATAAGTTTTGCATACTTAGTAAGGGAAATGACTCTGAATCTACTTGTATTCCCCAGGCATTAGGTAAACTGGCTGAGAAGTTCCCCAATCTGGCTTCGCTGATGATAGCTTCGTTACGGGATTTTCTCATCAGTCCCTCACCCATTCTGAGCAAGCTCAGCAAGTATCTGAGCTCTTCAGGCGATGGAGGTATAAAAATCACGGTGACGGATGAAAACAGAGTAGGGGGAAGCAGTTGTAACGGCCCAAAGAGCAAACTTCACGCGGCCCTGGAGAACATACGAGATACGGCTATCATGAATATCTGCAGGTTTGAAGGTTTCATACACGTGCATAGTCAGTTACCATTGTATATATAAATGGAAGGTGTCGTTATGTCTTGGTACTACTATACATGTAGTTAGGATAATCTTACTGGATGAGTTGGGATAGGCTATAGCTGAGTGGTTTAACATGCTTGTCCTTCAATCTGAACGTGCTGGTTCAGATTTTCTGACCTCCACCATTCTCGGGGTTTCGGTGGCAATAAGAGGCAAACAACGCTCATGGAGCCTTCTAAATTCAAGGCGGTCTCACACAAAGTCACATCTACTCAGTACACTTTCCAGAAGAGCAATTTAGTTTGCGTGCTGAGAAAATGCTGTTGTAAAACAACTGGAGATAACCACCATCCCATTTGGCACAGTTTTTCGTATCAAAAATGCCACAACTTGCTGTTATGGAATCACCTTCCAAAGTTACAAAGGCTTTTATTAGATATTGGTGTGATTGATCGTATTCTGAGAAGCTGAAATTTAACATTTTGGAAGCAATCTGTTGTTGTGTTTCCTCAGGTGATCATCAGCCCTTCACAAGCGAGTTCAAATTTTTTCCGATGCGCTCCTTAGGCCCGTTCAACACTGATTTGAATTGTCAAATTTTTTCCCTGCACTAGGCAAAGTTGCGACTGTTCTCTGCGTCACATCTTGGTTTCCTCTATCAGAAAAGAGCGGGCTGCTTTAATATATAAACGAAATAATCTTGAGTACATGTGTAACTCTAATCAACACCCCACTGAATTTGGCCATGTTTTGCTTGCAGGGCATTACAGGCTGGTCTGCAGACGGATCCTGACTGTGTTCAGGCCTTCCTGGCCTCCGTCTCTAGCAGGTTGTACAAAGCAGAGATGAGTGACAGGTAAGACGGCCAATCACAGATGACTAGCTTGTTTTAGCCACACCTTCTATCCCGTTTGAGCCACACTCAGCTGTATTGCCACCATCTTTCCCATCTATTCTTGATTGTGAATACTGAACCTAAGATATTACATGACATGAAATACACGTTCACAAGCCCACTACATAAACGAGACAATGTTTACAAGTATATTACATTTCACCACACAATGTTTACAAGTACATTACATAAACCACATGATGTTTACAAGTACATTACATAAACCACATGATGTTTACAAGTACATTACATAAACTACACAACATTTACAAGTCCATTGCATAAAAAAGAATTCATCATTTCATCCTAGAAGCACACAAAATATTTAGCAACAAAAAATATAGAGAATTTCTGGCTCATCTTAATTGATTTTATCATTTCAAAAAATGTATGTGTGGAATGTGAAGAACAAATAATCTGAGCTCGCGGAAGTCCTGTGAAATCTGTGAGCAGTTGTCACATTGACAGTTTTATTGAATGTGTACTATTTTCTGTACTTATCAGCAGAGCAAAAAGCAGAATTTCTTCACAGTTTTTCCAGTGTCTTACAGTTGGTTCATGTTCAAGCAAAGCTGTAGAGACGTTGTACAATGTTATATTAAAGAGAAAGACCACACAAAGTTGAAGTTATGGTGAGTGAAAACACCATTAAAACTGCGTCTGAAAATACCTTCACTGAATTTTTTGGATATTTTTTTCTTTTTTTTTCACTAAATTAAAAGAAGTCAAATGTTTTGATTGTATGGTGGGTTTTAGTAACCCTATTGATAATGCTGTTCACCAGAGACATGACAAAACTTTTTGTGCACCTTCATGTTCAGCTCTGGGTGAAATTCTTATGCAGAGTATTTCTGTAATGTGTGCCTGTGTATGGAAAAGATTCTGCTTTAGGACCAGAGAAAAGCTGGTGTGAAGTCGTTGGTGAGCTACACACATAATCAGTATGATCCTTGAAACGCCAACATCAAAACATTGCATTTAAATTGGTGAAAAACAAAATCTAAAAAATTCAGTGAAGCTGTTTTCAGATATAGCCTTTTCACTCACCATAACTTCATGCTTGTTTACTCATGTGGATAAAATCAGTCAGAAAAGTAGTTGTTTAAGTGGATATTCCACATTGAGGAATGCTGTTATAATGATAAATTCATATCTATATTGTATTTTACTGTATACATATTCCACATGAAATTGGTGTTTTGATTTACTGAATATTATACGTATAATCGCGTACCCCTGGATTCAGCACAGGTGATTTACCTGAAGACATTAAATTTCACATTGCCAAGCATGACTGATAGGCGTGAGCACAGTATACCTGGATGACATATTATACCTGTGTTAAATCTATAGCATGCCTATATCATAAGCATAACCATTAATGTCTAATATGGTTAAGAAGACACCAATTTGCCTCGCAGATATAAAGTAATTAATGTTCATGTTTTGCCAGTAGCTGCATGCTGATGACTGAGAGGGCTTTACTTTCAAATAATTTTGTAACAGGTTTCTAAAAGAAAGTTGCATATACTTGTACATGTATGTGAATTAATTTTGGAATGAATTTACCATATTTTACACACAGGTATTTTGTTTTGACAAAGGCGAATGTGTTTGACTTCTTAACGATCTAGTGGAGAGACTGTACTTCACCTGAAGTTTGACCCATTATAGTGCACTTTCAGGAACTCACAAAAGTCATGAAATGAGGGTTTCAATGCTAATACATAAGTCTTTCTGATAAGAAATTTTAATCAAACCTCAACCGAAACTCTTAATCATGTTAGGTGGCCCTATAAGATGGAATCAAGCTAAATGTGTCACTTGAAGTAAAAGCTAAACTTCAGGTGAAAGACAGTGTGGTGGTGAAAATATTTAAATTTAAATTTAAATTTGAAACTAAAGCTCATCTTCCAGTTTTCTGCTAGAGGCTGCATGCATATCATACATCTAATAACCAGATGACCTCCTGAAAAAGATTTACATGTTACTTTGATCACGTACATGAAACCTTGAGCTGAAATACGCACTGAAATACATGTATGTGCTTGCAGTTTTTCTCTATAACAAAATGTGCAAGCAGTAGTGGAGGGCCTGGGCCATATTGCATTTATTGCTTTCAGCTTATTTTTATATGGTATTGATATTTCCACAGATATAAAGTTCATCCTCAAAGCTTTTGTATTTGTCCCTCTACATGCAGATTTACGTGCGTGTCTTGTGTGACATATGTCAATGTGCGTGATGTATGTTTTGTGGAATGTCATGTAAGTGGTGTTTGTCCATGTGAATGCATGTGTCATTGATGTCCTCTCTGTCTGTGAAAACAGTAATACACGTTGGGCTGATGTGTCCGCAATTTGTATTGTACACACAAAGAGACTGGAAGTTAATCTGTGTGTCATAATTCTGCTGAATTACTTTCATGATATAATTTTATATTACATATATTCCACTGTTGCGTGTGTGATGTACTTTTTGTTGTTGTTGTGTGTGTGTGATATTTTGTCTGTCCAAGTTGCTGTTTCGTGTTTGTGATGTATTGTGCTGTTGCATGTATGTGATGTGTTATCTGTCCTGTGTGCTGTTTTGTGTCATGAATTGTGCTGTTGCATGCGTGTGATATGTTATCTGTCCTGTGTGCTGTTTTGTGTCTGTGATGAATTGTGCTGTTGTATGTATGTGATGTGTTATCTGTCCTGTGTGCTGTTTTGTGTCTGTGATGAATTGTGCTGTTGCATGTATGTGATATGTTATCTGTCCTGTGTACTGTTTTGTGTCTGTAATGAATTGTGCTGTTGCATGCGTGTGATATGTTATCTGTCCTGTGTACTGTTTCGTGTCTGCAATGTGTTGTGATATTGCATGAGTTTTACATATTTTTGTCCCATGTTGTGTTGCATGTGTGTGATATATTTTTTGTCATATGTGCTGTAGGATAGAATCAGTGACATCTTCGGGGGAGGCAAATTGGCGTCGCCTTAGGAATGTGTTATCATTCCTCAGATCAACTACAGGGAAAGCCGTGGAGCCGCATGATCTAGAGAGGCATCTATATGTTTACACTCTTGATTCACTTCTCCTGCTGCATGACGGGTTGTGGGGACTTCAAGCAAGCGAGATGGCATCTGAGAGCTTCACACATGCATGATGATCCCTGAAAGCTTCATGAAAGCACATTGGGCCCTGAGGCCTTCACACACATATGAAGGGGCCTTGAGAGCTTCACACAAGCATGATGGGCCTTGAGGGCTTCACACAAGCGTGATGAACCCTAAAGGTTTCATGGAAGCATGATGAGCCTTGAGGGCTTCTTGCTAGCAAGATGGACCCTGAGGACTTCATGCAAGCACGATGGGCCCTTAGGGCTTCTTGCAAGCAAGATGGGCCCTGAAGGCTTCAAGCAAATACTAACAACACTCACTAGTAAGCTAAGTGTGCACAAAATAGTATGTGTGTGTGTGTGCAGTACCACTAACATATTGATCATTCATGGTGCCAGCTTGGCATGCACATTGTTTGAAGTAAGATATATTTCGTTGCACATGTGTGAAATATCAATAAAAGGTATTTAAAACTGGTCTGGTTTCTCATGCTTTTGCCATGGCTTGCTGATTTGAATAAACACAATGGTTGTTGGCTTTCCACCATTCATTGACTTCACATTACCTGCATTCATTCACTTCTTGTTGCATCTTCTGCATTCATTCAAGCCTTATGTCTTGAATTCTTTCATGTCACATGCCTCTCCTGAAGATGACAAGTAAAACTTAGTTGAAATATCGAGAACGTCAACCATGCGTTACATTTCTTTATTCGGAGTTTCTATGCTTTTGCACTTTGCTAAGCTAGTTGGTGGATCAACAAGATTAAGGTCACATGCTCTGATTGACTCATGTACAGAGCCTGCATTCATTTAGATCACATCCCATACATTCACTTCACATTGTTTGCATCCATTGACATCATATTGCTTGTATTCAGGCAATTCATATTACATGGGTTCATTCACTTCACATTCCATGCATTTATTTATTTGACTTTGCTTGCATTCGTTCACTTCACAGTGCCTGCATTCATTCACTTCATATTGCTTCGATTCATTCACTTCATGTTGCTTTCATTCATTCACTTCACATTGCTTGCAGTCATTCACTTCACTTGCATTCATTCACTTCACATTGTCTGCATTCAAACACTACATATGACATAAATTCATTGACTTCACATTTTGTGCATTCATTTACTTTACATTGGTTGCATTCATTCACTTCACTTTGCTTGCATTGTTTCACATCACATTTCTTGCCTTCATTCATAACATACTACTTGCATTCATTGACTTCTCATCTATCTGCTTGTTTGATGAGTATAATCTAATTGTTAACCTGTTAACCAGCTGGTGATAT
Source organism: Acanthopleura granulata (assembly GCA_016165875.1). Classification (NCBI taxonomy): domain Eukaryota; kingdom Metazoa; phylum Mollusca; class Polyplacophora; order Chitonida; family Chitonidae; genus Acanthopleura; species Acanthopleura granulata. The sequence continues at coordinate 4,184,932 of JABBOT010000009.1, read as the reverse complement.
TCATACCCTTCATAATGCCAAGCGTTTGAAACTGATCAGTCAGACTTAGGTGCAAGTTCACAAGACAAATATAACTTCAGGTAAAGTGTCGTTGTTGTGGAAGCCTTTCCATTTAGGCATGAATAGTTATGATTAAGTAATCATCTGAATGCAGCTCATGCATGTGCAGTCTTGAATTTAGCATGATTTGATATTGCCTGACAGTAATAATAGGTATTAACTGGACAAACAAACAAAGCCTTCTTGCTAGATTGCTAGAGTGGTAGGGTGTATTGACAGCAAATCCTTATGTCAAGTCTGAAGTTAGTCTGAATCTCATTTGCTTTGGGAATTTTTGCGTTCAGCCAAAAATTTTTCTAAACGTTCTGATTGATTCATTCACAGAATGAAAATTATAGATGGTCTTTCACTAACTGCAACATTGGGTCAAACTTTAATAGACTTAATTGTAGCTCAGTTTCTTAACATGTGAAAAAATCACTAAGTAAATAGTTTTTTATAATATTTTGATGTGGATTTTACACTCAGTTGATATAGACTGGCTGAATGGTTCGCTTGCTTTGAACAGACAGGAAACACTTCACAATTTATGCTTTAATGAGTTTATTTTCAGTCCTTATTTGATATGGACTAGCTCAAAATTAACTTTATTCAAATAGAGAACTTTATTCAAATAGAATTCAGTTTCTTGTGTTTGCTCACGTCAGACTGACACCCCCCCCCATCGCTTTCCCCCAATAACAGCCGACATTTTAAAACAAATTTAAGTAAATTCCACAAGGTCTTGCTTTCATGCGATGAATGTATTCTACACTACAAAACTCAAGCCCTTTAATGAGGATTTTTTTAACTTAGCATCAGACTTTTATGTTTCATATAATCAAGACATAACGTAAGATTTTCCCGTCATTAATCCATTCCGTATGTAACAGGTATGTATATTCTAAGTGCAAATGTATAAAATCTTTTGCATGGCGGCTATTTAGCTTATTAACTGCAGAATGCCATGGGCATATTTACCAGCTAATGTGTCGAACTGTAGGACATGACGGTGCACGTACATGTGGAGAGGTCACAAATAATTTGCAGGTCAAGTCCTTAAGGGATGATTTAACAAACAGAGAACATCTCTGTCAGTGTACTTAACATTTTGGATGTTGTAGGGAGTCCACGCTGATTTCAACCAACACTATCCTGGTTCTGGGGCACGTCGCCGTGGCGCAGAAGGACAACCCCAAAACAGTTGCCTCTGTGCTGCAGATCTTCCAGCAGAGGTTCTGCTCCCCTCCGTCACAGCTTGACATTCTCATGGTGGATCAGCTGGGCTGTATGATCATGGCTGGATGTGTGAGTTAGTCATGTAGCTCTGTAGCTCCATAGTAGGACATTCTCATTGTGAATCAGCTGTGTTGTGCCATCATGGCTGAATGTGTAAGTTAGCCACGCAGCTCTATTGCTCCAAAGCTGGACATTCTCATGGTAGATCAGCTAGGCTGTATGATCATGGCTGGATGTGTGAGTTAAGTCATGTAACTCTGTAGCTCTGTAGCTGGACATTCTCCTGGTGGATCAGCTAGGCTGTATGATCATGGCTGGATGTGTGAGTTAAGTCATGTAACTCTGTAGCTCTGTAGCTGGACATTCTCCTGGTGGATCAGCTAGGCTGTATGATCATGGCTGGATGTGTGAGTTAAGTCATGTAACTCTGTAGCTGGACATTCTCATGGTGGATCAGTTGGACTGTATGATCATGGCTGGATGTGTGAGTTAAGTCATGTAACTCTGTAGCTCTGTAGCTGGACATTCTCCTGGTGGATCAGCTAGGCTGTATGATCATGGCTGGATGTGTGAGTTAAGTCATGTAACTCTGTAGCTCTGTAGTTGGACATTCTCCTGGTGGATCAGCTAGGCTGTATGATCATGGCTGGATGTGTGAGTTAAGTCATGTAACGCTGTAGCTCTGTAGCTGGACATTCTCCTGGTGGATCAGCTGGGCTGTATGATCATGGCTGGATGTGTGAGTTAGTCATGTAGCTCTGTAGCTCCATAGCAGGACATTCTTATGGTGGATCAGCTGTGTTGTGCCATCATGTAAGTTAGCCACGCAACTCTATTGCTCCAAAGCTGAACATCCTCATGGTGGATCAGATGATCTGTATGATCATGTCAGGATGTGTTAGTTAGCCACGTAGCTCTGTTAGCTATATAGCTCCAAATTGTCACAATGAATCAGCTGGGCTGTGTGATCATGGATGGATGTGTAAGTTAGTGACATAGCTCTGTAACTCTATAGCTGGACATTATCATGGTGGAATAGCTGGGCTGTATGGTCATGACTGGATGTGTAAGTTAGCCATGTAGCTCTGTTGTTCCAAAGCTAGACATTCTTATGATGGGTCAGATGAACTGGATGATTATGGCTGGATGTGTAAGTTAGTGACGTAACTCTCTAGCTGGGCATTCTCATGGTGTATCAGCTGGGTTGTGCGTTCATAGCTGGATGTGTGAGTTAGTCATGTAGCTCCATAGCTGGACATTCTCTTTGTGGATCAGCTGGTCTGTGTGATCATGGCTGGATGTGTAAGTCAGTCACGAAGCGCTATAGCGCCATCAGACATTCAGATGGATGTGTAAGTTACTTGTGGTTTTTGTCCTGTTTCAGCTGCCTCAGTTTCACAATGAATGGTGGATCAGCTGTGTTGTGGGTCAGGAGATCCAGATTCAAACCTAGGTCGGGTTTAACCAAAGACTTTAAAAAATGGTACTTGTTGCTGCCTTGCTTTGTGCTCCGCAAAGGTGGAGCAAGGAAACATGACTAGTAGGCCTATCTCAGTATAATGTGAGTTGGTGGAGTGTCATGTCTGGTGTCTTCGGCATGATGTTCAAACGGCGGCAGCACTTTTTCAGCATGAACTCACCCTGCCACAAGAAGACAGACTATATCCACACATCAGAAGGGCTCCTAGTCGTCATATGACTGCATCGTTGTTAAATACAGCGTTAAACCCCAATCAATCACTCACTCACTCATTCATGTTGTTTCTGTTGTCATATGTTTGTTAAAGACTGCATTTTGTGATCACCTTATTAAAACTTAAGGAGCTTCTCAGTTTTGCTGGCCTGTCATGGCTTTCCTGGGGATGGTCATTGGGCACTGCTTAGTTTCCTCCCAACCTAATGCTGGTCAAAACTGTGAGTGAAATATTCTTGGTTGCGATCTCAAGCACCTGTCATCTAAGCAAATAAATCAGTGTGCTAAAGAGTAAAAAATTATTCAATTATTCATGTTTACATGTGTATCTGTAACTGAGTGAGCAGAGATTATGTCAAAAGCATGCGTAAGAATATGCCACCTTTTCCTGCCTGGGAGAGAATCCATACTTGAGAATCTCATCCAAAAAGTCTGGTAGTAAAGGTACATGTAGGTGTATGACATGAAGTAGAGTGCCATAAATGACCTAAACTTTTGTCCATGACAGAAGTTATATTTCCTCATTCTGAGAGTTCTGTTGGCTGTTGAAAAGGTATCCAGGGGGTTTGTTTGGAAGGTAGGATTATATCCTACTGGAAAAATGTAAGTTTCTGCTCCAAAAATAGTATTTTGTGGCGTCTATTTGCCCCTGAAAATATGCATTTATGGTTGAAATTTTAGTCCATTTACAATACTGGTATGTGAAATACTATACCATCTGTGTGCATAGGTTTGACGAAACACCACTCGTTTCAGTGGTGTTTCCATGTGTTTAGAACGTACACATATATGTATGTGTAAAACTAGTCAACACTAAGGCTTTCTGCCCCGTTGAGATGGCTGTCTCGTTTTTGTTTTGCAGTCTACCATATACCAGGAGGTGATGGGCATGTTCACCCAGATATGTGTGCAGAGTAGTTCCCCCTACGACAAGGAGAAAGACGAAAAGGTCAAAGGTTATAGGTCAGTTTTTAATGTAATGTTCAGACGCATTTTTAATACTGCATACGCTCCAAATTTGTGGTATGGAATCGCCTTACAACAAAGTCTTAATTTTGGTATTATTTTCATTTTATAATAATGTTGGAGTGTTATCAGTGTATAGTTACCAAAAGCAAATTTTCCATTGACCATGTGTGCCTCTTGAGAAAAACTGCTGTTAACTGTTTTTGTCACGGGCAGGTTGATCTTTCCCAGACGTATGTCTTGTTTCTTCTGCTTTTGACATGTTATTACCTTTTTGTGTTCCTCTATTCCTCTATTTTTGTGGTCACGATTCCCTTTCCTGCTCATTCTTACCTTTTTATTCTCTTACTTTCACAGACATGTGTCACTAGCTGTGATCAATGCCTATGCTAACATTGCTGCCAACATACAGGGTGAGAGCGCCCAACAAGAGTTACTCGTGCGTCTTCTGGAGCTTTTCGTCCAGCTGGGATTGGAGGGGAAAAGAGCCAGTGAAAAAGCGGCAGGAACAATGAAAGTCAGTCTGTTGCTTGTGTAAAGCTTGGGGGTATTTAACTGTATAAACGAAAAATATATTCATACCTTGGAAAAAGCATGTGTCATGATTGCGACGTGACGTTTGCTTTTGAGGCTGTGATTATGTGGCATCACTGCTTGAAGTATGTGTAGCAGATTATCCTGAGTTACCAAAAATTTTGAGCATGACGAAGCTGTTCATCATTCCAGATTCTGAGAGTTCTTTTGATTTGAGAAAAGTCTTATAGTGCATTGTTTCGAATGTTCATTGATATCGTAGTAGGAAAACTTTTTCCACCAAAAATAATAATTTGCCTCTAAAAATGCCCTATTTGGGTCAAAATTTTAGGTCATTTACATTGTGTCTCTTTTATGTTGTCATTTCACTTATCGTCGTGACTGAATCTCTTGACAAGTAATTGTATTTCTGCTTCTTGCTCAACAAAGTAGTATCCAAACAATGTGGAAAGCATTAATCTATGACTTACATATGAGGAAAGAATTTCCAATGGATTTACGGTGGGAGGAAACCGGGCAGAGCCCAAGGAAAAGCCATGAGCATCCGCCGGTTGCTGGCATTCCATCCCACGTACGGCCAGAGTCAGTGGAAAAAGACATGTGCTTGTGTCTGTGCTGTCCATGATGATATCATCCATAAAGATGTAAATCGTGTATTTTACTTTGTAGGCGTCCAGCAGTGCCGGGAACTTGGGTGTCCTTATCCCTGTGATAGCTGTGGTAAGATCATTTACATTTGTGGTTCTCTTTTTTTTTATAGTTTCTTGTTGTAGGGTTAGGGCAGGGGTGATGCTCTTTCAGTCATGTCATTAGCATTTTACAGGGTTCTCGCTTGTCCTTGTTATTCTTAACTCTTTCCCTACGGCTCGCCACTCACAGTGGTTCAAGTCCTAATCTCAACCGGCATGGTGAGCCAGCAAGCTGCTCTCATCGGCAGGCTTACTTGTGTTTAGAATTCTTCATTGCCTTTTAATTGGTTGCTGAGTCTTAAACATGTATTCCTTAATTCCCTTACAGCTGAAGAATCTTGAATGGCAGAGAATTTAATATTCCATAGCAAAAGAGTTAAGAGTAATTGAATTTTGTTGAAAGGTTTTCAAGAATTTGGAAAGAAGTATTTGGAAAAGAGTATTTTTTAGAAGTCCAGGAAAATATGGGAGGTTTCAAATTGGGATATCATATATAGCATGATGTTTTTAAAATGGAGCAATTAAATAGGCGGCGAAACTAGTTTTCATTAATCTCCACTTGGAAGTTTGTACACTTGAACGTGCTGGAAAACAGAACATATCAGGTCATTGAAAGTTACTAGAAAAAAAGTTTCTTTCCTTGCTTTATATAAGGTAGGATAAGTTGATTGCAGATCTAATTGTTTTTATTAATGCTTATGCATGTTGCTCTGTTGAAAGAAGGTTTCTTGATTGACTGCAGCTTTATGTGGGACGTTTGTGAGGTTCATGCCACACCTATATGAATCAGGCGTGTGTTCATGTGTGCTGTAGAATTTTGAGATTTGCAATTAGTGCTTGAGATTCAACTAAAGCGCCTGACATCATGGGCTGCTAATTGTATGCTTCCAAATAAACACTCTGTATGTTCTTTTTTTACACTGTAAAAATGTGATGTAACTCTTTACGATGAAAACTTTGTCACATGATTTTATTTGCTTCTTTTTCACCCAGCTGATGAAGCGGCTGCCTCCTGTGGTTGACCCTAAACCTCGCCTACATAAGCTGTTTCGTGACTTCTGGCTGTACTGTGTGGTCATGGGCTTTGTTGTGGAAGACTCGGGTAATCTGTCTCTCTCCTCTCTTCTGTCACACTAAAGTACATGGCCCAATAGATTGTCCCCAAGAGTGAGATGCATGATTTTTAGAGATGCACGTAAATAAAGGTCATTGTGTAGCCATTTTGTTGGTGAAACTCATCTCTTTTCAGCATAATGTCATACCACCTTTCAAACAAACCTCAAAACATCTTTCTAAAATCATTAAAAGAATCCAGGAACCAGCCAATGTATGCAACTTAATCATGGCTGAAATTTTAGGTCAATTACCATATGCTCACTCAGTGATGTATCGTGGATTTCACTTTACACCTACATTTGCATGTATCCGTAATCTTGTTGATCCACAAGTAATTCTTTATATATATAGTGTTATGTGTAGGCTTAGATGCCTTGTAAAGATGACTTGTCAAGGATGATTCAGAAGTATCGACTTGTTGCCAGCTAATTTATGGCACTTGAATCTGTTTGTTAATTATTTTGTCTTCCCTGCGAGAAGACTGGATTGAAAAGCTTAGCCTTAAATTACGGAACCTTGACTTCATGGTTTCTGAACACTAGCAAGATGAATGTCTCTTAGCTAGAGGTTTTGTCATGTAATAATGATAATGCTGTAAATTGACAGTTGTTGTATGGGTGACCTGATCATGGCCACGGCGACCACTGAACAGTGGCCAAGAGGTTAGAGCTTCATAGTCGAGATATCCAGGTTCAAGTCCAGGTCATGTCTAGGCCAGACATTGCTTAGTGCCGCTGGCTGTATACCTGTACATGGTATGTAGGGAGACACAGAGGAGACAACTGAAGTAATATAGAGCCTTTCCTGCTTGAAGTGACTGGGGCCTAAACTATGTTGCAATAGTATATTGTTCGTTCCTACCTTTGCGATGACGATTCATGGGTAAAGTTGTACTGTAGTATTCAAGTGTTTCAGTGATTGGTCCAGTTTAGACCCGGCTTGTCATTGAACAGGAGAAGGCATGCCGTTATTAAGAAATCAAACAGTGCAATACTTATCCACATGGATTTAAATGACCGAGTTGTGTACGCGTTTTTTGTTAGGCATCTGGCCAAAGGACTGGTACGAAGGTGTCTGTGATGTGGCTGTCAAATCTCCTCTCCTCATCTCCAGGGAACATCTGAGGTCAGAGCTCCTCTACAACACTGTCTTCAAAAACGACAGCATTGCGCCGGTAAGACGTACTCTTTATGTGATCAGTACTGTAAACTGGCTTGGGAATTTTTCCCAAAATTGTATTGTGATGATGATGATGTCATGTGCAATCATGTACCAGTTGTCAACCATAATATAGACTCAAGATGAGGAATCACAAGATCTATTCCCAAAACTATGTTCAACACAAACTGCCAAAGATCAAAGTGAAAGTATGGTACGAACTGACAAAGAACAAAGAAAATGTGATACTAACTAACAAAGAACAAAGAAAGTATGATACGCACTGACAAAGAACAAGGAAAGTATGAGTCAAAGCATCAAAGAACTAACAAGGTATGAGACAAACCATCAAAGAGCTAGGAAAGTATGATAGAAGCCACCAAAGAACTAAGATGATATGATACAAACCATCAAATAGCTATTGAAGACAAACCATCAAAGAACGAAGTAAGTTCAGCTGGATATATTGGACGAATTCTTTGTATTGAAGAGAAGCAATCTGCAGTTTCCATTGATGCTGGAAAGATGCAAGATCTGTTTAGAGTGGATCAAATTAATTAATTTATGTAAATTATGTACCATTCCATGTTTGTGTTCGGTGCCTCTGTGTCCAGAGGCCAAAGCAGTCACTGTGAGTTCAAGCACAGTCTAAGCTGGTTTCCTTTCCAGTCCTACATGTATGTGGGAAGGTCTGCCATAAATAAATTATAAATATGTTTGTGATTGGTCATTAATCAAAACCGTTTTGAGTAAAGCTGCTCAGCGCAATCATTTTATGGCCACAGACACACAGTCCTTTGTTTAATTTTGAGTGTAATGGTGTGGTTGTGAGTTTCATGATTTTGTGTGACAATCGCTTTGTGCTGTTCTTGTACAGTACTGCAGACTTTAATGCCAGTGACGGAAACATTTAAAGGCATAATGAGATTCCACTTTCACTACATTTCGCCTAACACTTCACATGCAGTAAAAACATTATTAGAAGCAAGTAAAGTTATAAGTTTAATCTTTGGTGCTGTAACATTTTTTCAGTGGGATATAATCCTATTTTCTAAGCAAACTCCCAAGGACAATTTTAGAATGAATAGAACTTCCAGAATGAGGCAAAATGAGTAGCTCAGTCATGTGTGAAATTTTGGGTGAAGTACCGTTTTGGTACTCTTGATACATGTAGTTGTCTTTGTGTTTCAGAATGAACTGGCTGAGTTGAGGATGAACATCTGCAGCCTGTTGGAATACCCAGCTGATGTCGTACCTCTAGTGAACAAACTGACCTTTAATCAATGTACCTACATCCTCTCTGTCTACAGGCTAGAAATCCTCAGGTGTGCCACATTTACCCAAATGTTTGACCACCATTAGTTTAAACGTTCTATTGTGGTCTTGTCTAAATGTTTACTTGAGCAGTCTTAGTACATCACCATTTGGCTGTCACCATAAAGAGTCCGCTACTCAGCCAGGTGTCTGTAGCCTGTGGAGTTGTGTTAGGTGTCCATCGAAATGCATAGAAGTAAGGAGCCACTAACAGAGTCAGTTCTACATATACTTGGTCCTTTTTGTGGTGCATTTTTACAACCTTAGGTAACAGCCAATTCTCATTGCTAGATGTTCAGTGAAAAAGACAATGTAATGGGATGATCCTTCACTCGGTCATCCAGTCAGTCTATTATTAGTCTGCATTTGTCATCTTCTTCCCCCAGGGTGGCCAATTCTGAGGACTCTACAGCCTTCCACGGGATTTTCTCTTACCTGGAGGACACCACCATTGTCAAGGATAAGGCGGGTTAGTTACTTCATCTTGAGTAATACTTAGGCTCATCGCTCATGTCATACTGTGTGATACCTTGACAAGGCAGGTCAGTCACTTCGTACTGTGTGATACCTTGACAAGGCAGGTCAGTCGCTTCGTACTGTGTGATACCTTGACAAGGCACGTCAGTCACTTCGTGCTGTGTGATACCTTGACAAGGCAGGTCAGTCGCTTCGTGCTGTGTGATACCTTGACAAGGCAGGTCAGCCACTTCGCACTGTGTGATCCCTTGACAAGGCAGGTCAGTCACTTCGTACTGTATGATACCTTGGCAAGACAGGTCAGTGACTGTGCAATATGTTGACAGTGCAGGTGAGTCACTTCATGCTGCTTAGTGTCTTGATAAGACAGGTTAGTCATACTGTGTGATACCCAGAGAAAGCACGTCACTCACTTCATACTGTGTGATAGCTTGATAAGGCAGGTCAGTCACCTCATATTGTATGATACACAGCATCACAAACCAGGCAGTCAGTTCAGTAAGGAAATTAAGGATAAAAAGGAGTTTGATATTGCAATGTTGACAGATCACCTATATAAACTTTCCCCCATTTCAGGAATGTGGAACTGCTTGCTCTCAGTTTCGGAACAGGTGTTCAAGAAGTTTCTGGATGTTACATCTGAAAAGGTAAAGCCAAAAAATTGTTGTATGTGGTATTTGAACAATAGTCCAATAAATAAATGAAGGAATCAATCTGAGTTTTTGCCTAAAACTTGGCACTCTTTCTGTTTTTGTTTGAACCCGGTCATGTGAATACCCAGTTGGATTTCTGGTTACCCAGGAAATGAATCACTCACTACAAATTGCATATACATATACCATTAAGCACGCATGGTCAAGGTTGGAAAGATGTATGCCTTTGTGTGGCCTTTTGGGCATTCTTAATGTTCCTGAAGACCAGTTGTCTTCCTCCAGGTTGCTGCGTACATTTGTATGTACATGTGACATGTACGAAGGTTAATCCACAATGTGGTTTACCCTGGGCTCTAGGTTTTCCTCCACCCATAGAACCGAAACCCATTGCTTACAAGTGAAAAGCTAGCTACATGTAGGCAATAAACAACGGTCAAATAAATGAGAAAACGTGTGTATCCAAAAAAAAAATAGAATCACTTTGAAAATATTTGAGTTTGTTTTTGTTCCTTTGCAGCCAAAGACGGAGGAGAGAGAGAAGGAGCTAGAACAACATGCTCAGTTCCTACTGGTCAAGTTTAACCATGTCCACCGGCAGATTAGGAGAGTGGCTGACAAACTGCTGTCCAATCTTGTGGACAGGTTAGGCATTCTGTACTTCCAGTGTCAAACCTGCAAACAGGTGGCTGGTATTTTTGAAAACACCCTTGCGTGAAAGTGGTATGACCCAAGAGACCTTTATCCGGTAATATAACATGATCATACCACTTTGTCCAAAACCACTTGGGTCAAGTGGTATGACACAAGAGACCTTTGTCCAGTAATATAATGTGGTCATACCACTTTGTCCAAAAGGGTGTTTTCAAAAAACAGCCAGGCACTTATTTACAGGCTTGCAATTTACATGCATTTTCAGTAGGGTGTGCTAAGAAATTGTTGATATTAACAAGTAGTGTTCATTGATGACTCTGGTGGCTGACTCTGCTGTTATACCAAGACAGTTGATCATGTGGTCATAAAGTGTGCAGCAACAGGATCTGCTGAATGTTTCAGGACAACGCACACTGGCATTTTATTGCAGATCGTCGTGAGGAAATCTCCTGACATATAACCTATATTGCCTATACAGATGGCCTGTATTTTGCATGTCCATATACCCATCCTGTCTGACTAGCAATTACAATTATTTTTCCTCTCCTACAAACTTGGGGGGAGTGGGGTAGCGTGCTAGTGCAGAGCAATGACCCAGGATCCTCTCACCCATGCTGTCTCTGAGTTCAAATTCAACTCATGCTGGCTTCCTTTCTGGTTGGTTTGTGGGAAGGTCTGCAAGCAACCTGCGGATAGACATGGGTTTACCAGTTTACTCCCACCATAATGCTGGCTGTTGTCATATAAGCGGAATATTTTGAGTGCTGTGTAACAGACTAATCAAATAAAGAATTGAGTAAATATTTCCTCCTGTATACACGCCCAGGTTCCCCCATCTGCTGTGGAGTGGCAAGGTTCTCAAGTCCATGCTGGACATTCTGCAGGTCCTCTCCAAGGCTCTGGAAATGGTGAGTTGGGCAGCTTTGGGCTCAGATTTACAATCCTAATGGTCAAGAATTGCACACCCTGGTTAGTGTAGGTCAACACCTGGTCTGTGCTGAAATGCTCACTGGGTAAAGAACTGCAGGTTTGACATGTAGATTGTCGACTTGAATTCTACAGTCCTGCTTGTTGTGCAACACCGAAGTTTGTGGACTGCAACACGGCTCGTCTTTGGCAGCCATTTTGAAAAGTCTGGTAACCTCCTCTTGACCCTGAAATGAAACGGAAACCTCTTGAAAACTATGACATGCTGTTTGTAGGTTACAATACAAATATTCATAATACAACTAAGAAGGGCACAAAAAAAGGTTTGTTTTTGTGAGTTTAAATACAGTTAAACTTGTGTGACACAAGCACGGACCTCATCAAGAACAGTTCCATGGACTTCAAGTTCGCAGGCTTGAAATTTTGGGCATCATCAAAATGATGGATGACACACCTGTAATCAGAAGGCAGACAATTCTACCACCACTAATTTCTGTTTTTCTCTATGCCATGAATCACAGTGGCTGCCAGTGCCTGACTTAATATTAATTGTCATTACAGGATCCTAATGACGATGCTCCGGAGTTTGAGATCCCAGGCACGTTGTACAGACTGAGAGTGATGGACAACATGATAGACAGAGAGGTGATATCATGTCTTTTGTCTCAGTGTTCGTTCATCTCCATGTTTGTGACCATGTGCAAGCAAGCTGTATTTATTACATAATTAATGTGGAATGGCACTGAATAATATACGTTTAAAATAAGGCTGACTTTTAGTGTTATATTATATTAAAGAACAAACTATTAAAGTCAGTGGACTTCTGTTCTTTCTCAGATTACTGTTTAATTCATCTCCTGTACAAAGTCAAAATATATTAATACATATTTATTATAAAATTGACCAAATTGTATGTTGTCACACTTATGCTTTTCGGTTGCTGATTTTATGCTGTGTTGCTTTCTCCTCAGAACACGGTGAAGGATTTCGCGGCACGTAGCGCCAGTATCCTGCAGGAGTCCATGAAGTGGGCACCTAACGCTACACGATCTCACCTGATACAGTATCTGTTAGAACAACGCAACTCATCGCAGGGTCTACTGCAGCACAGTGGACTCGCACTGGCCACAGAGAGCGTGCTCAACTATGCTGGCTACAACAAGGCAGCGGCTCCACTTGGGGTAAGTAATGCTAGGTGTGGCCTGTGAAGACTGTGTGGAGGCTAATATAAGCTTGGAGGCCACCCCTTTACACCTTCACAAATGAGATCACATTTTTGTTTCCAGCTACTCGCAGACTTTACATGGGCTTCTCAAGTTGCTGAACACTCATTATGAATAGAAGCATTGTTTTTACAAGATGTGTTTTTACCAAAAAATTACAGTTATTATGCTTAAACTGTGTTGAAATTGTTTTGCTTTTATGTGTTGGGATAAAATTATAAACTGGCCTAATCTGTACATGAGTTGGCAGATCATTTGGTTTTGACTTTTCACATGAACAAGGTAGTTTAATTTATGTGGTCTTACATGACGTTTATTTGATGAATTTTTTAGTATGTGGCTAGACAAACTTCAGCTAAGTTATTTTAGGAGGTTTCCCATGAACTGGCACCATCTGAAGTAAGCCATTATCATCCAGGTTTTGCTTAAGCATAAGTGAAATACTTTACATTTTCAGACGGCGACACTGGACCGCAGGCCGACATGTGTGACGACAGACAGTTCCTACTTCATGGCTAATCTCACACTTAGAAGCAGGTACACAGGGGAGGTGAGTAGTGGTACTGGTGAAGAAATACTCCAGGTAACAACTGTGAATGAGATGGGCTTTATACTATGGCATTCAGAATTTAGCATACAGGTTGCTTTGATTCAGGTGAACAGAGTGGGTGAAAAAGTGAAATGATAAACTTGCTCCTTCTCAAGTTTTGTACAAACGTCAAAGTACAAGTTACCCTTATAACTTCTGATCTGGTGTATCCCTTCTGACTCATAATGTATCCCTTTTGACCTGTTGTGTACTCCCTCAAACCCGTTGTGTATCTCTCTGACCCTTTGTGTATCCCCTCTGGCCTGTTGTGTATCCTTTCTAACCCGTGGTGTATATCCGCTGGCCGGTTGTGTATCCCCTGTGACCCATTGGTTATCCTCTGTGACCTGTTGTGTATCCCCTGTGACACATTGTTTATCCCTGTGACCTGTTTTGTATAACCCGTGACCTGTTGTGTATTCCCTGTGACCTGTCGTGTATCCCCTGTGACCTGTCGTGTATCTACTGTGGCCTATTGTGTATCTCCTCTGCCCCGTCAATGTATGTATCTGTATATCTTTGTTGTATGTTGTATGCTGGACCTGTTGTCATGGTTGTGTGTTTTCTCCTCAGATCTGTGGAATGAGGGACCTGTGCGAGAATGAGGGAGAGCTCGTCAGGAAGCTCTGTCACAAGCTAGAGGAGGCATGCGAAAATACAGGTGAGGACAACCTACTGTAAATCAGGGGTCGGAAAAGCCTGAAGCTGGGCGGTGGGCCTCTGAGAGATTTGTTGGAAACTTGAAATATAGCTCCCCGCATCAAATCTACCAAGACAAATAATTTCTTCAGATTGTTTTCAGTGCTTTTTGACACATTGGAGTCACATGAGTGGGCTGATCGTGTTGTATTGTAAGCCAGAGCTCTGTGGAATGATCCCGTATGTGATCATCACTTGTAAGAGCCATTTTATAGGTCAGTGAAACCCTGTATCATCAATGTGTTATGCTAGTGATCGGTAGCCTGGCCAGGTTGAACAGTGAGATTGTGTGGTAAAATCTAGTCCCTGCTCGTTTTGCTGGGGCTTTTGGGTTGTATGAAGGTTGTGAGGAATATGTTCATGACAGGTGTAATTTGTAATTTGTGGCTCCTTAATGTGTTGTAGAACTTTAATTACAGAATTTACCTGAAAACAGCGTAGCCTCACTATAACACGCCTCGATAATAGTGCGCAATCAGATATAAAGCCACCAAAATCTCGTCCCCCTAAAAAACGTGGTGTGCATGTATTTCCATCTGAAAAAAATTGAAAAAAACACAGCGAAGACCGCAAACAAACAAGGATTTTTAACAAGAAATATCCGGAAATAGCACGCCACGGCATTATTTTTTTCGCATTGTTCATGGGATATTTGGGAGTTTATGTCAAAACTTTTGATTAATTTTTAACTGCAGGCAAAAATGAAAGGATTTTTTTATATGGATTATGGAGGGCACGTTATTTTACATTTTCTTGCAAGCAAGTCTGTTTGCAAATGCACAAGGTGACGGCGTTGCAATACCACTTTCTCAAGAGCGTGACTTCATAACCAATACATAAAAAGTTTGCTTTACTCACTGTCACACCTCATAAAGGGATGAATCCATTTGACTTGAATCCTATTACTGTAAAGCGAAGGGTAACTGGAGATAATGGGAATAAGGGGAGATGTGGTTTACTAGAATTTTGACAAGTCTGAGGTGGCATGAACTCAGTTAAACATTTGAGAATGGCTTCTTTCCTCATTACTATAAATGAAAACACGGAATCATCTTGTCCTTGTACAAGTAAACCTTTATACGATGCCACATACCTGGTGCTAAGAGGATAGCCTATTCAGTGGCTGACAAGCTGTCAGCAATATCCAGGGTAAATGCTTGCGAGCCGCGTGCTAAAGTGAGAGAAGATATTGGTGTATCTGAATCCACTCTGAGAGGCTGGTTGCAGACAGAGCAAAAAGTGAAAGCATTTGTTGTCCCCAGAGATGAGAACAGTGGATTGAACGGGAAGAAAACCAGACAGGCTGACGACACACAGCTGAACAAAGCCCAGCCCACTTGGTTTACCCAGGAACAAACCAGGGTGTTCCAATATCTAGGCCTATTCTGAAGATACAAGTGAGGTACTACCTAAGAGCCTGGCACCTGCCCCCCCCCCAAAGCCATTCTGCCCCTAGATCAGTCTCCAGTCCACCCCCCAGCCGATTGCCTGATCACCAGAGATGGACATTTCAAAGTTGCGTACCTCCCAAGGAACACAACATCAGCTATTCAGTCCCTCGATCAAGGCGTCATTTCAAACTTCAAAAAACGTTACCCCACACATCTGATCAGCAATATGCTCAGGAACGAGGTGTCTGTGACAGAGTACCTGACGGAACTTGACCTAAAGAACACGTTCCAGTTGTGGGTCCTGGACCGAAGTTCAGCCTAGGACCATAGAAAATTGTTGGTTGAAGGGCTATGGGAGGCCTTTGAGTCTGTACCGACATCCCAGTCAGTTCAGAGGGGAGAATACTCTTACAGCGAAGTTGAGTTTCACTGAAACAGACCTGTCACCAAATGCCCTTCAGCGGATGCGACTATGCCTAAGAGAAGTGTGGGTAGAGGCTGAGGTTAATCTGGTGGACAACTGGGCGGAAGTCGACAAGGATTGCGCAATGACAGAAATGTTGACTGACAGAAGAAAATAACGGATTTCTTCACCACCGTCCCAAATAAATAGAACTTACATGAACTTTAATGATTGTGGGATTAAAATCGGTGATATGACCAGTGCTATGATTTGCCTTTTGATCAGGATGCCTACATGTATAAAAGTGCTATCGCATATTATTATTATTCACAAAATGCACCAGTCCTTACCAAAATGATTAAATCTTACTTGTTTTTTTTTTTTTTTTAAATATCTGCACATATTCAGTGAACGCTTATCAAAACGGTAAACATTGTTTTCTGTTCAGTATCTGTAAATAGTGAGGTCATGTGATCTCGTGGGATAGCAGCGGTCCACCATTTTGACTCTGAGGCACGTGAAATTTTGCGACCTAGAAGAAGAGGACACAACCAAGCTATAGGTTTTTTTTCTTATTAAGACCTGGTTAAAATTGGCGAAATGTCCTTCATTCAGACTGTGCAAATGTTTCAAGAATTCAATGGGTCATCTCTTGGTTGAGTCTGCTAGTTTCATGGGACAAAGCTGCCACATGTGTAAACCATTCATCAAGACATTTTCTGTGGATAAATCCTCAAGTAAGAAAAGTCTTATGTGTTAAAACATACATGTACTGACAATTAAAAGGCAGTCAGGTAATGATAACTTATATCGGTGAAACTTAGGTTAATGTCAAATCCTGGCCAGTAATGTATACAATATACTAGATCCCATGTCATTTCGTTAGAGACACGTTATAGCAAGGTTACGCTTTAGTTATGCTAGTGTTGTCTTATTGTATACAGGTATTGTTATCATGTGAAGTGCTTATTGTTTTTCACTGATTTCGTCAGATCCAGAAGTATGTAAGAAGGCCATGTTTCGTGTGTGTGCCCTGCTAATTACAGCTAAAGGTGAGTCATCCACCTGCCTTTCCTAGATGATGTATGTGTCCTTGGGCGTCATTTTGTACTCAGCAGTTTTTCAGTCATATGATGACAAGGCGTCCTTAGGATGTATATAAATATATTGTGTCTCCTTGTGGCAGGGAGAGCCTATGCCACCAAAGTACTGCTGCCAGTTTGAGCGTCATGCCAAAGACACCAGACATGACACCCAGTCACATTATACTGACACCGGGCTGACCAGTCCTGTTTCCTACCTCTAACCTATCAGTGCTAAGCGCCAAGCGACTTCTTTTGTTTGACTCCACCTGGCGAGATCCCAGATTTCTTGACCCCGAGGCTGATACACTAACCACTGTGCCACAGTTTTGATCCATTCCTAGATTTCATCGTATGTTTTTTTTTTCATCCTATTGTTACTATGTACATGTACCAACATACCTAGATGTTAAACCAGAATTGTATGGTCCACGTATGATTCTGTTGTTTCTGTGTTCAGATATTAACAGACAGCTGTTACACAGCATGTGCTGGACGCCGATCCGTCACTTCACCGAGAGAACCATGGAAGCTGCTGTTGCATGCTGGGAATGGCTGTTAGCCGCACGACCCGACTTGAGTATTGAGGTGGGCTTTGTTGTCATTCATAAATACTTCATATTTCTTTATCCACTCAGATTCAAGATTCAGTTGCTGTCTGCCAAATCCAGTTTGACGTTCATTAAGGGAAAATAATACCATTTAATTTGGTAAATGACTTAAAATTTTATACTGAAATGTGCATTTTAAAGGAAATAAATGTCATAAAATGTTACTTTTTATACTGCTTATTACATGTGTTTAAGTAGAATTTCATCCAAGGCTCGAATCAAATCTCTGGAAACCTTTCTGATTTCAGTAGGACAAAATGTGCCTGTTAGTCTTGGACACATTGTATTTTCATTTACTGTAAATCCAACCCTCTTGGGTTTTATGTTTGAAATTTGATTACAAAGATTACTGACGTCATTGCTGTAATTTCTGAGTGAGATCTGCTTGTGGCGTTGGGCAAAGTTTCCTCTTTTGGAGACATTCGGTAAAGGGAGGCTACTCTTGGCATTGTTTTTGTTTATGCATGACAATTTACAAGGGAGGTAATTCAGCTTATTGTTACTGTAGTTTCTGTGTGAGATGAGTGCAGCTTGGCAGATGACTGTGGACATGAAGTTAGGGCTATTTGCAGAGGACAGGGCTCGTCCTGACCCCCTGGCTAAGGAAGAAGAGCAGTCACTTGACCCTAACCCTCCCTTTGTTGAGCCTCACAGGATATGGACCAAGGTGGGCTTAACATTTTCACCTGGTTGATGTTTAAAGTATTTATTTATTTATTTGTTTGATAGGTATTTTACACCGTACTCAAGAATAATATTAAAAGTATTCCTGATCTCTTTAATACTGTCATGTCTTCGAGAGTCCAAAGTCCTTTGCTTAGCATCTTTGACTCAAAATGTGACATATTTGAATGCCCTTTCATCTTTGCCTCTGTAGGAAATATTTCTTGTCCGGTGGTTTCACCAAGGGCTACAGCTGGATTCTTCCACTCCCTCAGCCAACAACACTACATGCTCAAAATTCTAAACAAACACAAATGAGATGAAAAACGTATACATGAAAAACGTTATACTTCATTCTCTGTTCAAATTGAAGTTCAAATGCAGCTGATGATTTTCAGGAGAAACTTTCATGCTCTGTCTCAGACACAAAATACTACACTCCCACAAACCAGGTGGCTAGCATAATACTGATTATGTATTCTTCATAATGGAATAAAATACCCCGAAGGTCAATACTCTGAATTACATAAGAAAGTTCCTGAGCATAATAGGTTGTGATGTAAATAAACAGAATGCTTGTTTATCACAGGCTGAATCAAGCAGTATATTTGTGTCTTGAAATACATTTGAAATCCCTATATCCCAGACTGCCAGTACACAGTCAAAGTGAGATGAGTGAGATTAGTCAAATATCTCTATATAGCTATAACTTAAAATACCATTGAGTTTACCTCGAACTTTCATTTTGTTGCAGAGCATGTGAAAAGTGAACATTTACCCATGTCGTAGGTGTCAGTTTTTGGCAGAGCGTGTTGAAATCACAATTAAATAAAGTAGAGGTGAACGTTTCCTGGGTTTCATTTGAAATCACCAACTGCAAGTGAACACTTACCGGTATGATGTGTTTCAGGTTTTGGCAAAGAGTGTTGAAATCGCCAGATACAAGTGAACCTTTACCTGTGTCCTAGGTTTCGGTTTTAGGCAGTTCATGCTGAAATCACTATTAAATGAAGTAGAGGTGAAGCCTTCACTTGTATGCAGTGTTTCAGTTTTTGGCAGAGCGTGTTGAAATCACAGTTAAATAAAGTAGAGGTGAAGCGTTAACTTGTATCCTGTTCCAGTTTTTGGCAGAGCGTATTGAAAATCGTAAACTACAAGTGAACATTTGCCTGTATCTTGTGTTTTAATTTTTTGCTGAGTGTGTTGAAATGGCTAAGCACAGCTGTCTGGATCATGTGAACATTTACCTGTATCCTGTGTTTCAGTTTTTGACAGAGCATGTTGAAATCGAATAGTACAGGTTAACATTTTACGTGTATCTTTTGTTTCAGTTTTTGGCAGAACGTGTTGAAATCGCCAAGTACAGCAGCCTGGACCAGGTGAACATCTACACATCTCTGCTGCACAAGAGCCTGTCCATCACGGTGGGGAAGCGCTCTGCGCCAATGTCCCGCCACCCAGCAGCCCTGGGGCCCAGGGTCAGGTCAGTGTACTTTGTGTTTAGTCCTGAGGTCAGGAAACGTCAGTGCCAGATATAAAGAGCTACATGTACATGTAAATATTAGTGTGGCACACTTACTTTTCATTTTTTATTTATATTCCTTTTTTTTTAGATGACAGTAACTTTTATCAGTGTGGATTGAGCTTATTAAAGAGAGTGACTGTGCTGTGATTCACTGAGATGGGTCAGCCTTAAGTCACTGTCACAGGACCCTAATTCTTCTAAGGTTTCTAGACAAATATTGTCAGTTCTGAAAGCAAAAAAAAAATTACATCTACCCCTCAGTTTTCTCAGAAAAGTCAAGATATGTTTTTATGTTGTTCATTAGCTGGACTGAGCTTGTGAGAAAAAAGAAACTGTGTACTCACCTGTTATAGTTATATGTATGCATATTGGTTGAACACCAGATGTTCCAAAAGTCAGAAGAATTGGGGTAAATGGACGCCGAGCAGGACTTGAGCCAAGCCTTGTGAATCCAGTGGGAAGGCACCATGTCTTTTAATCCCATGAGGTGGCGCTTGTGTGAGGCAGGACCACAAGCCATTGCTATGTCAAAAACTGGTTGTAGTGCAACTATGTTACAATCTATGGGTTTCTCTCTCTTTAATGTGACGTCATTGTGATGAGCATGAAAAGGAACATATGGGGTGCGTTCCATTGGCTCCCCGGTGGCCACTGGAGAGGGTAGTGTATCCAGTGGCACCACTGAGTCTGACGTTGGTGGAGCCAGTGGCGTGTGTATTGTAACATCTTAGCTCACGCTACTTTACCCGACTTCTGGAACATTGGGACATCACACTGTGTCCTTCAGTAGCCACTTAATCTGCCACCAGTGGTGGTCAGATTGACGGATGGAACACACCCTTAATGTCAACAAAATGTCGTCAAGTTCCTGCTGCAGGGCGGGTGACGGTCAGCATTTCCTTACCTTTTTTTTGTCCAGCATTGAATTTGACTGGTTTGTAGCTTTATTTGTAAATGATATTTACATGTATGAGAAAGTGTTCCTAAAAAATCAGTTGAAGAGTGGTGAAAGTAAAGCCAAGTCTGCCATGTGTACTGTAACAGTGTGGAAAATGCTGTTCCATTGAGGCAGAGTACTTTCCGTGTTTTGTTATTTGGTCATGCCTGCTGGCAGAAGATACCATCCAAGATTCCAGTCTAGGATAAAGATTGATGAGTTATCAGCCATTCAAGGGGCCTCCGTGGCAGAGCGCGATGTAGCGCAATGATCCAGGCGCCTGTCACCAATGTGATTGCTGGCTTCCTCTCCAGCCGTATGTGAGAAGGTCTGCCAGCAGTCTGCAGATGGTCATGTTTGTCCACCAGGCTCTGTCTGCGCTCCTCCCAACATAATGTTGGCTGCCGTTGTATATTCTTGAGTACAACATAAAACACCAATGAAATAAATAAATAAATGAATGAGTCATTCACTCTCGTTCCAGGTTGCTCACGATGGGCCTGTCCCTTCTCCAGGGTAGCATCCTGCCCAATAACACCAACAAGAGTGTGCTCAGAGAGAGGGTGTATGCAGCCACGCTGGACTGGTTCTGGTGAGTGTCAACCAGTACTTGCGCAGGTTTCATATAGTGTATCTGGTGAGTGTTAACCAGCACTGGCGCTGATTTCACATAGCGTACACGCCCACACTGGACTGGTTCTGGTGAGTGTCAACCAATACTGGCGCAGGTTTCATATAGTGTACACGCCTGTGCTGGACTGGTTCTGGTGAGTGTTTACCGGCACTGACATTGGTTTCACATAGTGTATGAGGCCATGCTGGACTGGTTCTGGTAAGTGTCAACCAGCACTGGTGTTGGTTTCACATAGTGTACTCGTTTTGGTGAGTGTCAACAAGCACTGGCACTGGTTTCACATAACCCTCTGCTCACCATCAGTCTACCATGGCTACCAGTGCTACACCATTAATATCTGTATATCATGGTATTCACATATTGCAGCTTGAACTTTGTGAAATCAATCCCAGGTACTTGTAATCTAAAGTTATTTGTAACAAGCGTATCCCCCAGGTGTTTTGCTTTTATTTTAATATTAAAGTAAGTTAATATTTGTAACTACTGGTACATGTCAGTATTCATATCACACATGAGGAGTACTGTAAATGACCTAAAATTTTACCCAGGAAAGCTGATTTTCAGAGGCTAATGAATGTCGTAAGATAATAGTTTTGGTGCTGAAACTTACATTTTCCTAGTACGATATCATCCAACCTTGCAAATAAAATGCAGTATGCCTGTCTATGATGGGTAGAACTCCCAGAATAATGCAAAATGTGCAACATAGTCATGGTTGAAATTTTAGTCCATTTACCGTTGAAATCAATGCTGTACAATGTAGTTTATTGATATGTCACTGTGGTGATGAAGTATGTACTTCACATGAAATGCGACATGAGTTCTGTGAAATAGGCTCAAGGGCTTAAGACATGCTCTGTCATTTGAAAGATATAAAAGTAGTTTGTGTAAGTGTATCTCCTGTCCGTGTGGTCGTGTGTTATTGTTAGTAGTAAAGTAAGCAAACAGGTGAAGAACACTGGATTTTAACATGCTCAAAATTTGTCAGGAACATTCAGCATTCAAAGGTTCTGTTGTGCTTTGATTACATACATGTGTACATGGATGAATATTATAAGCTATGTGAAATAATGGGGAATTTTGTATTTCCTTGATTTCTGATGGGATTCCACCAGAGTTCATATAGCCTAGTTTCTGTTGGTCTGAAAAGAAAACCCAGGTGATTGATTTGCATTTGCAGTATTTTTTACAGGTCATATTTAACTGGTCCATGCCTTTTTCCAACAGCTGGGCTGAAAGGTGTTTCTGTTCTGGCACAAGTTTGCTCCATTGAGAGGTGTTTCTGTTCTGGCACAGGCAATTCTGTTGTCACACAGGTTTGCTCCGTTGAGAGGTGTTTCTGTTATGGCACAGGCATTTGCTCCGTTGAGAGGTGTTTCTGTTATGGCACAGGCGTTTGTGTTGTCACACAGGTTTGCTCCGTTGAGAGGTGTTTCTGTCATGGCACTGGCGTTTCTGTTTGTCACACAGGTTTGCTCCGTTGAGAGGTGTTTCTGTTATGGCACAGGCATTTCTGTTGTCACTCAAGTTTGCTCTGTTGAGAGGTGTTTCTGTTATGGCACCGGTGTTTCTGTTTGTCACACAGATTTGCTCCGTTGAGAGGTGTTTCTGTTATGGCACAGGCGTTTCTGTTGTCACACAGGTTTGCTGCGTTGAGAGGTGTTTCTGTTATGGCACAGGCATTTGTGTTGTCACACAGGTTTGCTCCATTGAGAGGTGTTTCTGTTATGGCACATTTCTGTTTGTGTTTTCCAGTGGCCCGGTGATTCACCCCACCCAGAGGGGCTCAGATCTGAGGGAGGACATCCTCACCCTCATCCGCTTCTGGCAGTCCATGCACGCCGACAAGAAGTACCTAAGGGGCAACATCATACCCATGTCAGGTAAGGGCAACATCATACCCATGTCAGGTAGGGACAACGTCATACTCATGTCAGGTAAGGGCAACATCATACGCATGTCAGGTAAGGGCAACATCATACCCATGTCAGGTAGGGACAACGTCATGCCCATGTCAGGTAAGGGCAACATCATGCCCATGTCAGGTAAGGGCAACATCATACCCATGTCAGGTAGGGACAACGTCATACTCATGTCAGGTAAGGGCAACATCATGCCCATGTCAGGTAAGGGCAACATCATACCCATGTCAGGTAAGGGCAACATCATACCCATGTCAGGTAAGGGCAACATCATACCCATGTCAGGTAAGGGCAACATCATACCCATGTCAGGTAGGGACAACGTCATACCTATGTCAGGTAAGGGCAACATCATACCCATGTCAGGTAAGGGCAACATCATACCCATGTCAGGTGGGGACAACGTCATACTCATGTCAGGTAAGGGCAACATCATGCCCATGTCAGGTAGGGACAACGTCATACCCATGTCAGGTAAGTGCAACGTCATGCCCATGTCAGGTAAGGGCAACATCGTACCCATGTCAGGTAAGGGCACCATCATGCCCATGTCAGGTGGGGACAACGTCATACTCATGTCAGGTAAGGGCAACGTCATGCCCATGTCAGGTAGGGACAACGTCATACCCATGTCAGGTAAGGGCAGCGTCATGCCCATGTCAGGTAGGGACAACGTCATACCCATGTCAGGTAAGGGCAACGTCATGCCCATGTCAGGTAAGGGCAACATCATGCCCATGTCAGGTAAGGGCAACATCATACCCATGTCAGGTAGGGACAACGTCATACTCATGTCAGGTAAGGGCAACATCATGCCCATGTCAGGTAAGGGCAACATCATACCCATGTCAGGTAAGGGCAACATCATACCCATGTCAGGTAAGGGCAACATCATACCCATGTCAGGTAGAGACAACGTCATACCCATGTCAGGTAAGGGCAACATCATACCCATGTCAGGTAAGGGCAACATCATACCCATGTCAGGTGGGGACAACGTCATACTCATGTCAGGTAAGGGCAACATCATGCCCATGTCAGGTAGGGACAACGTCATACCCATGTCAGGTAAGTGCAACGTCATGCCCATGTCAGGTAAGGGCAACATCGTACCCATGTCAGGTAAGGGCACCATCATGCCCATGTCAGGTGGGGACAACGTCATACTCATGTCAGGTAAGGGCAACGTCATGCCCATGTCAGGTAGGGACAACGTCATACCCATGTCAGGTAAGGGCAACGTCATGCCCATGTCAGGTAAGGGCAACATCGTACCCATGTCAGGTAGGGACAACGTCATACTCATGTCAGGTAAGGGCAACACCATGCCCATGTCAGGTAAGGGCAACGTCATGCCCATGTCAGGTAAGGGCGACATCATGCCCATGTCAAGTAGGGACATCATACCCATGTCAGGTAAGGGCAACATCATGCCCATGTCAGGTAAGGGCAACATCGTGCCCATGTCAGGTAAGGGCAACATCATACCCATGTCAGGTAAGGGCAACATCATACCCATGTCAGGTAGGGACAACGTCACACCTATGTCAGGTAAGGGCAACATCATACCCATGTCAGGTAAGGGCAACATCATACCCATGTCAGGTAAGGGCAACATCATACCCATGTCAGGTAGGGACAACGTCATACCTATGTCAGGTAAGGGCAACATCATACCCATGTCAGGTAAGGGCAACATCATACCCATGTCAGGTGGGGACAACGTCATACTCATGTCAGGTAAGGGCAACATCATGCCCATGTCAGGTAGGGACAACGTCATACCCATGTCAGGTAAGGGCAACGTCATGCCCATGTCAGGTAAGGGCAACATCGTACCCATGTCAGGTAAGGGCATCATCATGCCCATGTCAGGTGGGGACAACGTCATACTCATGTCAGGTAAGGGCAACGTCATGCCCATGTCAGGTAGGGACAACGTCATACACATGTCAGGTAAGGGCAACGTCATGCCCATGTCAGGTAGGGACAACGTCAGACCCATGTCAGGTAAGGGCAACGTCATGCCCATGTCAGGTAAGGGCAACATCGTACCCATGTCAGGTAGGGACAACGTCATACTCATGTCAGGTAAGGGCAACACCATGCCCATGTCAGGTAAGGGCAACGTCATGCCCATGTCAGGTAAGGGCGACATCATGCCCATGTCAAGTAGGGACATCATACCCATGTCAGGTAAGGGCAACATCATACTCATGTCAGCTAAGGGCAACATCATGCCCATGTCAGGTAAGGGCAACATCGTGCCCATGTCAGGTAAGGGCAACGTCATGCCTATGTGAAGTATAGACATCATACCCATGTCAGGTAGGGACAACATCATACCCATGTCAGGTAAGGGCAACGTCATGCCCATGTCAGGTAGGGACATCATGCCCATGTCAGGTAAGGGCAACATCTTACCCATATCAGGTAGGGTCAACATCATACCCATGTCAGGTAGGGCCAGTGGCATTCACCTGACATTACAATGTACAATTTTAAATCTTATTGTTTGGACTCAAAATAAATGCAGTACAGTCAAACCTTAACTCCCCATGATAATGTACTGAACAACCATAATTGTCAGGGCCTCATTTAGAATAAAAGTTTGGGCACCCATACAACACAGAAAAGCATACATTTTATAAGATTTGAATTGTTCAAGTCTGCTTAACAGGCTATATGAGGCAAGCTTTTTAAATTAAATAACCCCTCGAACTACTTTATGAACAGTTCCTCATGATAAAAAATTAAATGTTTTGAATTTTACATCATTTTGTTGTGTTTTTTTGTCGTGTGTTCTTGAATGGACGTCTAAACCCCATATGCATGTAGTCCTATTGTGAGTGTGGGATGAGAAGTTAGGCCTATAATGTATACCTGTGCAACTATCATTCTGTTGTAACAATATAAATGCATTGTGATATCTCAGCTGGATAAGTTCATTTCATATTGCCAGATTTTTTGTCACATGTTTTTGTTAGTAATATTACTTTTGATATTGTAAAGCTGAAACAACAAAAAACCCCTAACTTTTCTTCTTCCACACTTGTACAAGTGTCTGAAATTATATTTTACATGCAGTAAAGTTTTTACCCCTTGTAAGTATACTTGTCTAGATCAGGAGTTTAGTGAGGCTGTCGCACTCATAATGTAGGTGTGTATGTGTTTGCAGAGCCTGACGCCACATCATACACCATGAACACCCTGATGATGCCATCAGACGTTCGTTCCCAGCCAGGCACAGGCTGGATGAATACCATAAGCAGCATGTCAAACTACTCCAAACGCTCCTCAGGTCAGTGGCTGGCTGCCCAACATGAAACGCAATGGGGCCTGTACGCCCAAAGGGGTTATCAGACTAGTGTAGTGCAATGAGTTCAAGCCCAGATTACCCTGGCTTCCTCGGCAGCCATACATTGGAAAATCTGCCAGCAACCTGCCGATGGTCGAGTTTTTTCCTGGTCTCTGCCAGGCTTCCTCCCTCTTGGCCGCTGTCGTACAAGTGAAATATTCTTGAGTATGGCGTAAAACTCCAATCACATAAATCAAAAAGTATTGTTACAAGTTTTAGCACCTCAAGAATGCATAATTCCTGTCAGAAACTAATATATCTGTGGGCTGGTTTTGAACTTTCTTCTTGTGCAGATAGTATGTGTGTACCAGATTGTTATAACAGTAGAGCTAGTGTGCTACATAGTTTGCTAAGGAGTGTATCCTATAAGCAGAGCATTCAAGGTTTCAGGGTTATACCTGAGTGTAAAGAGAAAGACCTCACAAGAAAGATATGGTGAGTGAAAAGAGAAGACTCGGCCCTACTGTTCACGCAGCCTCTGTGACAATAATCTTAAGTCGATGCTAGCTAGGCCGTTCGTGCAGTCTGACCTTCTTAGAAAACGGCTTGTCTTCACTAGCTCAGCGTGCTGTACTTTACACACTGGAAAAAAAAGCTCATCAGTGAGATACCAAAGTGCGGTAGGGCACCCCAGGCACTTCTCCTTCCTCCACCCATAATACTGATCTTCATTGTATATGTGAAAAATAAACTGATGAATATTAGATCTTAATCTCCCCCTGACGTCGTGACATGCCTGTTTACAGGGGTGGGCCGTAAGCGCGTTGGCAGTAACACGGCCTTTGTTAAGGATTACATCCGTAAGCGGAACCTGATTCTGACCCTGGTGGCCAGCGCTATTGAAGTGTTTATCACGTGGCACAACCCACTGGAGCATCTGGAACTGAGGGTGCCAGGCGAGGACACCATCACAGCATGGAGGAACCAGGTCATCTCAGAGAAGCAGTGGCGAGACATCACACGGCTGGCCTGGGACATCTCCCCTACATTGGCCGTCTTCCTGCCCTCGAGGTGAGTAGTCAGGCTTGGGAAGTGAGTCATGTACAACAAGGAGTCTGTTTAAAGGTTCTTGGTTACATGCATCTAGGACACCACTGGTAGGCTGCTACCATTTCGGTACCATTTACCTATTGACGAAATAGAATAACAAACCAAGTATGACTTTCTACGATCAGCTCACATAGATTTCATAGACTCGAAACAGGCGCACCACAAACAAACCATAGACCCACTATTGACACACGAAAGGCACACCCCAAACAAACCATAAACCCACTAAACTCAACAGGCACAGCACATAACCATAACATCTTTGACACACCAAAGGTATGCCACAGGGACACCCCAGGCACGTCATAGGCTCAGCATGGACTCATCACTGACTCTCCATAGAATCACCATAGACCCATCACAATCTCTCCTGGCCATCCTTAAAAAACTGCTTTTTGGGCGTAACCCGACCCTGTGAGAAAAAATAGGATCGGTCATTAGAAAATTCTTTGCTTTTATTCTGGCTCTTCAAGAAGGTAGCAATTTTGAAGAAATTAACGCGGAGAAAAAAATAATAAAAAATGTTAATCGAAATACTAATAAAAACTCCTG
The DNA here is from genome assembly GCA_016165875.1 of Acanthopleura granulata. NCBI lineage: Eukaryota > Metazoa > Mollusca > Polyplacophora > Chitonida > Chitonidae > Acanthopleura > Acanthopleura granulata. The sequence continues at coordinate 4,156,837 of JABBOT010000009.1, read as the reverse complement.
AATAGGCCCTTTTTCAGGTTATTTAGGAATGGCCTCACAAATTCACCATAGACACAACATGGGCATGCCATAGCCACACCACATACTCATTACTGACTCTCCAGAGAATCACCACAGACTCACATCAGCCCAGCTCACCACAGACACTCCACAGACTCACCACAGGCACTCCACAAACTGCCCACAAGCACACCACATGTGCACCACTGACTCACCCCAGGCACACCACTGACTCACCACAGGCACACTGCAGACTGATGACTGACTCTCCATAGACTCACCACAGACTCCTGTTGCCCCATCTCACAATAGCCACACCACAGGCTCACCATCACGGGCTTATCACAGACTCACTTCCAGCATGTCACAGACACACCAGAGGCTCACCACAGGAACGCCAGATTCATCACAGGTACACCACTGACTCACCACAGACATAATACAGGCCCACCTCATACCGACCACAGACACACTACAGATACCACAGGTACACCACTGACTTGCAACAGGTACACAACAGATGCACAACAGGCATACCGCAAGCCCACCACGAATGCACCAGAGGCACACCACAGCTCAACACAGGCACACCTCAACCTCACCACAGGCACACCTCAGACTCCCCACAGACACACCACAGGCACACCACATACTCACCACAAGCTCACCATAGCATGGTATTTCATTCTCCGTAGCTCTGAGGTTCTGGTCTTGCAGGTTCCGTAACTCTGAGGCTCTGGTGAGGGAGGTGACTCGTCTGGTTCGTCTCAACCCCGGAGCCGTCAGCCACATCCCGTATGCCATACAGTTCCTTGTGACAGCTCACAGCGTGGAGGCAGATGCCCCAGAGGTCAGTTGAACCGCAGGGATTTCTGTCCCCAAGTTGATGGTTTGGATTGGAAAATCATTTCCTCTAATGAAAGTTTTTTCTTCACAGATCAAGGTAAAAGCCATTCGCCATCATAAAATAGAAACCAAGGCAAAAGGATTAAGATCTTATGTTGTCTGGCACAAGTAAATTTTTTGTTCTTCTGGGTGAATTATATCAGTTAGTCTTTCCATACATTTTATTGCTTGTAATAAATCCTGGATAATTTTTGTGATCTAACCACACTTTTTAATCTTTTAAAGCTTGTCCAAACCTGCCTGCTGCAGGACACATGTTCATGGTCTGTTGTTCTACATGCACCTTTAAATGTTGCTGTACATGCGTGTTTTCCCACCTGCCGTTACAGCTGTCGCATGTGCTGACCTGGGCTAAAGTCTCCCCCGTCACGGCCCTGGCCTACTTCTCTCGTCAATTTCCCCCACATCCTCTCACTGCTCAGTTCGCTGTCAAGACACTCCGACTCCATCCACCGGTAAGCTGACATTGTACTTCACTTTTCTCAGTCACCATTCTTCACATTTTCAGTGCACTACTCCGCTTTGTCTCTGATACTTCTTCCAACAGTGGTCATGTACTTGTCAGCACTTGTCTGTGTGCCTCTCTACCAAATGTTTACGTACGGATTTGGATGAAATTTTGCACAGAGATTAGTAAGATAAGATAAGGAGATAAGGATCAATCCAATAAATTTGGGAGATAATCTGACATGTTTTTATGTGATATTTCAATTCGTACTCTTTCCTGTGGTGGAGTTTTTCAGTTTGGGAATGCCTTTTAGTTATTTATGCGCTGTTCTGTACATAATTCTGTGAAATCATATCATGTCTTCGTCAGGCGGAACTGGTGATCGCTTTGTTCAACGTCAGCCAATCAACATTGATTGGCTGGGTAATCATTCATTGATTAACCACATTAACCACAAATTGTTACTATGTTTGGTGTTTGTTTTCTTTTGTCTGCAGGAAGCACTCTTGTTCTACATCCCACAGCTTGTTCAGGCTGTCAGATATGATACAGTAAGTGTACACTTTGTTTGTTTTGTTGAATGCATTGTACCACTTCTGTGTTCATGTTGAAACATTGAGTTATTTCAGAAGCTGGCGGTAAAGGCTAGTGCACATATGTACAGGGAGATGTATTATACAAGATAGAAAGATTGGAATTCATTTAATGATGTGTTAATTGAAATACATATACATTACACATGATGACTTTGTGCCATTTCTTGTTGGGCCATTTAATTTGAATATGACCTAAAATTTCGCCCAGAAAATGCATTTTACATGGCCATTACATGTCATAAAATCATGCTCTTGGTGATGAAACATTTTTGCAGTAGAATATCAACCTTCTGGCCACACAAATGTCGAAACATCTTCCTGTCATCAAAAGAACTCACAGAATCAGGAAAAAAAATGTGCAACTTACTCAGGGAAAAATTTTAGGTCATTCACCATATATAGGTATTAAACCTAGCCCATGTCGGGATTAGCATGCAAAAGTATTTGTGCATGTTACACTGGCAGTAATGTGTATCTGGATAGTTACTGTGACAGATGCATGGGTAGTTACATTTACATGTACAGGGTACAGGTACATGGACAGTGGTAAGTGAACAGTGAAATGGACAGTTACATGCAATTACAAATGTACATGGACAGTTAGAATGCAGGAAGTTAAATGTATAGTAACATTGACAGCTGTGTGTGTAGTTACATGAACATTTTCATGTACATGGGCAATACAAGTAAATTTATATATGTGTGTACTTTTACATCTGGTTACAAGTGTATATGCATATATATGTCCATGAACAGTTCATGGGTGGTTACATGAACAGTTTATGGGTGGTTACATGAACAGTTGAGTTCAGCATGTTGAGACCAAATGACCCTGTGACCACATGACTTATGTTAATAGCTAAAGGTACATAGGCTATAAATTTGTAAACATTATTAGACTGCAGGGTTTTGCGGTTGTTTTTTCCAGATGGGTTACGTGACCGAGTTTATCCTGTGGGCGGCCAAGCACTCCCAGCTTCTGGCTCATCAGCTCCTGTGGAACATGAAGACTAATGTGTACCATGATGAGGATGGTCAAATCAAGGATGGTAAGTCTGTATAAACGTACTGAAATTTACCATGATGAGGATGGTCAAATCAAGCATGGTAAGTCTGTGTAGATGTACTGAAATTTACCATGATGAGGATGGTCAAATCAAGGATGGTAAGTCTGTGTAGACGTACTGAAATTTACCATGATGAGGATGGTCAAATCAAGGATGGTAAGTCTGGGTAGACGTACTGAAATTTACCATGATGAGGATGGTCAAATCAAGGATGGTAAGTCTGTATAAACGTACTGAAATTTACCATGATGAGGACGGTCAAATCAAGGATGGTAAGTCTGTATAAACGTACTGAAATTTACCATGATGAGGATGGTCAAATCAAGGATGGTAAGTCTGTGTAGACGTATTGAAATTTACCATGATGAGGACGGTCAAATCAAGGATGGTAAGTCTGTATAAACGTACTGAAATTTACCATGATGAGGACGGTCAAATCAAGGATGGTAAGTCTGTATAAACGTACTGAAATTTACCATGATGAGGATGGTCAAATCAAGGATGGTAAGTCTGTATAAACGTACTGAAATTTACCATGATGAGGATGGTCAAATCAAGGATGGTAAGCCTGTATAAACGTACTGAAATTTACCATGATGAGGATGGTCAAATCAAGGATGGTAAGTCTGGGTAGATGTACTAATATTTGCCATGATGAGGACGGTTTGTCTGTATGGATGTACAGACCTTTTGTTACCAGGACATGGATGATAAGGATGGTTGGTTTGTATGGATGTACGAACATTTAACAAGATGAAGATGGTTTGTCTCTGTGAATGTATGAACATTTTAATACCATGGTGAGTGTAGTTAGTCTCTGTGGATGTACAGTACAGCCCAGGCTAAAAATCATTTGTGGGCCGTCGGTAGCGATCTCCAAGAGTGGTAGTACCACTCTACAGGCAGTAGACCAGCACTCTATTGGGCTCTGTGTGAAGGCTAATCCAGAGACCCACTGAGGTGTAGGATTAGCATTGGCAGGTGTGACTGTAGGTCCAGTCACTAAAGGTACATGCATGCATAATTGTTTCCAGGGGAAGACTCTGCTCTGGGCACATACTCCTAAGTACATATCACACACAGCTGTGAAAATCTGAAATTTTGTTCTACAGCACAACAAAATCAGTTCATTAACTAGATCAAGGGTATAAATATGCCATCAGCATCACCATAGTCATTAACTAGATCAAGGGTATAAATATGTCGTCATTAAATCATTAAATCATTAACTACATCAAGGGTATAAATATGCCGTCATTAAATCATTAACTAGATCAAGGGTATAAATATGCCGTCAGCGTCACCATGCTGGTTCTGTTATGTGTTTATAGAGAATTTAAAACGAATAATAAAAATAAAACTCGCTAAATCGTCACGTAAGCTGGAAAAACCAGTGCAACTTTTGTGTGAATAAACCACGCGCTCTAGCGTGCACTTCCTGCCTGGTACACTGCTTCAAAGAAGGCTGACAACAGTCTAGTGTACCCAAACCTGTTATCATCGGTGGCTTTTTCTATGAAGGTGACACCTGAATGTTGCAAGGTATTTATGTGGCTTTATTTGAAAAGAAATAAGTGAGAAGCACCCATTTTTGGAAGAGAATGAGTCATTTGTAGCCATATGTTGTAGGCTACTTCTGGTACACGGCACGTAACCCGAGCTGGGACGAGCAAAGTTTTCGGCAAGTGACTCGAAATGGCTGTTGTATTTATTCACATTTAGTTTGACTGGTGTCTTCACAAGGTCTCAAGATTATGTCATCGATGGTCTACAGACTAATTAAAAGAGCTGTCACTCGCGATATTTAGGAATAATCCTGCCCCAGCAGTTTGGGGGGATTAATGTATTCCTTTTGTTTATGATTTTCAAAATCATAGTGCGTGTCTGATACTTGTGAGTATTATTTATTTACACCGATACAATATGGCTCTTATCCTTGGTCATGTGTCACTGCTGGACACTTCAGGAGTTCTTCTTAGCTATACTTCTCTGCATGACACTTACATATGTTAGTATATGTACATAAGCCTTCATTAATCGGCTGTGTTTTTGCTGCCTGACACCCATTGTATTTCTCACCCAAATATATCAAACACCAGATCACTACCTACCAGATAGGTGAAGAAGTCTTTACAATTCACATGAAATGTATTTAAGCAAAGGAGCAAGTTTTTAATTCTGAAAAAAGTGCCGGAACGAATCAGGTTTTTTTATTCATGGCTTTGCTGCAAAGGCCCTACCTAATTTTGTACAGAATATCGTCATTTTTACCCCTTTTGTTCATGAAAATCATGTTTCGGCAATACCGCGTTATTGTCGTTGCACTATGAGTCGGTGTCAGTGTGTATGGTAGGTTTTCTAAATTTCTCGTTGCCAGATTTCTTTCTGCTGACCAAAGACAGCAACAACTAGAAAACCTTGTACGAAGGAAACCAATCACTATATGTGCACTTTTTAACTATTTTTGGGAGTCAGAGAATAAAAGTTTGAGCGAGTCCAAGTCCATGTGATCCATTACAAAACTCTCACTGACTCAGTAAGCCATGGCCTGCCACTTCCTGACCAAAATCACACCTAACATGTAGTTTAATAAAACTGGTCTTTGAAAAATAGTTTAAATCATGGTAAGTATAAAGGAACTAGTTTTTCCGCCGTCAGCTGTTCCTAGCCGGCGCGTAGGCCTAAACAATGCTCAGCCAGGTGTGTGATTAGCCGGTGTTGACTGATCACCGACTGCAGGTGACTGACTGTCCAGGAGCTCTCCACTGGCGGTATACAAGACCTCTAGGAGTGCGCTAATCTCCTGCCTGTTTGTTACTTTTAGCCTGGTCTGAACTGTTCTGTCATGTACCACGATAAGCAAAGCCAAGTCAAGGACAATAAGTCTGCATAGACATACAGGTACCTGCATCATTTCTTACCATTCTGTCATGAGATCAGCCACATAAATTTCCTTGAGACGGGTCCCTTTACAGTTTACTACTTTACCCCCACAACGAATCGTTTTGAAGGGATTAAGAATGAACAAAGCAAAAGAACCTTGTGGCACTTGTGACACCAATTCCCAGAAGCCATGGTGGACAGGATATAAAACAGGATATTGTAATTTTTACTTTGTGAATTCAAAAGTCCAAAGTATAAATATGTGTTTTAACGTTAACTTTGTTTTTTTTTCTTTTCTTTAAAACATCTAAAATAACTTTAAAATTTTGACTAAACATTGAAGCAGACTTTGTGGAATCTACCCCTGAAAGGTTCATGAGGAAATGTTCAAACGATGTTGTAAAATCATCCCTCACTGAGGAAATTCCCAACTCCCTGAGCTGTACAGCACATGGCATGTTATTGTGAAGTATCAACGTGGAGATTGTGTTTGCTTACAGCTGACATAGGGGATGCTCTGGAATCTCTCATCATGGAAATCACCAATTCTCTGAGCGGACCGGCCAGGAACTTTTATGAAAGAGAATTTGAATTCTTTGATAAAATAACCGGAATATCTGGCGAAATAAGGTAAAGTATGTTCTGTGAGTAAAAATTATGGTGAAAGAAATACAGCGTTTTAAATAAATCTCTTCCAAATAATTGTCACTTAAATAACTAAAATATAACCTCCCTCGGACCACTATATGTTACATGTACTTCAGGATGCTGAAGGAGGTGTTCATCTCAAAGACAAAGTGTACTTGTACGTCATTAAATGAGTCTCCTTTGTTGTTGATGTTGTCAGGCCATACCCCAAAGGTCCAGAGAGGAAGCAGGCATGTCTCAATGAGCTCAGCAAAGTCCAGGTGCAAACAGGTGCGTTTCTGGCTCATGTTCTGCCTCTGAACCATCCACTAAAATCAATCTTTTCATGTTCAGCACAGTTTTGACAGCCTTTTTTTCATTTTAATAATTCTTGGTTCACAGTTGTGTCAGTAGGTGTAATAACTGCTTATTAATCCAGTGGAAATTACTCGTGTTACTGGACTCTGGGTTAGCACCTCATTTGTATGTGAGTCCACCTGTCCATAAACATAATGTGTTGATTTCCTACTGAGGACACCGTGAAATTGTCCAACTGTTTTGATGTTCTCTTTGCCCCCAGGGTGTTATCTGCCGTCTAATCCGGAAACCATCGTCACAGACATAGATTACAACTCCGGCACTCCCATGCAAAGGTAGGCCAGATATGGTTTCACTGTTTGAAGATTAAGTGTAAACTGCCAGCTCAACTGTAATAATGTGAAGCACACTTACATTATGAACTGGAACTTCAAAAGTGATAACGTGAAGCATTGTTACAACCTGAACTGACAGTTCAACTGTGATAACGTGAAGCATTGTTACAACCTGAACTGACAGTTCAACTGTGATAACCTGACACAGAGTTCCATTGTAACTGGCAGTTCAACTGTGATAACTTGAAGCATAGTTACAATGTGAACTGGCAATTCAGCTGTGATAACTTGAAGCAGTCACATTGTGAACTTCAGGTGTGATAACCTCAGCTGTGATAACCTGAAGAATAGCTACAATGTGAACTGACAGTTCAACTATGATAGCCTGAAGCTAGCACTGCGTAATGACCCAGAAACCTCCCGCCAATGTGGTCACTGTGAGTTCAAGCCCAGCTCATGCTGGCTTCTCTCTGGCTGTACATGGGAAAGTCTGCAACCTGCGGATGGTCGTAGGTTTCCCCTGTTTTCTGCCTGGTTTCCTCCTATCATAATGCCATCTGGGGCCGTGTAAGTGAAATAGTCTTGAGCACAACCAATGAAATAAATAAATAAATAACCTAAAGCAGAGTTACATGTACAGTGTAAACTGGCAGTTCAACTGCGATAACCTGAAGCAGAGTTACAGTGTAAAATCGCAGTTCAGCTGTGGTAACTTGAAGCACAGTTACAGTGTGAACTGGAATTTCTACTGTGATAACCTGAAGGATAGTTACAAGAACTGACAGTTCAACTATTTTAACCTGAAGCAGAGTTACAGTGTAAACTGACAGTTCAACTGTGATAACCTGAAGCACAGTTACAATGTGAACTTGCAGTTCAGCATTGCATGTAGTCTGTTTTGTGTTGATCACAACATCCATGTTGGCTAAGATTTCACACCTGCTTTATGTTGAAGGCTATAATCATGCTGACTAAGATTTCACACCTGCTTTATGTTGAAGGCTATAATCATGCTGGCTAAGATTTCACACCTGTTTTATGTTGAAGGCTATAATCATGCTGACTAAGATTTCACACTTGCTTTATGTTGAAGGCTATAATCATGCTGACTAAGATTTCACACCTGTTTTAATGTTGAAGGCTATAATCATGCTGACTAAGATTTCACACCTGCTTTATGTTGAAGGCTATAATCACACTGACTAAGATTTCACACCTGCTTTATGTTGAAGGCTATAATCATGCTGGCTAAGATTTCACACCTGCTTTATGTTGAAGGCTATAATCACACAGACTAAGATTTCACACCTGTTTTAAGTTGAAGGCTATAACCCACGCTGTAAAGATTTCAGACTCGTGTTTTGTGTTGACAGCAGTAACCATGCCAGCTAATATTTCACACCTGGCTATTTTGTGTAGCCAAGATTTCACCCCTGTCTGTTTTGGGTTGACAGTGCGGCTAAGGCTCCGTTCCTGGCTCGTTTTCGGGTAAAGCATTGTGGGATCCATGGCCTGGAAGCACTGGCCTCAGGTGATCACCATGCTGAGAATGAGATCATGGCGGCCCCTGAATACTGGCAGGCTTGTATCTTCAAGGTCGGGGATGATGTGAGACAGGTAACATCAGCAGATTTAGGCTGTCCTGGTTTATTGATAATAAATACGACAACAACACTGGCATCATTCTTTCTTTTCTTTATTTTGGTTGATGTTTTATGCCGTACACAAGAATGTTTCACTGATACGATGGTGGCTGGCATTATGATGGGAAGATATATATACGTTTGTATACCAGGCGTCAAAACTACTCTCCAAAATAACACACACTGCCAATCAGCTAAGAAAATGTATAAAATATAAAAATAATTAGGACGGATTCTTGCAAAATAGAGTAGTTAACATAATTTGACAAATAAGTGAAATATTTTGTGAACAACACAAAAAGACTTCATGGTGTCAGTACACGATGTCTACTCCTTAACACTGTTCAGAAGCAAGTACTATTTGTGGTTCTTCAGTATGAACTATGAGCATGTCTGTCAAGATTTTCATATCATGCTTCCCTCCCTTTAGGACATGCTCGCTCTGCAGGTTATTGGACTGTTTAAGAACATCTTTGAGCAGACAGGGTTAGACATGTACCTGGTCCCCTACAGGGTAGTGGCTACTGCTCCTGGGGTAAGTTTTTTTCCAAGTTCATTGTTAAATTTTTTCCGGTTTAGTCAAAATTTCTTTGGAGAAGGTATGAATTTTTACCAAGTTAACCATTGTTGTATCCAAATCTTTTTTCCTGGTGTGATTTTAAGGTTTTAAAACAACTATAAAGACATGGACAAGAAGTAGAATAATGACTTTAATCAGGAAAAAGATTCATATTTTTTATGAATGTGTTTATAGTGGAAATCGGTAATGCTGATGTCAGAGTCCATATACTAAAGTACATGTAAAGGAAATTAGATGGGCTGTATGAGAGGAGAAAGATCTGTCCTCCTTAGAAAAATGAATTTCTACTATTCCATCTTATTTTTGAGACTTAAGGTGGGTACCATGCAGAATAGAGCTCATATACCAGAGGTTTTTCTAGCCAATTTCTTTTCAGAAACTCAGTCTGAACAAATAAAAAAACAGAGTAATTTTTTTATTGTAAATGTATCCAAAAATTCATCTGTTATATGAAAACTCAATACAAAATTTGTCTCAAACTCATTTTGTTTTTGGCTAGAAAAACCCCTGGATCTCTGTAGCATTGTCATATTCAGGTGAAGGTGTTAAACAATCATTTTATCAAATCATATACTCAGGTAAATGCAGTGTTTCCCTGATGGCTTTATAACCGTGCTGAGGTCAATCAGAAAAAGCTGTACAATTCGTCTTAGTTTGTACTTTTCTAGTTGTTTACAATTGACCGTTCTGTAATGTGTTTGTCAGTCTGGTGTGATAGAGGTGGTACCTGACAGTAAATCACGTGATCAGATTGGACGACAGACGGACATTGGCATGTTTGAGTATTTCCTGAACAAGTACGGAGACATCAGCACGCCCGCCTTCCAAGCTGTGAGTACAAAAAATTGTGTCTTCCAACATTTCATAAGTACAATAGACGGTGTGATCCAAGGTGTGAGACATTAGAGTGTCCCTGAGTAGACAATGCTGTAAAAGAGTACGATAGATTGTTCTGAGTTCATTGCATTGTGTCTTCCATTCCCTGAATACAATGGATTGTGCCTTCCAAGCTTTGAGTACAATTGAATGTGCCTCCCAACAAACTGCGAGTAAAAAAGCTTGTGCCTTCCAAACCTTGAGTGCAGTAGATTGTGCCTTCCAAGGTGCGGTACACAAATATTTTGCCTTCTAAGCTGTGAGAACAATAGATAGTGCCATCAAAGCTGTTATTGTCTTGGTATAAATGTTACATATGTACAAACATTTTGCCTTCTAAGCTGTGAGTACAATAGATAGTGCCATCAAAGCTGTTATTGTCTTGGTATAAATGTTACATATACCTTCAGACATGTTCACGTGTGTTCCAGGCGAGGCGTAACTTCATCATGAGTATGGCTGCTTACAGCGTGGTGGGCTACCTGCTTCAGATCAAAGACAGACACAACGGGAACATCATGTTGGACAGCAGTGGACATCTTGTACATATAGGTCAGTCTGTCACCTGCTCTGGGTTCTTGTCTCAGTGTTCCCAAGGCTGTTGAAAGTATTAGGGGATCTAGCAAGTATTGAGCTGCCTGGTGTTTGTATATTGTGTGGCAGGTTGGGGTTTCATGTTTGGTGTTCTGGACATGGTCCTCCAGTGAGGCAGCACTTTGGTATGTTGACATTAAGACAAGCCTGCTTATAGAGAGACACCATGGGAATAAGAATAAGCTCCCCCCCCCCCTCCCAGTGCAAAAGGAATGAGGTGTGTATAGAAGCCCAGTTTTGGGTAACATTACCATGGAAAACAGTTTTTCATGGCCATGACATGAAATCCATTTTCCTGCATGTATATGATGTACATTTAGAAAGACAGCAGTAAGGTATATGTGGGCATGAATTAGCAGCAGTGAAGTGATGATTCAGGTTTTACAAAGGAACAGGCTTTAGGAACTCCAGCTTCAAAACACTGAATAATACATGCATATATAACGTCAGAAGGCCCCAGGGATATCCATTCAGGTGCGACCTATTTGCTACATTTTCTTTAGAAAGTAGAACAAAACGTTTTGCAGCAAAACACATGAACAGCAATGCTCAGAATTACCATGCATTTACACAGCAGATGCACCAATCTCATATTTCTTTTTTGTCCCACAGATTTTGGGTTTATGTTTGAGAGCTCCCCTGGCGGGAACCTTGGCTGGGAACCTGATTTCAAACTGACCTATGAGATGGTGATGATCATGGGGGGTAATATGGAAGCTGCCCCTTTCCAGTGGTTCATGGAGCTCTGCGTCAAGGGTTACCTGGCTGTCAGGTGAGTCTACATGTTCAGGGCCTGATTTCAAACTGACCTATGAGATAGTGATGATGTGGCATAGTGGCATTGGGCTACTCACAAAGCATTTACTTGTGGCTTCACCCAGGACTGGGCTGTCTCATTTCTCTCCACTTGCATGTATTTATTTGATTGGTACTTTATGCCGTACTCAAGAATATTTCACTCACACGACGGCGGCCAGCATTATGGTGGGAGGAAACCAGGCAGAGCCCGGGGGAAATCCAAAACCATCTGCAGGTTGCTAGCAGACCTCCACTTGCATGTAACAATAATGTGTAATTAATGATGACCTGATGTAAAGCATTTCTTTTTTCACATCAGAGCTGTGATCATTGCCAATATTTCCATCTGATCTGTGGCAAAATTTTGATGTACAAATAAGCTGAGGATAGATATGTAGAGATAGATATTCAGGTTTGTAACAAGCTTAAAGACATAGAGAGGTTGGTTGGTATTAACAGTGTGGCTCTGTATCATGTACTCCTGTAGTAAACCGTTGTCTGTGTCTTTGTTTTTGTAGACCATACATGGAGGCCATCATCTCGTTAGTCTCTCTGATGTTGGATACGGGATTGCCGTGTTTCCGGGGACAGACCATCAAGCAGCTTCGCTATCGGTTCATGCCCCATTGTAATGAAAGAGAGGCGGCCAATCACATGCTGAAGGTGGTCAAGGACTGCTGCTTGAACTGGAGAGGGAAGACTTACGACTGGTTACAGTATTACCAGAACCAGATTCCTTACTAGATAGGACTGAACCCGATCGAACATCTCGGATGAACTGGGCTATGGTGGAGCGGTCTGGACATGACTAGGCTTGGCTTGGGCATGACTTTGCTGGACTAGACTGAAGTGTGTTTGGGGTTAAGGGGTCAGGCTGTCACTGGGGTTTTTAATCTGAGGAAGACCATGGCCCCTATTGCTGTTTTTGGCTGTGCTCAAGTAATCCTGCATGATGTAAGATTCTTATATTTTATTTCTCTCTCAAATCACTCCTAAGATAATTAAGGAGTATTAGCTATGATGGAAATAGTGATTTTCGTTACCTCACACCTTTCATGTCTCCATACGTGAAGGATGGTAGTTTTACATACAAGTACATGTTGGTGTATATAGTGGCTTGAATGCTCAAATAAACAGTCCGGTCATCATTTTGTATGAGATGAGTATGGCTGATATCCAAAGAACAAATGACAGACACAAATGATATCATATGCATCTAACCTGTTGGATGGCGAGACTATTTTGTAGATAGTGTATAGTGTAGATATAATTTAAGGTGTATAGGTGAGAATATAGGATATATATATATATATATATGTATATCGTTGAAATATCAGAATGAACATTGAAAACAGGTGTTTCATTCATGTACAGGTAGTTCAATATTTTAAGATGGTTCTCTTACACTTTTATCCAGCATTGTGCTTGGCATAAAAATGATCTGGCAGTAACAGTTTTAATATTGATGTGTGGCTTGAAACCACCCAGAGCAGTTACCTGTTGTGTACCACAGGAGTTTTATTTTGTACTCCCTTGTTAAGCTCATCTTTTGTTTTCTTTTTAGCTGGCCTTTTTCTTCTTTGGTTCATGTCTTCATGTCATAGTTTTTCTTAATATGTTGTGCGATTCTCAATGATGTGTTAGTTCATTGACTTGACAAAAGAGTGGAAGTCAACCAGTACAAGTAGGTGTTATACACTGTAAGGTTTGTTCAGAAAGGTGGATTAAAAGGAATCCTTCTTCACTCTTCCTGACCTCATACACTACAGAGTTTTGTTCAGACCAGATGGTAATATGAAAGCATTCTTCACTTCTCCTGACTTCATACACTGAAGGGTTTGTTCAGACCAGATGGTAATATAAAAGCATTCTTCACTCTTCCTGACTTCACATACTACAGGGTTTGTTCAGACCAGATGGTAATATGAAAGCATTCTTCACTTCTCCTGACTTCATACACTGAAGGGTTTGTTGAGACCAGATGGTAATATGAAAGCATTCTTCACTTCTCCTGACTTCATACCCTATAGGGTTTGTTCAGACCAGATGGTAAGATGAAAGCATTCTTCACTCTCTTTATACAGTGTAGGGTTTTCAGATCAGCTGATAATGTGGAGTCATTCTTCACTTTGTCTAACGTTATATCAGGTTTTGGTCATGTTGTTAATGTGCCTGTATTGTTCACCCTTTCTATTTTTTGTTTACTTGGGGAGAATTTGCCGACTTCCATGTCAGATGTACATGTAGGCTGGAAATGTAATTTTCTGATTTTAATTGTGTTTTGATATGAAAATGGAGAAGCAAAGCAAAATTAGTGCATTGAAAATTCACCTTTAGTTTGTTCTTGTTAAGCCTTACTGAGACAAAGATGATGGACTTGGAGGTTAAGGTTTACTTGTGCCTCATGTGAGTTGACATGAATATTCATGTTTGCATTAGGTCTTTCTGGTTTGTTACTTATGGAGCTGATGTCAATAACATGTATTTACATACATTTATGTACTCTAATATTTTATCATGTATGTACCCTGTTGTGTTATCATGTATGTATTATATTGTGTTATCATGTACATGTATTTACCATTATGTGTATGAGTATTTTTCCAACTCTTCCTTCAGCTGTGTACTTTTACATGTATATGGTTAATGGTTGGGAATAGATTACCAGTCATAAAGGATGAGTTTAGTTGGTGCAATATTTTATATGCGTCCCAACAAATATGTGTTTTAAGGAGACTTTTAATTGGGCGTGGCCTGTTGCTATGGTGATCATCATGTTCATGGTTTAGCTCTAGTCATGTCCATAGTGTAGTCCTCATTAGTCGTTTTTATGCTGTATTTAAAACTAGGAAGGTGAGAAAATATCTTGTTCTTGTTATTTTGCCGTAAATTTCACAGTCAGACTTGTTTCTCTTATCTTTCACATAATGTTATCATTCCGTGCTGTTCCCATTCCAGTGGTTTTTTCTGGCTTCTTCATCTGTTTTTTGGGAAGTAATCACTCGACAGTAGAGTTGCACAGAAATATTTCATTTGACGTGTTTTAATATACATGTTTATTTTTAAATAGCATTTCCTTTTTGTCTAATCTGATCACTTTCCACACAGATTTAAACCACATTAAAATGGTAGCACATCTGGTTAAAAACGCACATTTGAACCTTATTAAAATAGACAGTTCTGAAGAACCCACTTGCAAGCCAGAGGAATAGTTTTACTTTAAATTGCTTTGCACAATGAGCTGTTGGAAGTTTGCTTTTTTGGATCATACATGTATGTTACCGAAATAATCACTGACTTTTTAGCCCATTGCTGTGAGTTACTATATGTCGTGTAGATTTCGGAGGAATTCTCTAAAACTGATTTCTTTGTTGTGGCCCGTGATAGGCCAGCTTCAAACATGTTATTTAAAGTAAAAGACAGCTAATGACCGAGGCAGTGTTTATTAAAGATTACAAAATCTTCTCTTGAATGCTCATTGTCAATGTAACATGTAATAACATGTACACCACATGGGGACAGGGCACTTGTTTCAACGTGATGTGTTTTAGTGATAACAAGTACATGCGTGAACAACACTTCAGAGTATTTCCGTACCATTCTATTGAATGGGAGTAGGTTTCGTGATCATTTCTTGTGATAAGTTTACACATATACTAAAGTTTCAACAACAAGCCTTACATACTACAGTTCTCGTCACAGAAATGTTCGGTGCTTGGAAGAATTTCATGAGAGACCAGACAGAATGCCTGCGTTTCATGCTAGTCCACAGAGCACGGCCAGATGTTCATTTCCACTGTCGTAGTAGCTATTACAAAAATAAACACAATATTGGCCAACCTCTGTGACAAACGTTACTTAGAAGATGCGCTGTCTTTCACTTTAACATGCTTTTGTTGACGTCGACTTGTAAAGGGCTTACCAGAAGCCGCCATGACACATAGTGCAGAAGGCCCTAAGCCATTGTTACATGCGTGAGACCATTAGGAATCGCTTGTCTGTTCTTTACCATAATGTATTTTCTCTAATTCACTGCAAAAAAGTATAATGTTAAAGAGATGCTCAGAATAAACCTTCACATGCTCCATACGCAATGACTTGATCTGATTGACTTGTTCTAAAGGATTCAAGGGAAGAAATGAGTCAGTTTTGGTTTGCCGTTTTGCTGGAATACCCAGACCGTATCGCAGACCGTCAGACAATTGCTCAGACCAGATTTTAAGCTGGGTCATGATGAAAAATTCAGGTATAACAACAAACAAGTTTTTGGTTAGGTATGTCATACATGAAAATGTGCCTGTAGAAAATTTTAGTTAATGTAGAACGATACAGCATGGAGTAAAATCAGAGCAGCGGTGGCAGTTTGAATAGCTATTAAATAATGACGCGTGTAAAATGGTGAAAATCCGGACTCTTGTTCAATAATGGCTCAATTTGCAGTTGTTCTCTTGTAATACATGAGTGCTTGGTATTTGATAGGCCTGGGGATTGCACGAGAAATTCAGGTCACCAGTTGTTCCAAATAAAATACAAGAAATATGTCAATAAGAAGCCCCCCCCCCAAAAAAAAAACGAAAAAAAATAAGCAACTGCAGAATGGAGAGTAAAACGAGAGGAGCTACGTAATGGATGAACTCCGGACTTAATTTAAATTTCATTTCTGCGAGGACATCCATGTTCATGGTGGAGGAAAGCTGCACACGGCCCGGAGAGAAACTTCGTTCGTTAACACACGTTACCCGAATCGTTCTTTCTAACCATTTAAAATTCCTCGAGGGTAACACATCTGAATTAGAGATTGGAAACGCATTAGTGCTGTTGTCCATAATCTTTTATGGAAACCTTTCCATCTGTATGGTGCTCAAGTTGTATAAAATAATCTGCTGCATACAGGTCGCCGACAATAAGCCGTTACCGTTTTCTCTCACAGTTTACTCTTATATTGCACATAGTACCGCAGGAATCAGAATCGTATCCATCATATTCATTGACATGAATAAAAGACTCCTTTATACTTATTTTCCCGTCAGTATGTTGACATCCTTCTTATTACCTGATAAAAGCAGGCCTTTATCTTATACTCTGGCAATGGAGTCGTTTGTGTCTTTATGGAAGAACTGAAAATGTCTCTTAACGCTATTTCGTCAGCTATCTTTCCCTCAATACAAGGAAGACAGATGTCTTGGATGTTACTTGTAATCTTTGCCAATTAACGTTAATCATTAGCGGTAATGACAATCGTGCTAGGGTTCATTTATTTATTTGGCTGGTGTTTTACGAACTCCAGAATGTTTCACTTTTACGATAGCGCACAGCATTAAAGTTGGAGAAAACCGTACCCATCCCGGGGAAAACTCACGGACATCCGCAGGTTGCTGCCAGACCTTCGCACGTACAACTGTAGAGAAAACCAGTACGAGTTGGATTTGAACTCACCGCCACCGCAATGGCGAGAGGCTCCTGGTGAAAGGCCCCTGCTACAATCGTGTAGCAGGGTATGGGTATAAATTCTAAACTCTTCTTTTAACAACAGACATATATGGAATTTTCATGTCAGATTCTTGTTTAAAGAGGCACACCATATTAAACTGCCGGAGTCATTTAAAAAAAAAACAATTGTTAAGGAGAAACGTCTTCCAGCTGACCTCAGCAACGCTAAAGTTTTCTTTGGGATGTACGCAGCTTTTTATGCTTCTGTCAATCTGTCCTTTATCATCCGTTCCATAGTCTTACAGAGGCATCTGGTACGAGCTACGGGACAGTAATTATTTGGATCAGTATGATCCTTACCCGGTTTGGGAACCGGAATAATACGCGTCTCCGTCCGAGACGGTCGAATATTACAAGTTGTTCAAATATCATTAAGGCAGTCAAAGAGAGTCATAAGTGACTTAGTTGATAAATGGTTCAGAAACTTGTAATATATGTTATCTGGGCCGCTTGCAGTGTACTGTGCCTTTTGTAATGAAGTTTTAAGCTCTTCGGTCAAAAAAGGACGAATATAATCTCCTAAATTCTTAGAACAAAAGAGCAATTTAATTTGTCCAAAAATAATCTGATAATCTTACCATCTGTTTGGTGGAAAATGTTTTTACTTTACGCCCTGAAATCTTAATTCGGCGCATATTTCCATCAAGTCATCTAAATCCTTATCCCTATGTCGATTCACCCCCATAACTACTGTTCAAGAAATTGTGGGGTGAATCGAGAACAGGGATGTCCATTACATTTTTAAGGGACAGGTGGTTTATGGCCTGCTGCTTCCTACAACATTCAATTAAAACGACACCAGAGCCAAGTTTTTTTAACTACCTTAACGTTGCCTGCACAGCCTTTTATTGATTTGCCCAAGGCAATAGCTTTTAATTTGCTTGCAGGCTTGTTTTCCATTATTACGATCAAGTAGAACTTCATTTTTCCTCTTTTTAGCTCCACTCCTAGAATTAGGCTGAGAGGAATCTATAGTAAACGTGAGCGAATCATCAGTAGAATAGGAAGTTGAACCAGAAATAACGAAGACAGATGAAGGATTCATAGCGCCGTGTCTCTCACTCGCCACGGAGTGTCAACTAGGACGAAACCCTCTCTGCGAGTAACCAGCAGAGGGAGAGACGAGAGTCTAACACCACCCATAGTCGAGCAAATTCAATCTATAACAATAGAATCAACCCACTCGAGTGGCCCTAAAGCCACCGTCCAGATATCCGAACCCCCGACCGCCCGTCTGCAGAAAACTGAGGGATGAAGTGGAGTGTTCTGAAAACCCACCCAAATTCCGAGAATCTGTATCAGGCAGCTTCTTTACCATCAGGCAATTCAGCGAATTTTGGCCCATGTTTATAATACAAGAGTCCGCGAAATCAAAAAGGAAGCTGGCTAACAATCTTTTGGCCACTTTTTGGTGAAACATGGGACTGATCCGACCACAAAAGCAAATTCTAACCAATGACGGAGTGCACCTGCACTCTTTGGGCCAGGTCAAAGAAACAGGTCTATGAAACAGGCTCTCTGCCTATGGGAGAGGCGGGGGACACAAACAGAAATAGAAGTAAAAATAAGGGCAACAAAGGAAGACAAGAAAAAAGGCATATCAGACCGAAAAAAGGACTAAGAAAATGAAGACCACAAACTTAAAATAGGCTTATAATCATAGCATGCTTTCTTGCTTCGTCAGAGAGGATGAGGCCTGACATCCTTACTCCTCAATAATACTTTTCGCACCTGTTACAGGTACGGGTTTCCAGTACGTTGCTTTTTCCTAGACGGCGGCCGGTATAACTGGCGAGACGCTAGATCTGCACGTCACGGAGGTGCAAGCAAGAGAACTAATCTCTGTTAGTAACACTGTCGATTTCTACTTAAGTATGGAAAACCTCGATGGCCTGATGGTTAGAGCGCCCGCGGAGAGGGAGATCCGGGATCAATTCCGTGTCGGGTTATACAAAAGTAGGCTTGTTATATATTTGTTGCTGCTTCGCTTGGCGCTCAGCAATGAGGGGCTAGAGCAAAGAAACAGGACTGGTCGACCCGATGTCAGTATATAATGTGACTGGGTGGAGGGTCATGTCTGGTGTCTTCGGCATGATGTTCCAATTGCGGCAGCACTTTGGTGGCATGGACTCCACCTGTCACAAGAGGGCAAAATATATATACGCTATGTATACATTCTAAGAACTCTGGTCGTCACATGAGTGAAAATTGTTGAGTACGACATTCACTATCTACTAATTTCGTTAAATAACTAATTCTCATACAACTGTATATCCCTTGATTTAATCCAACAAAATCTAGTATTAAATACATTATGACAATAAGGATTCATTCCGTCAGCTGCCTAATGTACATAGAAATCAAGAACCTATAGGTTTAAGAAGATTTGGTTATTGCAATTGCGGGATCATACGGCATACAATGGCCTCAGGAGGGGTGAAGGTTGTTTAAAATTCTGTTTTGCTAGTTGCATGTGAATACAAGCATTTTGAAAGCATTGCGATAGCAATACATGTTTCTTGTTGTTTTGAGCAAGCAGAATAATACCTAGGTCAATATTTACACCACTAGAGAAACAGATGTAATTATGTTGAAAACATAAACGGCCATAATCAGTCGGCTATGGACGAAATGAACCGATACTCAAACTTGACCTGGAACTTGATGGTAAAGCTAGGAACTAAGATTCAATTCAACATAGGACAGTGTTTTGAAAAATGGTCTGCAAAGGTGTTTTGTCTTGATCTGGACAAAGAAAGTCATAATTCGGTCTCGATTGATATGGGAGGGGGCGGGCAGGTCTAAACAGGAGCTTATCTGTAATGACACCAGCTTATAGTTGGGCTTCGGACCGCAGTCGATGATGAAATCCTGACTCATTGTTTTGCTACCGTTCCATGTTTTGAAAAGACGTAAGGAAAGCCCAAGCTGGTACACAAAAGGCGCCAATGTCGTCGTAAATTTACGAAGCGGCCAAAACTCAGCCTAGATTTGAAGGCTAAATCATCCTGGTAAAGTTATGTACAAAGTCTCAATTCAACATATTTTTGTATTTTAAGAAACCCTGAATACATAGGCGCTTGGTGGTGAAGGGTTAACCTTGAAACTTCAGCATCAATGTTTTGTGACCACAATTAAAATCGTCGATCTTAGCATACTATCTAATATCAGAATCAGAAATAATTCTTATTTTCCCGTAAGCCCGTTGGCGCACATAAGAGTCACGTGACCGGTGATCAGGCTTGCAACACAGTGCGTCCGCCATGTTGGACGCCAAGCTACCGTTGACAGGGTCCTATAGGATTGCGAAGACTCTGGGCTCAACATAGAACTTCATGGGGCGGAGTTTTCACTGTACCTGAGGACTTACCCGTTAATGAGAAGAAGGAACAGATACGGAAAAACAAACCCTGTTATATACAGAAAAAGGTTAAGGAGTAATTGGACAGCGCTCAGTTCATGAAGTCAGGCTAGAAAAAACGGAGTTTAATTCTCCGGTTGTGTCTCAGATTATTGACATCTGGTATGTAGAAGAGTCCCGAAACTCTTAATTTCTCTGAACTGATACGCTTATAGATTAATTCAACATTCATGGCGTAAATATAAAAAGGCCGATTTATATTTATGAAGCAATGTTTTTCATATAGAGACCTGCCGTTATTTGGACAAATTGTAAATTAATAAATTGCCAAGGCACGAAACAAAATTATTTGCGTATTTTATTATATATTTTTGTGACAGAGCCCTTGAATACATAGGTTTATAAATATCCATATTCCTAGCTATTCATTTATGGTACAAGATATATAAAGCTGCCCCTCTGCACACTGTTTAACATGACAACGACTTACATGTATATCTCAGTGTTGTCTTTCAAGTAATGTAGACAAAAAGAAATAAAACACGTGTAAATGTGCGTTTTGGTTATTGCATGTACGTGTGTGATTCCATATGCATCTTTCCATATACATCTTAAAATGAGATGTGAGCAGGGCATTGCAAAACTGAACTTCAGAACAACATGTGTATTGCAATACACCCCAGGCACCAGCCAACACGGCGGCGCCTCATTTTGAGGGAGGCTATGACGCGTATTGCACGCAACCCATATAAAATAACATTATCTGTACACTGTTTTACAACCCTGCCATATTTTGCTGGTAAACTTGGCAAGTTTCCTAATAATACATATGTTTTCATGATCACGGCTATAGGGGAGTCTATACACAGCCATAAATTAGTTTTTTTGTGAAATATTCATAAACATAGTAAGGAAAATCCCCCAAAATTATGAACTACTGCTTAAAAGTTAAGGAATTTACTATCTAGTTGTGTTTGTTTCAGATTTACCGAATATTCTGTAATTATTTCCCGAGAACTCGCTAAAAACACTCACGAACATCCGGGCTTCAATTCGAGCAAACGACAAAGCGCGCCGGGATTTGTTGAGGTAAGTGGAGATGAAACAGACAATATACTATCCACTTTAACATTACTAAACAATCGTTACGAAACAAACCGGCGTGTATTTGTGTTATATCAGTCTGTGAATACTCCGTTTATTTATTCGAATGATTCATGCAATTAATGCATTATAGGGAAACAAAAAATATAGCGTTGTGTCCAGTAATTTTTAAAAGATCTCCAGCAAAGGAGTCACGAAGACTCTGCTGTTACAGCAGGATACCTCTTTTCTAAAATAGCTGTTAGAACTTATATTACATGTAGCTACATGACCTGTACAGAAACAGGTACTGTGCACATGTAACATGGGAACTCTTTTATAAGAGGAGAAAAAAATAAACTTACCTTCGCCACCTGAAAACCGAACTAGGCCTATGTGGAAGTCCAGATCCATTGTTTGTCTTTTTAACTGCAGTTAAACAAAGTGTGTGGTACTGTCGATGAGACAGGTATGTTTTTGTAATCACTGTCGATAAATGGACACATAGCCAGATATTACAACAACAACATTGCATGTTAAATCTAGGTGTTCTTCAGACGACAGTTGAATGTATCATTTGCTTCAATCGCTAGGCTGCTTAGCACATGATATGGTCACAACCTGCTGTAGTTTCACTGATTGTGAAGATCGTTGTTTTTTTTTTTTTTGTTGTTTTTTTTTTAAATATCGGTGTTTGTGTGCGTAATTAATTTCAGAGCAAAATTTGCAATGTACATATTTAATCTCGAAATTTCTAAGGTGTCAGGATGCGGTCTCTTGTATATGTTATCGTAAATCTACGTTACATTTTTGCATTTGTGTTTCACGGCAACTGGTGTCTGAAATCATTACACCAAGAAACCACAGGGTCAGCAGAATTTGGAAGGAGAGAGACATCCTAGGAGACTAACCACACATCACACATATCCTTCGGAGCAAACCTGCCAAACAAGCTGTGATGCCGCATCATTCAGGATAGGCCTGTTCAAACTGGGTGAGGTCATAATGACAAAAACGTTTCAATCTCAGCCACAGTGATCTAACTTTCGTTGAGTTGAGTGTCACATTTAAGTCATTTTCAATCAGTATAAATACTTGCATATATCTTGGTCAATGGCATGAATTTATGGAATGAAAACTGCTGGCTTTACTAGTTATGGGTGTTATTCAGCCTTTTCATTCATTACCTTACTGACCACTACATTCCTAAATTTAATTTAAGAACATGTCTAAGGGAATATTCAGCAGAAAATTGCAGCTAGTATATAGATATTAACATGACATGTTGTTGGATATGTAAACAATGTTCTCATGAAAGCATATTATTATTTGTAGAATTCCCTGAAATGGATTGGTGGAAAACAACAGACAACTTCAGGACACCCGTAACAACGTAGGCCTGCTGTTCCTGATTAGAGAATTTCACACCCAGTGGCAATGTGTATTCTGACGACAAAATGGAGCTGCAGATAATTTAGAAGGTAAGTTTCTGTACTGATTCAGAGGCATTTACATTAGCCAGAAATACATGTAACATTGATCTTTAGTGCAACACTGAAATACATGTAACCTTGATCTTTAGTGCAACATTGAAATACATGTAACATTGATCTTTAGTGGATGCAACAGAAAGGAAAATTCTGTTCAATCCCTGCCATTCATGTCAAAAGTTACATCAAGCTTAGATCGGTATTGTGCAAAAATATTCAACACACATATCAGATATCACTAGAAACACAAACAACTGCAATAAGAGGGGCCTCCGTGGCTCAGTCGGTTAGTGCGCTATCGCAGCACAATGACCCGAATCCTCCCATGAATGCAGTCGCTGTGAGTTCAAGACCAGCTCAAGCTGGCTTCCTCTCCGGCCGTACGTGGGAAGGTCTGCCAGCAACCTGTGGAAGGTCGTGGGTTTCCTCCCACCATAATCCTGGCCGCCGTCGTATAAGTGAAATATTCTTGAGTACGGCCTAAAACACTATTCAAATAAATAACTGCAACGAGTATCACATTCAGTAGAATGCATGTCCCACTATACTGGATAGCATAAATAAATAGCAGTAAAAATTCAACCCACAGTACATGTAATGCAATACTCAGAGAATATATGTTCTGAGTTTTCTAACAGGCCTACTACTTTGTTATTTATAATCTTAAATGTCCAGCGATCATGTAGATGTCTTTGCATTTTAACATTTTTGTGGTTCACAGAACTCAAGGGCAGAAATGATGGTGTTCACTATAAAACCAAAATCCAGTTTTTACATCACTGTGTCCACCGTCACCATACATAGGAGGCCAGGATGAAGATATATGTAAGTACGTGTAGTAGTGTGTGGCGTTTTACATACCGATGCCTTCAGGGTATAGAAAAAGTAAAATACGTTGTTAAAATGTGACCTTCTTAATATACATATAGCTGTAGTGCAAAGCAAAAGTGTAACATTCAATGCTAAAAATTTCATATCATTCATGTGTATTCATTATAAGTGGAAGAGTAACTAATACGTGAATAGTGAGAAGCTCTTGACCAATGGGTTGCGGTGTCAAATCCTGATCATGAGGTTTGTCAGGCACCTGGTAAAAGGTGATGGTTACATCTAAACACACCTATAAACCTGTCTTCTGTCATATTATTCAAAAGAGTGTGTGCTATGAAGCAAAAAAGAAAAAAGAAAGATAAATATACTTTCTTAATATAATAAAATAATATATATTTCCATCTTAGCCAAATTTCAGATGTGAAATTTATTTAGGGCAGTACAATGTATTGCTGTGATGTAACAGAAAATAATCATTGTTGAAGTAAATGATCTTAGAATGAGCTTTACACTCACTGATCAATGTCTGATTCACTATTCTGTGATGTGTTTTCTTCTCAGGTAATAAATGGTGCTATATTTGTATCTGGCAAGTGCACAAGCAGTACAGGGATGTGACCACCTCCATACGCTTCACTGAGACAAGGACAAAAGGAAAACAAAGCCGTTTTTTCTGTAGGTTATTTGATATTAGACTTCAGATTGATTGTGCTTCTGTAACTCGCACAATTCATAGGTCTGTATACGTGTAACAGTATTGAAAGGTCATCAATACTTTCATACTATGTATATTTGCACACAGGTCGCAATTATCCACGGGAGAGAATTGTCTGTATTTCTGTAATTTTACGGCTGCTCGTAGAAGTAAATCCTGTTTGTTACCGAATGCCACACCCCCGCTTGGTATCCTCAGATTTAACATCTTGACGTACATGTGTGGCCCGGTTGTTCAAAAGGGTGTTTGCGACTAACAAATCTGCTGACCTTGGATGAACGTTTACCCAGGGTTAAATTTGCGTTGTTCAAAACGGTGTTAAAGTTAACCCTGAGTTAAATTGGCCCCATTCCAGGATTAATTTTAACCCATGGATGAAGGTAGTCCTACACATGAGCTCCCCTGTCGCTCCGATATTTGGATGTCGCTATACCAGTGGAGTCAACCAACCTTCTATTTAATTTCCTGTGAGTAGTGCCAGAGCTCAGCCACTTATATTATTGCCAAAGTAGAGACACACGCAAACATGCGCACTACAATTTCGGCGGCCTCACCTTCATCATTTATGCACTATCTACATAGGTATAAACAAGCTATTACAGTGTACTTGTATGTATTTTCCCCATTGTTGCCATGGCACACACTGTGACTCTCTATGTCTAAACCCTTCACCTCCAGACTCCTTAAAATTGACCAAGCATAACGACTGACATGAAAAATGCAACCATTTAACCCTGGGTTGGCTAACATTCTGTCTAACCCGCGGTTCAGCAACGCAGATTTAACCTGCTGTTAGCTAACCCTGGGATTAGCAATTTAACACCAAGATTAACGCTATCCCTGGCATAAAGTTAACCCTTCGTCGAACAAGTGGGATTGCATGGCAGTTGGTGATGTCATATTTGTTTCCATAAGGGCAGACGGCATGTGGTGCATCAAGGTATCTTCCCTTTCAATGTCTGCCGTTGCAACATTCTGGTGAACGGTGACAACGGTTTTCTGTCATGCGAAAAAATTCACCGCGTATACGCTACGGTATATGCAGTTGACGTCTCTATTCTTTATGTTGTACTGATATCGCAGGTGTGTGGGAATACCTTATTAAGGTTGCATAATACAGTTAAGAAAACTCACACAAGAGTCGTGCTCTCTTTTGTTTATTTCTGTATTATTACACCAACTTGATTAGTGGTTACATGTTCTCGGCAATCCATTCTCGGAATTTAGATACTCTGGTGTGATCATTGGGTCGGTCTATTGGACATCCAGACACTCCGAACGAGGCAACCCCAGCCAGTGTTTCGACTTTTGGGTCATTGTCCACTACGCAGATCAATGGACCACCACTGCCTCCCTGTAAAAGTCTGACATGTACACGATATGTAAAGTTACTGGTAGAATCATCCACAGCCTTTTGACTCTGCGTGCATGGTTTAACGGCAGAATGTTAAATCGGAATAGAATGTAATTTAACTCTTTGGCGTATGCCAAGCCTGTAGAGGGATAACTCACGCCACAGCATAACGAAAGTTATGAGAGCCGCTATAGAATTAATAGAGGTCAACAGAGTACTGTATGAAGTGGGAAAATAATAAAAAAAAACAGGGGACCTCCGTGCCTCATTCGGTATCGCGCTAGTGCAGCGCAATGACTGAAAGCCTCCCACCAATGCGGTCGCTGTGAGTCCAAGTCCAGCTTATGCTGACTTCCTGTCCGGTTGTACGTGGGAAGGTCCGCCAGCAACCTATGAATGGTCGTGGGTTTCCCCCGGGCTCTGCCAGGTTTCCTTCCACCATAATGCTGGCCGCCGTCGCATAAGTGAAATATTCATGAGTACGGCGTAAAACACCAATCAAATAAATAAATAAAGAAAAAA
This sequence comes from Acanthopleura granulata, assembly GCA_016165875.1. Taxonomy (NCBI): domain Eukaryota; kingdom Metazoa; phylum Mollusca; class Polyplacophora; order Chitonida; family Chitonidae; genus Acanthopleura; species Acanthopleura granulata. Next base: position 4,130,320 of record JABBOT010000009.1, on the reverse strand, counting down.
CTTACTTTACACTCGGATGATGCAAAATACGGCGGCCTTCTATCCACACAAATACTCCTTTCACGAATGAGATTCACATTCTCGGTCGTGCGGCAATCTTCGTTTGACATAACCTTTCCAAAACCGTACTTCAATTTTTGTGTCCCACCCCAGTTGACAGCTGCACAAGCTGATAATGGTAACATAGTACCATATATAGAATGAAGGGGAAATGTGGGTAATTGGCATCAATCCCACCAACAATGTCCTGAACGCCGTGGTTAGCCGTAGGGACAGGGTTGACTGTGAAGGCAATAGGAGTATTATTTACAGTGTGCTGTGAATGTCTGATCCAGGTCATGAACGGTTCTGGTAAGGCGCTGTGTCGTTCGCCGTTTGGACAGGGTTAGTTGTGAAGACAAAGTGAATCAATAACAATGTCCTCTGCGTGTTTGGTCCAAGTCCAAGAGTAGAAAGTATACAGAAGATAAATGAATCTTATAAAGCGAAGAGTGGCCTGACAATGGCATGTCCTAAAAAGCTATGTGGAAGAGGACTATAGTCTATAGTGGTTCAATGCATCTTTCAGTCTTTAACACACACACACATCCGTTCATAGGCGTTATTTGCCTCTTTATTTCCCCACTGAGCATGGAACTACGTTTACTTACTTGCTCTTACAGACAACTTCCCACCCCGTCCAGATAGAGCTTATGCATAAATACAGTAGTCAGTCAAATAGTAGTTTCTGTTTTGAGTAAAAATGAAACAATAAACATGCACATTATTTCCAGTTTTTCAGGGGAGACAAACCTTTCTTCTGGAGATTCTTGCTTCACTCAATGAAGAGTACCATTTTTCAAGTCTTTGGTATGATCCTGGATCTCCTGACCTTGACACGGACATTCTAACCACTGTTACCTCGACGGTCAAAGCTGTCAAATGGATGACCTCTTTCTGAAACTACTGTAGCCCTGCCCCCGAGGGTTCACCTGATTTGAAGAATTAAGTATTTTTGGTGCGATATAAAACCCTAACTTAAAATCTAAATTATTATAAAAACATATGTGATAAATAATACTCACCGTCCACAATGACCAGAATTACAGGAGACCAGTCTGAAAAACATCTTGCTTCTGGGATGTCGTCGATGGGAATAATTGTATGTACAACAACAGAATGTGCCATGTGGAGAACGAGCCATAGTTAGTTTTGAGAACACAGCTTTTAATTGTCTTGTCAGTTTGAGTAATGTATGACCTCGAGGCTAGGTGACGTATGCTGTTCGTCGTGTATCAGATCTCCACGTTGGATATGTAAACATTTTCAATCAAAGCACAACTGAGATACATGTTGTGAGTAACGACATCGTGTAATGATACACGATTTGGACACTGATTTAACTCCTTTGCCTAGAGTATTCCTTGCGTCTTTCTGTTATTTAATCTCGACAACTCTTGACTGTTCCCCATATTCATGATTCCGTCTTGATTTCTTTTTTTCCAAGCTTTCTCAGCTCTTTGGGGATGTATGTGAAGTTTTGTTTTGGGAATTGGTTTTGTAATTATTGTCTGTTATTGACCATTTTCATTGACGGCTGGTATACAAGTGTATGTTTCAACCATGCGTATGTATTAAACAACGTTAAGATCATATTTCTCTTTGATGTCACATCTGTTTGATTATATAACTAACTATGCCTGGCTCAAGGCTTTCAAGTCTGGACAAACTTTAAGGCTAAATGAAGCCAAATCGGATTTCGCATTTCATTCCCAAATCAGGCCTGTTAGCAGAGACGAGGTCAGATTTTATTGGTCATTTATGAGTGTTTGCTAACTATCGCACTTTCCTTGCTCTCTTTGTTTAACTTCCGATGGTGTAGCCTTTTACATCACAACAATAATCTGACCTTGACAACACAAGGATCTATATAACAATATATATAACACTCTGTCTGTCTGACGCATCCCTTCAAATTTTCCCTCCTTCGCTGTATGTATATCCACGTAGAAATTAGAAGAATGGCAACCTCATATACAAGCATAATGCCAATAAAAAAAACAAAAAAAACAAAAAAAAAACAAAAAAATCAAAAAAAAAACTTGACACTCATGTAAATGAGGTTTGTCTCATTTGTCTCATCCTCAGAGAGGATTTCATATAGATACAGAGACGATGAGACGATGGAGAGATACAAAAACAACAGAAAGAAGCAATATGGAGAGCAAAATTAATGATGAGGAGAGATGGCCATTACACCAATATTATGTGTAATTCATCAAACCCTGAAGTACTAACTGCACACTATCTTAGAGCTTCTTACACTGTAGTAAAAAAAAGGGGCAATATTCTGGAGGCTTTCAGTATGCAAAATTCTGAATATAGTCTCTAAATATGGGTTACTGACTGCAACTTTAATTAAAGGTGCAAAAAAGTTTTCTTGCATTATTGTAGGCTTTGCAATGACATAACAGGTGTGAGATGGAAGCTTCTACCAGAAACGTCTCATAAAGACCGAGCCATGCTGACTGAATCATGCAAACATGAATTCAGTGGTAAATGATCCGAGGACAGTCGGTGTACAAGGACATCGGTCTTAAGTTTAATGACATATTTGATAGTACGGAATTGACGTCTAATGTATAATGGTCAATCAATACAAAATACCCGAAGAACCTTTTGTGATGTTGTGCTCGAACTCCCTGTAAATATCCTAAGAGCAGCACATTGCACTGTATCCAGTTTAGCCTTGAGGGAGACACATGCTGAGTGTTACTCTTCACAAGAGTAATATAAACGCGTTCAGATTAGTGCAGCTGTGTATAGATAAGAAGTAACAAACCGGTCTGCTCGCCATGATGGAGTGCATCACATTCCAGACATTTTGACACCTGTAATACATGTGTTTGATTCAAGTTAAATGTATATAATCACATCAAAGTATCGAAAGGATGTAAACAGTCGGAAATTATTTATAGAAATAGCATGATCCTTAAGTGTTCTTCGAGTACTTTTTGAGTTGGATTTTTGTACTCTTGGTTTCCAATACACGGTCACAAGAAGATCTACATTCAGAGCGCTAAGTCCCATTCTCATGCTGCATTGAATAACACAGTGGTAGGATGTTATGCAGTTGAGGTAGTTCTTTCTTTTTCTTGAAAAACTGAAATTGCTTTATCGTTCCAACTGAGGCATTGCCGACATCGGACGGTAAACTATTCCAATGTTCGACAGTTTTAGGGAAGAAAGAGGAGAAAAACAGTTGAAAGCGAGTTTTAGGAAGTAGAACATTTCCCCTGTTTCGAAGGTTGTATGTGTTTGTATCAGCCACATTTCTGTCGTCCAATCTGCTTTTTAGATAAGGCGGAGAAAGTCCATTTACATGTTTATGAAAGAGTAGAATTCGGGGGAATCTACGTCCATTGTATAAAGGCTCCCATTTGAGTTTATATAATAAACTATCGCATTACGTTTGCCGCAGTCCTCCAGTACAGAATAATGCCACACGTCTTCGGATAGTTTCAAGAGAGTTTGACAATATAAGGCTGCAGATGTCGTATAGAACTTTGCCATAATGTACAATCTATGCAGAGGTTTGGCACTAACTTGGAGGCTCTGACCATTAAAATATCTGCGACAAAAATCTTGAAAATCGTTGGACCTGTTTGCACCTTGTTGGAAAGTCATTTATACCGACCTATTTTTGTTATTTCACCATGCACCAGGATGGTGATTTCGTGACTAGATTATGTTTGCGCATGTTAAAATAACTGCTAACGATTAAACACCAGTTCAAAAGAATCAACGTAGTTAACTGGGTGAATACATGGACGAGTGACCACTCATATTTGCCAGTCTCACTAAATGATTTGTGCAAAACACACCAGGTCTCAAAGTCGTTCGAATATAATGGCCAAATACAGAGAGAAAAGCGTTCGAAACTAACGCTCTATACCACTTCGCACCTGAAAGTCACTATTAAGCTCGTTAGCGTGCTAGACAAAGACTCTCACATAGATACAAACTAACGCTCTATACCAATTCGCACCTGAGAGTCACTATTAAGCTCGTTAGCGTGCTAGACAAAGACTCTCACATAGATACAAACTAACGCTCTATACCAATTCGCACCTGAGAGTCACTAGTAAGCTCGTTAACGTGCTAGACAAAGACTCTCATATAGATACAAACTAACGCTCTATACCAATTCGCACCTGAAAGTCACTATTAAGCTCGTTAGCGTGCTAGACAAAGACTCTCACATAGATACAAGCAGTTTTGAAAATATGAAAATTAGATTATACTACTCTGTTTGGTCAATGTCGCAATACCCACGCACGGACCTATTTTCGCTCTTCAGTAAATGGCTACTTGTGCACTCCACAATTAATGTGGCTCCTTTTCTAAAATATATTTGCTTTTGCTCCTCTGGGCTGCCCTGGTGGTATCAGTTTGTAGGACAGGCTTCAAGGTTTTACTCCAGGTATAAATCTGTATGTTTTTGAGGAAATGGAGGCGGATGCACACTAAGCAAAAGTAGTGATAAACCAGGGTTTACTAACTTATACATGACTGGGTGGTTTTGAACCCTGTCAGCTGTTTGCCAACTTTGCCATCAATTTTATCGGTCAACTTCTATGAGAAAACTGACAAGAGTTTTCTTGGGAGACAAGGACTATTCGTCGATTCTCTGGGCTCATCCATCTTCACTTTCGTAGCCAATTTATTCCAACATCGATTGTAAAAAAATACTACATTACATCTGGATTTTTCTCAACTATTCGACGGGTTGTGTAACTTGTTGAACTACAGTTACTTTTTTATCTCTCTATTGAGAAAATATATCTACATGTAAAAACCCAGTTTCCTGAGTAAAGCGCCGGAACTACTTACACGTGAAATATAAGTGACGTTTGCACTCCCCGAAATTTTGAGGGAATGGTGTGTATCTAGTTCCGCGGTTGATCTCGGAGAATCTCGTAGCAGGCAAGTTTCGCGGTGTCCAGAATGCACTTTATATATGAACCTAGGCTTCGGAACAGACATTCATATACCAGCCGTCTACAAAAATGATCCATCGGGATCATCAATTGTTAGACCAGCTTCCAAAAACGACAAATAACACAAATCACCAACGAACTAAGAAAGTATACAAAATATACAAAACATTAGGACGGATTCATGCAAAGATAAGCATGCAAATAGAAGCAGTTAAAAGTTTTTAGTCATGACGAACAGAATGAATGAATGCTTATTGTTTCACTCCCTACTCAAGAATATTTCACTTATACGAAGGCGGTGTCTCCTTGGTGCAGGACGGATTTCTACCATATCTCTTATCTGGTGCTGCCTCACGGAGATGACTTGCCGAAGATACCCAACAAGCCCCCTCACCCAGTCATATTATACTGACACCGGGCCGACCAGCCCATCCTCTATCCTCTTATTGCTGAGCGCCTAGCGAGGAAGCAGAATGTACCATTTTTTAAAGTCTTTGGTATGACCCGACCCAGGTTTGAACCCAGATCTCCCCGTCCGAAAGCGGACATGACGAAAAGAAGCGATGAATGTTCTAGGCGGATGGATAAAACCAGTATCTAAATCGTGTGCCATTTTAATCTATGGTGGTATCGATAATCAAATATATATCTCAATTGCGCTTTATTTGCAATTGTTCATATATCCAACGTGGGGATCATACTCAACAAGATGAACATAGAAACCCCAGCTCCGGGTTAAGCGCAATTAGACACAATGATGAAGCAAAGTCCCAGAGATTCCGCCCATATTTACTAACAAGAGAGGGCTAGACATTGTAAACTTGATGATACTTAGAGGGAAGGCGTTTGATGGAATATCCTTAGCACACTAGTTTCTGCAGTAATCACTTCGGAAAATCTCTAAGAAGGGCCAGTTATCGGCTTCGATGGAGTTCGTTGGTGAGAAAATGCATTTTGTCTATATGGGAAGAATTGGGTTACTTCGCTCGTACAGTGAGGTACGAACCCAATCAGTAATTTTTAGGCATTGAGCGAACAGTTGACTTGGTGGGTTATGACGTGGTATCAGATACTGATCTGGGAGACGGTCTCATCTTCGTCACGGTGTTTCATATTTTGGTGCAATAAAGCTGCAGTCATTGAAGATCCACATTTATATAGACGTCATTGCAACTGAAAACACACATACCATTGTACAAGAACAAACAGAATTTGTTCACAAAAGTTCTGTCTCCTCACATTTAAAGGATTACTTGTCGTCTTGCACGCAGGAGTTTCTGTCAAGTATAAGGTAAAAATGGAACGATAGGATTCTGGCCATCATGCCAATATATTACCGACAAGTTAGTCAATAAACACGCCAGTTTATTCATCGTCGACTGAAAAGAACAGCAATGGTTCATATCTAGGACCTAGCCGGTCGTTTGCAAAATATATTCAAAGCTAACTAGGCAAATTTAATCTGATTTGGTTCCAACTTGTTATCGGGACGTTTTATGAAAACTATTTGGATTTTTATACGGTTTGTCTATTTGACTCAGTTTGCCTGCTATGCACGCTACTACGTCACCGTTGGTATCAGGCAATAAAGAGCAAAATCATGACGTTTGTCAAAACCTACATCTAGTTAATATCCATGTGCTGTTGTTTTAATTCTCCCATACTTTAAGACCACCTCGGTGGCCTAGTGGTTAGAGCATTCGATATCGTAAAATGGAGAAATAATCCCGGGTAGGTTCATACCAATGACCTCAGCGTGGCGACAGCACTTTGGCAGCGTGGATTTCTCTGCCACAAAAAGTCACAGTTGATATACATACCAAGGGGATCTCGTCGTCATATTGCTGAAAAATTGTTAATCTAAACATCCAAAACGACATTCATATACCAGCCGTCAACCAAAATGGGCGATCCAGGTCGGTTAGTGCGACGTAAAACGTAAGCATACAGCCTTACATACAACCATACATTCCAGTACTTTAGGATACCATTTTGCCTAAAAATTGGCACGGGAATGTCGGAGAAATCTGTTGTTGAAAACAAGAGCATTTACACTCATCCCGTCTCCACATGATTGGCAGTAATTATTGATGTAGTTTGGTAAAGGAGAGACAAAAGTTGATTGGCACTTTTGCCTCGCGTTTATGAATAGAAAGACACCTGATAAAATGTATTCAAAGAACTTCTTCCATCAAGGATTTGACTGACTTTATAGCTAGGGCACATTAAAACCTAGTGTTATACGTAAATAAGTAGAGTGTGGAGAAGTAAACTTTGTCATTTATTGGCACCATTGAAAGAGTTGAACACAGTTTTGATCCCTTTTGAAATGTTGCATGTTTAAATGATGACAAGTCATTCAAATGTCACAGATTGTCGCCATATAATATAACCGAGAAACAAAATGTGTTCCATTTCTTGACAGCCATAGGCAATGTTTTCAAAGAATTAAAAGCTTTCGATAAACCCCGAAATATAAAACATGACTAATGAGTTTCGAATATCTGTGTTATTGGCTAGATGCTAATAGTCATTTGCATATAAGGGAACCCAGTCTGGTGCACATTACCGGCAGAGATGGAATTCCCCAAAGTGAACAACAACAGGGGCTATTGTAACTATAGCTCAGTTGCCTGCTCTTATGTGTTTTTGTAATTTGCCAAGCCTGCGGGATATCCCAGCGGACACACTGAGTCTTTTGGGTGACATGTGTTTCCAGCAAAGATGCAACTTGTTGATCACATTGTCGATCGTGGCAATGCACCAGAGGAACCGCGAAGTCCAGGTAATATGTACCGCCTTGAGAATCTGTAGTTTCCTTTAAATCCAGCGAAGGGGGAGATATATTTTTCATTACCGATTAACCGACTAACACTTGGTCAGTGAGGTGGGGTGCTCCAAATGAGTTTTTCTTGCTTACCCGAATTGTTCATAAGCTCTGTCTGTTCTTTGCGAAAAACTGGTTGTTCAAGAATCCCATGAATCTGATTAGATAAACCTGTTACAGCGCACTGTAATTTACATCAATACCACATATCCGCAAAAACCTGGAGGACCTGTAAGTCCTGTTTTTCCATGTACAATACATAGATGTCACATAACCGTCACATCAGTACCTTTTTAGTTTTGATGGTGCTGGTGTAAATTTACTAAAAATTTAAAAATTTACTAAAAACAACCTGTTTATCCATGAACACACCTTTTAAGGGTGTATTCAGTGCCCCAAAGAGGTGTTACTATGATATTTAGGCGAAATGGAGCAAGAATTCCACAGGATTATGATCTATAATAATGTGTAAAGTTTTGAAATAGATGTTGAAAAGGGACATGTGGTCAACGTACCGGAAGATACACACTGCAACCAACGATTGTGCATAGCATACCGGAAGTTTGAAATTTGAACCAATCATAGGATGGTTGTTATAATGGTTTTAACCCTACACATAGTACTGTATTATACCTGTTATACCTGGTTAACCATTACCACAGGCCCATCAATCACAGCTACACAAACCAAGGGAGGGAATAAGCCATGAGATCCGTCAGTTTGCTAAAGCTAAACCAGACAGCATTTCTCCTTCGGGCGACAACGATCTTGAAATAATTTTGTTTGAAACTGGTCAGATTTTCAAGCCTCTCCAAATAGTTGTTTTCACTGAAGCCATGGGCTTTCTAATCAGTAAAGCAGTTTTGTAAATTTCTTGTAATTCTTTCACAAATGGGCAACTGTATTGATTATGATTCACTACATATATAACCCTAAGTGGATATATTCTAGTATAGTACATTTTATATCTTTAAATTTAATCCGTGTACACAGGATAAATTTACCATGATGCTCCTTCAGTTTTTCCCCATTAAGCCTAACTCAATTATCCAGACACATTCACACCTACACGTCGCCTCGATTTGACTGAAATAATACCAGTGTGGTGTGAAGCCGTCATTCGTTTACATTTACACGAACTGTTACAAATCGCAGGATTGACTCACAAGACTTATTTTAAATGCACTTTCCCACACTTCTGTCCGGTTTCTGGACAAAGGCAAATGGTGTATCACGGATCCAACAGCATTGATACCGACTGGTTATACACAACAGTAAAGTTGACACGTGATCTCCGCACACGGCCACACACACACTTCTGCGATAAATCAGAATGCGTTCGGGTTGAGGATATAATTAAACATAATTATAACTCCTTCAATTATTATCGGATATGCTAGAATTTGATACGTAAATTTTCAGAAAATTCTCAACAATTCAGCTACACTATTTGTTTAAATACTTCAACATGATTTTTGCAGATTTTGGCGATTCTTTTTGTTTTCATTGATTACTGCCTATCCCATAACACGGACTGTGTAATGTTAGTTGTCGCACTAGGTGCCTGCCGTGAATGAAGCGTTGTAATCAGGCTTCCTCATTATCTGGGAATAAATTAGGAGGCGACCGGTCAATTAACTACATACTCACACAACATAGCGCCATAGATCTTCCCAGCTAGATTGTGAATGGCACACAGACTTTGATAGGGGAAGCGTTTCATAGTCCAGCCTTGACTTCTAAGTTTCAGTAACAATGTTTTATGACGTACATCGAAATGGTTGATGTTAGTGCCACCTGCAACATGTGCAACTAGGCGAGACAGGTATACACCATATACAAGTATTTCTAGAATATTGCCATACAATCGACAATGGAGGAAGCCCTTGATTTTTTTGTTTGTTTGTTTTTTTTTTTGTTGTTGTTGTTGTTTTTAAATATAAACACGCAGATAAGATGTGCCATCTGGGAATCAGCAATCTCTTTTAATTTCATTGAACTGGGACATGTGTCCGAATCACTGTTTGGTGTGTATGTATATATATATATATATATATATATACCTACTAAGTTGTTATCATATACATGAAAAATGTTGAGTACGATGTAAAACCTATGGAGGCTTAGCAGTCGATCGGTATATATATATATATATATATATGTAGCCCGTGTGTAACTCGTGGAAACTCTGCATTATTTAAGGCTGCCTATAACTCGTTACACAGCGGTAGCCATGTTGAGCAAAGAGCGCCATTAGTTAAATATATTGAGCTGATGTAAAAGGTAAAGACTTTCTAAACGAAACAGTGAAGTGCCTCTTTAATTATTGAAAGAGTGCTTGTGTAGTGTGTAAAACATCGTGTTGCTGAACTGGTAACACAGTTTCATGAACTTTGGATCAGTTTTCATCCTGTATCCTGGTTGGACACCAGTTTTCCGTGTGTTCATCGATCTCCCAGAAAAAAAAGAGGGTGAAGTCGCATAGGTTCTTGCCACCATTTTCCAGCTGGTACAGTTAAAGTATACTGGCCAAGAAAATGTCACCAGGCAAGTTTTCTGTCTGCGTGATTCTGTCTGTAGTCACTGCTTCATTCGGTAAGTTGTCACCAAAATGTCACCCAGGGTTTGTCTGTCCTGGAGATTGTGTCTGGAGTTATTGGTTTACTCGGTGATTTGCCAGGGAAATGTAATCCTGGGAGTTGTCTGTCCAGGTGATTTTGTGAGCTTTATTCGGTGAGTTGTCCGGGACATGTAACCTTTGGATTGTCTGCGTAATTTTGTCTGCAGTCACTGCTCAGTCGGTGAGTTGTCAGGAACATGTAACCTTTGGATTGTCTGCGTAATTTTGTCTGCAGTCACTGCTCAGTCGGTGAGTTGTCTGGGACATGTAACCTTTGGATTGTCTGCGTAATTATGTCTGCAGTCACTGCTCAGTCGGTGAGTTGTCAGGAACATGTAACCTTTGGATTGTCTGCGTAATTTTGTCTGCAGTCACTGCTCAGTCGGCGAGTTGTCAGGAACATGTCATGAATGGATTCCTTGTCTGATTTTGTCTGCAATCTGAGCTGCATTTGATGAGTTGTTAATAATGAAATTTTGTACTAATTTGTGATTTTTGGGAGTGTTCCTAGTTCCTGAAACAAGAAAATGAAGGGAGTGAGGCCTGACTAGTTAGCAATATGGCACGCGTCTCTAACACTGATGGCAACACACATATGGTGCGCTATGACTGAGGATGGACGATGACAAATTCGTCTGTATAAGTTACCAAAAATGCTCGTCGGCTGTCCATAGGCAATCTAATCACCGCACCCATCCTGTAAAAGTGGAACTATTCTTGACCATTGTGTTGAACAACAAAAAGATTAATAGATAAGTAAACAAGAATATCATTAATGAATATTCCAATACAAGGAACCATCTTAAACATGCCGGGTTTTTCCTGAGGCCTAATCGAACGTGGGCACATAATTTCATAAAAATTCCAGTATAAAATTTTGCGTAATAAGCTTGACAGATAAAATATGCATAACCTCCATGATAGAGGTGACTACGACATATGCATGTCAAAAATGCAACATTAAAAATGAATTGTGAGAAAAATACACATGTCCACACATTACTTACTATGAATCCATGGAGGTATTTCTTTCTTTCTCTCCCTCTCTCCTTATAAGCAGCGTATTGCCCGAGTGGCTGGATAAAACACAAGAAGATGTGCTACATCCTGTTTCCTGCTAACGCCGAGCGTAACACAGCTAACAAAGCAGATCAGTTTTGCCGTGAGCAGGGGGGCACCTTGATGAACCTGAAGACAAAGGAACTACACAATATGGCAGTGGAACTCGCTAAAACTCGTCAGAGTGCCAGTGCTTTCATTGGCCTGAATGACAAAAATAATGAGGGTGACTTCAGGTGGAGTGAGGATGATAGACCGACATTTACAATGTGGTTGGCAGGTAAGACAGTAGGTTAGATGACAGCGAGAAACCAACACTTACAGCAAGGGCGTCAGGTAAGGTAATGAACTAGGTGACATTGAGAGACCGACATCTACAATATGGGTGACCGTAAGGCAATATGGGAAGTGAAGGGGAGAGACCAACACTTAGGGTGGGTATGCCAGCTAAGGCGACCATGGGAATGACGGCAAGAGCCCTACATTTACAGTGTGGGCGCCCCGTAAAGCAACAGGTTGGATGAAGGTGAGAACCTAGGCATCAAAACCGACATTCGTATACCAGCGGTCAACGAAAATGGGCGTTCGGGGTCAATAATCGCACGACAAGTTTCCAAAAACGACTAATAGCACAATCCACTAAAGAGCTAAGGAAGTATATAAAATATAAAAAGCTACCATGGATTCATGCAAAGAGAAGCATTCAGCAGTTTTCAATGATGACGAAAAAGCTCAGTGAATGTTCTAGGTGGATGGACGAAATCAGAATCTAAATAGTGTACCATTTTACTATATGAGGTTGTTGATCAAATATTTATCTCAGTTGCACATTGATTGCAACTGTTCATATATCCTACGTGAAGATCACACCCAAAACGCTGAACATACGGTCCCAGGTAAGAGAACACGAGGAGAGACCGACATTTTCATAGCGGATGCTGGATAAGACAATATGTGGAATGACGGCGAAAGAAAGACATTTTCATAGCGGATGCAAGGTAAGACAGCAAGTGAAGCACCGACAACTGCAGTGTAGGCGCCAGCTAAAACCTCAGGTGGAATGACGGGAAGAAACCGACGTTTACAGTGGGCAACAGGTAAGGCAGTAGCTGAACAAGCGGACCGCTTTCCTAGACTAAATTAACGTTCTGGTGGAAAAGACAGGCGTTTTTGTATGAGCTCCGATTATCGAGATATGTTGTTGCAATAGGAGAAGGCTAATTGGAAAGAACTTTTTGTTTAGTGAGTCTCTCTCCCTTCATTATTCATTATTTGGCTTTGAGGTAAAACCATTGAATGTGAATCTACACCAAATTCCCCGTCACACAGCTAAACACATATTGGGTATATGGGAAGCGGATCTGGATCTAATCATTTAAAGGTGTCCCCCTTTCAGTTGCTGGTTCACACGAGGTATAAGGGCCAAATACCCACCGGGGACTGGAATGTGTCGGGACTTGTGGGGCTTTGGTGATAATATGTTGCGGGAGACACACCTGTTGCATAGTCTAACGTTCGATAAACACCTCTTATTTTCCACCAATATGCGGTGAATATCCTTATGTCACACGAGTGAAAGTTCGAGAGTAACTTGCCAAAGATCGGTGGTTTACAGTAGACACTCCGTTTTTTTTTCCCAACCCTTAGAAATGACCGACATCGAGGAAGTGAAAAATATTTGAGTTGGCAAATATTTGAGATTACCAAATATACAAGGGTAGTTTCTAGTTCGAATTCTCTTCCGGCTAAAGGTATGAAGAGTCCTGCTAAATCATGTAACGTCAAAATGTGAGGCAATGTTTATTGACTTTACCTGACTGATCACCCATCTCACCATCTCAGGAGATGCAAATGACGTTTCTTTTCTTCAGTAACTTTTTAAGTTCACAAACCTTCAGTTCCTCAATTTTCACCATAGTTCATCCCGTTTAAATAACTTCTTGTGACACTTCTGTGACACTCATAATCAGAAATAGTTGCCTAATATTTTTGTCAAGTCACGTGGTACAGTAGCACTTTTCTTACTTTTAGCGATAAAAGCGTTCGAACTAGAAACTCCCCTAATAAGTACCTTTATGGTTGTTATTGAATTTTACCTTGGTTCATGGCAAAAATGCTACATGAGCGCAAAACAACCTCAATTTCTACGAACTGTGAACTTAAATTTAAAGAAATGTAGGCTTTTAACGCGGCCAGAACGTCGACAATGTGTAATGTTGTGCTAAAATGTATCAAATGTAAATGAAAGATCCTGCAAATAATGTAAACATTTAATAGTAGCGTATGATGCGCTGTCACATTTTCTCAGAAATGTTACCGAAAAACACACAACTTAGTCATAACACCACGACACAAAACGATATTTTAGATGGTTTAGAACATTTAAGTGTAAACTGTTTTCATTACAAAGCATCTCAGTAAAATAGAATTATGCTTCACATTTGTTCTTTAATTGAAATGATCAGCTTGCACGTGTAACAGAGTGCTATATCCAAAGAAATTATCTACTCTAACAGGTCTAATCAAATGTATTTTACAGAACCACGGAAGGGCCATGGTTTCTTAACTCTTTTTTTTTTTCGGCCGTCGAAAAAAATCCCTTATGCTATACCGAGGGGTATTGTTTTTCCCCGCCGTTGCCACCAATACAAATAGTGATATTTAAAATAATAGTTTCCAATTGGCTACGAAGTCGGGAGTAGCGGACTTACTTTCTTCATTCTTTTTTATCAGAAGGACTAAAAAAGGACAATTTATGCGCTGAAAATTTTTATTTTACCCTGCGTCATTGATCCAATAAGAAATGCCGTTATTTGGAATGAAGCACGCCAATTGGTTCACTAAGTCGGAGGAAATTATTTTAAACCCAGTTAAAAATCATAAATGTCCTTTTAAGTTTGGTTCCTGCATATCTCATTAATTATACACTTAGACCTAACACTTTATTCAATTCCAGCATATATAGCTTCTTCCCTACTATATTCCTGGCCTTTATTGTCAGTTTGGCTTAAGTATGAAGTAAGTTCATCTGTATCACTAAAATTCATGTTACAAAGACGTACTCAACAATGATACATTTTACATTCAGAATCATGAAATCTGTTTTCAGCATAAAGCAAGCTGTGTTGCCATTGGCTGAGTAACAGGGGGATTAAATCTCCTAACTTAGGGTGAATTAATTTCCCCCGGCCTAATGAGCACATGTGCATGCTGCATTCAAAGGAACGGTATTTCTGTTTGGATCACTACTAATACGGGGGAAATAATTATTAAAAAAATTTCATAAATACATTTATTTTGGCGTCGAAAAAAGAGGACATAGAAACTAAATGTGCTAACTCAGGACAGTTAATATGCCCCGACTTTAATGAGAAACTATTATTTAAAATATTCGCATTTTGATTGTTTGGTGAAATCGAGACAACTTAACCTCTCCCGCGTTAGCAGAATAATTGTTTGATCGTCTTTTTCCCTTCTGCAATTCCGTAGTGTGGGGATATAGGAGTCTGGGAAACAATAACTGGTACAATGTGACGTGAAATATAAGTCAACTCACAGTGTTGGTCGGAACGTTTCACTTCTTCGAGATCATATGCTGTTTTAGTTGTAAGTCTGATAACATCGTATATTCGATTTAGTAATGTCGCATCCAGAGTTAATAGGTAACGGATTTTCTTGTCTTGGTAGCCGTAGCAGTGACAAAAGATGTAGATTAGGTTTAGGTGAAGTGCAAACTTGTTGTTGTAACTAATGTAGTGCATTATTTAAATTTAATGAAGTGAAATATTCTTGAGTACATAAATAAATAAATAAATTTAAATTTAATGGTTTATTTCTTCTGGCCACAAGGGGTTGTCCTCAACAAGATGATTTACAATTATTTAAAACTGTTATCCAACAGAGTTGCCGGGGTCCACGTTAGTACATTATTACAGCTTCTGATAGTGAGTCTTACGTCAACTTCATGGTAATAAAATGAAGAAAGCAAAGTCATAAAACTGATATGGAAAACACTGGATTTGAACCCGAGACTGTTGTGTGTTATGTAATATGGGCTTAGTACTACAGGCCACCTTGGAGAAAAGGCAGCTTTGATCTCGTGCTCATAGCCGTTAACAAAGGCAGACGGATTACATTGTTGCAAGGTTTACTCCTGTTTTGGTGGTAAACTGCAGTTATTTGTTTCAAGCATCGACCCCTATAAATAAGACGGCGATTGAAGTGATTCAAGCTTCAGAGGGTTTTTGGGCGGGTTGATATATAGTGGGAATATCGAGACGAGGCTCTCTCTGCATGTTATTGACATAACCAGGTAAACATTTCATGTCAGCTTGCACGAAGCTCCAATGTTATTCCAATGCCAGGTTTTGAAAGATTTAGGTTGTTCTTTTTGACTATAACTTGAAATTTATACAATGTAAGAAAATAATTTTTGCACATTTGTAATCCTGTCGTCAAGGAAAAACATACCGGTGTGTTTGTTTAATCATTTTACTCAAATTCAGAGTTGACCTAGTTCTGACCAACTTTGATGTAATTTTAGCGGTCAGTTGCAGTCTAATTTGCCTACAAATCTCCAAAATTTCTACATTATTAGTAGAAATAAAAAACAACAAACGAAATTTCATCTCAATACCTTCAGCCGTTTTTGAGAGGATTTTATAAGCTTATCAACAAAATTCAAAATGTATTATAGTCCAGTGTGCCATAATTTATCCAAGGTTTTCCTGACGTCTACAGATATAAGACAAACATCATCACTTTCATCGAGCGCCTGATACGAGCAATCTGAATGAGCTGTTAAAAAGCAGAGTCATTTTCTTTAAAGCCTGAGTTTTTCTGGAAGAAGTAAGTTATTACCCCTGCTTTGTTGGAGTATTCGTTTGTAAATTCTTTTGATACAAATGGCAGTAAGAGATAGGTTTTTAATTAGAAGCATCATTTCGCTTGCCTTTCCAAACACATGTTGATAATGAAAAATTAAATAATTTGGTAAACAAAGAAGCAATATTAACGGCAGAGTGCTTAAACATAAAGTTAGATATCATATCAACACCACATGCGTTTTTAACATGTAAGCATTTTGACATCAATAACATTTCAAGTTCACTTGTTTGAACTAAACTTAAAGGCGAGTAATTAATATATGGAAATTGTGTTAAATCAGGTGGGTTTTTAATCAAGGTAGGTGTAGATGGGAAAAAAATTACAGAATTCACTTTGACCTTGGATATAACTTTGTTATCAACAGCGGGTAGAGGATACTTGGGGTTTTACTTTTGAGGCGAGGACTTAACATCCAATAAATCTTAGTGTTTACATCGGGGTCGGATCATTTCAATTTTATAGGGGTCGGTATATTATCCCGATTCTCCTGTAATACGCTATGAGTCATTAGCTTCCCCTCTAGCTGAAAAGAACTGGAGGTTGTCGTGATCCCACTTGGCACGTGTATAAATGTTCTCGTTAATCCATTTTACAGCTTTAAACTGTTATAAGGATCCATTTTAAGTTCGGTACCATGATAAAATTTGATCTAAGGCGTATAGCTGTCATCAAAATCTCATATTATGATGGCTGTGACTAGGTTCTCTGCAATAACCACATCAAGTAAAAATTCAAGCTTTGGAGGAAATCATCGCGAACTTCTCCTGGTGGAAATTATTTTGACTAGCAAATGATTAGTTTCATTGGGTCCAATGGCTAGAATAGAATCTATTGTCTGTAGAAATAAATAAGATTCGCCTGCTGTTTACTTTCCACAAGCAATAAGCTGACTTCATTACAGGAGAACCGAGTAGCGGGGATTTTGCGATAGAGGAAGACTGTGCAGAAATTATCCGGGAACCTGCCAAGAGCGGTTGGAACGACATTCCTTGCACCGTGGAATTGAATCATACTAGCCTATGTGAAAAGGCAGTTGAAGGTAAGATCTGGAGGTTACGTACCAACTCTTTTTGGCCCATGCCATTGTTACATATGTCTGTCGAGATGTTTTCCCTGTCTGGATGATAAGCGCTCTCCACAAGGCTTGGTAATACTTACAAAAAACAAACAAGAAACAAATAAACCGGAAGACGGCTGAAAGGAGACCTAAATAACTGCAGCCATCGTTTCCCGACGTTCTCGGTAACTCTGTAACTACACTTTTCATCTGGAATTGTTACGGGGCTGTAGGATATATCATGTTAGAACCAGCGGAAACACTCTGTCGCGTCGTTCATGCACCCGGCAAAGGTGATTGAAATACAGAACAGGGTTCGCGAAACGCCTAATCTCGCATCTAGCTGATAACTTGATGGCGCTTTCGATTTTCTCAGTGTGTTCGATTTTAGTTACTTTGAACTGCGATGTCTCCGTTATGCAGAGTCACAGGGATGAAAAAGTATTCTTTTTAAATTGTATGTGGAACATATCGATGCATAAATACATTCATTGTCTTTTCTTCTGCTCGATTCTACGAAGCAACAATAAAACCCCCTGAGACCACCAAGTCTCACTCATTATAGGCACGACGTTTAAATTGTCGTCTCTCGCCGCTGCAATTCCTTTTTCTATTTTTGCAGCTGTATTTTTTTTTACTAAAAGAAATGTTTATATTTTAAATTGTATGAGTTATGGCTAATAAACGTAGAGATACATCAGTCCTGTGTAAAAAAAACTGTTGCTTTTTTTTTACCAAAGCATTAGTATGTTTCGAAATGAATTTCTAGTGCTATGATAATATAAGCTTTGCTTTCAGAACTGATTATAGTGACCTCCCGGAAACGGAAACTGTGCCACAGACCTTAGACAGCAAACCGGTGGATTCCAGGAAATACTGGTTATGACAGGTCGTTCACATAGAGTTAGTTTTTGAGACGCCAAGCGAAAACAAGACTAACAGGACGAATTTGTGGAACAGACCGACGTATTAGCCAAATCTGCACGACTATACTCTCTGTAGCTGGTTGTTTTTATCTTGTGGTAAAGTCAAAAGCAGCGTTTTCAGACCAAGTTTAGTCATTTGGATGTAGATTTCCATCGAACTCTGGTGAAGTATTCTAAAGAGATAGAAACCGCCAACATTTGAGAGGAAACAGTCATGGTAAGACTCTGTTATGTTGCTCTCTTATGTTGCTTGGTGTGAAATAAACCCGCTTGAGGGTTATTGTTAACGATAGTAATTGACAGTACGTAGCATTTGTAAAAGCCGTATGTATGTACGAATGTATGTAGCATTTGTAAAAGCCGTATATATGCACGAATATATGTAGCATTTGTAAAAGCCGTATGTATGTAGGAATGTATGGATGTATGCATGGATATATGCATCGTACTTGGCAATTTTTCAGTCATAGAGACGACGAGAAGTCCCTGTGATCTCAGAAATATGTCACTTATAAGACGGCGGTCAGCATCATGGTGGGAAGAAACCGGGCAGATTGCTGGCAAGTCTTCCCAAGGCCGGAGAGAAAGCCTCAAGTGACGTGTATTGGCTGTCCTTACACCGATATGGCTGTTTTACCGATGTAAACAAACAAAACAGGTTAAGTTATTACTTATCTGATCGTTCATTCATATCACTTTCATCTCAAACGCAAACAATTGTTTACGTATGGTATATTGCAAAATGAATCCGAGAAAGTGGTTTCTTGATCCTTTTCTTTCTTGACTGATTGAAAGACTATTTTAAAATGCCTTGCTCAAGAATCTTTCATTTGTATGGTGGCAGTCGTGGTTATACGTGTAGATACCGAAATAAACCATTTACCGTTGCCAGTTACCTTAGAAATCTTCTGACTAAAAGCAGCAGCCAAACACCTTAGCGTATAGTTTGGTGTTGTGTTTCAGTAAACTTTGACCTGTTATGCGACAAACAATTGCATTATGTTTTGTTTTTAGGAATGAAACATTTCGCTGGAGCATGCTCACACATTTGGCCTTACATGCTGTAGAATCTGTCAATGTTTCCTAAATACCGTTTTCTTTTTCTTAGTAATTTGACGTTTCAACTTGGTTAAGTATTTTAAATCTTTGGAAATATCGGAATGTAACAGTTTGTAATCTACATGCATGGGCAGGCTTTAAGTTAGAAGTAGATAGATCCTGTGAGAGAGTATTGTAGTCTGTGACAAGCAGATTATTCGAACGGAAATATAAAGGTCTCCGGAGACTGTTGTCCATTTCAGATATCACGATTTTATTTTAAAGTGAAATGCTGCATCCGTTCTTGATCGGTGGACAAGTGGTTAACGTATGTTGAGGTACACGAAAAGTCAATTTACATGGTGATGTAAGGTATGTGGGTGTGTATACTACATGTTGTTCATGCATAAAAACTAGCTGCGGTCATTTGATCGTTGGCTATCGCGGATTACGTACATCAATTGTGCTCGTACGACCATGGCGAAAATCTTCATTTAAAGAGAAAAGGCCGCTCAAAAATGAAGTTGTGGTGGGTGAAAAGAGCATAAAATCTGTACTTGAAAATACCTTCACTGATATTTTCACATTTTGTCCACAAAATTAAACCCAGTCAAGTGTTTTTGATTGTGGACTTAATGGGCCATACTGATTCTAGTATGTAGTGATACACCTTTATCTGCATTTAAAGTAAATGGCAGCTCATGACTAAGGTATTGTTCATTAAAGAGATTATAAAATTGTCTCTTGAATGTCAAAAATTGTTTGAAATTGTGTGAATTCGTTGCTGAATTGTCTTCGTTTGAAGGGTCGAGTATTGTTCTGCCGACTGGTGATCTGAAGGCGCCCATGCTTTTAAGCTTATTAAGAATTGATCTATTAGAGAGCTAGGAGATATCAGCTGTGACGTAAATGTTCTGAGTTGTCTGTCATTGTGTAGGGACAGCAACCTGTTTTAATGTTATGTGTTTTGATTATAACAAGTACATGGGTGAACAACTCTGTATGCAATTTATCTCCAGACTATTGCTTTGTGGCGGTATTAAGTTTCTTGATCATTTGAGGTTATAAATTGACATATATACTTAAGTTACAAACACAATCCTAGCAGCTCACGACAGTCTCAGGTGACAAGAGTGTTCCGCAATTAAGGTCACAGCCTAAACATTATCGCTGCGTTTCATGTTAATCGATAGAGAACGCATGGTCAGATGTCAGTTTCCGCTGTCGTAATAGCTGTTAGAAAAAGCGCTTTACCGAAATAAACATAATATTATCCAACTTTTTGGCAAACTTAACTTAGAACATTCATTGTCTTACACTTTAATGTGGAAATCTGATAATCAGAGGCTGTCTAGCAGCTAAAAGAAATGTGTGACGCCATTGTGCTTCAGCATGTTCAATATGCTCCATCAGTCCACCAAAAAACCAAAACATCTGACTTCGTCTAATTTGGTAGAAAAGATCTAAAACAATCAGTGATTATGTAAATTATGTATTTATTTATTTGATTTACGCCGTGCTCAAGAATATTTCACTTATACGACGGCTGCCAGCATTATGGTGGGAGGAAACCTGGGGAAACTCACGACCATCCGCAGGTTGATTGCGGACCATCCCAGGTACGGCCTGAGAGGAAGCCAGCTTGAGCTGAATTTGAACTCACATCAACCACATAGGAGAGAGGCACCTGGGTCAGTATGCCTCGCTGGCGCGCTAACACCCTCGGCCACGGAGCCCCCACTGGTCTCCTGTAAAATTCAAACGGAGAGCTAACTAAGAATATATAGCAAGTTTTCTCTTTTAAGAATCACTCGGATTTGGATTCACCTCTTCGTAGTTTAAATATGGTACAGGAATTTCGGACTTGACGTTTAAATGGCAGTGGACAAAAATAACCACAGCATATTTTCAGAACACCGCAGATAAGAGGGTATATGCTGCACAAATAAAGTTCGGAGCAAGAAATTGATAAGATTGATAGATGTGACCGATGAATGTGTTTCCGAAAGATGATTAGATATTACTATATCGAAGACATGCAATTAGTATCCAAGGTATTGTGCAGTGAGACTTGAACAATTTTAACAGCCTTTCTTCTCGAAACGGTTCATCTCCTTGAAATATCACTTGACATATAACTTTCATTATGCCAAGTTGCAGATCAAAGTTGAATTTTGGACCATTTCCAGCAAAATCCTTGCCTTTTTGTCCTGTTTTTAAACATTTACAGTTTTCCGGACATTTTTAAAACCATTTTGTCATGTTGAACTGAAACTTGATACGTAACTTTCAACATGCCAAGTTAAGATCAAGGTTGAATTTTGGATCGTCCCATCCATTTTCAACAAATTATCCCATTTTTTTTATTCTGTTTTAAACATTTATAGCTTTACGTATATTTTTTTGAAAACGTTTTATCATGTTGAATTCAGACTTGGAAAAAAACTTTTAACATGCCAAGTTAAGATTAAAATCTGAGCAAACCACTACATGACTTGATCAGACAGGGCCTATACCTTCCTTGCTCTTTGGTTCACCGCATATATGTAGCCCGGTATGACACTTTTAACGCTGTTTTTGATTTACTGCTTGTTAGCCCATGTAAAGTTGACACGACGCGTTAGTCATTGTTTGCAGACCTAAATAATCCGCTTTGACGCTTATTCATTGACTCTGTCATTCACTTTACTCACTGATTTACAACATGTATACGGCCCATATGATTATGTATGCTAGTACATAACCTGGCATCATGTGTTCCTTGCTGTTTTGGTTTACTGTTAATACATAACCTGGCATCACGCATTCCTTGCTGTTTTGGTTTACTGGTAGTACATAACCTGGTATCACGCGTTTCTAGCTGTTTTGGTTTATTGCTAGTGCGTAACCTGGCATCACGCGTTCTTTGCTGTTTTGGTTTACTGCTAGTACATAACCTGACATCATGCGTTCATTGGTGTTTGGTTTACTGCTAATACGTAACCTCGTGTCATGCGTTCGTTGCTGTTTTGGTTTACTGCTAATATATAACCTGGTATCACGCGTTTCTAGCTGTTTTGGTTTACTGCTAGTAGATAACCTGGCATCATGCGTCCCTTGCTGTTTTATTACACTGCTAGTACATAACCTGCCATGATGCGTTCTTTGCTGTTTTGGTCTACTGCTATTACATAATCTGGCATCATTCGTTCCTAGCTGTTTCGGTTTACTGCTTGTATGTAACTCGCTATTAACGTTTTCCTCGCTGCTTTGCTTTACTGCTTGCATGTCACTCAACATTACGCTTTCCTCCTTCGTTTGGATTAGGTTACCGATTGAATATATCCCCGGCCTTGTGCTAATTTCGTTGTAGTATCTCCTCTCTCCTGCCAAGGAAATGAATATCCCAAGTGTTCAATACATAATTTGTAACATGATCATGGTGGGAAGTAATCCGTGGTTTCGGAAGCAGGCACGTTTTTTACCATCACTGTTTACGACGCACTGTTTTCATTGGCCCTCCGTGAATGATTCGATGGGAGGTTTTGCTGTTTACACGGACGCCAAGAGCAATACAGTATCCATGGTGACCTGATCGATTAACGGTAACACCTTGATTCTGACATCCGGCATGCATTGTGTTACGCAAGAGAAAAGCTTGTCATGCTCATTGTGAGAAAATGTCTCCGTTTCTGAAGGACAGACGTTTTCAAAAACTGCAGTATTTGTGGTAATATTTGCTGCAAGACTTGTTAGTTTTTGTACTTTGAATATGAGGAAAACATCTTCATTTTGACATCCGGGCAGCTGAAGAACTGTTGTCATGATCCATTTCGCCGTCGGATTGGTGGCTCTCACTTTTCTTCAGGTAAGCACATTACAACTAAGTTAAACAACACGATAACAGTTCACTTTTTTTCTGGTGAATTACAAGAACAACTGATCTCAATTTTAAAAAATAAATATATATGGAGAATAAATCAATGAATAAAGAAGGGAACAAAGGTAGAGAAAGATTTTTCTAATATAAAGGTCATTGAATATATCAGAGGTAGAGTACATGTAAAGAAACTTTTAGACTCCACGTAAAAGGTAAGCAGCAGTTTTCTAACGTTACATGTGATTAAAATTGCTCTTAAAGTGGTTTCTGTGTGATACTTTTGCTCTCGCCTCTTACTTACATCTTGTTGGTAAGGTACGATGTATTTGAAGTATGAAAAAGAAGTATTTGGAAAGATGTTATCAGTAATATCTTTTGTTTGTTTTGTATTTTTTTCTGTTCACCTTTGTTCAACTCCATATTCACTGAAGATTCTTTCACGAATACGATGGACATTATTTATGTAAATGTTTTAATTTTCAAATGCATCGCATGGTATACAATAAACCCCTCCAATAGCATAATTTTCGACCTTCGTAAGATACAACAAATTTACCCAAAGTGATGCAATTGATTCGCTTCAAATCAGTATTAGTGTGCTCATATATATATTGTGTTCATATATATAGTGTGTTCATCTATTCATTATATAAAAAGCTCTTTGTGAAAGTGATAACGAAAAACATCACGGCTGTTCACTGTCTCTGTCACCGTTATTTCGGTCATTTCACCCAGTTGTCCACCAAAAGCAGGTGGAACGAGAGGTGTCTGTATTACAACATGCGATCATCTTCATTTTAGATAGCTTATAGAACTGAAGCATAGGCCGAATCTTAAAGGGCAAACACAACTTGAGAGAGATTGCATCTTATTTAGGTCTCGTTGTGGGTTTTTAACCTGTTAACATTAAGTTGCATTGATTTGTCAGTATGCAGATAGAGTTTCAGAGGAAAAACAAACAGCCAACATTTGTTTGCCAATTGTAAGGTGGTAAAACTTCATTACAATTGGCGTTTGGTGCAAGTATTTTTCTCATACAGAAAACAATAACGGTCCTTGCAAAATGTTAAACCCCGGATCAAAATAATTTTTGGAGGATGAAGTAAGATGACTTTGAGAAATATACATTCATATTTACAACCACGAAGTACAGAGTATTATAATAGCAAGAGGGCGCAATTTAAAGATTCTGTGTCGTATTACATGATGTTTTATGGTCTTGCTCTTCTCTCAGGTCCACGTGTTCCCGATTCAGCCAAGATGGTCTTGTTCCCAAGAGACAGGGAGCTGTTATTATTTGTCTAACTTCATCCAGTCTCACGCGCAGGCATCCTGTTGGTGCCGATCACATGGCGGCCATTTGGCAAAGATAAATTCTCAGGAAGATCTGCGACTTATACGAACGATGCTGGGGGAATTGCCAGAGCGTAATTGTTTTTGGATTGGAGCATCTGACCGGCGAAATGGTATTTCAGCGTAATTTCACCTACACTTTGCCAAACGTAGAATAAACAGAAGACCTGAGCATTTAAATTCAAAATTGTAACAATTCAGTCAGATTAAAAAAATGTTAAATCAAAGTTATCCTATCAACTTTCTTTTTGGTGAAAATTTCAGCTCAAATCCAGCTGGTGCTCGTTTGACTTGAACTTATAAAAGCAGAACACCTTTTAGCAATGTTTTATATTGATCTCAGATATAGTCTTCATTACTTTTTTGGCGTTTTCAACAGTGATTAATCTGAAAATAAAGACTGGGGTGTTATAGTGACTTTTTGGACTATATTGAATATCCGGAATTACAGTGACGTCACAGATTACTATTTATAGCTGCTAAATATTCTCAGATTGTTATATGCTTACGTTCTACATGAATACACCTGCCGTAGTACGCCTGTATCTGCATTTAATTTGGAAACATAGCAGTTAGAGCATGTTTAGCAGCAAAAAATAGAATCTGTGATGTCACTGAGCTGCCTTCTGTTTGATATGACCAGAAATGTTCACTGTAGCACCTCAGTATTTATTTCTATTTTAATCGTTGTTCAAACATGGCAAAAAAAATGCATACCATATAGGAATCAGAACGAAATTGTCCGTTAGATGCGTACTTCGTGTAAATGTCGTCAGTTCTTTTACAGTTATGAGCTCTGTTAAGACTCCTTAGAAAGGTGAGTGGCCTTTTATCTGCTGGCTCTGTCCGGTTTCTCCCAACCACAGATCTGTCCGCCTTTGCTTCAGTGATTCATAGGTTCTAATACAAGAGACAAAGAAATTGCACAACACTGTACAAAACTACCTCAGTCATAGAACTGTCTTCGGATTGTCTCGCAATTGATTCAATAGTCTAAGGCCAGTGCCGTGGCAATGGGAAGATCTGATGAATAAAAAAAATAAAAAAGGAGTGTGTTATGATCCGAATATTACTTTAAGATCTCTATACTTCTGTTCTTATAGTATCGTTGTCTGCAATCGGCATAAAAACTGAGTGATAAGCGTTCTCTATGTCCGGAATTATTTCTTTTTTATTCACTTGATTGGTGTTTTACGCCGTACAGACAAACATTTCATTTACACGACTGCAGCGAGCCATATATAATGGGGAATTCGTAAAACTCCGTCTCGCCTTGAACAAAGGGTTCCAAAGCTGTGTGGTCTTTTGTTGTTTCCCGGTAGTATGTCCTGCCTTTAGGTGTATGTATGCTCACAAAACAGTTAGGTAATGCACAGGTACTACAGCATCACAGCAGGAAACAAAGCATTATTACGGCGATTTATACCCTTTTGTGTAGCCAGTTGGAAGAAACCGGGCAGAGCTTAGAGGGAAATCAACGACCATCCGGAGGTTGCTGGTGGATCTTTTCAAGTACGACTGAAGAGGAAGCCAACCAGAGCTGGACATGAACTTAAAGCCGCTCGTTTAGTACTGGACTAACACGCTAACCATTAGGCCACGGAGGCTCCCTTATCTGGTCGTTAAACCCCTAAACTTCTAATCAAAGATAGATCTGAACTCTCCTTGTAGGATTTGTAAATTTGCTTGAATCCATTAATTTCCACTTTGCTCCTCATTTTATAGACTACCATCTGCCCTAAAATATAATCGAAGATAGGTCTGAACTGCATTTACAGAATTTGGCCATTTTCTATCAGCGATTTCCAATTTGCCTTTCATGCCATAGATTACCGTCCGCCCTAAAGTACAACCCAAAATAAACTGTCCTTACAAAATTTATCTGCTTTAGTTCTTTGATCTGCACTTTCCTCTGTCTTCATACCCCACTTTTACAGAAAGCCACTTTGTTTGGGAGGACGGTAGTGAGGCCGAGCACATCCCGTGGATGACCGGCGAGCGCGACAACTATCTAGGTAATCAGCACTGTGTGGTGCTATGCAACCACGCTTGGTGGTTCGAAATTCCTAAAAACTTCAGTCAACACTTGGCCCTCGATTTGACATGTACGGAGCAGCACCGGTTTATGTGCGAGAAGGACTCAGGTAAGTGGTTGCTGTTAACTCTATTGAAACATTTATCTTGTTAACGATTCTTTTTAAGTACCAAAACCGCTTCACGCCAACGCAGGCAGTAACTGACAAGACCCGACATGTCACGGATGTTAAACACTGGTTTAAAACCAAACAACTAAGAATGAATAGACCTTGCATGTCAAGGAGTCTGTACCCCAGTACACATCAATACCCACTGAGAATGAACAGGCCTTATACTTGTATGTAAAATAAGTTAAAGGCTGGTACACCCAATACCGACTAGCATACACTGTAAGAAAAGTTTGTGGGTTAAACCCGCTAACCCACGTGTTTCTACGAGGGTTTTACGACAAGAGCCACTTCAGTGCTAAAGAACCTGTAATAGAAGAGACATGTTGGATTCTCATATTATTTCACAGGATGATATTACGACCATTATAAAGGTTATGTTACAATGAAAACACCTGCCAGGATTTTTACTCATAATTTTATGAAAACAGGGTAGGAATGAATGAACCTTGTATGTGAAGGACCTGAAGTAAGGACACCGATCGGCACCCTGGTAGACGGACTAGGACTGAATGGTCCTTGTATGTGAAGGATTCATAGATCGATACACACTCAGACGGACTAAGATTGAATGGGCCATGTATGTGAAGGATTTGATACACCAGTACACACTCGGACGGACTAAGATTGAATGGGCCATGTATGTGAAGGATTTCATAGATCGATACACACTCAGACGGACTAAGACAGAATGGGTCATTTATGTGAAGGATTTCATAGAACGATACACACTCAGACGGACTAAGATTGAATGGGCCATGTATGTGAAAGATTTCATAGACCGATACACACCCGGATGGTCTAAGACTGAATGGGCCATGTATGTGAAGGATTTCTTGTACCGGTGCACACTCAGACAGACTAAGACTGAATGGACCTTGTATGTCAAGCACATTAAACACCAGTTAACACCCAAATGGACTAAAACCAGTACACACCCAAATGGACTAAAAATGAATGAACCTTGTATGTCAAGGACTTTGTAGACCGGTACACACCCCAGGGGACCGTAGGATGAATGCACTTTGTATGTCAAAGACTTCTTAGGGCGGCGCTCCCTAGCATCGACCATGAAGTGGACAAGTGCCGAGTATTACACAGGCTGTCGATTATATTTCATAAAATCTGCAGTCTACGCGTAGTCTTACTCAGATAAATGTGGACTTTTTTTTTTACGCAAATTTGGTACTTTTTACCAATGCCTCTCTTATGATCGTGTATTCAGTTATAAAATCCACATATGTAGAACTTTTCGCAAATAACTATATCACAATATTCTTTAACTTCTCGAACAGATATATAACATAT
Source organism: Acanthopleura granulata (assembly GCA_016165875.1). Classification (NCBI taxonomy): domain Eukaryota; kingdom Metazoa; phylum Mollusca; class Polyplacophora; order Chitonida; family Chitonidae; genus Acanthopleura; species Acanthopleura granulata. The sequence goes on along the minus strand of JABBOT010000009.1, from coordinate 4,102,203 downwards.
GTAATATTTACTGGTTGTGAGAATTATTTCTGTCAGAAAAAGGTTCAAATCCAGCTGTTGGTCGGGGTTTTTTCCGACACAACAAGAGTGCGTTGGGAATGTGCTTTAGCCTGTTTTTCACTTGCCGTCCACTCATAGTACTACGGAGCTATTGAAATGAAATAATCTTTTGGACGGCGTGTAACCCAACACAAATATTGGAAGCCTTTTTTCATGTTCATTGGAGTTCACATCTTGTGTGTGAATAAATCATATATTTATTTGATTGATTTATTTCATTGGTGTTTTACGCCGTACTCAAGAATATTTCACTTATCATTATGCCAGAGTTATCGTGGGAAGAAATGGGGCAAAGCCGTGGGGAATCACGCGACCCTCCGCATATTGCTGGCGGACCTTCCCACCTTTGGCCGGAGAGGAAGCCAGCATGAGCTGAACTCACAGCGACCGCTTTGGTGTGAGGCACCTGGGTCATTACGCCACGCAGGCCCCAAATCATATATTTACTACATTACTCATAAGATTCCTTTCTGGTATAGGGATTATAATTATATGGTTTGGATTTGAATTCCTGTCCTTTGCTGCCACGTGTAACTGAAAATAGACACATGACAACATTACTCTATTGAAAGTCAATATTATCATAGTTGCCTAAAAGCAGAGTGTGCAATTTTAATGCACATGAAGAAAATTTTTTAAATCTTATCATTGATGTAGTTATATGTGCATATATGTCGGAGAACGTTAACTAAACCCGCTGACGAGTAAATTTTAAGTTGTCGTATTTGCACCTCATTAACCACTGACTGCTAACGGCCAATTCTTAAAACCTAATCGGCAGTTTCAACTATAGTGTGACGTCACAACTGGCTTTAAATGGACTTTTTTGCCAGGGGCTTTATAAACAGGCACAGACCCAAGCCGACTTAAAATGATGAGATCTTTTGTGTCAAGGACTTTTTACGCCAGTACACATCCAAACCAACAAAGAATGAATGGGCCTTCCTTGTTAAGGACTTTACAGACTGGCACAGACCCAAGCCGACTAAAAATGATGAGGCCTTTTATGTAAAGGACTTTTTTACGCCAGTACACACCCAAAGAAAGAATGAATAAATGGACCTTCCTTGTTAAGGACTTAATAGACTGGGTCTTCCTTGTTAAGGATTTTATAGACTGGCACAGACTCAAGCCGACTAAGAATGATGAGGCATTTTATCTCAAGGACTTTCTATGCCAGTACACACTCAAACCAATAAAGAATGAATGGACCTTCCTTGTTAAGGACTTTACAGACTGGCACAGACTCAAGCCGACTAAGAATGACTTTTATGAATGGCTTTTTATGCCAGTTCACAACCAAACGAACAAAGAATGAATGTACCTCCCTGCTTAAGGACTTTATAGACTGACAGTAGAAGCAATTGCTAGTGTACTTGAAGTAGCCAGTAAATCTTTACACTAATGAGGTATGTGATCCCCAAAAATTCATGTATTAGATATTATGCGTCTTAAATTGTTTTCACCTTAATCTTAATCACCCAGAATGTCCAGGTTGGATTGATTTAATGAGGAGAGCTCGCTGTGTACATGGCAGATGAAAAACCGGGTCAAAAAGATTCTGAAGAGGAAGAATTGATAAACATTTCTGGAAGTGTTTTCAGGGACACGTTCGTCAGGTCATCAATATTTTACAGCCAACTTGCAGAATAATTGATGGCAATTCGATGATAACAGAAATATGGCATTTACATTTCCACAAGATCAATTCCCCGTTTCGATATTTTCGCCAGCATCTTCAAAAGCCCGTCTGCGTTTGTTCCGCCTTTGCATACACGTGAGGGGAAATATATTAATCAGAAAAAAGTGCAAATCATTAAAACAAACTTGAAGGTCCAATTATACTTTGCCTAACCGCGAGCATTTTAACCAAGAAGCAACAAAGGGTCTCTACTTACATTTCCTGTATAACAATACTCCGGAGATAAATTATTCTCCAGTATCCGGTATTCTTTGACAGGAAAATATTTTTTATTTTTATCATCATCAAACAATTGTCGATGTTTTAGCTGGTTACATAACCGGGTTTCCACATCGATTACCGATGCCTTCACCAGGGACATTAACAAAACCATCGCTGTTCAAACATCCGGCTTATCCGGCCACGGGCAATGTGCCGGGCTAAAACTTTCTAACATTTTAACGATTTAATGTGTACACTTTTTATCGGCATTTCCGGTAAGAACGCAGATTGCTTATGGATGACAAACTCGTTGATTTAATGCTAGTGACTTTTCGATGTCGATCCTTACATCGTTTATAAACCATCATCATAAACTAAAGTTCTACTTTTGTACCTGGTTATTGCAGCTCCTAAATGCCTCTAAAATAAGACATTTAACCTATGGTCTACGATCTCCTCCTCCCACAATCGCTTTTTTTTTCATTTCTCCTTAACTGACGTACAGTAATCCATACTCAGTATAAACTTTTGCTAAAGAACATTCAGATTTACTTGCAGAATTGTATATGTAACTTAAAACAACAGGAACTTCACTTGCTCAGGTGGATAGAGCACTGGCTCACTCTGACTATTAAGCTCTTGCCCAGTGAGATCGTGCGTTCTCTTCTTCGGCAGTGGCTTTAAGTCAGGTAGATTTGTCACTTGCCTTGGGAAGGTCGATGGTTTTCTCCGGGCTCTTGTGTGGCTACACTTACAAATGTGATGGTGAAAAATTCTTGAACACGACGTTTTATATTCATTAAATAAATAAACACAGGTTTGCACGTAGTTGTCATTGTTTTAGTACACGACATTCGGATTCAACTTATAATATATAACACACACACTCACCTAGGCTACACATACATTGAATATGCTCTCCGGTACAATATATATTCACAATTCAGAGAAACTTTTAGGCCTCTGATTAGTTCATCTGCCTTGGATAGGGCACCGTATTCCCGAAACAGACAAGCAATACAGTCTTTCGCCTTTACTGTTGTTTTGTGTATCGCTATGGAGTCAAAGATGCTCGCGTCGGCTGAGTAATCTGTATTATTATTGTAGTTGATATATGATCTAGGGCCTCCGTGGCCGAGGGCGTTAGCGCCCCAGCTCGGCGTTACAACCCCTGGCCTCTCACCAATGTGGTCGCCGTGAGTTCAAGTCAAGCTCATGCTGGTTACGCCTCTGGCCGTACGTGGAAAGGTCCACCGGCAGTATACGGATGATCGCGCGGTTTCCCTCGCGCACTGCCCGGTTCCTCCCACCGTAATGTTGGCCGCCGTCCTATAAGTGAAATATACTTGCATACGGCGTAAAACGCAAATCAAATAAATAAAAAAATAAATAAATAAAACTCCAATCAAATAAATAAATAAATAAATAAGCAAAGCAAAAAAACTTAATGATTTTAATTCTCAACTGTTTAAGTTTATAAGCTGTGAAGATATTTCTGTCACCGTTCCATACAACTCGTGGAAAGTCGTGGAATGTAAGATGGCTCATGCATAAGAAAATACTCTCCATACACAACAGGCGATGATTTTTAAATGGCAGGAAAATTTTCGGCGATTTCGGGCAGCTAAAATTGGGATAACTGACCTTTGCGTGGAAAGTCATACAATTTTGGGGTACTGAAACAGTTGAACAAGAGGGCAAACAGACAAGGGTTCAAAGGCGACCAAGTCCCCGGAAGCTCTGGTCTTCACACAGTCGCAGATTGGTTTTGGAGAATCTTTTACTGTGTGAAATTATGACAGAAAAACTGCATATTTTCCCTTTTCGTTGGAAGATTATATATTTGTGACTTGGTATTAAAGGTGCAATTATACTATATCTCACTCCATTAAGCGAGGGTTCAGGGACCGCCTACGACCCGGAAACTCTGTCTTTTGCAACCAGCCGGAGAAAAATTTCGTGCGATTTCTGCATGTTATGTTGGTGAGAGGGTATAAACATATTATCCTGTGTCCTACCAATATGTCCTTTTCATGTACATATAAGTTGAACTAATTTTACACCTGCCACAAAAAGTGTGTGTGCACGTGTGTGTGGGTGTTTGGGTGGAGAGGTGGGGGTGGAGGTGGGGTGGCAAAACATACTTTGTCTTCAAAACTTGCCCCCTGTTTCCTATGCCCGTCTGGTAGTGTTGGTAAAGCTTTGATTGTCCACTGAATATTGCCAAGCAAAGTGCCGGAAAAGTGGAGTCAGATAAATAACCACCAATGTTAACGGTTAGTGCTGTAACTCAGCCTCAAAAATTTCGTGGCCAATAAGCATTGTCGCATACCTTGTCCAGCCTGTAAGAAAGCAGCAAAAAAAATATAGACATAGGCTGAGTGTCAGAATCTGGACCGTCCAATGCTAGAAGCTGGGAATGGTGCCTAGCAACATCAAGGGGACACCACTCTCAGCCTCATTACTACCTGACACCTTGTGCACTCTCGCCAAACACGTAAAACACGCCAGATGAATAAATATTATTATGGCATTCTCCCATACCGGCCCAACCTTTAGACAAATTCCATTATTTCCATTTCACGTGTGAACCTGGAAACCAAACATGGCTGGCTGGTAGCGACAAAAGACCTTACATGATAAAATACAAGAATTGTGCTCACAAAAAGCGGAAGTACTAATAGGATACTTATTCCACATCACACTACAGTGTGTTACGTGTTGATTTCACCATTTCAGTGTGTTATTTACCAGCTATTCATTTAATGTGGACGAACGGTTAAGATTTTATAAAACAAAAATTGGCCACTCGACAATTCAAGCTTTTTTTATTAAATAACAATTAGACCTTGCCCAAACGCTTGACTGTCTGGTATACCAGACCTTAGCTCATATTTTCCAACTTTTTCTGAAATTTGGGTCCTTTTGTGTCGTTCGTCCTCGAATCTCTCATTAGATAACCTAGTGATACCACGTTTCATATTAATGATCTCGTACCGCATGCATGCATATAATTTGCAGAGATTAATGACATTGTCTGTGGGATCTGAACAAGATATGAACATGGGCTATTATGGCTCCGGGTGGTGGTGAGTTGACCCCGGGCTTTGTCCGGTTTACTCCCGCCATAATTCAGGCGGCCGTGGTATAAGTGAAACATTCTTGAGAACGGCGTAAAGCACCAATCAAATAAATGAATAAATATTATAAAGGCATTCGTCGCCATGGCAACTAATCTGGACATCATCCCACGTCTGATTTGGGAAAGCCACGCTTCTCGGCGCATGAAGCAAAAGTCACTGAAACGTTCTTGTCAGTCAGTGCACTTTCTGCCTGAAAAGAAGGTTTTGTTGAAATAATAACATCGCTGATTCTGTTTCAGACACCCGCTTCACACGTTTCTGGACAAAGCGTTCACTTGGTCAAATCTTTTCATCCCCCATGTTGACGTCATTTTCCGGCGTTACAGCTGTCAGCTGTGGCTACTGGTGTACGATAACCTGCCGATGTGTGTCTTTTGCATATCGACAATATGGCGGCGATTGTATCCTGTACGAAGATTATTTCAGTCGACTGACGACGCCGGGGAGTTCACCGGGCTTTGTTTTTTATGAATGACATGTGCCTAAAGGTGTAAAGCTGATGTGAAATGGACACTGAGTGCTGACATGGTGTTTTTTTTTAGTTACTCAACACATACGAACAGGGACGAAATCGTAGCTTGGGAATGGGTTGCCTTTTCAGGCAGAAAGTGTAAGAACTACTCTGGTCCCAGTACTTCTGGCCTTCCAGTACGTACTTCTGACGGGAAAAGATCCTCTTTGTATGATCTTGAATTTAAGCGAAACCTTCAACATATTTGACCCCATGTGTGAATGGACCCCATACTAAGAGTATCTACAAGAAAGTTAAACACACGCATGGTTTAGAAATATTATTTTGTTTTACACCTCTTCCTACCCGGTCGGTTCGAACGAGATATATCTTTGTTAGATCTCCCATCATTTCCAATCGGATATGTGAATCAGCGCGATCTTTCTTCAGAATTTTGTTTCCTGCAGTCAGTGTGAAAGTTATTCGGTCAGTATGGTTTACAGACGTTTCAACAAAATTTAAATTAAACTCTAAGGGTTAGGGTTAAGGTTAGGGTTATCAGAATGTAAATTTCTAAACATTGAACAAAGTAAGAGGTATGGAAAGAATGATGAATGTAACCTGGTGCTTGATTTGTATATTTGTCTCCGAGGCGCCTCCATGGCCGAGGGGTTGGCGTGCTAGTGCATAGGAATGACTTAGGAGCCTCCAGCGAATGTGATCGCCGTGAGTTAAAACCCAGTTCAGGCTGGCTTCCTCTCCTGTCGTACACTGGAAGGTCCACCAGCAAACTGCGGATGGTCGTTGTTTTCCCCCGGGCTCTACCTGGTTTCCTAACACCATAATGCCGGTCGCCATAGTATAATAGAAATATTCTTAAATACACCAATTAAGTAAATTTCCCGTCGGATTATTTAGCAATATTATGGTCATATGGTCTACACATGCAGATATTATTATCTTATTAAACTGATATCAGGTGATATAAGATATTTGGATGAAAGGTGTTATTTCTACCCGCAGTAAATTCCAGGTTAGCCATTGGTTGAGAGTACTCAGGTGTCGTGGTGATGGAGGTGGTAGGCCTAAATGTTTACACCACCCGCTCTAGAAGAACTCTAGAATAAAATATAGCGCCTGCAAGTTGCCAATATCATGAAAAGCAATGAATACCAGTGTGGAGTACATTTTGGGGAAGTCTTGCGCTTTATAAAAGGACTTCTTTAACCCCAGCGGTTTTAAAGAAGTTTACCCGAATTACATTGGTGTTGACTTTGCAATGCTGCCGGAAACGGGGATGGGGGCATCGCGTGCCATGGGAATGGAAGGAGAGGGTGGTGTTCTGCAGGGGAATGTTGTGCCGGGCATGCTTGGCTTCACGTGTGAAGCAGTGAGACGACACTATATATGTGGGCATTGGGAGCGGTCTGCAGTAAGGTTATGAACTGACGTTAAAAACGAAGTAAGCAAACAAATGCATCTACTATTTTACATTTCAGTGAGAGAGATCTCGGGTTTCGTATTTGTCCAAGTGGCCTAACGCATTCCGACTGCGCCGTTGTCATCTGTTATTCGCTCTGCCAGAATCTAATTCTGACGGAGCGATAATCAAACGATTATGCATGTACGAGTTACAACACAAGGGAACCTAAACCAAGTGGCCTAACGCATTCCGACTGCGCCGTTGTCATCTGTTATTCGATCTGGGAGAGTATAAATCTGACGGAGCGATAATCAAACAATTATGCGTGGAACTCTCGTCTCTCCTTCTGCTGGTTACTCGCAGGAGGTGTTTCGTCCTACATGTATTGACACTCCGAGGCGGGTGAGAGACACGGCGCTATTAATCATCAAACCGTTTCGTTATGTCTACCTCTAATTCCCCTACTCCAAATGTTTCTATCTCACAACCTTCCCCAGTTGTGGGGAAAAAAAGGAAAAATGAGATACCACTGGATGTGGAATCGGGAAGTTCTCACTTCTCATCCCTTCTGGTGATATGTAGTAAAAATGAGAATCAGGTAAAGATGAAAATCAATCCTTTCGTATTGAAAAAAACGTTGCATTACTTTGAAACAAGTGAAAAAGGTAAAGTGTGGCAAAATTCTTTTAGAATGTTTTCGGAAACAACATTAACTTACTCAGAATTCAAAATATTGGGGAGCCAGCTGTTTCTGTTACCCCACATAAAACCTTAAACTGCTCTCACGGCATTATTTGTGACAGAGACCAAGATCTATATGACATGGCAGAGCAAGAAATAACAGAGCAACTGAAAGACCAGGGCGTACTCAACGTCAAACGTTTTACCATCAAGAGAGATGGGAACCTCATTAAAACAAATACTCATCCCGTAACGTTTAATAACCCGTCTCTCCCAACATCAGTATTCATTGGGCCGTACAGTGTGCGGGTAGAATTATTCATACCTAACCCGACCAGGTGTTTCTCCCGCCAGAGGTTTGGCCATGGCAGGGGTCAATGCCGTAATAAACTGGTCTGTTTCAGATGTGCGGAAGCGGGTCACGAGGGCTTCGACTGCACAAACCCGATAAAATGCTGGAATTGCACTTGGCCCATTGGTATAGAGAAGCCACAGAAACTGGTGGTAAAACCATTGGAAAACACCACCAGTTCTTCATCACAAACCGATATCAATCTTACTGAAAAATCCGCTACTTCACCTGATTCTCCATCTCACCACAAACCTTGTGCAAACAAATCAAAATCCTCTAAACCCGTTGAATCTTCACTAAATACAGCGGGTGATAAACATCACAAAAAAGATAAACCTAGTGGCCCCACACAGCGTCCCTCCAAGGCTACTAGGGACCCTATCCGAGTTTGGGCCGTTGCAGGACGTCGGTCCTTCAACGTTCGATGCGGACATGATGGATACATCATCTGCATCGGGGAGATCTACTAGTAAATCTCCCAAAAAGGGTCGTGCACGGTCCAGACATAAATCTCCCATACGTCTCCCTCCATAATGACTTCCTTAGACAAAATTATACAGTGGAATTGTCGAGGTCTTAAAATAAATTTTATTGAAATAACACAGTTAGTTCAATCTTTAAATCCAATTGCCTTCTGCCTTCAGGAAACTCACCTGAAGACATCTGACAAAGATAAAATATCACTGAAAAATTATACACTATATAGCACTTACTCTAATGAGGAAGAGCGAGCTTGTGGCGGCTCCTCTATTTTAGTGAATAATAATGTAATTCACAGCCCTGTTGCCCTCGACACTGAGCTTCAGGCTGTAGCCGTCCGTGTTTCCTTATCGGAAACAATCACTTTATCTTCCTGCTCATTCTTCTTTGTCATTTTGGCAATTGCATAATTTAAAAGACCAACTGCCAACTCCTTTCATAATTATGGGAGATTTTAATGTGCATAACCCCATATGGGGTAGTAATAATATGAACAATAAGGGAAAAATAGTAGAAGATTTCTTATCTAAAGATGAACTATGTTATTTCAATAATGGTTCTAACACCTACTTACATCCAGGTAATGGTTCATATTCTGCTATCGACCTCACTATCACCGATTCATCACTTCTCCCGGATTTTTCTTGGAAGGTGCATGTCGATCTTTGTGGTAGTGATCATTTTCCTCTTGTCCTAGAGCATCTCACTTCTAATTCTTTAGAACGTGTAGCTAGGTGGAAGTTCGATAAAGCAGATTGGATGTTTTGTGAGGCTGACATCACTCCAGAGAATCTTAATGCTGCAGATGATCCTTTGTTTACATTTAATGAACTCATATTAACAGCAGCCGATAGAACCATCCCGAAGACCTCGACAAATCCGAAATTTAAAAGTAAACCCTAGTATGATAATGACTGTCGTAAGGCTATAGAAGACTGCAAAAAGGCCGAACGCAGATTTAATCATCGTCCTGATGATAATAATTTAAACCAGGTTCGTATACTTGGAGCCAAGGCTCGTCGATTAATTAAGTCCAAGAGACGATCTTGTTGGCGGAACTTTGTTTCAGGCATTACGTCCAAAACACCCATGCGTAAGGTCTGGAACACGGTTCAGAAACTTAAGGGCAAGAACAGTAAAGCCAAAGTTCAGCACTTAAAGGATGGTGATACCTTATTAATTTCACCGCATGATATAGTCAATAAAATAGCTGAAACAATATCCCACAAATCTTCATCTGGGAATTATTCTCCTGAATTCCAGCATATTAAAAACCAGTAGGACAAAATTAAATTGCCCTTCTCTTCTAAGAATTTAGAAGACCATTTTCAATTGAAGAGCTTAAAACTTCTCTAAAAAAGACACACGATACTGCGTGCGGCCCGGATAATATATATTACAAGCTTCTGAACCACTTACCATCTGAGCCATTGGAGACACTCTTAGACTTACTTAATGATATTTGGAAGACTGGTAAATTTCCCCCATCACGGAGAGAGGTGCATATTACCCCGGTCCCTAAACCGGGTAAGGATCATAGTGATCCGAGAAATTACGGTCCCATAGCTCTTACCAGTTGCATCTGTAAGACTATGGAACGGATGATAAATGATAGACTTGTTTGGTTTCTTGAAACTAACATGCTTTTATCAAACATTCAATGTGGTTTTCGTCAAGGTCGATCCACTATGGATCACATCGTTCGATTTGAAACCTTCAGTCGTGATGGTTTTATTAATAATGAACATGTGGTATCGATATTTTTCGACTTGGAAAAGGCCTACGACACCACATGGAAATATGGTATTTTAAAGACCTTGCTGATATGGGTTTAAAAGGTCGCTTACCTTTGTTTATATCTCAGTTTTTATCTGATCGTCAGTTTAAGGCACGGGTGGGGTCCACTCTTTCGGACTCTTATGAACAAGAGATGGGTGTGCCTCAGGGCAGTATCCTTTCACCAACACTGTTCAGCATAAAAATTAACAACTTGGCTCAAGCATTAACATCTGGTATTGAGGGCTCCCTATATGTAGATGATTTCCTGATATGCTACCGCGCTAAAAATATGAATAACATCGAGCGGCAACTGCAGCTTTTTCTCAATAAGATCGAGAAATGGGCAGTTGCCCATGGTTTTAGATTTTCTACGTCTAAAACCGTGGGTATGCATTTCTGTAATAAACGCAATCTTCATCTAGACCCTGAGCTTAAATTTTGTGGTGAACCAGTGAAAATTGTTGGGGAAAATAAATTTTTAGGGGTTATATTCGACAGGAAATTATCCTTTATAGCTCACATAAAAATGCTTAAAGCTAAATGTACAAAGGCTCTGGATATAATTAAGGTCGTGTCTAACACTGAGTGGGGTGCTGACCGATCAGTTTTACTTAATTTGTATCGTTCTCTGGTGAGGTCTAAATTGGACTATGGGTCCATCATTTATGGTTCCGCTAGGAAATCATATCTTAAAATGTTGGATCCGGTCCATCACCAAGGCCTGAGGCTCAGCCTTGGTGCCTATATGACCTCACGAGTAGAGAGTTTGTACGTAGAGGCTAATGAGCCCTCTTTATATCACAGGCGTATAAAACTCAGCCTTCAATACGTTGCTAAGCTTAAAGCTCACCCAACAAACTCTGCCTACGACTGTGTTTTTAATCCATCATACGGTGTTTTTAATCCATCATACGCAGATAAATATAATAAATGTCCCACCAAAATTTCTTCCTTTGGTCTTTGTGTTCGGGACCATATAGTGGAAGCTAACATCAAGCTGGAGGACATAGCTCCGGTTTCTTTTCCGGAGTCTCCTCCCTGGCTTCTTCCACAAGCTAAATTAATATTTGATCTACGTCAACATAAGAAATCCGATATAAACCCTCTTATAATTCAGCAAAGTTTCGCTGAAGTAAAAGCTAATTATCCGGATTATAAATTTATATATATTGACGGGTCAAAGGATGGGGACAGGGTGGCGGCTGCGGCTGTCTTGGAACAGCGAATCACCTCTCTTCGCCTTCCATCCTCGTCTTCAATATTTTCTGCCGAGGCCAGAGCTATACCTCTGGCTTTATCACACGTTTCATCCGGCGTTGCCCAGAGAGCAGTCATATGCAGTGACTCGTTGTCTTGCCTTTTGGCAATAGAGCAAAATAAATTTCAAAAAGCCATCCATAGAAAGCTAATTAAAAGAGGGAAAGATATTGTATTCTGTTGGATACCAGATCATAGTAGTATTCAGGGAAACACAATGGCAGACAGGGAAGTGAAAGCTGCTCTTAGTAAACCCATATCTAAGAATAAAATTCCTTATACTGATTTTAAATGTAATATTCTTAAATACATTTGTCGCCTTTGGCAGGATGAATGGGATCTGCAGATCGATAACAAACTGCATGCAATTCACCCTGTCATAGGGTATTACTCTTATACGTTTGGTATGTCTCGTAGAGACCAATTGGTTTTAACAAGATGCCGCGTTGGGCATTCTCGTCTAAGACACAATTTTATCCTGGATGGGGGCAGTGCTCCCGAGTGTGTTGGATGTGATGTGCAGTACGGCATCAAACATATCCTGGTTGACTGTGTGGACTTTGCCCATGTGCGGCAAAGATTGTACACAGTAAACTACATATATAATTTGTTTGACAGCATTGCTGGCGACGCTGTCATAAAATATTTGAAGGCCATTGGCCTTTATCATAAAATATAAATTTTATTCTCAAAAATAAATATTTGTTATAAAATTTCCTTAATATGCTGGTTTTCGAGTTTTAACTGTTTTGATCTTCTTACCTGATTTTAACCCATGTCCGAACATTTTTGTTTTCTTTTTAATGTTCTCCAGTCACTATCGAAAACCTGAACTGTCTCGTGTTTCCACCTTGTTCTCGCCACGATATGGCTGAGATATTGTCGATGTGGCGTTAAGCTATAATCATTCATTCATTCTAATTCTGACGGAGCGATAATCAAACGATTATGCATGTACGAGTTACAACACAAGGGAAACTAAGTCATCACAATAACAGAACGCATGCACTGATCTTGGATGTTCTGTTTGATTCTGTGCTCGTTTCTAATGACTCTGAAGAACAAGGATTGTCACGGAAAACTCTAACTGACAACACGATCCCAGGTGGACAAAACACTTATTTCTCAAGTGAGAAACATCGAGCAACCGTTGATTTCTGATTCCTCGTCGAATCTTTTTCAGGAATCGGATAATGTTGGCCGTTTCTGTAAAAGTAAATATTGCCACGATATGGTTGAAATATTGCCGCTGTGGCGTTAAGCAACAATCATTAATTCTACCAAAATATCTGTCCCTGTGCATGGTTTCCTGTAGAATCTGTATACTTTCCTTCCGCCATAATACTTGCCGTCGTCGTATAAGTGAAATCTTTCTGAGTACGGCGTAAAACACCAATCAAATAAATAAATGTATTAAATGTCTGTCTCATACCATAACACGTGTCAATTACTTTTCGTGAATCCACAGTCTTTGTGCGTACTTTTATTCAAATAAATGTGAACACGAATTGTAAACATGTAGTAACTTTAACCTGTGGATGGTCATGGGTTTCCCCAGAGCTCTGCCCGGTTTCCTCCTTCCGTAATACCGGCCGCCGTCGTATAAGTGAAATATTTTTGAATACGGCGTAAAACACCAATCAAATAAATAGATAAATAATTGTATATTGTCGCCGACATGCCTATTCTTCATGCACATCTACGCGAAATCGGTGCGCTGTACCAATGGCTATCTTTTGATCGTGCAGACACAGAAGTAGCTGATTTGCGACGCCCCGCTGAGACGGAAAACATCATCACAAACCAACCTCTCCAGTTCCCATTCCCCCCCCCCCCACACACACATCACCACCACACACACGCCTGCCGGCTCCGTCAACGGGGGGGATGAAACACATCTGGGTGTAGGAAATGGTAGAATATATCACTTCACTAATGAGCAGTTTTGAGCTTGTTGTCCTCACAACAGTATGAAGCCACTAAAAATTGCAAAGAAATATTCTTGTTCATTTATTTATTGATTTATTTATTTATCTGATTTAGTGTTTTACGCCGTACTCAAGAATATTTGACTTATACGACGGTGGCTAGCATCATGGTGGGAGGAAACTGGGAAAAGCACGGGATTAACCCAAACTATCCGCCGGTTGCTGACAGACCATCCCCCGTTCGACCGGCGAGGAAATCATACGTTTGAACTCACAGCGATCGAGGCGATCGCGTTGGTGAGAGGTCATTAGGCATAGTAAAGAGGTAAACCCCTGTCGGCCACCGAGGCCCAATAATCTTATAGCCGGCGTAAAAGCCAACCAAAAATTGTCTGGTTCTTATCATTCAATGCATCAAATTTCATGTGTGAGTGAAATATTTTAAGTAAAAATTTAGCACTGATTCACGCAAAGAGAAATCCATCAGTTTTTTTTATGAATGACAGGTAAGAGAAGGTTGAAGGTTGAACATTATAGTCGACAGTGCATTTATGGCTTACCGATGGATATCTCACTGAAATACACGAATGAATCTCGTGGATACGGGATCAAAAATCAACACATGATGCAAAACGAGCTGGCACTTGTGTTGTTCATCTTTAACTACTATTCCCAAGTGTAGATTCTTGAGAAAACAAATAATCCACTGTTGAAACACTAATCACAGCAGACGTTTGCTAAAGATGAAATCCATAATGGAATCAGCTGAAAGTTACCTTTATATGCAAAACTTCTGTTTATGAGATTCTAAAATATTGAATTCCACCCAATGAAACAGCTCACCCAAGTCTGTGTACCGCCATTCCTGTCAGAATAACAATGACATATGGTCACCACTATGTGCACATGTATGAATGTTGTCAGATCACTCTACAACGAAGTCCTCTTCGGGCCCGGAGTACTGAAAAAATCCCATGTAAACTGCCTCGAGTGTTTGAACACGTTTTGTCAGACATCCAAGGCCATAAGTTCTTCCGCTTTTTAATCTTGGGAGCCTCCGTGGCCGAGCTGGTCAGCCCTCAAGTGCAGCGCAATGATCCTGGAGCCTTTCATCAATATGGGTCGTTGTGAGTCCAGGCCCAGCTTATGCCTGGCTTGTTCTCCGACCATGTCAGAATATTGTCAGCAACCTGCACCTTGTCCTGGGTTTCCCGTCGGTTTGTCCCACCATTATGCTGGCCGCCGGCGTATCTGAAGTGAAATATTCTAGAGTACGGCCTAAAGCCCCCGTGAAATAAATATATAAATAGATAAATAATCTTGCTATCTGAGACACGTTAGAGATTCTGTATAGACATTGAGTAAGTCCGCCGTTCAGAGAATTTAAATGATTGGTCATGAGAAAAAAAAATCTAAATACAATCAGTTGCTGGTTGACCTCCTGACGTGCGACCGAAGGAGAATCCAGCGAGAGCTAGCCTTGGACTAACAGCGGTGGCATTTGTTAGACGATCCTGCATGCTTCATTGCACAGTGTAAACACGCAACCACTTAGTTTCATTAGCATCCTCATAACATTAGATTTCATATTTTGTGTCGATATTAATGTTTGCGCTGACGTTAAGTATCCTGTTAAGAAATAGGGTGAAACAAAATGTATGAATTGCCTCGTATAGCAATATGTTGTAGAGCTATCCAGTCTCGCATGCATCTGAGATTTTTTCAGCAACTTGCAGTTGCACTGTTACCAATTTTAAGTCCACGCACTGAGGAAACCATTTGACCCTTTTTTGTCCAGGAAGCTCGCATTGCTTGAAGAACTTCCCGAGCAATGGATAGGACGGATATGATTGCAGAAAACAGACATACATGTATCGATCAATTTTACATATCCACAGACCAACATCACCTACCCAGTGCAAGTAATTTACAACAAGTTCCAGTTGAAGCCATTTGAGTTTTCCGCCTGTATTGATTGACTGGGTGTGGTTTTATCCCTGACTTCTTTATTCCATTGTACTTGTATGTAGTTGCTGTCCCTAATACTAAGAGAGCTATGGTAACGTTTTCTCGAATCAAACCTCACTACAAAGCAGTTAGACCAAACCCAGCACTTGCTGACGGCGGGGCAACTGTAAGAGTGCTGAGGGATGGTGGCCATGTATGACCATTAACACTACGCACTATCGGTTAATGATTAAAAAGGTAGCATGACGATTCATGTTTTCTCAGAAATTTTGTTTAAACGGTGCTATTGGTGCTATACAAACTGGATTGCCCATTTATGCCGAATTCAATACTTCTCGGCGGTAGAGAAAATCTTCTCATTTCTCTGCAGAGAAAACCTCTACTTCGCTGTGACAGAAAACCAACACACTTCCTTGCGGAAAACAAATAAGCACACTCCTATACTTGTACACATTGATGAGGAGGAAACTAATACAAATCTCTGCAGACAAAACCATCACACTTCCCTGAAAAGACCATAACGCCTCGCTGCGGAGAAAATTGACTCCTTTCTCTACGAAAAAAAGCAGTAGAATTAGCTGCGGGGAAAACCACCACACTTTGCTGAGGAGAAAATCCTGACACATTGCTGTGGAGAAAACCACCGAGGGTAATCGGTTTACCTCAGAAGACACGAGGAAGCTTAATCAGATCGCAGCTGTTACACCGACGTTATATCAGATCCATTTTGTCTGATCTGGAGACTGTCCCCATGAACATTGTTCAGCTATTGCTGTTCGTCACACTCGCCTCTCAGGTATGTTTGTTTGTGTACTGCCAAAAGTACGAGATAAAGCAAATTCAAATTACAAAGATATCGCAACGTTTGTCTTGCGTAACATTCATGGCAACACGAGGTAAAGACATATGAGACCATGATAAACACTCTTGACGAATCGTTGCCATGTGGCTTTTTGAAACCTCCTGCTCTACGCCTTTATGACTCCTATTTATACATTGCAGTTTATGGGCTGCTCATTAGATGAGGTTGGTTTCATGTTACTGTTTGTTAAATGTGATGACAACGCGGCATTTTGAATAGCGTCTAATAATTTATTTGTTAATTTATTTGGCGTTTTACGCCATACTCAGGAATATTTCACTTATACGACGACGGCCAACATTATGGTGGGAGGAACCGGGTAAAGCCCGGGGGAAACCTACGGCATTCCGTAGGTTGCACTAGCGTCTAATAAATAACAATAACTGCACTGAATTTTTTACCTAATTCTGCTTAAGCCATGCATGGTGCTAAAGGACGTGTACATTGCCACTATTTAAATATTTACATTGAATTGAACTGTTGGGATAAAACTATAACTGAAATAAATATGACCAATTCTCTACCACGCACTGTGATCGTTGGGTTTACTCTCTGGGTTGTAATCTTTTATATTACATTAGAAAATGGCTCCACAGTTTGTATCATTTATTAATTGACTGATGCTTTATGCTACATATTGTCATGAGTTTATTCATAGACGATGGGTGACAAGTTAATATACGGACAATTTTGTGTAGCGCATTGGAGTGACGAACAAGCCAGTAGGCCTACACGTGCCCAACAAACCGAGCCACACTAAAGAAAAGTGAGCCAGACTGGGGCAGTGGCATGTATGTAGTGTGACCGTCGAATGACCTTGAATTAGAATAAGCCTTTGGCTTCAGAGAATCCAAATCTACTGGAGTAAACAGCGCAAAAATTACTTGTGATTTGTTACACTAAATTCCACAACTGTAAATGTACGATTTCCTTGTCCGAGTTTAAGTTTGGTCTAGCGGTTGAAAGACAAATCTTAACCTATCGTGATGTCCTAAAGCGGGGTAATTCTTTGCCGTGAAGCAACGACACCATGGCGTAAAGGGAGAACACTCTGCTTCGCCCAGTGCATAAATAGGACTGATGTTTAATTCACGTATTAATTAAGATGGTATCTTTAATAATGGGGTTACAGTCAGTTCATGATGGGTCAATTTATTGGTTACAGAGGCGTGTGCTCTCCGTCGTACCGTCTTGGTCATGTGATAAGGTCATAGGGAGCTGTTATTATTTGGGTGACGTCAAATTCGCCCACGTCGAAGCCTCTTGTTGGTGTCGATCGGTCGGAGGTCGACTTGCCTGGATCGACTCTCCCGCAAAATGGGATCTTCTTCGAAATGTGATGACGGGAGAAAATGTTCCAAACGGTATATGGGTTGCAGCTACAGATAGGCGAGCTGGTAAGTTATATTCACAGCTAAAGAGAGGCGAGGTGGTAAGTTACATTGATAGTTGTAGACAGGCGAACAGGTGAGTTACATGGACAGCTACAGACTGGCGACATGCTAAGCTAAGACCTTGATAGTTACAGGCTGGCGACAAGGTAAGTTACATTGATAGCGACAGAACACTTAAGTTGCATTGCCAGCTGGAGAGAATCGAATTGATATCCTAAACAATGACAGCCATAAACTTGTAAGTTACACTAACAGCAGCATACAACTTAACTAGCAAGTTAAACTTACTGCTACACATAGGCATTCGGGCAAACTATTGGATTACATTATTACAGGCTACAGTATAGGTAATAGAACCAGAGCAACGGCGACAGAGTGATACCTAGTAAAATAGAGTAAAATAGTTACACACAACCGCTAGAATCCGGCCTCTTGTCAGTTTACCTCAGTTAAGGTTTTATTTTAATTGTTCATGTAAAAGCTTATGAATAACAACAGACACGCCCCCTACCACTATGGCTTAAGTAGTAACACCATACACGTCCCTTGCCAGTGTGGCTTCAGTAGTAACACCATACACGTCCCCTGCCACTATGGCTTCAGTAGTAACACCATACACGTCCCCTGCCACTGTGGCTTCAGTAGTAACACCATACACGTCCCCTGCCACTGTGACTTCAGGAGTAACACCATACACGTCCCCTGCCACTGTGGCTTCAGTAGTAACACCATACACGTCCCCTGCCACTGTGGCTTCCCTGCCACTGTGGCTTCAGTAGTAACACCATACACGTCCCCTGCCACTGTGGCTTCAGTAGTAACACCATACACGTCCCCTGCCACTGTGACTTCAGGAGTAACACCATACACGTCCCCTGTCACTGTGGCTTCAGGAGTAACACCATACACGTCCCCTGCCACTGTGGCTTCAGTAGTAACACCATACACGTCCCCTGCCACTGTGACTTCAGGAGTAACACCATACACGTCCCCTGCCACTGTGGCTTCAGGAGTAACACCATACACGTCCCCTGCCACTGTGGCTTCAGTAGTAACACCATACACGTCCCCTGCCACTGTGGCTTCAGTAGTAACACCATACACGTCCCCTGCCACTGTGGCTTCAGGAGTAACACCATACACGTCCCCTGCCACTGTGGCTTCAGTAGTAACACCATACACGTCCCCTGCCACTGTGGCTTCAGTAGTAACACCATATACGTCCCCTGCCACTGTGGCTTCAGGAGTAACACCACACACGTCCCCTGCCACTGTGGCTTCAGTAGTAACACCATACACGTCCTTCAGTAGTCAGTAGTAACAACATACACGTCCTCTACCACAATGGCTTAAGTAGAATCGGGCAAACCATTTCAGTGATATTAATTGCAGTTTATTGAAAACGTACACGGGCCACAGACATACCAGTAAGTTATATACTGACAGCTAGAAACAGAAGAACTGGTAACTCATATAATGACAGCTGTAAACTGACGAACAGGTATCTTATATAAACACAGCTAGCATGGCTACAAATAGGCAAGCCGGTAACTTGTACACTGATAGCTACATCTACAAACAGATGAACCGGTAACATATACCATGACAGATGTAAACAGATGAACCGGTAACATATACCATGACAGATATAAACAGATGAACCGGTAACATATGCATAGAGAGCTGTAAACAGACCGAGAGACAGCCGAAACCCTCCGCCAATTCTGTTGGCCCTTAACGATACACGATTTAGCCAAACTTGAGATCATACGGCTGACGACTACTACTTCGACTGTCAGTTAAGATAGTGGCAATTTATATATAGTTGAATGCACTCTGCGTGAAAAGGCCTTAACATAAAAATAAATTTCTTTACATTTTGAAGGTTATGTTAATTAAGTGTTTGGAAGTAGCAATGATACATCCTAAACTTCGTTCAAGATTAACACTCACTTCAACGAATCGTCTATACAGTTGGTGTATTCGTTCATAATTTAGCAGACATAGTGAAAGTGTTTTGCTTTACAAACACGTTTCTTCATATTTTAAGAAGGCCACTTCGTTTGGGGTGACAGCACGGAGGTGGCTAATCTGCCTTGGTGGTCCTACGAGCCAGACAACTCGGGAAACCAAGATTGCGTGACGCTGTCGGATAAGGTCTGGTGGGCAAAACCCCCACAGATTCTTCCGGACTACCTTGCCTTTGACGCCGCGTGCAGCTCATACCACTACCCTTTGTGCGAAAAAGTCAAAGGTACGCACTTTTGTACAGTCTTGAAAGTTCTTATTTTTTCACCATTCATAATTCTTGTGTACGGTGGCTCATTTTTCAACCCGGACAAAACTTAATTTCCACCCAGGTTAAAATCCATTACAGGTCAACATGAGCTTTTTAAGATAAAAGACAGCTAATGACTGAGGCATTTTTCATTAAAAAGATCACAAAATGCTCTCCTGAATGCAAATACCCGTTTGCATTTATATGGAATCATTACTGGATCATCTCCGTTTGAAGTCAGGAGGATTTTGCTTCGGGCAAGATCTAAAGGCGCCCATGCTTTTAACATTATGAGAGATAGATCAGTCAGGGAGCTAGGAGATATCAGCTCTTTATATTTATTTATTTGATTGGTGTTTCACGCGCCATTTAAAAATATTTCACTTATACGACGTCTGCCAGCATTATGATACAGCTGTTTATAAGCTGTGAGGTAAAGTTTCCCAGTTGACTGTCAATGCAGCATGTAATAACATAGGGACAGGACACTTTTAATGTTATATGTTTCATTTATCACAAGTATGTGTGAAGAACACCGCAAAGTATTTACAGACCATTGTGTTGTGGCTTACATAAGTGTCTTGATCATTAGATGTTCTAAATTTACATATGACGTCTGTATCAGTGATACAGAATTTGTGTACCCCTGATACGCATGCATTGTGGCGGTGCAAAATTTGTACACAGTGGTTTTACAGTAAAGTGGCTCCTTCTCAGGTACATGTATTAACTGATCGGCGACCCCAGTTGTGTGAGGAGTACAGAGATACCTAAACACAAGCAGGTGAACACACATCGGTCTCGAGTCAAGAGAGAGACATTAAAAAGCTCATCGTTTAAATTTGATGAATGATGCTTTGTTCATTTTGCATGCAAATTGGCTTGGACATATACGGCACTCTAGATTGCTAGGAGACAGTAAATGTTTGTGTAATCCTCGAGAGTGTGGTCGTTTCCAGGAGGTACATACATCAGTTTACATTGTAAAGCTATTTATGACTACAGTTGTATATGCTTTTAAAGCTCCTGTCCTGTGTCTTCATTTGTCAGAGGGACCTAAGACAGTTTTCTACAGAGGTAGTATGTAACATGTTGATTCTCATCCAATATTCCCCCGTATCGCATGGCAATGACAGAAGCTGCGCTAAAGTGTTTCTTCGGCATATTTGTGGTTGAAATCAGAAGCCTTCCGATCGACAAACAGTACAGAGCAGAATTGGAATCTGTCAGAAACAAATCCATAATTGGACTAATTATGTGGCTCGATGATCGGCATAATTTGTACGTATTAGTAAAATTGCATAGCAGTATATCTTTTGTCTCGGTGGGAAAAGTATTGAACTGTTCGGCAGATTGCTCTGAGCAGGCCTTTGCTCGTGTAAAGTCTAGCCATAGCAACACGTAGGGCATTTTCCCAAAACACCATTCTTTGCTGATATTAACATGCTTTACCTCTCGCTGCCTGGAGTTATCACAGACTTCCATGAATGTTCTCGGCAAATGTACCAGGGATGACAAATTATGTATTGTTGTGATAAAAGCCATAGTTTGGAGACCAAACTATCATCTATCATCATCAAACTATGTATAATCTGAGAAAGTATCTGAACAGGCAGATATCAAAAACGAGTCAGGGCATCTCGTACCTAGCCGGCCAGGCAAATTGTACGGTTCGCGTGCGTTCCTACCTCTTTCCTTTTTTCCTTCGCCCCACGCTTTGCCGATCGAGACCTGCGATAAGGGGACAGCAAAAATCGCGCGCGGATGATACCGCTCTTGTGCCGCTGGTCTCAACCCGCAAGTTGTGGCACGAGATCTCCTCATCCGGCTTCCATATTCGCCCATCCATTCTCGTGTTTTTCCTGCCTTCTAGGCTGAGCTGACTGTACAATGTCACACAGACAACTGAACCTTAGGGAACGTATGTGTCTTGTTGTTTTTCGGTGCCTATCTGGATTTCAGGGTTACGTTATTAACCTCCCAAACTGTCCGCGTCTATGTAACCTCGAGCGTAGGAACGGTTTAAGAATCCATGTTAATTAAATCGATCTGATCGTTTCATGAACCATTGCAACCAAAGCGCGAGTGAGATACATGTATTAGAACTGAAAATTATTCGCAATCGACGAGTTTTAACATTGAATAAGATATATCATAGTTATAATGTCGATTGTCTTTATGGCATCTCTGGAGGCTGATGGCTGCTTCTAACAAACCCAGCCTAGTCGTAGACGTGTTGTGGCGTCGTATGTTGCAAACTAAACTTAAAGAAAGCCACACCACGTTCTCGCGGCACCATTTGTGTTATCGAAATTTTATAAAATCAGTGGACCAACCTATTTCATACAATTTGCAGGAATCCACACAGCAGACGATGTGAGCGAGGCTTGTGAAAAGGCGTGGGGCCTGTTTTCATGGGAGCGGGCTCCTTGGCCAACTGGCTAGCTTGCTAACACAGTTAAATGATCCGGAGTCTCTCTGCAGAGCGGTCATGCTGCTTCCGCCGGCCGCACGTGGGAAAGTCTGCCAGCAACCTGCGATGGTTGTTTGTTTCCTCTGGGCTGTTTCCGGCTTCCTCACACCATGTTAATGGTCGCCTTCGTATGAGTGAAATACTCTTAAATAACACTAAAATAAATGAATTAACTGGTTTTTGACGGACCAGTCGAATTAATATGCTAAATCTTCTGCAAAAACCACCCAAGTGCTGAGGCGAATCACCACCCACAACGTGGTTAAGTTTACACTATTACCTTTATTCATCGCTTGAACCAGAGGCAGTATGGGCCCATGGTGAATACGCCTATTGCGTTCTTCATGCAGTAATGGATAATCATCATTCTATTTTCAGCTCCCCTTGATTCTCGCGCTTTGGTGGAGAGGTCACGTGATCAGATATATCCCACGGCCACGTTGAAAACACTGACGGGGGTTACAACAGTGAGCTGTGTATATCAGTGCGCGGGGACATGTGGCTGTCTCTCGGTGGCGTATAAACGAGACGGAGGTTATTGCATCCTGTATAATGAGTACTTCATTGAGTTGACCTCCCCACAGATCTCCGTGGGATACAGACATTACGATTGACTTGGGGCCTGTTTCACAAAGCGATTTTGGGCTTCAGCCCAAAACTTTTATCTTTGTCAGAAAACAAAATATTTGACGCTGGATGCTCAAACGGCTGAAATTGTCCTATCACAGCACAGAATCAGCGGTCAAAATTTTGCCGATGTGATGCATGTATTTCACAGTTTAAATTGGAGTACATTTTTAGGCTAAAGTCCAAGATCGCTTTATGCAACAGGTCACTGAGACTATATCGGGGCGGGCCGGGCCGGCTTAGATTGACTAGAACGCCTAGTTCCCGCCATACGGCAGGTCGGTGTGGCTCAGATCGACTTTATAACTAGCACATATCCACTCTGTGACAGGTTCTTCTGCTGTGGCCAGTCCTATTCAGATCGACTTTGTTACCAGCACGCCTGCATATTGTTGCTGCTGCGGTCCGACTCAGATCGACTTTGTTACTAGCACCCCTGTATATAGCTCTTACTGCGGTGAGACTCAGATCGGCTAGCTTGCTTGTCTACTACCATATCGTAAGCCAGTCTAGTTCAGATTGGATCTAGGCCGGTCCAGATCGACTTTGTAGCAAGCATGCCAGCCTTTTATCGGTATAAGCTAACAGTGACAAGCTTTTAGTGATGTAATGTATCATTTGGTATAGGGTAACCATACCTGGATCTTAGAGATGAAGCTTCATTTTTGGCATGGGCCAATCATACGTGGGTTGTATAGATATGACATGTCATCATCTGTTAAAGCTATCAATGATGCAACGAATTCATAAAGATAAAATGCCATTTTTGATATAAGCTAATCTTGTGTGGAATTCATGGAGAGGAAAAGTCATTTCCGGTATAAGCTAATAACGCATGGGTACGCGGAAGGACCTCCAGCAACATGCTGATGGTCGTGGGTTTCCCTACGGTTCTGTCCGGTTTTCTCCCACTTTGATGCTGGCTTCCGTCGTATAAGTGAAACATTCTTGAGCACGGCGTAAAACACAGCATGGAGTCCATAGAAATGAAACTGATTGGATTCTGAACGTTAGCTGTTTGGAACAAGGTGACTGGTGGATTGATATTTTCTGTTAAGACAGTATGTCTTGATACTTAACTGGATTCCGTTGGGGCAGTTCGTCAGAGTATATGGTTTGATGGTTGTTGTTCAGATAATATCCCACGACTTGTGGGAGACTGCTTGTTGTTTGAGCAATACTTCAGGACTGGTGAGTGGACGCTTTTGTTTAGAAAATGACTGGAGGATGAATGCTTTTTGTCAGGGCATTACACCCTTATGAATGGTTGTTTGTTGCAGAAACCATATGGAATTATTGTTGAATTGATTGTTAATTTTTATAATGTGAAAATATTGGTACGTTATTACTGAGGAAATAGTGGTTCGTTATTACAGTGTAAGATTTTGATTAAACACCACAGTCTTCAGTTCTTCGAATATTTTCCTTTGATGTGGCAATTAAATTTGTATTTTTTGAAAGGTTCAAATTCTGAATAGTACATTAAATTTAGTAATACACATTTACACGTCATTTACTTTCGCATGAATTGTGTTTGAAACTGGTAGAGTTAAAATAACGTGGTTCAAAGTTATAGTTGGCAACTTGGTGGATAAACAATTTTAAAGCATTTAAAACGGACTATACAAAGAAGTAACAGAACTGAGCAATTACTCTAAGAAAGACAACCTTACCAGTTTATATATCAGAATTGAGCAGTTTTACCATGTAAAATAACTTGACAAGAATGTATTAAACAGAGTTGGCCAGCGTTAAACCACCTAACAGTCGGGAACTCTAAAACCTCTTCCCGCCTTTAACAAAGCGGTTCAAAGCTATGTGCCGCGTTGTTCTTTGCTGAAGTACGTCACACTTTTCCGCGCACGAGTACTCATAAAATACTCAGGTAGTACACAACCCTTTTGTGCAGCTCCCAGCTCCAGGCTTTACATTGACTTAACAGACTTCCAGTCAAAAGAACGGCTACATGATTTATTGATATCCGTGTGTTTGTGCACACGGGAGAGGAAACCCAACAGAGACCCGGGAAACCCTCAACCATCCGCAGGTTACTGGCAGTCTTCCCACGTATGACAAGAGACTGAAATCCAGCGGATCATTATTCTCCACTATCGCGCTAAGCCCCACAGAGGCTTCGATTGAGACATACACCAAAGCCCTGTGGTTAAGGTCCTCAATTAATTTAAATAAAATCCTTAACCTTACTGAAGATTAAAATGTCATGACATCATCTGCATGAAATATCTGTTGATGATAATATCGCGTGGATGAAATGTACGAGATGACGTCATGTAGGTGAACTGATGTTTGAAGATGATGACGCCATGTGGATGAACTGTTTGGAGATAACGTCATGTCGGTAAAATGTTTGGAAATGGTGAAATGTGCATGCAGGTGAAAAAACGATTGGAGATATCGTATGGGTCAAACGATGTTTGGTAATGACGTCATGTAGGCGAAATTACGGTTAAGAATGAGGTCATGAAAAAAATGTGCGACAGATGATGACGTGATGTAGGAAAATGATGGTGGCGGACGATTACGTCATATTGGACAAATGATATGTGAAATAAACAATGAGCCCAAAACAATCAATTTGATAAGATTTAAAAACAGATATGAAAAACATGTTTCCGATGTATCCTAAGAAATCATTTTTAATGAGCAGATTGTTGTTAGCAATACCTATATAATTACAAGAAATGGCAATATTTATCATCGGCACATTTAAGAGCAATAATTTAAATAGAGCTTAAATGTTAAAAGTTTAAAATGTTAAAATGATGACTTAATAATTTTGCAGTCATATGAAATCTTTTATTATTACAAAGGTTTGTCTCTTTCCCAAGTTTTCAACAGGATTTCAGACATTAATCCCCTTACCGCTGCACGGGTTGAACTTATCGCCCCGACACGGACCTCGTTATGGCCACAGAGGATGCACGTGATCAATTCAATGTCGACGCATTGCCTCCGTTATGACTGCATATGATGACCTTATTAACGAAAATATTTTTTAATGAGTCGTTTTTTACTAGGAATAACGCCAACTGTGCAGGGAATGGCACTATTTTTAACGTGACAATAATTTAAAGACATTTAGGATAAAGTTCAAATTTTATACTTCTCAAAAGCGGTCATGAGCACACCCAACCAAACAAAGCCCCCAGCGTCCCACGGGACCAGGATATAAGCACACATGCCATGAAAGTGGTCTCTTGGAAGGTTGTGTTCTTACAGCTGACTCAATGGTAACAACACTCTGTACATCACTCTGTTATTCATATATGTTCATGCTGCACACATGTATGCACGCTACGGCGGAAGGGACATACCTTTTCAATCTTTACATTTTGGCCATTGAAGAAGAGAATAAGAAAACTAAATCAGTTAACTTTGGGTAAATCAGTTTCACCGTATTTAGCAGCCAATGAGAAACAATTATTTGAACTACCAGCATTTTGATTGGTTGTATAAGACAGGGCAAATTAATTTCCCGCATTACAAGAATACCTTTTTTTTTCTTTTTTTCCGACGGCCAAAAACGAAAGAAAAAAAATGAAAACTGTGTCCCTTCTGCGGATCCATTTGCATGAGTATACTCTAGAATCTGTACAAATATGTAAATATCAAAAATAAAGGACAGTGGTGATCATACGCATCTTGTGTCAAGTCAGTCAACACGTGCGACATATCTAACACCGGACATGCCGCAAAATATAGACACCAAGGCCCATTCTATGATGAACACCTTAACCGCTGTTACCTTATACTTACGGCAGTCATATAAAATAATTTGGTATAAAAAAGGTTTGTATCACTTTCAGTTATGTTTCACATGTAACGATTCACATCCAAGCAACGACTCCAATATGGCCGCACAGAATAAAGTACATTAGATAAACGTCCGGGCGTTGACCCGTTTATAGTTGCACAGAAAAAAAGTTGATTAACTCATCCTTCGGAGACTGTCAGGATAAAGCTGATTACCACAATTTACAGGCATTTACTCTTTTATGACTGCTGGGGATTAAGGTGATTAACACGACGGCCAGATATTGACTGTTTAATACGGTATCACGGGATAAAGTGAATTAAATAATGGTCCAGGCTTTCGCTCCTTTACGGCTGCTCGGATTAAATTAATGAAATGAATGTCCAGGCATTGACCTCGATATGATACATGTACAATAGAACAAAGTTGATTTATTTAAGGTCCAGGTGTTTACACGGGTTATAGCCGCAAAGAATGAAGTCGATTCCCTTAACGTCCGTTTACATGGTCGTGTATGATAACGTTGCTTAACTTGACGTTCTACGATTCCGTTTTGGCAGCACTGGACAAAGCTGATTAACTTATCATGAAAGCACTGAGTCCGTTAGGGCTGCACGGGATAAAGTTCATTACCTTATCATCCCAGCATTGACTCCGTTAGGGCTGCACGGGACAAAGTTGATAAACTTATCATGAAAGCACTGAGTCCGTTAGGGCTGCGCGGGATAAAGCTGATTAACTTACGGTTAAAGCATTGGTTCTTTAGGGTTGCACGGGATAAAGCTGATTAACTTATGGTTCAAACATTGATTAAGCCAGGGCTGCACGGGATACAGCTGATTTGCTTATCGTCAAAGCATTAACTCCATTACTGCTGCACGGGATAAGTTTGATTAACTTAAAGTCCAAGCATTGATTCCGTTAGGCCTACACCGGATAAAACTGATTAGCTTAAAGTCTAAGCAGTGATGTCTTTATGGCTGCACAGGATGACGTTGATTAACTTAACGTCCAAGCACTGGATCCGTTGTGGCCGCAGAGAACGAAGGCTGTCTCGCTCCAAATATATCTTGATGAAGTCGATTTGACTCCTGAAAAAGGCCAGGAAAGGAACAAACATTTTGTCAGAATTGCTTTGACAATAGTACTGCAACAGCAGTAACACATTGTTAACGAATTACACAACTGTTGACGTGATGTCGACGCTGTTGGGTACAACTTCCTTATGCATTAATACAGATAATCGAATGTTCCAAGCTTACGGTTACAGCGCACAATGTCTGCGGTTGTAGTGTACGAAGTCAGTGGTTATAGTGTACAAGTGTGTTGGTATAGAGTACATACATTATACTGTTTTACTTTCTAACCATTTTTACAGTACTGAGCGATACATTACATGCAATTTAACACACTCGCCTTTAATTGTTTGAGAGCTTTCTTGGCCATGCCTTTCGACATTGATGAGGAAGTCTGGAGTATTCTCTCTAAGGCTGCACACACATCTGACGCCATTGTGGCGTCACCACATATGTACAGATGGCCCTCTTTTTTCATCAGCACCCTGTACACTTCCTTCGAGTTCTTGACGAGAAGGTCTTGTACGTATCTCTGTAGTCAAAATAGGAAAGGGCGATCTGTGACGTATTCCACAAAGAAGGCTTCAATAATATCACTAAATTCTCATTTGACCAAGAGAACTATAGATTTGTCCTAAAGCTTTAAAGGTATATTCTGTTGCTTGAAACGATCGCGTATGGATAATGGACGGGCAAACACCTTTAGAAATTGAATTTAAGGAAATGTACGGGTAACATCAGTTCGAAATTCCTTTTCGTAAGAATGTTTTAAAGACTTAGTAGTCAAGTGCAGCACAATGACCAAGGAGCCGATCATCCATAGCGGTCATTCTGAGTTAAAACGAGATGTGCTTCGGTTTCGTAATGATCTGACCTTGGGCACTGACCTTGGGAACACGTGGTTGTCTGGAGAGCGCGACGTAGTGCTTCCTGAGAACCCCGTATGTCCTGGCCCGGGAGATCTCATCTCTGTAGATATCATCGACGCTGATCTGACGACAACCCGTGTAGAGTATCATCTTACCCCAACCCTGACGTCTGCCACCTTGCGTTAACAGAGTGCAACTCTTTACATCCGATTAAAACATACAGACGACAAGATTTGTTTGGTCGGTATTTTAGCCCCATTGATGAATATTTCGCCTATACACAGATAAGTTTATCGGTGGAGGAAACTTGGCTGAGCTTAAGTAAACGTCGGCCCTTCACCTGGTATCTCATAAAGCTCCTGCTCTATGGCCACAGCCAAATCACCCAGGGCTGGGTTCGAACCCGCGACATCACTCGTCAAGAGTCAATTCCTAGCAGTAATGTGGGCGCTTCAGTTGAATGAGCGAAGGATAAGTCTTTAAAATAAGTGTGACTATAAGTAGACATGTGAGGTTATGGTTGAGACAAATTTATGACATAAAACTCTGACAGGTGAAAAAGTATTTCGCCACATGTCTCTCGCAGATATCCAACTGACATGACCGAACTATCTGAAATCTCCATGTAAGGCAATGTAGAGATAAAATATTAAACTACATCGAAAGTATGCACACATAAAAGCAAATTTATTCTGTACACATATTATAAATGAATGGGAAGGTCCGCCAAAAACCTGCGGACATAGTCTTGGATTTTCCCCTGACCACAGCTTAGCTCTCACCATAATGTGGCCGCTGTTGTATAAGTGAGATATTCTTGAGTATGGCGTAAAACACTAATAAGATAAATAAATAATATTATAAAAGACGAGACAAAATTTTGATAAAACTCGGAAATCTATTCCTGGCTGTTCAGCTGTTCCCAGCACAGGGTGAGCACTTCCTTACTTTTGGGGGGAGGCAGTTCCTTCATGTCGACTTTCCTTTGTTGCCAGAAACTCCTGAAGGGAGCTATTCCAGTACCGGGGCCGACCATTATGATGGGCTGTGTCATGTCTTCTGGCAGGTGGAAAGTCGGGGCTCTGACAAACAGCGGAAATCAAATGTAATAGTAGAAGCCACAGGAAGTAAAAGGTGACCAAAGAGTGGACATCAGCCGCTCTGAGAAACAAGGCAATGTAAAATAAAAGCGAGATAAATATACCAATATCCAACGATACGAAAACGCTACAAAATTATGATTCTTTACAATTACACAAAATAAATGACAAGAACGAAATCGAAGTCAACAGAACAGAAAACAACAGGAGTGAACAAAAGTTTTGGTCCTTGTTGAAAGACATTAACACTCAGTAGATTGACAGTCCCATGGAAGTTGCACGTGTCTCGGCTTACTCACTTGCGGATGAAGCACGGGATTATCTCCCCTAAGTTATACTTGTTGAGCCAGTTAGAGCAGAGTCCCAAACGAATCGGTCCGCCATCACCTGAAAGTAACAGCTGTGTTCACAAGATATCTACAGTGTTTCAGACAAACTGTTTTCTCTTTTTTTTCGTATGGTGTTCATAAATGTATAAAATTGAATTTATAGCTAAAGGGCCTGATAATGCCCTGGCCTAATGTACAGTAACAGAATACCGTTCGGAGGAAACGTGACATCAGTCGGATGAAACATGACACCATTCAGAGGAAACATGACACCATTCACAGGAAGAAGGCACCATTCATAGGAAACGTCCTACTAGTGAAAGGAAACAGACACCTTTAGTTGTTTTAATCATAAAAACCAGGTATGCCACAATATTTCATATGCTGGTATGGTTTATTTCGGAGAACAGATGAATAGTCATATTTAAGCAAGCCCTCAGGCCACTTTGGTCTAGCTGCTCTATTTATTACATGTGAATTTATTACAAATGAAATTCAAATGACCAGAAAATGACACCTACATGTATATCATCATTTGGTAAACCTACACACTCGGCGAAATAAGCTTTAATCGCATTGCGAATTGAAAATACCATTGCTGTTGTTTATCTGGTAAGCGTAAAAAGCCATCTTGCCAGTGTGTTGTCGCTCTTGTGAAGGAACTCTCCATTAATCCAGGATAATCAAAGCTGTTTGACTTTACACACTAGAACAGACAGAATTTCACCTCAATAGGCCTATAGGAAGACTGAAAGTTAGCGGGGTGTGCTTGGCCTAAAATCTGATATTAGGCCTTGATGTGGCAACCTGATGACCGGATTTATTAGCGTACGGTAACTGAGGGGTTTATGGCTGTATTCAGGAACATTTCACTTTTTGGTGAAGAAAAACACTCAAGAGTCCGGGGAAACCACCGGCCTTCGCCAGAGACCTGACAAATTTCGTTACTCAGAGGCGCGAGCGCTTAATTAGAGCTTGCGACCTCACTGGTCAGAAGCCGATCGACTATGGCGAGATCGGCACTTATAACGCCAAATACAGATTCGAGGTTAAAGATGCTGGGACTATCTTAGACAATACCCACCCTGAGGTCGCCACTGCACCACAGCTACGGTCACATGGATTTCCCGGGGACAGGCCATCGGTGACGAACTGATGCTGTAAAAGCGTTGTTTCAACACCGGAAGTTGGGAAACCAGAAAGGTACTAGTCAGTTTCACAGACGGGAACATTTCCAGCACATTTATCAGGTTTGGGCACTTGGCGTTGAGCCAGCAGCGGTAAGTGTCCAGGTCTCCCTGCACCAAATAAATTGCAACTTGTAAATAATCTTGCAATTCATTTTATTTATATACTTATTTATTTCGGATATGATGCCCAAACCTTAAATGAAAAGCAAAACAGGCCTGGGGGGAGATCAGTACATTCAGTAATGTAACCTTCATGGGTCCTTCATGCATCCTTCAAGATGTTTGGCATGAAGTCGTGCGTTCAAATCTACCCGGAACGCGGGGTCTTTAAACACATTCGAGGTGGTATTATCTTTCCCCGCTCTCTTCCTGGTTATGGTTCCGTACACTATCCGCAGAAAGTAAGAATGAATGAATGAATGCTTATTGTTTAACGCCCTACTCAAGAATACAGAATGTAAGACAAGTGAATCTTACCGAGCCTAGAGTCCTCAACTGTTCAGCATCGGTCTCATCACTTGCCAGGGAGGCCAGTAAGCGTAACATCGACTGGGTTGGAGGCGATGTGATGTCCAAGTAATGCGTCAGCGCCCTCTGTAATGTGAAGGGAGGGAACTTGTCCATGGCCTTCCAGCGTTGCATTTTACCTGTTACATGCAAGTACTATACATACATATGTATATGAATAGCGCCCCCAAAATTCAGGCAAATGAAGGTCATAACATTCTTCATGAAATCAAGCTGTACCTTGAACGTCGCTTCCAAAAACATTGTAGTGGTCCTAAATGCAACCGGTATGTGATAAAAACTCTCAGCTTGAGAGAAATTAAAAAGTAATGTCTAACGTTGTTCTACTCTGTCTCATTTGCTTTTAAGGATACTAGGACCGCTCATAAGCAGAATTTTACATTTTGCCCTCTGCAGCCCAAAATATTGATGAAACATGACTATATGTAAATATATTCTGAAAGCTAAACAACTGCTCATCTCAAAAGCACTTGGAAATTTTATTCATTAATTTCTTTTCCAAGTGGATAATTTACTATTTAAACTAAAAACGAACCGATCTAATATTCGTCTAAGATTGTTCTGAGTGGTAATTTAAAGTTAAAACTTTCATGTTTTTTTTTACTAATATCTTTAAAACTAGAGAAGATATCAAAAATGTGTGAGATCGTTTTTAGCTTATGTATTTAGATGCATGTGTGCCAAGTTTCATAGCATTGTCTTGAAAAATAAGCGAGAAATAAAAGTATTTCACCACACAACCTTCTCAAAAATAGAAAGGGAGAAAAATACCAAAATGTCTGGAGGAGCCTTATGTGTGACAAAATTCGTTATTAATTTGGTAATCACTTAATTTTAATGAAGAACTGTCCTTCCTCCAGTTACAATGTTAACACATCAACCTAATTATGTTAAATATATAACTTATGCCCCGTGAAAGCACAAATTGGTGATTTACCTTCAGATTTCTGAGCAATACATTCCAGAATGTGTTTATGAACCCGTCCCCAAATGGCGCCCCGTTAGGTTGATTAAGGCTGTTGTTTTAGTTAAATTAAAAGAACACATTTATACAACCTACACCTTAAATGAAAGAGCTATACAAATTGTGTGGAATACTATATTTTTTAGATTTTTTAAAGGTTTCGTAAAAGAGACAAACTGTTTCAAACATCGTCATTTTTTACAAAACCCACCTATTCGAGGCACAGAAAGTCCGCCATGTTTTAGGCTTGTCCAATGAAAATCCTCCTTTCCTCCTCTTGAATATTCATTGTGACGTCACTGTGCTTAAGGTTTTACTCCTACCATTTAATTAACGTGCATTTCCAGTCTCAGCTAAATATGTTCGTACATCGTGATAATCGTGGATTTTAAGTTCTGTTAAAGCCAACTCTAAAAAGGAAGAGTTTGAGATGTACTAGAGGGCCACATCATGCCTACATGCTGGTTGTAGACTGCCAAAATGTGTCTGAATTGCGATATCCAGAAGGCAGAAAGTGCAACCTGTCCTTTCACAGATTCCTCCTGTCAAAGCCAGAAATCCTTGTTCACACTCACTTGAGCTTGATGCGTGATCGGTTGAACTACTGCTCTCAGCCTCACTCCTCAGCGATTCAAACTGATAGCCTTGCAAGCCGAAGTTACATTCACTATCATCAGAACTAGAGCTGGGCTCCCCACTGAAGCCCGCCATTTCGTTATCTAAAGGATTTTTGTTTTTATCTTCAAAGACAGAAGAGCTCCTTTGCAAAGCTAAGCACGATGACGTAAGCAGTCTGTTAAAATGGCGGCCTAAAAAGGCTTCTCAGTCTTCGATGTTTCAGTATTAAATACTCAAATAACAAGCACTTCCAAAAGAACATGGAGCTAATCCACCTATAACAGGGAATTAAGAAAACTCATCTGCCTTGGTTCACATGTTATGCTTTTTTTATTTAATTTAATGTATTTACAATTCAAATTTGGTTTTCATCTTTACGTGAGAGAAAAGATAAGAGAATGGAGAATAAGAAAATAAAATTTAAAAAAAAATTGACCAATTTTCACCCCTGAGCGATTCTAGTATCCTTAACGATTTGCCTAGCGACCAATGTATGAAAGAAATTACAACTGAGTAGTTTTCACTGGCGGGCTACAGAATCTGATGATGTCAAGAGTTCTGGCCAAGTGAAAGATTACCGGAAGACGAGGTGGAATCCAAGACCTCCATTTGCACCACCTGGCCAGCAGGTGGCGCGTCGACCAGCTTTGTCAGCAAACTGTCAACCAGATGTTTGGGATTGGCTGGAAATATCCCCACGTGATCTCCTGGCTCGTAAGCAAGCTCAGGAGATCGATTTGTGTCCATCTTAACAAGGATTGTCTGTCGACTGTAATGTGATCAGAAGGTAAAATAAAAAAATAACCTAAAATATAAGTTATATATGTATACGGGTTTTAAAACAACAGTCAATCAGTATTTAAGACCATTCGGATTTAGCCGCCATCCAGCTTTGTCAACTATGTATAAATATTTTTTGACTCACCTCATCTTGTCTTTCACAAGAAAATAATATACTTTTACGATCCTTTAATTCAAATTTCATTGATAACCACTTGATATTGCTGGTTGAAAACGTTACCTTGATGACAACGCCTGGAGATATTTACGGTAGAGCAATTTACAGGGAGTCACTGTCTTTTTGTGGAGCTGTGCCAGTCCTATAAGGAAAAGGTTATACGTAGTGATTTA
This sequence comes from Acanthopleura granulata, assembly GCA_016165875.1. NCBI lineage: Eukaryota > Metazoa > Mollusca > Polyplacophora > Chitonida > Chitonidae > Acanthopleura > Acanthopleura granulata. The sequence goes on along the minus strand of JABBOT010000009.1, from coordinate 4,067,564 downwards.
AACCCCCAATGACCAGAAGCCAGATAGCAGTTTCGAGTAGTAGCCGTAGGGTGCACAGAAAGGGCCATACGATAGATAATCAAATGTCTGTAGACATTTACATCTGTGTTACAACATTACAGACTTTTGCAGTGGCACAGAATTCACTTAAGTATTATATTTTTACTTGCTTTTTCCCGTGCTGTCGGCTTGAGATTATGCCCGATCCCATGTAAATTCACAAATGTGAACATGACTCGCATATATGCCATAAAATTGGCAGACTTGCGTGTGACAGTCGAAGGTTAAAATGCTTTCACATAGCCATATGGATTTGTTGTCCCACAGACAGGAAATCCCGGCCACGCGCACTCGATACAGGTAGTATCTGGCTATTATCCCGACCTCTGACCTTTGTTATTTATTACGCTGAAAATTTAGTACATTTAAGAAATTATCCGCTCCGCGGTTGATTTGATTGATTAAATGTAAGACAACCCAAACTTTATGCTTTCGGGTATCAAGTATTTCACGTATATTCATATTTAGAGATCCTGACAATTATTATACAATTTCGGCTCACATTTTCGGATAATTTGACATTTATGATCACGATTTACATTTCCGGTTTTAACCGCTGGGACCTACCAGCACACACTGATGGCTCTTTCCGCGCCGTCACCGTCATAAAGCGGAATTTCTCCGGTGTCCAGATTATTTCATTCATCGAGGTATTAAGCGATTTATCTGTGATAGTGTTGTTGTTATCAATCGAGAACTCATTGCAAGCACACTGAAATAAAAGAATGAAATGGCCTTTACAGTGCTTGAATGGGCTTCATTTATTGTTGAACAATGCGCATATGTACCCACAAACTGACACGATACCAACTGCGCATATATGCCCACAAACTGACACGTTACCACATGCGCATATATACCCACACACTTACAGGTTACCACATGCGCTTATGTACCCACAAACTGACAGGTTACCACATGCGCATATGTACCCACACACTTAGAGGTTATCACATGCGCATATGTACCCACACCCTCACAGGTTACCACATGCGCATGAGTACTCAAAAACTGACAAGTTACCACATGCGCACTTGCACCCACATACTGATAAGTTAGTACGTGCGCATGTGTATCCATACAGAAATGTTGCCACATTTTCACACACAAACTGATAAGCTATCACATGCGTGTACCCACGCAATGGCATGTTATCACATATACATGTGTACACACACTTATAAGTTACAATCTGAGCGTGTATAAACACACTGACAAGTTATCACCAGAAGAATGTGGAGACACAGTGACAAATTATTACCTGAGCATTTGTACACATACTGACAAGTTCTCACCTGCGCATATGTAAACACACTGGTAAGTTACCACCAGAGCAGGTGTACACACAATGATAAGTTACCACCAGAGCAGGTGTACACACAACGATAAGTTACCACCAGAGCAGGTGTACACACAACGATAAGTAACCACCAGAGAATGAGTACAGATAAGTTACCACAAAGGTTTCCTTGGCCCAGGTGGTGAAGGATTGCTCCTGGCCACACAGCTCGTCTCCTTCACCGGCCGCATAGATCCTGCGGGCACCCACACTTGCCAGGGTGCGGTCCAGGTTGTGACCAAAGGCGCAGAATGAGGGGTAGGCGCGAGATCCCAGGGCGAATACGGCGTATCTAAAAGCGTCACAAATGAACCACATATTTTAAAGATGGGCAAAGAATCGTTGCCCATTTGTTTTTGTGTTTGATTCGATTATATACACTTGGATTCTGGTAGATCTCACCCATTTATGGTGCTGTCCCAATGAGATGGAAGAAATCTCAGCTAGTCACAATGACACACAGCGAAAGTATCTGGCCTATCATTTTATGCTGCTACACAACTGTATCATAAGTGATGCTGACACAGTGGACTGCGGCGCCGCTCTCTATTCAGTAGACTAGAGCGATGCTCTCTATTCAGTAGACTAGAGCGATGCTCTCTATTCAATGAACTATAGCGTTGCTTTCTATTCAGTGGACTGGAATATAGCTTTGTATTCAATGGACTGGAGCGTTGTTCTCCGTTCAGTGGGCTGGGGCATCACTTTGTATTTAGTGGACTGGAGCATTGCTCTCTACTCAGTGGACAGAGGCATCGCTTTGTATTCAGTGGACTGGAGAATTGCTCTCTACTCAGAGAACTGAGGCATCGCTTTGTGTTCAGTGGATTAGAGCGTTGCCCTCTTTCAGTGGATTGAGCGTCGTTCTGCATTCATTGCATCGACTTTTGATCCAGTGAAGTCACATCCGTCTCTGTTGTTCCCACTCCGCCTTTGAGTCACGATCTTAAGACCGGTAGTTTTCCATAACCGCTTGATAGCTATTGTTAGAAAGTTATGGTGCGTTAGTTCTGCTTCCCCTGACATCGGTTATATGTATTAAGCGCATTAAGTTTTAAAAACTACACGTGAAATAACCTTGTGTTAGTAGAAACAAAAGTCGGAGAGAAACGGTAAAAATATAAAGATTCATAAAAAAATTAAAAATTCACGTGGACAATGTAATCCACTTACCTTAGGTTACCTAGAGGCTTTTCGGGTCCACAGTTTTCAGAGACGGCGTCTCTGAAACCCACAGTCAAGATAGAACATCCGTGCATTAAGTACATATACACGTAACAGAGACTTTATGATTTAAAATATTAGCCAAAATATCTGTCTGGGCTTAACACAACGTGTTTTGAAATTATTGCATGAAGGTGAGTGAAATCAGAATGACGACACAAGTACATTTGATTATTCGTCGCATGTACATGAGAAATATGACATCAAGAAATTCGGCAGTTGTAGAAGATGAGCGAAGTCTGACGGTAGAGGAAACGCGATGAAAAATTTTGTTACTAACCTCGCCATTGATGACAGCGACTTGAAAAACATCTGAAAAGTAATAAAAAATGGACAAGTGGTTAGCAATTAATCGCCATTTTGTAATGAGGACAGAAATGTTTGGCATATCAACGACACACCATAATGATAACAATTTACACTTGAAGAAACCTCGAATGTAAGCATGTTGAATGCTAGAATATTTCCAAATCGATTGAATATTGTGACAATATATTGAAAAAGTGTGACAACGACATTCCTTTAATTACTTCCGACAACACTACATATAGTGATTTACGCTACTACCTCTGCATTCCCCGGAGGACCTCCAGTTCCAAATGTGCTCGTCACCACTAGAACCAGTGACTCGTTCACCAAACTGTTGACGTCATACTCATCCATACAACTGACCTGCGCAGTAATGAGAAACCATGTCAACAATGGCAATGTTCAAGTCAGACACAGGCATTCCTGTTATATCATCTCTCTCAGAGGCTGATAATTAATGAATTATATCGGCATTTTCACTTGGATTTATTGCAATCTCAGTTCTTCATTTCGAATAAAGAGCATCAAAATGTCTATATTCATGTATTTATTTGATTTAATTTACGCCATACTCATTAGTTTTTCAGTTCAACGATGGTAGTCAGTTTCTTGCGTAGGGCAAGTCTGAATGTCCGGAGAAAACCATTAACGTTTGGCAAGCTACTGACCAGATTTCTCACACGTGGTCTACTCGTTTCCCATATGTGACTGTGCACACACAAGCTTCCTCGACTGTTTATTGTGGCGAAGACCCACAAACAGTGGGGGCGGGGCAATCTAGAATATCTCTGTCCGTACCTCTAGAGCTGTCATCTTGAATTCTCACCTCGTGAGTATTTATTTATTTGTTCATTTTATTGGCTTTAAATGACATAGGCCTCAAATGCTTGAATTACTTTCGCGATTGTGGTAAGGTTTATGAGTTGAGAAAACCGGACGACTTTGCGGAAACCACTGCTCTCCACCTAGTAGATCGACATGGTCTCTGACTTGGGGCTTCAGCCAAACTTGCAAGAGTTGAATTGGTCCATTACTTTAAACAAGCTGTTAATGAACTAACCTAGGCATATTTAAGCATTTTTACCTTGGCCTTGTATGGTGCAGCGGTCTGTGTGCTATAATGCGGCATAAAGACTCATAAGCCTCTCACTAATACGGTCGCTGAGAATTTACGCTCAGTTCATGCAGGCTTCTTCTCCAGTTATTGGGTAGCCAAAGGATGGTTGGTTGTGCTTCCGCCCACCATCATTCAATCCGCAGTCGTAAAGGTGAAATATTATTGAGTAAGGCGAAAACACCAATGAAATCAATAAATAAGTAAATAAATAAATAAAGTCTGAATTTCCATCCTGTCCCCCGACTCACCGCAACATTAAACACTGTTCCGAAGATTTCCACCAGCTGCTGAGCAAAGCGCTCCGACTTCCCCGTCTCTGTTGCGTATAGAATAGTGCATTTCATTCGTCTGCTCATCCGTGGTCTAGCCAACCAGCCCATCATGATGGCCAACCTGGAATGGTGATCAAAACACACACAAACGAATGAATGAACGATTATGGCTTATCGGGCATTCGTAAAACAACTGTTTAACTGAAATATCCGGCCTTCAAGTTAATAAAGATACGTAGTTTATACGCGCCTCATTTTGGGGATGAGTTAGTTATCAATGTGGTAAAGCCAAACTCTTAGGTAAGTGAAAATTCAAGGTTATAAATCCAAGAATAAAGAAAACATTATACCAAATCCGCAGACTGTTTCTCGTCACATCCGGAGTGGACTGGAAAAAGCAACAAGCCACTTTGATTATGATGACTGAACAAAGTGATAAGTTATTGATTTAACCTTCCTGTACAATATTCTCTCTGTACCTGGCCAACAGGCGAAATGTTATCCTCTGCTCTCGTTTCTTAGGTTCACTTCCAGTAGGCGATTTTTTCCAAACATGTGTCGCCCAGGCTACGTCCTGAAACAGACTTGCAGTAAATATTATATGTGTCTCCAACGCTACGTGATAAAACAGACATGACGCAAGTAAATGTGACGTTTGCCTCCTACTCTACGGCCTGAAACAGACATGTAGCAAGTACATATGACATGTCTTCTACGCTACGTCCAGAAACAGGCATGTATCAGATAGATACGCCATACGTCTGTCACGAAACGGCAGGTAAATGTGACCTGTGTCTCTCACACTACTTCATGAAACATGTAGCAGGTAAATGCGTAACAGGCAGATTAAATCTAATGTTTACCAGTGATGTTTCGACGGTGCTGGCAAATATAGACTTAAATCAGACAGCTTAAATCGGTAAGACCCAAACGGTTCGAGATTCCGCTACCCATGGACCTGACAACCGTGTATGTAAGTTAAAAATAACCATAACGGCGTTAAGCATTTATCATACACATAAACTACATATTGGTGAACTGTGTTTGAAGTACCTTTGAACGTGACCGTTAGCCTGCACGCTCAGCACAATGACTCAGTAAATAACTAACTTCCAAAGTTTGTTTGGAAAGAGAACCAGATGACATACATTGTATTGGGGACTGCTTACCTGGTGCTCGTATGAGGGCCTCAGGTAATAGTTTAGCATCTCCTGATGAAACACGGGCAGTGCGCTTCCACTTATTGGGGGCACCAACCACACCCAGTCCGCGGGACAGCCTCCGCAGGCGCTGCTCCTTCCGGAAGTGGGTGATGAACGATTCAGATGCTGTGTGGTGATCCGTGATTGTAACATTGGATTTCTGCAGAAAATAAGGTTAATGAAATGGAAAAAACCGAGGGAACTCATCAGTAAAGAATCTCCTGCAGCTAGATAGGAAGGTGTCCCCCCGCGGTGCAGGAGAGAAGTGTTATTTTTTTCGTGCAAAAGAAGAAATTATCTGTGAAAATTTGGAGTGATGTGATTCATACTTTTTGTTTTATCAGAAGGCAAAAGTAAGTTGAAAAGTAGATTTTGCCATCTTAGGACGTTTTACCGAGGTAATTAACATCATAATAAAAAAAATATGATTACGTGAACCAAAATCATTTGTGCGTAATTGATGCCAAACAGGAGAGTTCTAATATATCGCGAAGTAACATGTTGGTTCACGCAATCATATTTTTGTAAATCGAAAAAAATTAAATATTCTCCTGGATTACTGGAACTGCATATTCACCATAACAGTTCATGGCTTGTTAGTCGTTGTCCCACGGAGTAGATTGGTAACTCACATGGCAAACAAACCAGATATCGTTAGTGTTTAGGAGTTCGATTCCTATGTCTGCTCTACTTTTTTTTTTTTTTTTGTTTGTAACATCAATTAGGGAGAAAATGATTAGGTAAGAAAAATATCTTGTTTTGCAACGTTCCTTGTTAGATATGACTGCATCTATAATAAATGTGTATGGGCAATGCACAGTGCACCGCGCGTTGATTGTCATCATATCGAACAGTTACACTGAGTGAAAACGAACCTGCATGCGTTTATCAGTTCACCTAACTAAATGCACGCCAAAGTCCAAGTCATATATTCACGTTATAATTCATAAGACAAAATGTGTTTTGTCAAAATTCTTACAGATGTTCAATCGCATTCCAGGGAAGCCATTGCGTCATTTGCAGTGGTTCTGTCATTGCGAGCGGGTTGACAATTGGCTTGATCGACAGGGGGACAATTTGCCATCTAGATACAAGCGGTCCTTTGTAAGAAAATGATGGTATCTGCGCAAAATACCCACTGTTACAGAAACTGCCAATGACAATTTTTTTTAAAAACAATCGACGCACTGCCACAAAAAGATACGTACATCTTCATATAGTCTGCACAACACTTATGAAGTTTCTAGCTCTACCAGCCCATTTTCGATGGAAAACAAAATTGAAATTAATTTAGGAAATGATATCCAAAACTAGAGTTCCGTCTTCAAACGACGGTAAGTTGAACAATAATTCAAAGTATTCTACCAAAAGATCCATTCGCATCTGCAAAGTTTCGAGAAATTTAGTTGACAAGTATAGAAGTAGTTGTCTTTTCACTTTTTTCCTCCAGATTTTATCTTGTTATATCAATAACTTTAGACAGACAGACAAACAGAGAGAGAGACAAACATATAGGCAAATACCTGGAAACTGTGCAGGACAGCGATATTGACTTCCAACACAGCTCGATCTTTCCACAGAGTCGAGTTTGTTCCAATATCAAGGCCCATTTTGGCAGCAACGTTCTGAAACATGCAATTGTGTATATATATATATATATATATATATATATATATATATATATATATACATGGCAGGAGAACAATGGAGACAGGAGACTGTCAAGGATTCGGTTTCCCCCAAGAATCGCCTGACCATAGCTGAAACTGAACCCACGTCCGGTGTGTCCTATTACATATACGATTTTGCTGTATGCCTATTGATCGAAAAGGTTGACTATAAAAATGATTACTTATATAGGAACCACGCTTCATGTACAGAAATGAAACAAATTTCCACGGGTCAGTTATCTGAAAGCATATAAGGCATCTGCTGGTTAAAGGCAAGCTACACTGTTTTCAAACTAAGGCAATTGTTAGACGTTCATATGGTATGTAATTTTGAACGCAAATGAAATGAAAATAAAACAGGAAAAAGCTGAAAGCAAGTTGAAAAGAATCATTAATCCGCTAAATGTGGATTAGCGGATTGCGGAATTTGTCATTCCTCGTTGTCTAAATCGTCAACCACACTGACTCCTTTGTGCGTGTTCACGTCAGTATATATCGGGATACTGAAATGGACGTTAGGTCCACTGATGTACTAACGCACTTTCCAACATGCCTTGCGGGCTTAATTAATTGTCCATGTATATAGGACGACTGATACGCTGCCAATCTCCTGGCCTTCATGCATCACCACTTGAAGTAGTAAACAAAATACACATGACAAGCATCAAAAAGCTGACCCTGAGTTCTTTATTGGTTTCTTTAATTACCCTACCTAATTTTCACTTTAATAGCTTCTTACCTGTATGAAGAAAAAAAAGCAGCTGCGTGTAGTACTCCAATTTCCTGGATGTTTGGTAAAATGTTAAGGGCTATAAATTAACAACAGGAAGCGTTTAATTGTTCGCGTGACCATTTAAAAACTATCATGCTGTCCTGGCTGCTCTGGTTTTATTCTCTGTGCTGTAGTCTCTCACACGATAGAGTCATTCCGTACTATTACAAACAGAGGTTATAAATATATCATGTATAAAACAGTAGTTAATAATCTAAGGACACTAAGCCACACAACGTAATCACTGCTCTGGTATGCAGAGGGTGGGAGACGCCTACTGATATCACTGTTCTGGTACACGGAGGGAAGGCGAAGCCTACTGATATCACTGTTCTGGTATACAGAGGGTGGGCGAAGCCTACTGATATCACTGTTGTGGTATACAGAGGGTGTACGAAGCCTACTAGTATCACTGCTCTGTTACAGAGAGGGTGGGCGAAGCCTACTGGTACCATTGCTCTGGTATCACTGCTGTGGTACACAGAGGGTGGGCGAAGCCCACAGGTACCACTGCTATGGTATCACTGCTCTGGTACATAGAGGGTGGGCGAATTCTACGGGTATCATTGCTCTGGTATCACTGCCCTGGTATCACTGCTGTGGTAAAAGGAGGGTGGACGAAGCCTACTGGTACCACTGCTCTGTTACACGGAGGGTGGGGGAAGCCTTGTGGTATCACTGCTCTGGTACACGGAGGGTGGCCGAAGCCTACTGGTATCACTGCTCGTATACAGAGGATGGGGGGTAGCCTACTGATATCACTGCTCTGGTACACGGAGGACTGGGGAAACCTACTGGTATCACTACTGCTATAAACAGAGGATGGGGGCAGTCCACTGGTATCACTGCTCTGGTACACGGAGGGTGGGGCAAGCCTTCTGGTACCATTGCTCTGGTACACGGAGGGTGGGGGAAGCCTTCTGGTATCATTGCTCTGGTACACGGAGGTGGGGGAAGCCTACTGGTATCATTACTCTGGTACACGGAGGGTAGGGGAAGCCTTCAGGTATCACTGCTCTGGTATACATAGGATGTGGGAAGCCTACTGGTATCACTGCCCTGGTACACAGAGGCTGTAGGAGTCAACTGGTATCACTGCTCTGGTACATAGAGGGTGGGCGAATTCTACGGGTATCATTGCTCTGGTATCACTGCCCTGGTATCACTGCTGTGGTAAAAGGAGGGTGGACGAAGCCTACTGGTACCACTGCTCTGTTACACGGAGGGTGGGGGAAGCCTTGTGGTATCACTGCTCTGGTACACGGAGGGTGGCCGAAGCCTACTGGTATCACTGCTCGTATACAGAGGATGGGGGGTAGCCTACTGATATCACTGCTCTGGTACACGGAGGACTGGGGAAACCTACTGGTATCACTACTGCTATAAACAGAGGATGGGGGCAGTCCACTGGTATCACTGCTCTGGTACACGGAGGGTGGGGCAAGCCTTCTGGTACCATTGCTCTGGTACACGGAGGGTGGGGGAAGCCTTCTGGTATCATTGCTCTGGTACACGGAGGTGGGGGAAGCCTACTGGTATCATTACTCTGGTACACGGAGGGTAGGGGAAGCCTTCAGGTATCACTGCTCTGGTATACATAGGATGTGGGAAGCCTACTGGTATCACTGCCCTGGTACACAGAGGCTGTAGGAGTCAACTGGTATCACTGCTCTGGTACACGCAGGGTTGGGGAAGCCTGCTGGTATCACTGCTCTGGTACACGGAGGGTGAACGAAGCCTTCTGCTATCACCTCTCTGGTACACAAAGGATGGGGAAGCCTACTGGTATCACCGCTCTGGTATACGGAGGGTGGGCGAAGCCTACTGGTATCACCGCCCTGGTATTCAGGGGTACGCGAATCCTACTGGTGATTGTAATGCTAGAGTAGTTTTAGGTTGTGGCCTTGTTAACGGTTTTGGTATCACCGGTTTTGGGGGCTTGATGGTTTGCTAAGCTCAGTGTTTTAACTGGTCAATGCATCGACAGAAATGTCAAAACCAATCAAATAACCGGTGCAACATTGTAAGAGACACTTACCTCCGTAACATTGTAGCGCTGGACGTCGCACAGATCGCGTGCCCCTATCTCAGTACCCATGTACCAGCCGTTGAAGGGACAGGCGGGGAATTCTAGTCCACCGCAGTCTAGCTTCATGTTGGACACCATCGGTACACCATACCACTTCAGATCGAGGTCGGCGAACCATGGAAAGCTGGCAAAGAGAAAGTATATGGTGACATGATGCCGGAATAAACAGAGTAGGTCACACGACTTAGGCTGAGAACATATAAAGTATAGGGGCTTAGGATTCAGGAAAATGCCCGTTGTCTTTAAAAACAAGGAAGCCAAACGACTTTGTATTGGACTGCGCAATTACGTTGTGATTTTACCAAAAACATAATTTCGCTCGGACACATTAGTTACATCCTAAGGAGTGTGTTTTCAGACGTGTGGAACATACCACGATGTTTGCCTGCCTACACAAACATTTTTTGTGACATCATGGTTTTTATACTAGTAATGCCTTTGTGGGATGTTTAAGGAAATCAGAAGAAAATAGTAAAAGCAATTTAACCTACATCAGTTTCGCTTGGTAAAGGAATTAAAACCGGCACCGGTTTTATTAGAGATACATTTTAATGACACCGCAGTCACTTGATTTCTTTGCATGCCTACAGTTTATTGGAAACCACCGACTGTCCATACGACTAGGCTTGTCATGGATAGATTGTGGTTTCAGTATGCACAAGTGTCTTACGTTGGGTGCTCCAATTGGACTTCTAGCACTAGATCTCGTGGAATCTCGAAGAACTCGGGATCCTTGCCGTTCGCTGACAATACCAGTGGGAGGACATCAAACATACCTCCGTTGCCATGCCAACCCATCCGCTGACATACCTAAAGGTAAGACATTTTTCTCAGTCAGAATTATGCGCAATTGTCAATAAATGTGCAAAGTATTTTTTCAGTAGGTTTGTTAAGAACTGCATGGTATCTGACTGGATGCACGGATAGAATCACGAGTTCTTTGTGCAGGAACAGATTTTGAAGTTTGTATTGAACTTTCGATAACTATAATGCAGGTTCGATTCCTTTTGGTATTGAACTGTTATTTCATTTTTAATATTTCATACATCGCTACATTAGTGAATCTGGCTACAATTCATACTGATAAGATCTAATTAGAATTCAGAAGAATGGAAAGGTACCTGAGTGAAGTCTACATTAGCCGGGTCTCCAATCACGGACCCGTCATGCTGTTTGTAACCGGCGAAGTGGACAAGCTGGGAGTTCCAGATCCTGTAGTCGTGATCGCCGTCCGTCCGCTTTGGGAAAATCGTCACGGCTGATCTGGAATCGGGAAAGACAAAGGTGTGCAGATTATGATCCAGCAATATCATTACTTGCTTGATGCCCCACAAAAACATGATAAACAGACTTCATCCGAAAGTTTTCCCTCTACATTTTTTTTGTAAATCTGACCTCAACTAAATGCATCCGCGTGCACAAGTGACAAAAATGAGGCTAAGTAAAATTCAGGGGGTAATATGATGATGAGGATTGGCATAATGACATGTCATTCGTACATCATCATTTTGTCCTCGAGCGGTAATACACCGCAATAAACCTTTTCCACTTGCTAAACCCTTAAAAACTATTTACCCCAGGTGATAAACCAACTTCAGGCCTAATAACACCACGAGACCATCGACACAAGCAATCACGAACTCTACCTCGTTTGCTAAACCATTCTAAAATCTATACCCCCAACCGGTAAACCATTCACGTGGTGTATGACACTCGGTAAAACATTGACAAGAATTAGGTCAACCGCCAAACCATTCACTTTCTCTGCCCAACTGACCCATACTGAATTACCTCTCTTGCCAGGTGAGAGCCACCATAAAATAATGCGATATCAGTTTTTGTCTCGAGAAACTACGATACGTAGGACCTCGCTAAACAACCTGAATGGCTATGCAATCCGTTGGTTCTTTTACGCTTTTCTGAGCATCAAATTGTACATTTTTTCACTCAAAATAGTTAATGAACATTGCTGTGTAGTTCATTGTTCAGTGTCCGACAAGACCAAGAAACAAACTGACAAGTGTCCTACTCTGCAGTTCTTATCTATTCTCAAATAAATACACAACCAAAATACACAAACGATGAACGGAAATGATCAGAAGATACACACGATCATGGTGATTCGAAATAAATATACATGAATTTGTTCGTTGCATGTAAACAGAAACCTGTCGACAGAAAATTCATACTGAACACTGTTTTCTTACCCCAAGTGGAAAATCCAACATGCATGCTTGGGCTTAACGTCGTACTTAACAATTATTCAGTTATATGACGACGCGGAGTCCTTAGAATGTATATATGTAGAGAGTGTCCAAATCGCCAAAGTGCTACGGCCACTGGAATATACACACCAGAAATAACATCCCACCCAGTCAAATAACGGGTTGACCGGTAATATTTCCTTGCTCCAACAGCTCAATGCTGAGAGCCAAACCAGGCAGCAAAAATTACAATTTTTAAACCCTGTGGTATGACCCAACCAAGGTTTGATCGCGGATCTCCTGACCGCGAGGCCGACGCTCTAACGACTTGGCGGTTCCCATAATAATATGACTGCGCGACACATATTTTGTGCAATGTTTACGGGAAAGGCAGGATTTGGGAATGCTCTCAGTGCAGTGCTTTGGGAATAGAGCTCTACTGATTTTCACCTCCTGATATCTTACCGAATATTCCCTCCGTTTGTGCCGTAACGAATGTGCTCACAAATAGCATCAAACATCTCACGTGCGCTTGTCACATGTCGAGCATCAAAGATCTGATGAAAGGAGACAAGGTAGTCAGAAAATGGCGAAACAGTTTCAATATTATACTAAATTATTTCATCGCCACCTGTGGACGGTCGTGGTTTCCACCCGGGCTTTGCCCGACTGCTTTCCACCATAATGCTGGCCGCCGTCGTATAAGTGAAATATCCTTGAGTACGGTGTAACACGCCAATCAAATAAATAAATAATAAAATAAGTTTTAGCAAAAATGTCGCAAACACTCATGTCTAATACAGTTTTCATTTCATTATTGAAGCCGGTTAGAGCCATCTTCGTACCGCCAAACCATCCTTCCAATTCTCGACGGCGGAAAGAAACAATGGCAAGATACTACAGGTCTAGGTGTCAAGCTTTACATTCGAGTACCACTTGTAAACGAATGGCATCGTGGCCGTCATATGAGTGAAATACTCCAGAGTAAGGTATAAAACTCCAGTCAAGCAAATAAACAAATCAATAAAACTTTCACCTTTTCAACGTACCTTTAGGTTTGACCATTGTATACGACCAATACATCTCGATGCGTTTCTCCACGCGGTTTTAGCACCAAACGTCAGTTCGTCATAGGTTAGTTCGTAGGAACCCCGTGTTTCTATTGATTCCATCACCTCTCGTAGCCTCTCGTTATGCTCTGTGGAACTTAACCTGTCAGGAACAATTCAAGTTTAGCACCGCTTAAAAAACCGATATATAACACCAGACCAAAAGCATGGATCGATAAAGCATCCCGTGTAAAGTTTAAAAAAGCTTGAAGTTTATTTTTTTTTTGTTAATTTGCATAACAGATGTATCGCAGTTCAAAGTAAGCAAAAGCGCGCACACTGAGAAAATCGAAAGCGCCGTCATGCTATCAACTTTAACCAATCAAGGGCGAGTATTTTCTATAACCTCAGAATGCAGCTGTTTCCCCTGAGGTTACCAGAAAATTGTTTCCCCATATGAGCAAAGGGTGTGAGTGACGCGACATGGCGTTTCCGGTTTCTCTAAGAGGGCGTATCGCATAACCTCATATAGGAACTCCTTATTAAAATGTGATTTGTAAAGTAATCCAGTGCGCCGGAACAAACTGGCTCTGGCTGTTACACAGGGAGAAAGTCAGAATGCCAGCAATCATGATAATGATAACCAGCGGAAAGTGGATCAAGTGGATATTTATTATGGACTTTTGTAATATCTGCTTTCACCCTCAAGTTCTAACTGCGCGTTTCTAGTTTGAGAGATGGTATATTGCGAAATAAAAAGCAAATTTATATCTTTGTCCTCTGTGTTACAAGACCTGGACTTCTTCATCGTGAGGTGGGTATATTGTAAACACCTGTCTTCTAGATCCCGCTGATAGCAACGTTTTAGATGCATGCAACACTACAATCTGGCATCGATCAGTTGATTAAACAAAACACGAAATCAACCCCTAAGGTGTATAAAACAAGCTCTTTAAATTAAGCAAGTGAGTTACAAAGCAGTTTTAGTGAATTCTGTGATCAGGTTTAAAAACATTTCAAACAGATCCATAGAGTGACAAGTTTGAAACAGTGAACTGTTTTCAAGAGAGCTTTGAGCAGTTTCGATCCAGAGGTATTCGATGACTGCCTTTGATATCATACCGGGGACTCCGTGGCTCAGTCGGTTAGCGCGCTATCGCAAGACAATGACCCGAAGGCTTCCACCAGTGCGGTCGTTGTGAGTTCAAGACCAGCTCATGCTGGCTTCCTCTTCGGCCGTACGTGGGAAGGTCTGCCAGCAACCTGTGGATGATCGTGGGTTTCCCCCGGGCTCTGCCCTGTATCCTCCCACCATAATGCTGGCCGCCGTCGGGTAAGTGAAATATTCTTGAGTACGGCTTAAAACACCAATCAAATAAATAAATAAATTGATATCATACCTGACAAAAGGCTGAAACCGGTGTGCAGTGATACTCGCCTTTTGGGAGACTTGTAGTACTGGTCTATGAAATCTTTGGCGTGGAGCCAGAGCTCGACTTTGTCACGAGGCTGTCGAGGCGCCCTCTGGGAAGGAAGGGACATAATCGAGCCAGCACATCCGTCCGGGCGGCATGCAACGTTCTGCATGGTAATGTGTGTATTTATCGGTTAATTCATTGAAAGGTTTGAATGGAACGCGATTGGCGTGTTAAAGGGGATTTCGTTGACTTTATTGCACAAAAAATACTGCAGCAAATGATTAACTTAAGGGGAGAAAAGGTCATCCGCTTTGTTCTTGGTTAGATGCATTGGCCAGGATATGATTTATGAACTTGGAACCGAATGTTGCATTGAAGTTGCCGGAATACGCTAACTACAAGACTGTGACACTTACCTCAATGGCTGTACAGTGCAGAGTGTCAATGGACACCTCGCCGTCAATGAGGTTCCGCAGTTTCGTGGGCCGCTTCCTGGAGTCTCCTGACGACACGTGTCCAGTGGGTCTCGTGTCCGGTGGCGCCCTCTTCTGTCCCACGGGCGTGTCGTTTTCCTTTGGTGACCACTGATTGTTATCTGTCCGCATCAAAGCCTTTCTGTTGTGCCCCACACAAACCACAGATTTGTGTGGTCCTTGCGCCAGGCCGGTGATCTTTGCGACAGGCATCTGGTTAGTGGCCTCTACAAAGAAGACAAAAAGTTTATCAGATACACGACCGAGTATGCTATAAAAAGGTGCCAGCCTCGTAACCAGTGGACCCGGGTTCAGTTCCAACGTGGATCAGGACTTATTGCCACGCCCTCTGGCTTAAGGGCATCATGTAAAGATGGCAACTACGACTGAGTGGTGCGTCGTGTTTGGCTTCTTGAGCAAAGCCTATTTTTACACTTGACTTGTGTTTTATGCTAAGTGAAATACTTTAGAGTACGGCGTAAAACACAAATCAATTAAATAAATAAACAATTTCCATTGTAGGCCTACTGTGAAGGTGAAAAGATGAACTGAGCTCCCTTAGGGGAAGCTAAGTCGGTCTGATTTGATGTGCATCATCAAATGTTCTTTCCATGACCTTGCGCATTTAGGAATGAAGGTTTTCCTGAGTCAACATGGATGTCCAGACAGATCTACATGTCTACTTCCATGACGACCAGACTTGTTACAGCTAGTTCTACGTCCACATGAAGAGGCCTGCTTAAATAGAAGTGACAGGAGCCTCCATGACTCAGTCGGGTAGCGCGCTCTATTGCAGTACAATGATCCGAAGCCTCCCACCAATGCGGTCGATAGTGCAGCTCATGCTGGTTTCCTCTCCGGCCGTACGTGGAAAGGTCTGCCAGCAACCTGCGGATGGTCGTGGGTTTCGCCCGGGTTTTGCCCGGTTTCCTCCCATCATAGTGCTGGCCGCCGTCGTATGAGTGAAATATTCTTAAGTACGGCGTAAATCACCAATCAAATAAATAAATAAATAAATAGAGCTGGCAGTCCTGATTGGACTTCACCACGAAACGATTTGGATGGCAGTCATGTTTACAGAGTTACATGGCATCTGTAACAGCAACCACGTTACAAGACTTGCAGCTCTTCCGTGTTTCTTCAACATTCCATTACAAGGTAAATGCACAATCCTTGTTACACAGATTTCGAAACACGTGACCCACCCGCGTTCATTTGTGCCACAATCTCCAGCAGATGTTGTTTCCTCCTTGTGCTGTCCACTATCTGAGCTACATGTATATTCACTAGCCTGGTCAGTTCATTCGTCTATTTCTTGCCTGGTATACCCCGTGTGCAGATGAAGTAAAATCACGGCCTCCAACAATTGCTTTCTGTTGTGCTTCATTCTGTTCCTTTCCAGTCCATTTCATACCGCAATAACTCGGGTGTCATTCATTCCAGAGAACCTCAACAATTTGCGATTCATTATTCGGCCTTGTGTACAATTCCGGTAAGTGGTCACGCGCGCTGGTTAGTGCCACTGGTTGTCCGACAAGCAATCCAAACTGATCCACAAGCAAGAACAGCTGGTTAAACTTTACACGTAATTCCAGGCCAGTCCTTCTAGTCAGCCTATTTTACTCTACTTTGTGTCATTTATGAACATTTCATTGTTCTGGGGCCCGTTTTACCAAAAAAAAGTTATAATGTTCCGTCAAATCGTAACTACCATGGCGACATGCTGTATCTCTACGGTACGTTTCGTCATGAGAATTACGTGCAACATAACTTACACCCTGATTGAAAAAAACGGACCTCTGATCACTGATCATAGGACGACACATAAAAATTCACTGCACTGGCCATGAAGTTT
This sequence comes from Acanthopleura granulata, assembly GCA_016165875.1. Taxonomy (NCBI): domain Eukaryota; kingdom Metazoa; phylum Mollusca; class Polyplacophora; order Chitonida; family Chitonidae; genus Acanthopleura; species Acanthopleura granulata. The sequence goes on along the minus strand of JABBOT010000009.1, from coordinate 4,050,511 downwards.
ATCACCAATATATGCGCTAACCGACAGAACATTGAGCTGGGGGAGTATACTTCTGAGGAAAGAAGCTGACTTTATCGAGCTGGCTGAGAAAGTAGAAATACTTTCTTTTCTCAGACCTGTTCTGTAAGTTGGCATTGCACGGACTTCACGGACCTCAATGGGGATAAGTGTTGGGAATGAGGGAAGGGGGCTAAATGTTGGTCAGCTTGGCAGACTCAAGTTCCTCTACCTCTTCGCGAGTTGTGTTCCTGATGTGGTCAATACCAAAACAACACAAATGAGACCACATCAAAGTAATAAGAGGAGGATATTTACAAATAGCCATTTCTCACGTTAACATGTGTTACAATGCAACCACGTTATCAAATACATGTAGCTCTCGTGTTATCAATGCATGAACCTTCCATATTATGGCCTCGTGGTCAACTTGTGACATGTCATCCTGTCCGACTTTCTGGCTCTCATCAAAACTTATTTTTAATTTTCTTTCACATGCTTTACAGTATGTTTTGGAGAAAAAATCATATAACATGGATTTAAGAAGCCGTGTGAAATCAGTCAGAAAACTGTGCAGACAAACACATTTTGGGCTCACGATGTGACGACAAACAGCATCCAGGGCTTTACTGAAGCCGTAAACTGGACAGAACTGTGATGACAAACACATTTTGGGCTCACGATGTGACGACAAACAGCATCCAGGGCTTTACTGAAGCCGTAAACTGGACAGAACTGTGATGACAAACACATTTTGGGCTCACGATGTGACGACAAACAGCATCCAGGGCTTTACTGAAGCCGTAAACTGGACAGAACTGTGATGACAAACACATTTTGGGCTCACGATGTGACGACAAACAGCATCCAGGGCTTTACTGAAGCCGTAAACTGGACAGAACTGTGATGACAAACAGCATCCAGGGCTTTACTGAAGCCGTAAACTGGACAGAACTGTGATGACAAACAGCATCCAGGGCTTTACTGAAGCCGTAAACTGGACAAAACTGTGATGACAAACAACATACTGGGCTCACAGTGTTTTTGGACTGAGATCGAAAGTAAAACCGGACACTGTGACGACAAACAGCATTGAAAGCTCACCGTGTTTGTTGGCTGAGGCCGAAAGCTAGACCGGACACTGTGACGACAAACAGCATTGAAAGCTCACCGTGTTTGTTGGCTGAGGCCGAAAGCTAGACCGGACACTGTGACGACAAACACCATTGAAAGCTCACCGTGTTTGTTGGCTAAGGCCGAAAGCTAGACCGGACACTGTGACGACAAACACCATTGAAAGCTCACCGTGTTTGTTGGCTGAGGCCGAAAGCTAGACCGGACACTTTGACGACAAAGACATATCCATATACGTTATCATTCTGTTATAATAATGTCTAATGTATAAGTATTTTCTCTCAGAGAAAGAGGAGATCTCCATGTGGCCAGCTGGCTCTGGCCTATTCTCACGAAATAAATAATTAGGTTATACAGCATCCAGCACTCGCCGTTTTTGTAGAATGAGGCAGGAGGCCTAATCAAGACGGGACACTGTGACGACTGCAGACTGTAGTAGACTGCCTTCACACCTTGTGTCTTTGACATGGCCTTGAGATTGGCCTGATAATAGTGGTGTGCACCGTTGTGATATCACTAAAGTAATATCTGAAAACGACGTTCATCCCACAAGGGAAAAGTTTGACAAACTGACAGTCGCAAGACCTGGTATGGTGTGTCGTGTACAGTGTTTGGACTCTCCTCGTGTTGCAGTCTGAAGTCCACTGCTCCGAGCTTTGTCGTGAGGCTGATGCTTAGGCCTACAAACGATATATATGGGTCTGATATAAAAGCGCGATATAAATATATGGCTTATTTTGCTCATATATTTTTTTTATCTTTCATATTTTTCACTTCCAGCTATATACAAAATTACAGACAGCTTCTTACCTTGGGCGTAATAATTGAAGTACTACAAATAACGTTTGTTTAGAAAATCATTTTTCCCATAAAGTACATGATATATCCAATAGTTATATGTCTTTAATTAATCCTATAGAAACTCTGAATATTTGAATGTCTGAGGCAAGAAAGAAAAACATGTTTATATTTAAAATAGAAAATAACCGTGTAAATGATTTACTCCAAAGACATGTATTTATCGCTTCAGTGAGTATGGCCCCAAATCACGCGAGTATGAAAATGAGTTTTCAGGATATGCATGGATACTTTATCCTATTCAGTAAAATATGTTTATTCTACGTACATATTTAAGAGAACAAGGAAATAGAAAATAAAATACACCATCCACAATATATTAATCCCCATGGTCGTATGTCTAAAAATGTCGTACTTAAGATAACTTTTATCTGGCGCACATTCTTTTAAGTTCTGATTTTATTTCTGTGTGATTTGTTTTTTTTTTCTTTCTAAACCTATCGTTATGTGAATTAAATAAATAAAACAAATGGAAGGAAATAAAGTCATATGAGCACGAACGTACTTTATGGGTGTGGGATGATACACTTGTACTGTAACTCTCCACACTCGATTAAATGAAATTTTAGGCGGAGAAAGGAGCATACTTTCTAGAGCAACCGTGATGCGCAATAACTAAATAAAACAAAATGAATGAAAGAAACCCGTATGAGTACGAACGTATTTTATGGGTGCGGGATGATACACTTGTAGTGAAACTATCCACAGTCGATAAATTGAAGCTCTAGGTGGAAACGGGACATAATTTCTACAGCCACCGTGAGGAAAAGTAATTAAATTAAACAAATGAATATAAGAATGCCATACGAGTACGCACGTCCTTCATGGGTGACGGGTATCATACATACTTGTAGTCTATAACCACAGTCGATTAAACGGGACGTAAGCAAACATTCTAGTCAGTAACGTCCATCTTGCCCGTCTTCAAGCAATAACAGGACTTTCGAACCCTGATATTTATTCAAATAAACACAGTAACATCGCTCTACATTTAATTGAATTTTTGTGGGGCAAAGTGAGGAAGACATGAACACTGACGCAACAGGATAAATTAGATATTAGCCACTAGTCCACACACGCTCTCTAAATGAGATAATGTTTTGCATTTTGTGACGGGCTCATATCTTACTTCAGATACAGAGTATTTTTAGATTGCAAGACGTGCTTTTCGAAATGCAAGGTATTATACAATAGACCAGTTTGGGATAACAATCAAGACGTGTGACGTTGTTCGATTTTGTATGGCACTGACGTCACTTCATTGTTGCACCAGGCTATGATGTAACGTCACAGTGGACAGAACCGTTACTTTGATACAATGTTGTCTCCACAATGGTAAAAAAAGCAATTCTGGCTATTGTTGCCATTTTTTGCCAACCAACGTAATGCACTGCGCATGTCTCAGAGCTTATGCCGAAAGGGTAAATAGGAATAAGAATCTTTGACAGAAGTATATGTATAGGCCTACACATCAAGCAATGGAATGCAGAAAATATGCTTTTACTCATAATCTTTCAGAGAGGAAAGTAATACTGTTGAGCTTGCGTTAAGACATAATTCATTCTTGGAAGAAAACTGTGTACAATGTCGTTTATAAGAAGATCATATTTCACTGGATTGACTAAAGATGATATAGATACACTCCATTTCCCACACTTTCTCCCAGTACTATGAAAAGGAATGAGGTCTAATACAGCACCGAGTCAAATATGTTGCAAAACATACATTGCAACGCTGCAACGTCACATTTCTGTACGATAAACTACAGACAGTAGGCCTATTTCTCCACGAAGCGGGTCTACGCCTCGAGGTCGGGAGATCCGGGATCATCCAGGGTCGTTACACACGAAAGACTTTTAAAAATGGCACTTGTTGCTGCCTTGCTTGACGCGCAGCGCGGGGAGGTGACAGTAAGGGAGCAGATCTATAATGTGACTGGCAGGCGGGTCATGTCTCGTGTCTTTGGCATGATGTTCCAATGGCGGCAGCACTTTGGCGGCGTGAATTGCCACAAGAAGACACAATATATATGAGCCTACAAGGACTCCTCATCGTTATGTGACTGACAAATTGTTGAGTATGATGTTAAACCCATGCATACGTACATACATACATACATACATACATACATACGGACCGGATTAAGCCTGGAATCCGAAATTCATGAATCGCTCGCTGATAATGTCTTCGCCTCCTTCTCAGACAAAGTTCCGCAGGTGCACAATATGTCGTTACTCTTTTCGCCACTTTCTCAATGTCGTCTCTTTGTCAGACAAAGTTCCACAGGTGTACAATATATTGTTACTTACGAAAAACATGTGAGTACTGCCAATGGGGCATCTGCCACGCATGCATTATGAGCCGCGTGTAAAATCATGAACTACGCATACACCATCTGCCACAAGAATACTATCGTCTCACAAACGGCCGGGTGTTCACGCCCAGAATCATCAGACGAATGTCAACGATGTTTAACCGTACACGTGCACCTAAATCTAGCATTATTTTTCTGAACTGAATTAAATAAGAAGTGCTCTTTTATGGAGATCTGCTAAATTAAGAAAGCTATCACCGAGAGTCACCCACCCGTGGTTAAGAAGCTATCAAATCAGATAAGCTTTTCTTTTTCTTGCATTTTTTGGTTCAGTTAACTCGGGCCCACTATATAAATTGCAGCTGGATGCCCTTGCACAAAGTCCGTTTTAACGGTGTTACGCGCACATAACCAGGTACCTACACGTACGTACAGTGTACATGACGTAAAATTAAGAGGTGATCGTGCAAGCGGATCGTGTAGATACCATAGAGCACAACAGGGGTATATAGACACTTCTTCACTAACCACCTGGTTAAATATCCGAACATTGGAATAGAAGCTTTCAAAGGGTGATATTCATATACCACAGTAACGAAAACTGAATTGTAAGCAACGTACTGTACATATATTATAATATTTATGTATTTGTGTACTGTAAAATATAACCGGCATGCTACATTATGTAATACTACGAACCATCCTGTGGTGAAATTATAACATTTTTATTTATTTACCTAATTGGTGTTTTACGCCGTTCTCAAGAATATTTCACTTAGAGAGGAAACCGGGCAGATGCCGGTACAAACTCACCCTCATCCAGAGGTTGCTGGCAGACCCTTCCACGTACGTAAAGTGTAATAAAAAGGAATCTCAATAATCAGGTGTTGCAGAGCATTATGCTATGCCAGTTAGCGTGTGTATTCAATTTAACAGCAATAATTTTAAGGCTAACACGTTCACTTTTACTCTGGTGAAGAAAGAAAACAAAAGTAACAAAGTATGCCTAAAATACAAGAATGACAATGTGCCATTTGCGAAAGAAGCAAAAGGAAAACGTGCATATTTAACTGAAAGCAAATCCCGAACTTACAACGGTTTGCAAAGAGTAGAAGGCAATGTGTAAGGATAATAGTAGCCGTTGTTTGAAATAAATACCAGCTTTGAAACTAAACACGCTTTTGAAATAATATTGTTTTTGAAGCACGATCCAACACTGAAACAAATATTTACCAATTTTTAATTAACCCTGTTTACAGCGTTTATGATAAAATGCAGCTTTCTTCTAGTACTCGTCAACTTTTTTCAAAAAATTGGAATTGTGAACCGAGCGTGTTTTATGCACATAAAGTACATATCCATGGGGATAAACAGTCATATGTTAACAGTATAAGAAGCGATTACCTACCTAGCATGTTGGTCGTTGATGCTTGAGCTGGCATAATTATATCTCAAATAGGGAAACAGATATAAATCCGGGTCATGACATTTCAGAATTCCTCATTGATGAGAATGTGGCAATCTTGACTATCTTGACAATCGTGTCTTTTCTCAACATGTTTTCTTATCGCTTCACAAACGTGAAGCTATGTGTATGTTGATTGATCAACTGCAGTTTACGGACAAATGTCTTACTGATACGATATCGATCAGTAGTAAATTGCAGCTCCCCCCTCCCCCCCCACAATTCACACCCCAGCCCCACTCCTCACCCACCCCTGCTGGGGGCTTCCGTTGGTCAGTGTCTAGCGTGCTAGTGCAGCAAATTCACCCTGGAGCCTCTGCCCAATATGGTCGCCACGAGTATATATACATCTGACATGTTGCAAACTATGGAAGCCGGATGAGGGTATCTCGTGCCGGGCCTCCCGGGCCGAGACCTGCGCCACGAGAACGGTACCATTCGCGCGAGATTTGTACCGTCCTCGCGAGGCGTGCGACGAGAGAAAGAAGACGATACCATTCACGCTCGGAGGGCGACTGTCCTCGTCCCCTCGTCCCGTCGCTTTGATTTCCGTAAAAGAAATCAATTTATCAGTAAAAATGGGAAAACTATCAAGCTCTTGAATCCAAAAACCACGTGTCAGAATTAGGTCATGTTTACAGTGCCTGTTGTTTATCACTGTATCAACAAAACAGGGTGATGTGGAAGCCGGATGAGGACATCTCGTCCACGGCCTCGCGGGTCTCGCCCCGCGACACTACGACGTTGCAAATCGAGTCGCGGTCCGCGCGTGAAAGGTACCGTCCTCGTACCTTCGTCACGCCCCTGGCGGGTCGAGATCCGCGATACGACGACGATGCAAATCGATGCTTTTTTAGAAGTGGCAGGCGTTACAGGCCCTCCCAAGTTCACTTTAGATTAGTTACATCTTATTTGTCAACGGTGGACGATGGCTTATTCTGTTTTGAACATAACCTAACTTTTCAATGAAACAAAGTGCGCCAATCGTCACATTAAATCACTGACTCAATCGTTTAAAAATGGGGAATATTGGCTTCCTGCCCGTTCACTGATTGGCTAAACTGGACTTGGTGTAGACGGATGATTGGCCACTCTCTTCCATCCTGTAGCGTGCCAAGCAGCTGGAGAAACCAACATAATACATTGTCCATCACGTTGCGAACACCTGTAAAGACAGTGTAACAGCTCATACCGAGCAGGGCGAACTTTACACACCATGTCATTGTATGCTATTACTAGTAAATACAAGCTACAAAATCTTTCACTTTTTATAAGAATTTTAATATTCGATTAAATTTAAAATGTTAAATTAAGACCAGTATACTGGAGAAAAACATTTATTTTGAGTAACTATACAAGTCCAAATTTTCATCCAAATATGTGTTGGATTTATGTGTTTATTGCCTTGTACACTTACTCAGTTCATAACTGCCGAGTTTTCAGTTAGCAATTCATATTTCTGGCCAATTTAAATACGGACAACTTTTTTCACAAAACTCGGAATACAAATCGATAAAGTCTCTAAATCATGAGTAGTAGTTATATATATGTGAAGAGACTGGCATTTCTTCTGTGGATGACTTAATTAGGCTAAAGTAGAAATACTGAGAGCGCGTCAAGTTATATTTCGTCGGAGTTATTTTGCTTATTTCACGAATTCCACAAAATTTGTTACCTACGTCCTTATGTGGTATCTTTCACAAATATGTATGTATTATATGCCATTTTGGGGGTTGAAAAGCCCGCTTTTTAATTCTGTATCTCGTATTGGTTTGTGATGCGATGACTGAACACGTCACTCGCGAACAAAAAGTCGCGTTTCAGTCAATATCCCAGTGGTAAAATGGTTGATATATTGGGAGGAGTTCTTAGTCTCAGAGGTCAGGTTTTGTTGCGGATACACTGGCACGTTGTATTTCAAAATGAAACTTAAATCTTGCCCAAATTATATAATGAAAAATAGCCTTTCTTAAAATGTTAGGAAATCCTAACTCATATTCTAGTACTGCTTTTTTGTAGCATCACTGTAATTCCGTCACAAAATTTTGACAAATGTTTTTCTGCATCAAAATGTTTCGATTTCTGTCAGAACCTCTTGCTAGAATGTTTAATTGTGCGAAAGCCCAGCAACTTTGTAAAGAAAAAGATACAAATGCACGGGTAAATACGCGTGACAGGTTTACATTTTCAGATGTGGCGGAATTACATGCAGGTGTAATTCGATCACACCCATGCTAATATAATGATAATACATGCAATAGATCGAATTCATTCAAAGGCCCGACTGCTTGAAGTCAGATTTCCAGCCAGATTAACGATATCAGGAAATGCACCGGAGAAAAAATCCAAAGCTTAGTTGAATCTGACCTCAGCCAACGGAAAGACAGCAATTGTGGAAGAGAAATCTACACACAGTGAAAAGTAATACAGGCAAATTCCACCCAATGAAAGGTCCGTCTTGATTATGTCATATACTGGTACAAGTCCACTGCGTGCGGGGTGCCTCATTAGGGAAAGTGAAAAGACAAGCTTTGAAAACCTCACCACAGAGCCCAAAGAAAATACCTGTCTTTCTGAAAAGTCTGTCCACAGACAATTTTGGACGCAGGGAAGACGCTTATTACAGCCTGTCAGAGTGACCTTTAGCAGTGAATAATAGATTTTTATGACTGCGATACCATTCAGAGCCATGCCGGACAAAACGAACTACATACATGTACATCATTTTGAGAGATGACACTGGCAACAAAAATGGGTATGCTGAAAAGATATTTAAATGTTACTTTCTCAGAAATCTACTAAAACTTTAAAACAGAAAACCCACATACAGAAATAGGAAGGTATTCCGTTATTTCAATGAGACACACATGTTCCTTCTATCCTTTCACATGCTACACGCATATTTTATATATGACTACGTTGATACCCCAGTGACGTGTGTAATCTCACAACCTCGTTGTTTGACCCTTGCAAAAGAACGGTTGTCAGAAATTAAACACTTTTACCAAGAAAAGACCCTTTCAGAGAGTGCCTGTTCGTAGAGTGCCAAGAAAATGAAACTCTTTGGCACAGATTTCACAAATGTCAAATATAAGGTGGTTAAGTCAACGGATGCAGGATAAAGATCAATTCTACAAGACAAAAAACACACAGTATAAGAGCGGCAGTGTCCTTATAGTTCACCACCGGTTTCAGAGCCTTATTAAAACCAAGCAAGCAGGAGCTCATGAATAAGATCCTTTAACAGTACAACATGAGGAACAATAAAAATAGCAAAAAACGGGTCGTGCATGAAAAGACTTACCACATATCGAATCCATGGTGAAAGTTAAAAGTTTTCAAGGTGCAATGGGGGGCATGCCTTGATTTGGTAAATCAATGACTATACATTTTACGGTTTGCAGACGAAATCAGTAAGTTTACATTTTATAGCCTACTCACAACTAGGCTAACACCCGAAATTTCAATTTTCAATAGAAAAAATATCCTACCTACAGCATTAACCTTATGCATAAAACAATTGATATAACAACTACCAAAGCATTTTTAGCTCAACAGGATGTTACTTACTTCAGACCATCAACACAGGAGAAGCGCGAACAATGTGAAAACGACATGCGGAATCATCGATGACAGGTTATAAGGCAATTGGGTCAACGCATTCTGTTTTCTTATGGTTGATAGATGTTTGTTTAAATATAGTGACAGATCAAGTACATTCATAAGTGTATAGTTAATGCCAGGTAGTAAGGGAGTTAATTAATTTTAAACTAGTTTGTTTAATTTTAGAGAAGTGTTGGCTCTTTCCAAACTTTTTGAAATAGATTTATAGTGCTATAGGCCTACTGATTAAACTTCAACAAGATTTCAAGTTGAAAATACATCATTGTATTTTGCCTGCAGCTGAAATTCCGTCATAAAGTGACAATGTAGTTGTGTCACACCCGCTGTCTTGTGTTCCCAAACACTGAGGTGCCAAAAAATAAATATAACTCTGTGAAATACTGGAACGCTTTGCAGCGAATGGAAATCAAAGATGCTCATGTAATATCGAGGTTATTCCGGCGTAATTCCGTCACACTGAATTTACATATCACGTGACCGAAAAGTCAACCTTAAGTTGGAGTTTTTCTTCCTCACAACAGTTCTTTGACCTATTGGCTACTTATACACCTTATGCACAAGTCCGTGTAAGCTTTACAGTTTGCCACAACAACTTATTGGAGTATCTGTGTTTAGGGTAGTCCTGTGATTCCGTTATTCATGATTTAGTGAACATGTACTTCTGTTAATTTTTTAAACAATTTCATAAAACAGCTCCAAGTCCAGTGTATGACAGTATACATGTAGGCCTATCATCGGTTCTATGTTATGGAGTCATGTAAATGCGCCAAGTGCTCGTTGGTCAATCTGAAAATAAGGATTGGCCTAAACACGGAAAATTAGGAGCGTCATCGAGAGGGTATATAGCGCGCTAGTGCAGCGTAATGACCCATGTTCCTTTCACCAACGCGATCGCTGTTTCCTCCCACTGTAATTCTGGCCGCCGTCGGATAAGTGAAATATTCTTGAGTTCGGCATAAAACATTCAAGTAAACACATGTAAGTACATGAATTCGTAAGTCAGTTCTGGAGCAACAGTTCTGCTTTCTGATTTCTCAGCGATGACAGTCGCGGCACGGAAGTACTGTATTTCTACCAGAGTCACTTGATACGCTCAGGGGAGCATAATGACCCAGAAACCTCCCATCAATGAGGTCGCTGTCAGTTCTAGTCCAGTTCATGCTGGCTTCGTCTCCTGCCATACGTGGGAAGGTCTGCCAGCAACTTGCGGATGGTCGTGGGTTTCAGTCAGGCTCTTCGCGATTTCCTCCCACTACAGTGCTGGCCGCCGTCCTATAAGCGTCCTATATAAATATTCTTGAGTACGGCGAAAAACACCAATGAAATTGATAAATAAATTCTTTGGACAAAGCAAATTGTTCTTGTAATAAAACACTTTTTAAATACTATGACATGCACATGCTTACACTACAGAGGTTCTAAGTCTACGGCTTCCTCTGCTATTAACTCAATAAATGCACAGCAGTCAGTTCATCTTGCGGCCATCACTCTTAAGCCCTCTCGGCGATAAAAGTGACCAATCAATGACAATTGACCTGACTTCCGATTTTTTCTGAATTTGTTCGACTAAGCAAACAACCTTACAAATACAGACCTACGGCTTTCGGGATTTTTGTAGCTCAAAGAGAAAGCATGTTTGTTTGTCAATTCTGAATCAGCGTATTTAGACTAGCGCGTCAGCTTTCGAACGAACGTCGTTTAATTTGTAGATACCGAAAAGCTTTCCTTGATTTATATCCAGTTATGCGAGGCAATAGGGCTTATGTCCCAGGTCTTGATGTATCTTGTTATCTTAGGTATGGCTTAGATTAAAAGCGTTCGGACAATTTTGTCACAAACGCTCCATACTGCTCATTCAGAGGAGTTCTGAATATACATGTCGACTAACAACAACAGTTGCGGTACCGCTAATAAAATAATTCTCTTTCTTGAGCTTCAGTTTCAAAAAGATTTGTTTCTAACTGGCCTAGGCCTATATATCAAGGGTAAATAAGATTTTTCTTTCAGTGCTGCAAAATTGTTCTTCTTACTGTGACGACGAGCAGAAACCATTTCTTTTTGTTCTGTATTTTTGCCTTTAAAAGACAATTTCTCTTCTGTATGCCTAATGGTAACAATTTACGCTATTGTCTCTGCGGTACCAGTAGGCCTACATGTATGTTCGTTAAATAGACCTTTCGAAGATACAGGCTATATGTATAGGGCAGCGATATACTTTTTAAAAACTTGCATACATATGGATGTATCTAAGTCACGATTTAGAAGAGGACATTGCTTTGCCAGTCTTTACATATACATGTACAACAAGTCTCGAGAAAGTATGATGAAATGCGATCAGTTCAAAACCATATTTCGTGAAGGTACATGTTGTTTCTTCAGCACGCTATGAGCTCTGGGTAAAACTGGACCGAGGCTTATCTGTAGCCTCGTTCTGATCACGCGTGCATCTGGGCACTCTGAAGGACGAATTCAGCGTGAGGACAACTTCACTAAAGAATTAACTTGGGTAAATAGTTTTGCTTGTTGTAGATTTGAACGCAATGAGCCCAGCTAGTGTGTCTTCTCTTGTGATACGCTAAACAACAACTGTGTATGAATACAAAGCAATGGTAGGCAGTTCGATTATACGCATGACGAAATAAGGCGGAAGTCGAAAACTGGACATCTTTCAATGTTGCCAGGATTGTGCCATAGGAAAACATGTTAACTTAGTCCAACATAAGCCCGATGTCGGACTAAGTAGAAGTGCTCGTCATGATATGTACTCGGTTGTTATAAAGAGCGTAGGTTGTTATTTACGTTTTCCTTTCCACGTGATCTCCTGCATCAGTTCATTTGTGCTTCCTTGAATGAGTCCGGTGAACCAAGAGGGATTTGTAAAGAATAGGTTGAGCTACTGTTCGTCGCTGACCCACTTTTCCGAGTTTCATTGAGCAAAGGAAATTTTTCAATGAATTGACATCACCATACCATGTGACATCACCCTCATCCTTATTTCTGCTGAACCAAGACTGAAAATGTAATCTTGACTAGTCCGAGGTTGCTCATACGTTGAAATTTGAATTAGAAATGATGTGGTCGCCAGCGACACTCAGATTTCTACATCTTAGACATGCCCTATACTCTACCATGCTGCAGTGCGGTCTGACTTTTAGACCAGCCTTCCACATCAAAGAAGTGTGTCTAACAGGAGCCTAAAACTGTAATAAAACTACTCACCGGAAACTTTGGTGACTACATGCCATTCTATCTAGCCTATCTAAATTATTTCGGTCTGTGTTGCCCAACGAAAGCAAATCCAAAAAGACTAGCCTGGTTTGCTTCAAACTCTCTCGACATCTTGAACGCGTGACGACAATGGACAGTTCAGGTTCCTGCAATTATCACTCAGGGATTCTAGTCTCAAGCTATAAAGCTACTTTAGATGGGTTAAATAACATGTTATGTAGTTAAATATGTTTCAGGGAGGAGTTTTATAACAGTTTAGGCCCATGTTAAGCTTGTTTCGAGGGAGTAGAAGGCCAGTTTGAAAATCAGACCTCATTGCTACACTGTTGAGTATAATGTAGGTCTGAGACGTAAAATTTGATCATCTGCGTCATTTCTAATGTGAGTTTCAACCTGTGCAAATTTCCAATTGAGCAGGACTAAGTCCTGTCATGCCTGTACAAATACAGTCCGAGATTGCGCGGACGTTGGGATTTGCATTAGAAATTACGCGATCATTCAGATACCCACACCTGAGACTTCTAGTGACAGGAGCATGGTGACTTTACAGTTGACACCACGAGTATACACACCACAGACCTTTGGTTGGTCAAATCCTCATCTTACAATCCCTCCTTCCCGTTGCCACGCCTAATTTTGGAAGGCTATTCCAGTAAAAGGCTGTGGTGAAGATGAGGGTAGTGTTACATGGTAAAGTGATGTCAGGTCATTGAAGAACGTCCTTTTCTCAGTGAATAATTGAAAAATGGGTGCGAGACAAACACTAGGCTCTAAGCGCAGCCCTGATCTTTACGAACGCCCAATCAGTTTTCGTTTCTCACAAAAAGGCCTCCATGTTACACTTCTGTTATATGTTTTAGGATGTCCACCATCTCGTGCATCGTTCAGGTGGGTCATACGCGTGAACATATTGTCACCAACAAGGGAAATCCTGGACCACACAATTCACAGTGAACTTGCAGATAGTGGGAGACATCTATACTGTATATAAAACAGTTAAAAGCACTTCAAAAGTGCGTTGCAAAAATAATTCGGAACAGTAAGAAAAATAGGAAAAAAATATGTCAGAAAGAAATATGAGAAATGTCGGCTTATCAGCACATTCCCCAAGTTACCTGTTTACTCATATGGCAGCCCTCTTGCAAAATGTCAGTACCACACAGCCTGTATGCTTTCTCTGTATAAGTGATATTTGTTTGGATTAGACTTACAAACGTATGTGTGGCAATGGGAAGGGGGAGATATTATGAGGATTTGACCAGCTAGAGGTTTGTGGAATGCTTATTGGCACTGGCTACTGTTATATCTGACATGGCTTGCAGCTTAAACATTTCAAACCATTTTTTGAAATTGGTACATGTATGTTTGATTTTTACTAGATACCACAAAATATCAGTTACTGATGCCCTGCCCCATTACCTTTGCTATGCTGTGTTTGAACAATGTTCTGTGTTTTCCTCAGAATACCAGTCATGTCGTCGTCCAAGTTTGCTGAACTTCTTCCTGAGAACTATGGGTATGTACTGTTCACAACAGTTGGCAGTACATTTGTCAACATGTGGATGGCCTATAATGTCGGCAAGGCCAGGAAACAGTACGAGGTGGAGGTAAGGTGGACTGCTTTTCAAATGGCAGGTGTATTTTTGTGTTTTTCAAATACTGATTTGCACTGCTGAAAGCTATGGTCAGTGCAAGCATTAAATGAATAAAGATGTTTTTGTTGTAAATACTTTGAGTTGCGTTGACTTGACATTTTTTCTCGCAATTTCTGTAAAGAAATAAAACTTCCCTTCCATCTGATATTTTCATGGATCTACTCTAAGCTGATTGCACCATACATAGAGTTCCACATGCCCAGAGAATACATGTATGGCCAAGCTGTAAATATGTCAGTTCCAAATATCTCAACATGTTTGCAGCTGCTGCACATTTCAACCATAGGGCTTAATGTTCATGTTTTTGCATTTATTCAAATAATTAACTGGACCACATGGTGGTCAGGTGGTCTGTCCCAGACGTGAGAGGCTGTGAGTTTGGTATACAGCATAGCTGTCAGTTTGACTGTGGCTCAAGGTCAGGGGATTTCTTAGGTTGAGAGCTGAAGACTAGTGTTTCCTTGGGGGCCTCAGTCACCAAGGGCGTTTGTGCGCCAGCATGGCGGAATGAATGAATGATTATGGCTTTCTGTCACGTTTTGAACATGTTTTAAAACACTGTGGTGTAATCACCCAGGTGCCTCCCACCAGTGCGGCCAGTGAGAGTTCGAGTCTAGCTCATGCTGACTTCCTTTCGGGCCATACGTGAGAAGGTCAGCCAGCAACTTGCAGACGGTCGTGGGTTTACCCCATCTGCCCGTGCTCTGCCCTGGTTTCCACCCACCAAAATTCTGACCACCATCATCTAAGCGAAATATTCTTGAATACGGCATGAAACACCGATCAAACAAATAAATAGTGTTTTCCCATCCAGACTACTTCCACTTTCCTCGACCCACGTACCTGACTAAATGTAATCAGTGAACATTCTGAATAAAAGCATGCATGTGTGAACTGACAATTTGTTAAACTATGGGTTCACACACACAACATACGTGTGATTTCTTGGTTGTGACAGATGTGTTGGTTTATGTGTTACAGTATCCCAATATGTACAGCCCAACCAGCAAGATGTTCAACTGTATACAGAGAGCCCACCAAAACACGTAAGTTTACAGGTTATCTCTAGAGAACAGATAAGAATATGCTACTTTACCTTATACCTCTAGTGCACACCAGAACACGGAAGTTGTTAGGCTAATACTAAACCACTGACCAGAGTACATAAGTTGATAGCCTATCTCTGAAACACAAAGAATGTAGAAGTTGACAGGCCACCTCTAGGGAACAGATCAGAACATGCAAGTTTACAGGACACCCCTAGAGCACATCAGAACTGGTAAGTTGATAGGCTACCTCTGAAGCACAAAGAATGTAGAAGTTGACCGGCCACCTCTAGAGTACAGATCGAAACATGCAAGCTTAGAGGATACCTCTAGTGCACATCAGAACACTTAAGTTGATAGGCTCCTCTGAATCACAGACCAGCCAGCTCACAGGATAGCTCTAAAGCATATTAGAACACGGAAGTTGGGAGAATTCTATAGGAGTGTATATAGGAAAAAATTTGTAGCATACTTCACTGTTGTGGTTTTTGCTGTGATGGTAACTGGTTTCCTCTGTGGTATGACTGATTTTCCCTGTGGCGTGACAGGTCTCCTGTGTGGCGTGACAGGTCTCCTCTTTGAGGTCACCGGTCAGGTGGCATTTCTCCTCCATGAGGTGACTGGTTCCCCCTGTGAGGTGACTGCTTCCACCTGTGAGGTAACAGGTCTTCTCTTCGAGGTGACTGGTTCCCCCTGTGAGGTGACTGGTTCTCTCTGTGGTGTTACTGGATTCCCACATGGTTTGACTGGTGATGTGAACAGAGGAAAACAGTCCTATGTGGGTTAACTTGATAATTATGAGGTGTGACTTGTGTCCTCTGTGGTATAGCCGGTTTGTTAATTGGTGTGACTGGTTTACCGTATGGTTTCCCGTGGCATGATTGGTTTCCCCAATAATGTGATTGGTTTCCCAGGTGCCGTAACTGGTTTCCCCAGTGCAGTAATTGTTTTCCTCAGTGCCGTAACTGGTTTCCCCAGTGCCGTAGCTGATTTCCCCTGTGCTGTACCTGGTTTCCCCTGAGCTGTGTCTAGTGTCACCTGTACAGTGACTAATGTACCCTGTACTGTGACTGGTGTACCCTGTGCTGTAACTGATTTCCCTTGTGCTTTGACTGGTTTCCCCAGTGCTGTGACTGGCTTCCCCTGTGCTGAGACTGGCTTCCCCTGTGCTGTGACTGGCTTCCCCGGGTTTACCTTGTGCTGAGACCGGTCTCTTTCAGATTTCAGAATGTCCTGATCTTGTACGGGTCTCACTCATTCCCCCTTCACAGCTATAACTGCAACTGAATGTCATGATGGACTCATTTAAATGAGACAGGACCATAACAGTACTATGTTTATCTCTGGTGTTTTGAAAAAAAGGCTAAAAAAACCATATATGGAGACTGCCCAGATTTGTGCGGTCTTGCTTCTGGTCTTACATAACTTGCAAATTTGAAATAATCGTTCATGAAAAATAAAATAATTTAACACAGTCAAGTGTCAGTAACAAATCTTTGATCTTTGTCCTACTAATTTAGGTTTTGATTGTTTCAAAAATGTGGAGAAAAACTGTGACTTGATAAAGAAATGACAACAACTTTTATATATCTGATTAATGTATATATGTCGTATTAATTTGTTGAGATATATATATGTAGCATTTAAATATCCAGTGGACAATTTTTTTACCACCTTGAGAGAAGTGCTCTACATTCATGGATGTAATTGTCCTATTTTTTCCTGTTTTGATTTCTGCTTTACATGCACCTGTCCGTTTGCTTTTACTGGTGCTTTTCTAACAAAACTCTCAAGACTCTAAAGGCATCAAATGTGTGTCTCATATCATCGTGTACTTGTATAAGAAAATACTTGAACCGCAAGCAAGCAATATCTAGCTGGGAAATACGATTTTTAAAAGAACTCGGATGTGTCCGTACAATACTCTCGGTGACTGCTTGGTCAAATGGAGCAGAATAAGAGAAGCCGTGTCGGTGGTATTTTCCGTGTTGAAAATGGCTGCTTCTTGTTATACAGGTATGAATATAAAAACTAAAATAACCATTCTGTCACTGTGGTGAGAGCTGCTTATGTATATGTATATGGGCCACAATGCTGTGGGAGAAAGAAAAAAATAAGGATATCTTCAGCCATTAAAAATGATGAATTTTGATTGTTAACTTGATATTTTAGGCGCAAAGAGTGTGGAGTAAAAATGTTTCGTGATCAGTTGTTTGTATTTTCACCACAGGTGTGTGTACTGACTAAAGCGTCGAGTGATCTGCTCTTTGTATTTACTAGACAAGTGTGCATTCTGATTGAAGGTTGAGTAAGCTTCTCATTGTATTTACACAGGTATGCAGGTTAAGGGATCTGCTCACTGTATTTGCACCGGGCCATCGTTAAAAGTTATTTGCTCTTTAACGTACCTGTGAGAAAAAATAGTCCGTCAGGGAATTCTCTATGTTTTATTTTGGCTTTTGAAAAAGATAAGGATTTTAAAGAAATCAACATAGAGGGAAAAAAAGAGCACTTCTATCTAAATTCCAATGAAAACTTTTGACTTGGGCCCTTTTTGGAGGGTCAGTCATGTTACGCCCAACAAACATATTTTTAAGGATGGGTGTAGAGATATGCTCCCTCATTGTATTTTTCAGATTGGAAAACCACCCAACCTTTATTATGCTGAGTGTTATTGGTGGACTGCAGTATCCTGTAAGTGTTCTGTATTCCATTCCCATTTTGACGTGTACATGAAGTTGGCACCTCAGTGATTTATCAGATTTACCAGCCCTACTGGAAATGAGACTTTATTATTCAGCTGTCAGGTTTCACTTAATTTGATAATGTGATTGTGCATTTACACTTGAACCAATTACAGTCAAACTTGCCAACACCGACACATCTATAAACCAACATATTGTCAATACCAACCATGTCGCTTGGTTTGCTTTTATCTCCGCTTACAACCCATGTTATTTTTGTTGAATACACCAACACTTGGCTATTCTGAATACCGACAGGGATTCCCAGTCCCCATACTATCTAGTGCATGTTGATGCACACTGTATAATCCAACACGGTGTGGTTCCGGCCGACAGTTCCTACCCCTTGTCTTTATCATGGCGAGTGGTCACAGAGGTGTTGTCAAAAAGGGAGATAATCCTCTTAGCAGACAGTTCACTAAATGATGAAGACGTTCTCTTGAAGTTGATTTTGATTGGAACAATTCAGGATAACAATAAATACTCTAGCTTATGGCTGACCAATCTATTAATAAACAACATGTGGACATGTATGAGTCCCCCATTGATGAAGTTCAATTCATTCGGCCTTACGAGACTAAGTCCTAAACCGACACACACTGGTGGGGGATTTACTTTCAGGGTTTTCCTAAGATGGAAACCGTTTGGCTTGTCAAGTATATAAAAAAAAAATTGCCAATGTAACAGACAATGCATCAGAAGTTACAGTTTTATGCATGTTCACTCGTTAGACTATTTTTCTTCTTGTGCGCCTTCCGGTTGGCCTATTCATCTACGCATTTAAAGAAATAAAAGTTGAGGCCAAAAAAAACAACTTATTTCACCATGCTTGCTTGAACAGAACTGTGTTTATTAGTGGCACAACTGTGTTCAAGGAATTACTGGCGAAACTGACATTTTTTTGTGGAACCTGGCATGGTTGGTTTAGACAAGTTTTAGTGTATTATGTTGCCTGATGCGGTGTGATAATTTGAGGCACATGGCCTTTTCCATTACCTAGTTACCTCCCCTGTTCCAACAGCGTGTAGGTGCTAATGTCCAACCAGTATAAATTTGCTAGGCATAGAACTACATGTAGCCAGTGAAAGATGCAAGTCACGCTTTTGATATTCCATGAGATGATTGGACAAAGAAGACAGGGTGGAGCAAGTGATTCATTACTACTGGCCATTCATTACTACTGAAAACAACTCACTCATCACTACTTGAAACAAAATTTGTCCAATTTGCAAGTTTCATCGGACACAGAATTTATTCTGATTACTGCGTATATGTTGGCCAATAAATGTTGCCATTGGTTAAATGTTAAAGAAAGATTTGTACGAAGTATTTGCCCCTACATAACAATATGAATAGGGATTAGGCCTCAAAACATTCCTTTTCGCTTTTCTCTGTGATAAGATGTCCCAGCAGCCTGGGGATGGCCGTGGGTTATTCATTCTGACCAATACCTCCCGCCATAATGCTGGCTTCCATCGTATACTGGAAACATTCTGGAGCATTACACAACAATCAAATACATGAATAAATAAATTTTTCTTTCCGATCACCAGGAAAGGATAACATCTGGGAGCTGGTTTTACTCTGCCAAGCGTAGTACAGTGCCTCTCAGAAATGACAAAAATGCAGAACTAAAACTCGTCGGAAATTGTCTTTTTCTGGCGATAATATATTATTACTGACACGTATGAAACGCGTAAAATGAAGAACATAAGATGCTTGAGAATCACAAGACTCAGCTGTGTCTTTCTGAGAATTGGTGGTGTTGAAGGCGTCTGAAACATTCCCGAAACGGAAATATGCATGTTATGGCCCTTCAGGCGCGTGATTTTCTGAATGTGGAAATGGCGGTTGGCTTATTATCTTGCATGATTTGTTAATTTACTTGCTGGTAGAGACTGCCAAAGGTGGACGGGTGTGTGTGAAGTGCAGTTGCACCATGGCAAAGAAACGTTAGTACAATATAAACTTGCCTCTACAACATGTTGGGATTACAGATTTCAAGTTGAACATTCAAGGAAAAATTACCTTTATAAGCATCAGCACAACTGGAATTTGTCACCTCTCAGTTATTGTCGTATGCAGTTTTCAAGCACGCGCTGACGGGAAAATCTGCAGCATAAGCATGATTTAGCCGTGTACAGGGTCAAGTTATTCCTGGACTACTGTGTGTTAAAAGTGAAATATTCATAAACATTGGTGTCGGACAGCACACAATAAAGCCTTGTTATTTACATTGTTATTGTTCTGTTTTGTAGAGACTAACCGCTGTCGTGGGCTTATCATATCTCGTCAGTCGGGTTCTGTATGCAAAGGGATATTACACTGGAGGTAAGATCAGCAACCCCACCCCGCACTCCCGCCTCCTCACTTCATCGCATCGTTACTCCATACACCAGATTTAGACCCACAGAAACATGGTAGAGACTGATTCGGTGCTTCCCCCAAGCTGATAATGTATTTCACTTAAAATATTTTTAAATGAAAATTTAGCCAAGTTTTTTAATAAATGCATTTTTTGAAATGCTGCCATTTCAAAAAATTAAAGAAGAAATTAAAGGAAATAACAAACCTTAATATATTCCAGACCAGTTTTAAGTGGAATGTGTGGTTCAGTCCTTACTGTTTCACATATTTTCATATCAGTCTGCATTCTCATTTACATATTTGTCAAACAGACGTTGCCTCTTCAAAATAAATCATAGAATGAATAGGATAAGCAATCTGTGACCCAGTGTACCAAATTCATGAAACTTGTGATGTAAGTTTCATTTGTTCGGCCGAAAGGCTGAGAACAAACAAAAACTGCTTGTTTGATGATGGGTTATTCAGTCTCAGTGTATCCTGTATCTTCTATCTATGGCATTAAACAGGAGTAAAACATGAACCAATATCGATTTTGAGGTCCGTAAATGATGGGAAGTTTTTCTTATATCAAATGGATATGTTGACTGATGACCATTGTTTGCGGTCTTCACAGATCCCAGTAACCGTAAGTGGGGAGCCTGGGGTAACATCTCGATGCTACTTCTCCTGGGTCACACCGTTTCCTTCTGCGCCCATCAACTCAAGTGGGTGCCTCTTGACTGAGACAGTGGATGATTAGAGCTTCGTAACCATCAAGGGGTAAGGGATTGTCTTTGTGGTAGGGGGGTTGTAACCTTTTAAGGAATTGTAACCATCATGTCATTGTGGTAGTGAGACTGTAACGTTGTGGTACATATATAAAGATAACCATCACCATGTTGGAAGGTGAATTGTAAGCATCATGTCATGGTGGTAGAGGATTGTAACCTTCATGTCATGGTGGTGTAGGGTATTTTATCCATTTTGTCACAGTGGTAGGAGATTGTAAATATGTCATGGTGGTAGGAGATTGTAATCATCATGTCATGGTGGTGGGAGATTGTGGCCATCATGTGAAAGGGGATTGTGGCCATCATTTGAAAGGGGAAAGCATTCATCTGATAGGGGATTGTAACCATCTGGCAGGGGATTGTAACCATCATCTGGTAGGGGATTGTAGCCATCATGTGATAGCGGATTATAGCCATCATGTGATAGGGGATTGTAGCCATCCTGTGATAGGGGATTATAGCCATCATGTGGTAAAGGATTGTAAAGCCTTGAAAATGTGAATTTTGGGCCTGGGAAAAACGTGCATGCTGGATGTGGCATGCCTAGTACGAAGGTGTTCAACATGTTGTTCCAGAAAATCATGTGAAAACATGTAGAGTTTATGCTAGCATTAAATGTGCATAGTCATGTCAGTTTTTTCACCACCTTTTGTGAAAAGTGTTTGATTTCATTCTTCCGTAATTTTCAATCATTTTAACCCCAAAGTTGTTTAAACCCCTTTTTTTCTTAATCCATAATTATGGCATGCAGATATGTGACCACAGTTAACTGTGCTTTTCCGTTGTCTGTTTCCAGATATCTCCAGTGGTTTGTGTGTCCAGGTAGCTCCTGCTGGTCGTATATGAGAAAGAGAGAGAGAGACACTTGAACATTCTTGATTCAAGCATTTCCCAATAAAAGCTGAATCTAGACTGACTGTTGAGAGGACATTTCCATGCTGCAGGAATAAACATTATGTGATAACTTCTGATTTATCAGCTTATATTAAAATGTTGTTAGGTTTTGAAATAGTGATTTTTGTCATGTGGGTGTATGGATGTTTTATAGAGATCTTTTGTGAAGATAATAGAAATAATGAAATGTGGTAAGTCTATTAACCGTTGCTCAGAGAACAGTGTGTATTGTTTGTTTGTTTTAGCTGCAGCCCTGGGTGTACACGTTTTTAATAATGAGAACATTTCTTGAAGACAGATTTTGTGGCAAGTTTAGGTCCAGATTTAAAGAAACAAATTGTGTTTTTGACATTTGATTGGGAGAAAGTTGAAGGTTGATTTTCCTTTTTTGGCTTCAGGATGATATGGTAAACTTGTAAGTTATAGACACGCATCCTGTTTCACAAAAATAGAAAATCTATAAAGTCATTTATATATGGATGTTGTAAATGAAATTTAAATGTTTAAAATAATCCAGTGCTACAGGGAAATTTATTAATCAAGATACCTGTCTGCTTGAAGTATAGAAAAATGTACAAATGGAAGTAGGTTTGAATAGTTTTTTTCCATAAAAAACTTTTGTGCCTTACATGGCTGTAGAGATTTCATGGAATTATGACTGCAAAAGTAGATTTTGAGGTCAATAAATCATGGTTCACATGCAAATTTTAACATTGACAGGCTTTCTGTGTTTATATAATGTTATTTTTTTGTTCTGACATCTTTTTTGGGGGGGGGGCTTGTTTCAGTTATTGACTTTGCTTGTTGTGAACATCTTTTGTATCATCAGTAAAGTTTTTGTCGCGTGAAATTGTGTCCTGTGTCAAGTTTGTTCAGTTTCTGTTACCAAGTTGAATGTTAAAGAATCTGCATTTTAGTGTTGTGCCTCCAGGTTGCCCATTTCTGGCAAATTGTCAGCTGTATTTTAACTCTTTAAGCTCTGATTGTAAATGCTTTAAATGACCTCAAAGTATGTCCTCCCAGAAATGCATTTTTTGAGGCAAGAAAATGCCAAAAAATATAACCTTTGGAGTTAAAACTTACATTTTTCCAGAAGGACATCACCCTACCATCAAAGCAAATTTAGATGCCTTTCTAGTCCTTTCAGTCAGCAGAACTCTCACAGTCGATAAAATTAGGCATCTTTGTCATGGAAGAAATTTTAGGTCGTGTAGGGTTAATCAGACTTTACCAAAAAAAAAAAAAAAAAAAAGTTCTGTGGACCTGAACAGGCTACTGAAAAAAAGGTGAATGAATCAGTTGGATTCAAGAAAAAAGTGTCTTGAAAAATGAGGTGGCAGGTTCAAAACCAGTTCTTCGAGGTGCTCCTGAAAGCAGCCTCTGAGGTTAGAGCACAAACATGTCTCGATGCACTCACCACAATGTCGACGTCAAGAGAGTGTTTACCCTACATACAACTAAAGTGAGTGTGCGTCTTGTATGCTAATCGAAACAGGTGACATGCAAGGTAAGTGTGGAGAGTTGTTTCTCAGGTCCCTGACACATAGCCCTGGTCCCCATGTCAAGTGATGTTCATGGCACAATGTAGAAACCATTGGTCCATTTTCACTTACTGACGCATCTAGTCGATGAAAATCCACGATTGATTATACCTTAAATCTACATGTAAGAGGTATAATTGAGTGTTTTTATGAATGTTGATATGATCTGTGCTTTGACCATGCGGAAGATCTTTCAGTAGAGTTGGACAACATGAGGATGTGATGAAATCTGAATGCAAATAGTGCCTTCAGATGCAAATATTAATCCGCACAGGAACTGTATGTGAGGAGAAGTTGTCCTTATACTGGCCAAGGTTGTGGTAAACCTGACTAGAGCCAACTGAGGCGTCGTGTGCTAGCAGACATGACAGAGCACCCGATGTATTCAGATTTATATGTCAGGAGCTTGAATCTTTGCTTCTGATTTAAAACCATTGACTACAATCAGATTTGTCTTCCGTTAAGGTAATTGATGTGTCTTTCTTTCCAGGTTGGAAAATCAGACCAGTTTCATCATACTGACATTGTTCGGTGGACTGCAGTATCCCGTAAGTGTACCTACAAGTGAAAATGAATGTATCCTTAATGCCACTGCATGCGCCTACAGGTGACGCCACATGTACCTCTAGACATCTACTGGTGGTGGTTAGAGCATGTGCTTCGAGGTCAGGAGATCCGGGCTCAATCTGGAGTCCGGTCATACCAAAGACTTTATAAATGGTACTTGTTGCTGCCTTGCTTTGCACTCAGCACTGAGAGGGTAGAGCAAGGAAACAGGACTGATGAGCCCAGTGTCAGTATAATGTGACTGGGTGGGATGTCATGTCTGGTGTCTGATGTAGCAGCAGCTGCTCGGACATCTACTGGTGGTAATGCTACGTGCACAGGTATACATCTACATGCACAGTTGTACATCTAATGGTAATGCTACGTGCACAGGTATACATCTACATGCACAGTTGTACATCTAATGGTAATGCTACATGCACAGGTATACATCAACTGGTAATGCTACATGCACCGGCGTACATCTACTGGTAATGCTACATTCACCAGTGTACATCTACTGGTAATGCTACTTGCACCAGTGTACATCTGGTAATGCTACATGCACCGGGGTACATCTACTGGTAATGCTACATACACCGGTGTACATCTGCTGGTAATGTTAAATGCAGAGGTGTACATCTGCTGGTAATGCGACATGCACAGGTGTACGTCTACTGGTAATGCTACATGCAAAGGTGTACATCTACTGGTAATGTGACATGCACTGGTGTATATCTACTGGTAATGTTAAATGCAGAGGTATACATCTACTGGTAATGCTACATGCACAGGTGTACATCTACTGGTACGGCTACATGCAGATATACATCTACTGGTAATGCTACATGCACAGGTGTACATCTATTGGTAGCGCTACAGATACAGGTATACATCTACTTTTAATGCTACATGTGATGATAAAGGGTGATTGAGCTAACCTGGTTGGTGAGCCGAGGGTGCTCTATCCTTCTCTGCCCGGTTTCCTCCCACCGTAATGCTGGCTGCCGTTGTATAAGTGAAATATTCTCGAGTACGGCGTAAAACACCAATCAAATAAATAAATAAATAAATCTATGCTTCTTGTGTGTTATGTATTATAGAGGCTGACCTCATTGATTGGGTGACTTATTTGGTGAGCAGGGTTCTCTATGCCATGTCTGTTCTGTGTTGTAGAGGCTCACCTCAGTGATTGGGCTGAGCTATTTGGTGAGCAGGGTTCTCTATGCTCAAGGATACTACACAGGAGGTAAGTGGACATGCTTAGTGCAAGTAAATGGAAATTTATCAAGGCTCAGCTGGGAAGGAACCTGAAGTTCGCTGGTGGATTAAGCATCCATGTGTTTGTTGTTCTGACTGTCACCACCTGTTCTTTGTTCTGACTGTGTGACCATCTGTCCATTCTTCTGACTGTGTGACCGCCTGTCTATTCTTGACTGTGACAGTCTGTCCATTGTTCTTCCTATACTTCTGACAGTGGCCTCTTTTCATTGTTCTGACTGTGTGATTGTCTGTCTGTTCTTGACTGTGTGACCGTCTGTCCACTGTTCTGACTGTGTGACAGTCTGTCTATTCTTGACTATGACAGTCTGTACACTGTTCTGACTGTGTGACAGTCTGTCTATTCTTGACTGTGTGACCGACTGTCCGTTCTTCTGACTGTGTGACCGACTCTCTATTCTTGACTGTGACAGTCTGTCCATTGTTCTGACTGTGTGACTGTCTTTCCATTGCTCTAACTGTGTGACTGTCTGTCCACTGTTCTGAGTAAGTGGCCGTCTTTCCATTTTTTGGACTCTGACCATCTGTCCATTGTTCTCACTGTGTGACTGTCAGTCCATTGTTTTGACTATGTGGCCATCTGTCCATTCTTCTGACTTTGTGATCGTCTGTCCATTGCTCTGACTGTGTGACCATCTGTCCGATATTCTGAATGTGTGACCATCTGTCCATTCTTTTGACTGCGTCTGTTTTTACCAAGAAGTTTTTTCTGACTAAGAGACAGTTTGTCCATTCCATTTATCCATTCTTCTGACAATGAGACCATCTGTCCATTCTGGATACATATTCCATACATGTATGTCCATTTTTCTGACTATAAGATGTGTTCACTCATCTGACTATGAGCCTGTCTGTTCTTCATACTACCCCTTATATCACTGTCAATGCAAACAATTTTGTGTAGCCACCATTGTTCTGGCCTTTGTACTATATGTATTCCCTTGGTCATGTGTTCTATATACCATGTATACTTAAGAAGGTCTCCCAGCAACCAGCGAATTGTCTTGGGTTCCACCTGGACCCTGTCCATTTCATTCTCCTGTAATGCTGGCTGCCATCGTACAAGTGAAATATTCTCGAGTACGGCGTTAAACACCAATCAAACGAATAATAATCAAACGTACACGATGTACCATGTTTGACCGTTTTGTTACTGGCATTGTAGATCCAAGTAATCGGAAATGGGGTAGCTTTGGATTTGTTTCCATGGTTCTGCTCATGGGCAACACACTCTCGTTGGCTTTTCATCTGCTCCACTGGGTGCCGACAAAGTGTTAGGTAAGCTGAGAGAAGAACTGTCCTGGTGGCACCACTTGGGTTTTATGGTAAACTTTAAATTTCAACGTATTCTCATGTATATAATTCTGTTTATGTCAGAAATGGCTGGTGTTATGGATCATCAATGTAAAGCATTACAACGAAGCATGTTGACGGCTAAGCTGAAATCGAGGCTAACCTTTGTTGATATTATGGTAGAAATGTTGTCACAACTAAACTTCCTTTGTTCCAAAAGATCAAAGAACAAGTGCCTGAACTGTTTCCAGCTAGTCTGGACTCTACTGAGAATTTGGATTCATTTTGATGCTCAGTGAGATCTTCGTTATACCAGCCAAAGTGAGCTTTCACACTGTGGTGAAAAGGGCATGAAGCAAAGTGGAAATTCTGAATGATCTGTCTGCATGACGGCCTGGCCAGACATCTGTGCCTTGGAGGTGGGATCCTCCTTATACCAGGTCCAGCTGAGTGCTGATACTTTGGTGAGATCTTCCCTATACCAGGTCAAGCCGAATGCTGATACTTTGGTGAGATCTTCCCTATACCAGATCAAGCTGAGCTTTGATACTTTGGTGAGACCTTCCCTATACCAGATCAAGCTGAGCTTTGATACTTTGGTGAGATCTTCCCTATACCAGATCAAGCTGAGCTTTGATACTTTGGTGAGATCTTCCCTATACCAGATCAAGCTGAGCTTTGATACTTTGGTGAGATCTTCCCTATACCAGATCAAGCTGAGCTTTGATACTTTGGTGAGATCTTCCCTATACCAGATCAAGCTGAGCTTTGATACTTTGGTGAGATCTTCCCTATACCAGATCAAGCTGAGCTTTGATACTTTGGTGAGATCTTCCTTATACCAGGCCAAGCTCAGCTTTGATACTTGGGTGAGATCTTCCTTATACCAGACCAAGCTGAGTGCTGATACTTTGGTGAGATCTTCCTTATACCAGGTCAAACTGAACTTTGATACTTTGGTGTGATCTTTCTTATATCAGGTAAAGTGGAGCACTGATTCTTTGGCGATATCTTTGTCACACCAGGTCAAGCTGACCTCTGGTACTTTGGTGACATCTTCCTTATACCTGGTCAAGCTGAGCACTGATATATTGGTGATATCTTCCTTATACCAGGTAAAGTGGACCGCTGATACATTGTGGGATCTTCCTTATACCTGGTCAAGCTGAGCACTGATATTTTGGTGATATCCTCCTTATACCAGGTAAAGCGGAGCACTTATAATTTGTGGGATCTTTCTTATACCAGGTCAAGTTGAGTACTGATACTTTGTTGAGACCCTCTTCATACCTGGTCATGCTGAGTACTGATGCTTGAGTGAGATCTTCTTTACACCAGGTCAAGCTTTTAGCGCTGATATTTTGGTGAGATCTGTCTTACACCAGGTCAAGCTGAGCACTGATGCTTTGGTTAGATCTTCCTTATACCTGGTCAAGTTGAGTGCTGAAAGTTTGTCAAGACCATCTCCTTAAACCATGTGAGCGTTGATGCTTTGACGAGATCCTCGTAATACCAGGTCACACTGGCCACGGATGCTTGAGTGAGATCTTCCTTATACCAGGTCAAGCTGAGCGCTGATACTTGCGTGAAATCTTGCCAGATAACCTTTCAACCCATCCCTCTACACATGTGAAAGCTGGGCTACATGTATGACGATTTGGTGAGAATGGCATCAAGCAAAGTAGAAATTTGGAATGATGTCTCTGCATGATGGCCACACTTTGTCATCTCTGGCTTAGGGTCAAGCTGATGCTGGCTTCGGCCATATGTGGGAAGGTCCACCAGCAGCCTACGG
The DNA here is from genome assembly GCA_016165875.1 of Acanthopleura granulata. Taxonomy (NCBI): domain Eukaryota; kingdom Metazoa; phylum Mollusca; class Polyplacophora; order Chitonida; family Chitonidae; genus Acanthopleura; species Acanthopleura granulata. Next base: position 4,021,959 of record JABBOT010000009.1, on the reverse strand, counting down.
ATGATCGTGAGTTACCTGTGGGCTTTGCCAGGTTTCCTCCCACCGTAACACTGGCTGTCGTCGTATAAATGAAATATCCTTCAGTACGGCGTAAGACACCAATCAAATAAATGAATTCATTTTAGAGATCCCTTAGCCTATTCACGTTGTGGTTATCATACAGGTAAAATTAGTTCTTAATGTGCATCATTGTTTGCCATTAAAATTAATATATACATCTGTATGAGGCCAGAATTCTGTACCAGTATACCATTATTTTATATTTATGTGAAGACCAAGATTTTCAGTGCAATCATTTTAAATAGGCCAGATTGTCCACAGTTGATTGATAATGAGATCCTGGGAATATGATGGTGGCTGAAGTGTTTTAATATGCTGCTTTGTCTTTTTACAGGTCGTGTGGTTTCACATGTTTCAGAAACGCTGTACGGACACAAAAGTGCTGATTAGATGGGATGTTGCTGCTGAAGAACCTTGGAAGATGAAAACTTGAATGTTGTGAACTGATAAGACGGACGACGCATGCTATTTTCACAATCCAGAGAAGAAATCTGATACGTGTACATGTTGTGTAGCCTCTGGAATGCAATGCAGTGCTATCAGTTCTTTTACGTCAAATTAGAAAAAACTTACAATTGTGGACAGAGACCCTAAAATGGTGTAAAAACTTATAATTGTGCTTTTTAAAGTTGATGAGAGGTACAGTATGTTCCCTTGCACAGGATTAGATCTCAGATCTGTCACATCCTTCCCAGCTTAGCTTACAGAAACACAGACCTGTGCTCTTCCATTCACTAACCTGGAACACGGGCCTGTCACTGACAATGTCCACCAAGTGTCAGAGGTGTTCAGGAAATATTCAGGTTTCCCGTTATCTTGAAGTTTTTCTTAATCCATATCACTTCATTACACAGGAATAAAAAGACCATAATATCACAATTAAAACAGATGTACTTTTCTCATCAACAACAAGCCACTCTTCATTAACTGCAATTTTTGATTCATGTTGACTTCACTTGGCACTGTCTGGAAAAAGATGCGCTCATGGAACAGTTGGGTTGAAAACAAGAAAATGTACACCACTGAAACAGCTGATCACAACTTTTTGGCAGAGTCTTCACTTTACTTTTTGTTTTAATGATGAAAAAAAATAAACATGATCAATGTGAGAAAGATGATCTTAATTTTACGTAGAGCAACAGCCTGTCTATGGTCTATATTATTCACAGAATATGAGGTGTTGTGGATTTAAAATGACTTTCAGATCTCTGGACACCTGTTTTTTTTTTGTTTTTTTTTTTTTGCCTTCAGTTTTGAAACTTTTAAGGACAGCACGGAGGACAGCACTGAATTCCAGGCTTGTAACTGTAATTACTCATGAATGTTGAAGCTAAGCTGGGAACATGGCCCATTCTTAAGACCTCAAGACATACTACCTCATCGACACCTACTTGCATATCTCTTCAATATCATGGCATTGTAGCCACTTGCAGTATCCTTATACTAATAGATACATGTGTGAGATGTGAAAAACTTACAAAGACTATTGCCTTTCCTCAGGTTTAGTATTCTCTGCAAGTTTCTGTACCTTATGAAGCGCTTTAATGACGTGTATATACAGAACAAGTCCCTTGAGATGTTATTCCTGCTATGACCCGTTAGAAAATAAAATCAACGTATGTGTTGAAAATAGGGCAAATAAATTATTAGGCATAATAATAATAATTTACTTCCTGATGGTTGAAGCGCTTTCCTCCAGTTTTTCTGGGGCCTCCGTGGCTAGAGGGTATGTGCACTAGTGCAGCGTACTGACCCAGGAGCCACTCACCCATGCTGTCACTCTGAGTTCAAGCCAGCTCATGCTGGTTTCTTCTCCAGTTATTCATGGGAAGGTCTGCCAACAATCTGTGGATGGTTGTGGGTTTCCCTCAGGTTCTACCCACTTTCCTCTCATCAAAACACTGGCCATTGTCATAATAAGTGAAATATTCTTGAGTATGGCGTAAAACACCAATCAAATAAATAAATAAATTCCTCCAGCTTTTCCAGACCCTTCATGTTTCCCTGGACTCCACTAATAAAGTTTCCTCCTAGGCTCTGTTAATTTGCCCACTGCCCTGTCAGGTTTCCCTTGGATTTTGCTGGTTGCCTGCTGGCTCTGTTAATTCTCTTGGGGCTTGGTTTCCCTCGGGATGTGTTACATGTAGCTCTGTTATGTTTTGTTTGGGCTCCGTTAGAATTCTTCGCTTTGTAGCATGTACCTGTATCATGTTTCCTTGGAACCCCTGTGTTACATGTTTCAAGAAGTCATCCTCTGGGATCTGACAGTTTGAGCATGGGTCAAATAGCTTAATATATACAAAGCCATTGACAAGGCATCAGTCTAAAGCAGACTCATTGGGTCAGGTTATGTGCACATGAAAATCTGAATTTCACCCAGTTATCATGGTTATGGGATAGGACTTACACAGCAGTCTGATTGATGGGAATGGAATTATCCAAGCAGTATCCGGCTTGATAGGAATGGAAGTATTCAGGCAGCAGCTTGATTGATAGAAATGCAATTATTAAAGCAGCAATTCTGATTGATGGGAATGGAATTATCCAAGCAGCAGCTGGATTGATAGGAATGGAATTATCCAAGCAGCAGCTCTGATTGATAGGAATGAGACTGTCCAAGCAGCAGCCGGATTGATAGGAATGGAATTATCCAAGTAGCAGCCTGATTGATAGGAATGAGACTGTCCAAGCAGCAGCCGGATTGATAGGAATGGAATTATCCAAGCAGCAGCCGGATTGATAGGAATGGAATTATCCAATCAGCAGCTCTGATTGATAGAAATGGAATTATCTTAGGCATGTTTTAAGGTTTCATTTAATTTACAGTAATCAACATGACGGTCCACTAAATTTTGTTGCGATTGCATTGCTGTAGTAATGAGTTTTCCCTCACACAGTGGCATACACAGGGCAACAATGTACATGTGTGCTGTATTGATGGACATGCTGGAGGGCGTTTTGTAAGCAGGCTACTTGATAGGTTCAACAAGATTTATCTTTAACTGCTGTGAATGCCAGCAGAGCAGCACTGGAGGCTAAGATTGAACACACTCCAATAATACTCAACTGCATATGCAAGCAACCTGACTGCCAACTGGGCCATGCCAACAACATAACCCAGGGTTCAGTACAGGACTGGGTCATGCCAATAACATGTACAGTATAATACAGGGTACTCTGTGTGTTCAAAACTTGTAGAAAGCCTCACCTTTCGGAACTCATTATTAAAACACCGAAGACATTTTCAAAGTAAAAAGGTAATGAATACATTATATATATATAATGTTATATAATAATATTATACCACAATAAAATAAAGTAAAACCAAACATTCAAATTACATAGATTTTTGTCTTTTTATTAAAAACTTGCACAATAACATAATAAAGCATGTATCTGAATTCATAACAGTTTCTGCACAATATCTTATAGTACTTCGCCAAATAATTACTAATAAACATAACAATCTTGTAAACATGCAAGTCCAGGATAGATCAAAGCAAGTGCATGGAACAATGGTTGCAAGAGTAATAATAATTTATCTTTTTCAATTTACAGTGCTTATGATAACAAGTGATGTTCTTTCATATTATTTTCACAGCTAACATTCATGGCCAATAACACAACTTTCACTGCTAATAATCACGGCTAATAACAAATCTTTCATAGCTAATATTGAGACCAGTCAAAGAATTGCTATGCATTTTACATGTACCTAAGTCACAACAGTACCTAAATAAACTTTGGTTGACCACACGAACCTTGGAGTGTTTCTGCTGTTCCATTATGATAACCAACATAACACACAATGACTGCACTTCACTAACGACCAACCGGGTCAGAAATAATATATATATGGTCGTACCCTCGGCCAAAATATTCATGACTAACAGCAATTTGGATAAATATCCAAGGGTAACAACCCAGTTTTCATGATGTGATATTCATGGCTAATAACACTCCTTATCAAGGTGTGCACTTACAATGTACTTGTTATATCTGTCAAATCTTAAAACCTGCTTTATAGGCACCTACATGAAAGACCAAACCATGTACAGTCTTCGTTCTCACTTGACTTAGTTTTCTGAAAGTTATTAGTGCAGTACCAATACTCCAGACTTGAGTGGGTCCGAACGAATGTATCATTATTCAAAAATAAAAACCTTTTTCTTATCAACAGTCGACATAAAACAAGAAATGACTGCTTTCCAGAGTTCTTCGCCTATCCAATGTCTTGAAACTACCAAGAAGTAATTATTTCTAGAAGTTCAAAAATCTTGACACATTTACAAGAAGATCTCACACTGTGTTATTAAAGATATATATATATATATATCACTCATAAAAATCTGAGAATTTAAAGTGAATATAAAAACTCCAAATAAACCATGGCAGTCATGAGACAGAAAATCCATCTTGGAATATATATATATTCATCAGATCAAAAACAATTATAAGTATTAAATTCTAACCATGAAATACAATGATATTAAGTTTCAAGCTTCATTAAGAGTTCCATACACTGGGTGTCTTGATACACTTAAATTTTCAAATACTTATTTTTCACTCTAACACCAGAATTAACGTTGGAATTGAATGTTGATGGGCATGATCAGATATTACATTATTACAGTCAACTTCTCAAGGGTTTTCTCCAAAAGGTCAAAATGAAAACTGAACACCAAATTTACCAGTAATGTCGACAATAAAGCCCAACCTAGAATTTAATTGTAAATCATTCCGTCAGGGAAAGAAAAATATGAATTGCATGCAACAAGTAGGCAAAGATAGTTGATGATATTTCATTTTTTTTGTTTGTTTGTTTGTTTGTTTGTTTTCTTAACTTTTAATCAATTATGTTTGATCTGAAAACGCTGGAATGGCAAGGAAGACATTAGAAGTCATGAGCAGCAGTAACAGCAGATTCAGCGCCTTCCAGAAAGCTGGATTCATTACTTCATTTAATGACAATAACAACAAACAACAATACAAGTGTCTGAAAAAATATCCAGGTCCTTCCAAGCACAGGAATATAGCCACTGAAACATCAACTGAGCAGCCAAGGAAACCAACCACAAAGTCCAAATACATACATTAAAAAAAGTAATGGAATACCTATGAATACATATACAATGCTGGTGCTAACACCTGTACCCTTATTGATCAGCAGTATCATACATGTGTTTTGAGAAAGGTATTTTGAAGTTATTCTCTGCATCCTAACATGCCTAATAATGGTGACTTCGCAAAATTCTAATATTAATCACCAAATGTAGTGGATCACATATAATTTCCATTTCAATTCTGCATTTCACCTACACATCACACAATTTTACTGAGTTGGTGAAAAATCACCAGAATATTTATAAGCTTGAAATGATTTTGCCACAAATAATCACTACATGATATGCAGGATGATTAGTTAGTAAACAACTGAACTGAAGAAATTAAAGTTGACGTACTTTATGGCCGACTACATGTACGAATATCAGCACATCCTTTACTCTGATTTGTATAAATCGAAAAAAAATTCTGCATTACAGGTACATTAATGTTTGCAAAAAAACCCAATCTAATACAAACGCCAAATAAAACTGGAAATGATGAACCAGAGTCTCTGATGAGACAGTAGCTCTACTGGTTGGGATAAAATTATCACCGAGTCGATCATAAGAATTATGTATGTATAGACGGACAATCGACAATGAAAACTGAAAATCAACACTATGAAATATGTATCTTGATTCACTTGTACCAAGTTTTGTGAAATTGAATAAAAACTGTGACAGTAATCAGTAGCATTTTGAAAGATATATTAACATATGCCATCTCAACAGAGAGACAGACAGACACACAACCTATTGTTAAAACGGAAAGTCAATACTATAATTTATGTATCTGGATATAGTCTAGACTTAAACTAATTTTCATTGAAATGGGACAAACCCTGCTGGAGGAGTTACAGTGATTTTAAAAATAATCATATGTCAACATATACTGGATGAACAGACAGACAGACAGAGTACCTATCATCGGAATTAAAAACCAGTGCTATGAATTATGTATGTTGATGTAGTCTACACTTCAACCAAGTATCGTTGAAACTGGACAAAAATTGTAGGAGTAGCAGCATTTTGAAACATACATGTATGTTAACAAACACTGGATAAACAGATAAACAAGCAGCAAAATGGAAACTCAGTACTATGAATTATGTAACTTGATGTAGTCTACACTTCAACTAAGCTTCGCTGAAATCAGACAAAAACTGTTGGGGGAGTAGCATTTTGAAAGACACATGTAGGTTAACATCTACTAGAAAAACAGACACACAGATGAACAACCAATCATCAAAATGGAAAATCGATACTGCTAATTGTGTATCTTGATGTCATCTACACTTGACCCAAGTTTTGTTGAAATCGGACAAAAACTAGAGGAGGAGTAGTGTTTTGAAGGAAAAATTTAGACGCTGGACAGACAGACGGCCGGACGCCGAATAACTTGCTAATACATAACCTCTTCTGGTTTTTGACCAAAAGAGCTAAAAATGCAAACTGGTTCAGAAAGAATGACACCAGAAGTCATGGTCATAAATGTCGTCTTATAATTATTTATATCGCAAATCTTACAAAACTGCAAAATGCAGTATGAATTACAGTACAGCTGCAATGATGGTGCTAGAGCTTCAAAGCACAGTATGAATTATAGTACAGCTACACTGAAACTGCCAAAAGGTCAAAATGCAGTTAGAAATTAAGGATGTTCAAAATGACACCGCCAAAACTTCAAACCTCAGAATGAATCACACCAAAACCGCCAACAACACTCCAAAAACCACAATATGACACTTCTCTATATTATACTCTTACTTCTTACATTATATATACATATTAATCTGTGGAAATATGGGTTTCGGTGTAACTCCTCAATAACACTTCCCCACAATCACAAAGCAACTACATATACTGCAGTGGTTTAGATCTGACAATCATCAGACGCTTCATAATTACTATGACAACAAAATTACAGTTAAGTACTTATATATGACAAACAAAATGCGCATGTAGAATTTCTGAAAAAATCTTTTCTGGTTTGATTTATGCAAATACTGAATAAAATTAGTCTAAATATACATGTATGTAAACAATGTATTAATTATCTACAAACTACACAAATATTAATATAATTATACAAAGTCCAAAAATCACAGATCAATATTTAAAGCAAACAATTATGTATTCTTCAAATTTAGAATAAAACATTACATCTAATATATTAATATCCAACTTTCAGTTCCATATTTTAAAGTACAATTACAGACAGCAGATCTACTTTCTATTCCACATGGCATAATGGCCACAGTATCATTTTCCTTTGGTCATAATGCAAATTATGCTGTATTGAAAACCAAATTTCCTGAATTAATCCTGAAACTTTTCTCATTAACAATGTCTAATACAGCCCATACTCTAACACAATGACATCCTTGTGTATAAGGAAATATAATTACAAGTGTGTGTGTGTGTGTGTGTGTTTTTTTTACACAAATAGCACTTTCAGAATACAGTATTATATGTTCTCACAAAAACTGTGAATGACCTAACCTTATTTTTAACAGACTGTTAACAGAAAATACACCTCCCTGAAACGGAAAGACTTCAGCATTATATACACGTGTTTGTGTGTGTGTCTACCAGTCCCTATCATGACTCAAGTTCTGCTCTAGCTAGCATGTCCATGGGGCCTTAGGCAGACTGTTCAACTGTGTCCACCACACCAACACAACATGCTCTTCTGCATGTACATACATGTAGTCTCTTTCTGGTTCAAACACAAAGAGAACAAAGCAAAAACAAAAACGTGTGGTACATGTATAAAGGTGATACAAATAATTAATAATTAATCACATCAACAATGAGGAAAAATTTTGTAAATAACTTGGAAGTCCTTTCTGAAACAGTCCTTAAGAATTTGTGTCCAGGCAAAGGATATGTATAGACCTGTGTAAATAATCATGCCCAGGTCTCTGCATTCACAAGGTCACAAGCTGCTACTGAAATACTGTATATGGTACTGTGACCATGTCCTGCACTAACATTTGTGTTCATAACGCGAATACTGCAAAGAGTTTGCTACGTGGTTAACTGCGCAAATATTTTGTAAGGCAGCAACTATGCACACATTTTGTAAGGTAGCAACTGTGCAAACATTTTGTAAGGTAGCAACTGCACAAACATTTTGTAAGACAGCAACTAAAAGTGAATCATGCTGTGCAAGGGATTTGTAATACTATGTCAAGGCCTTGTCAACAGTTTGTCAGCGAACTGTTTGTCATGTTTGTACATTCAAACTACAGCAAAGTGTAACAACCCACTGACTAACATGCCAGTCATGATGAACTCAGCTGTGTATCTCTGCATGTCATGCAACCTACATGTACCTGTTCTTCTATAAACTAGTAATTCTGTGTATTGATACAGATACAAGAATTTTTTCTACATGCATGGGCTCAAGCACTGTGTAAGCGTATATATATATATATGCCTGCAGTATACAGTACTGAAAGTCAATATTGTATGTACCATGTGTTAAATGCTCAATATCAATTCACTTTTGAAAGAGCAATTTTCAGTGCGACTTATGCAACTTTTTAATTTGATTTAGGAGATAAACCTCCAGTGGTTACACTGGCCAATTTCACGGCTTGGTAACACGTACAATTTTATCAGTGTACACAGAATAATGTCCTCTGCTTATGTTTGAGCAAACACCTTGCAAACATGCGAAAAGTTTGCAGAGTTATAATATGCATCCAAGCCCCTGTTCCACAAAGCAGTCATAGAGTCAGTTGATTGTAACCATCATGACAACCTGTGTGAAAGAGATGGGTAACCCTATCAGTTACAATCAACTTAGCCTGCGATTGCTTTGTGGAACTGGGTTCTGGTATATATGTGTTTGTCAACAAATACAAGTATTATGTGACCATATAGTGGCACAGGGAAGAAAAACACTCCAAAAACACTGGGGCAGAAGTCTTTACATTTACAACCACTAATAACATCTTAAATATTAAAAATGGGGGTAATACTACATGTTCATCTGTTGTGACTTACATGCAAACACCCAGTCAGCAAGAATTTAAAATTGGGATGTCCCACTGGCAAATTTTCTCTTATTTTCTCTCATTTCTTTCATGTTACAAGTTTGTAATAATCAAGTGATTCAACTTCACGTACAGTGATTCCCAGGGCTAAATCTATATTATGCAGCATGCAAATGTAGTTAGTGTGGGTGCAGTGTCTTGTCAAGACCCTGCCGTCTTTTGTCCAGTCTGGCGAGTACTGTAACAGGATACATGTACATACAATATTCTTATAGGTACACGCACAGGTATGGCCAGTATAACCCAGGAGAACACCTGCACAGGTAAATGACCTGAACTGCAGCTACACTATGACGGACCTGCCACATCTACATCTTCTTCGTCTTATCTTGTAGGTTCTACAGAACAGTAATTTGCTTTCCAACAGCCTACAGCTTCAGTCAGAATCTTTTTTTCTAAAAAACTTAGTAAATTTAGACTTTTGTCTAAAACAAAATTTATTTTGTTAAATAAGGCCTAGTTTGCAATAGCTACAATCTCCCTCGTGAAGGATTTCATTAGGTCTTCAAAAATTACACTCGTTACGTGAATTAGGCTGGAAGATTGGAGGCTCCTACATGTATGTTAAAAGAAATTATGTCCAAAAATTTAAGTGGCTGAGGGAATGATCAACTGACAAAAATACCGTATTGCATGTGCAGATGTGGTTGTGTGCATTGTCACTGATAAAATTCAAAAATGCCTGGTTTAAAAAAATTCTCCTGCGTACATGTATGCAGTGACCAGGTTATGGTCTCTCAAGGAATGCATTTAAAAATGTACAGTCATCTGCATGTAACGTCCTCATTCTAAAGTCGCTAAATATTCATGTATTGAGATGTACAGTATGAATTAATCCCAATGAAAACATACCTGCATCGGTTTATAAATTTAAATATGAAATTCTTTTCTCCAACCTGTACTGTGACATACATGAAATTTTCCTGGGCTGGACCACATGTAACCAAATCTACACCACCAACAATCAAGACAATATGATGGTTCCAATTTCTTAACATTACATCTGTTTTGTATGATGGAAGACATGGTATATTCTGTTTTTAGCAAGACTAATATCTGTCCCAATCGTTACAAGAATTAGTGTACCCATGCATGTTACTGTATGAACACTGTGGTTGTGTTACACAGATAGTGCATGCCATGGAATGGTATATCAGCAATAGGGGAGTCCGAACTCTTTTGTCGCAAAAGGTAAAAGGAGTTCAACTGTGCCATGTGACTCATCCAAAATGGCAGGCAATTCTGTTTAATTTAATTTACCGATCACCTGTCTCACCATGTTACGAAGGTACAAACGACCTCTCTGTCAATCAGCAGCTTCTTAAGTTAAAAAACTGTCCGCTCCTCAATTTTGCCTATGGTACGTCTAGTCTATAAAACTTTTTGTGACACTTTTCTTAGACGTCCATGTTACAGTAAATGCAATCAGAAATAACTGCCTAATATTTCTGAGAGGTCACATGGTAGAGTAGGGCTTTTCTTAGCTTTAGCGATAATAGAGTTAAAACTCGAAACTCTCCCAATGTAAGCACGAGAAGGTGAACATCACTTCTTGAGAACTCGCATTTCCCGAAGTGCCATCCACCAGCATGCACGACATGTTTTATTATACTGAAAGAAAGTGGAAGAAAATGACAGACATTAGAAAATCTTGTTGCCAGGACTACCATTAATTGTTGAACTGTATCATCCTTTAACATAGATAATAGTGTAAACAATGGTGGGGAATGTGAAAGCTTACAACATATTTCAGGAGGTACATTGCAGTTCTGGGAGAGTCAAAATAAAGTATAAAACTATACACTGTACATGGACACCTAAATCAATAATGGCTGCCATCAATGGCGCTGTACAATGACCGAGTCGCACTCATAAATTACATGTACTTTTAGAGATTCACCGTCATTTCATCACAGGAAGAAAACTGGAAGAGTTGATCAACTGAGGTGAAAAAAAAGAATGGTTAGTTTTATGTTTCCCACACTAGATTAAGTGGTCATGCAAAAAGTACCTGTATAACACCCCTCTCAAACCCCGATCACATCCACAGTAACACTCTGGTCCAGTGTACAGCAGCAGACTTTCTTCTGGACTCCTAATGGTCAGGCTATTACACAGCTAAGGTCTAGTCACCTTATAAACCAGGGTATCTGTGCCTCACCCAACCCTGGGTTACTTCTTCATGCCAAAGTAATTAAAGCCATCACGTTATATCTTATGACCTGTATAGTTATATACAATAAATAAATCAAAGTTGTTACACTGAATCAAAGGAATGGTGGCAATGTGGTGCTTGAAAATAAACACCTACAAATGTACATTAGCAATTTTCATGTACACAACGTGATGCACAACATCTTTCACCATCCTTTTTTCACCTTCAATTTTTTTATCCTCACTGTAATAGCAAATTGGATCATGATACAGATCATAATACTATGAATCTTCCAAGCAGAAATTCTCTATACATGTATTAGATACAGAATTTTACACATCATCCAACAATCCACTATAACCTCTTGTAACATTCATGGAACTGAACATTTTCTGATGAAAAAAATCTTCTAACCTTTACCCTTATCCATTCCAATTATTAACCCAAACCTCTTCTGACCTTGACATATATCTGTAACCTTTAGTGGCCTTGGCCTTTGTAACCAACAAAATACCTGATCAACAGTTTCCACAGGTATAAGTGACATGCATATCAAAACAAAATATCTGCTGACCTTTTAACCTTAAGTACATGGAGATAATGTCACAAACCCTTTAGCTTAACTTTATATATATATATATAGGCAATAATAATTTATGTAATCAAATCATGTTCTGACAGAAACAGTCACACAACTGTTACATCCCTGGACCTAGGGAAAAACATTTATGAATCATTATAAATATACAGCACATGTACGTTATACGTACCTTAATAAAATCTACTAAAATCAGGATGTAACAAAGCCTCCTTATCAACTGTTGCCGTGGCATCTGCTGTATCTGCTCAATGAAGTCCAATCAGATGGAAGGCTCGGTGGAAGCTCTGCGCTGTACAATTTCCACTGCCTCCTCTGTCTGTCTATCCGCGTCAAGATAACCGAGAGACTTGATGGTCTTGTACTGGTCTGGTATCTCCATCAGAGCATGCAGGGCAAACGTTGCATCTGGGTTCTTGGACTTGCTAATCACTCGGTGGTAGTTCACGAACTGAAAGTTGTCAAACTTCCTCTTGGGCAGGTGGTTGTCAAACTCCTCCATGGTGTCCCAGGGTCCGTCCCCCACCCCCACAACCACGATGCTCAGGGGGTAGTTGGAGGCCTCAACAATGGCTTCCACGGTCGGAGCTTCTTCGTTCACTTGTCCGTCAGCGATGATAATAAGGATGTGGAATGTACCTTTGGCTTTGACAATGCTTATTGCTTTGTGAATCAGTGGTGCGAAGTTCGTTGGTCCGCTAAGAGTGACCTTCTTGGCAAGGAAATTATACCTGTCCAGAACCTCCATGAAGCCAAAACATTGCTTTTCATCCGAGATGAAGGGGAATACACTATGTCCTAAAGTCGTTGTATCCCCGAATCCATAAGCTGGGATAAGTCTGTCGTCGTCAAACGGTTCCAGGGTCTCCCCTAAGATAGAGATGACCTTCTGATATGGGTTGTAAACCTTGCCAGCAATGATCTTGTGTAAATTATTGCCGCCGAATGTCTTACGTCCTTGCCATTCATTGCTGGCCGTGAAATCCACCCCGATGATCAGATTACATGCCTCCAGGCCTGCCCTCTTACAAGCTCGACTGACCTCGCGGAATGTGTGGAAGTGGTCTTCAAAAGCGAAAAACCGTGTCAAGGCATTGTCCTTGAGGCCCAGCAATGCCAACAGGGAGGGCTCTGCCCGTTCCCACACCTGGGTCATGGAATCCCCGTCTGATCGTCTCCCTTTGTCCTCCTCCTCTTTAGGCTTGAACAGCATGAAGAGCACCAGTCCCACTGCTACGGCTGTGCAGTACAACAACAACGACACCAGCCCCATCATCTTACCTTCATCATGTTCACACCCCTGGAAGCTGGAGCTGTGATCTGCACAAATAAGCGACTTTGGTTAATATTAAAAAACAGTACATTGTACATTCTACACGTATTGTTCAACAGAGTCACAGTTGCAAACAACCAATACCATGAATACAGTTAACACAACCCTTCATCTGGATGATCATTCCACAGAAAGGCTGCCGATGAAAAAAATGGTCCTGCAATCCCTCAAGTGTGTGACAAGTCCAGAACCAGGTATGACACCAACAGATAATACCGCCTCGGTTTAAACTGTGCGACAACTGATGGAAATGTACAATGTACACATGGGATCTGGTGTATGTGCGCTATGCCTCAAATGTCAACAGAGCCCAGCTGACCTCACAAATGTAATGGAGCAAGATATTAATAGGTGATAACACTATAATTAAATTGGCTATCGCATTACATGTAACAGGTAGGTATGAAGGTGCTTAGCAGAGTCAACTGAGACAAGGTGAACAACACAGTACATGTATATGTATAGGAAATGACATGCGCCAGTGACATTAATATAGTAAATGGTCTATTGGTGAATTAACATGTACAAGCACAATTAAGGCCTACATGTAAATGTGTTTCGTGTCGAACAGACAACTGATCAAAAGAATCAAGAGTCCGCTGCATTCAGTTCATTTTCATAAATATCCAAAGTTGCAAATAGACAAACACTTACACGTACGTCATCACTCATGCAGTAATCAGCTGCAGCTGTGAATCATACTCAATTCTATTAAGCTTCCCTTTTTTTATACTGAGCCTGCTTTTCTTCTCACAATGAACACCTTTAGAAAACCATGGTCTCTGATGAGACAGTAGCTCTACTGTTTGGGAGAAATTATCCTGGAGTCGATAACAATATTATGTATTTATAACGGATCATGGACGATCAAAATTGAAAAAAATTGAAAAAGCATCTTGATTCACTCTTACAAAGTTTTGTTGAAAATGGACAAAAACTGTAACAGTAACTAGTAGCATTTTAAAACAAATAACATGCTGGGTCATGGAAAATTGGTAGTATAATTTATGTATCTTGATGCAGTCTACACTTCAATAAAGTTTCACTGAAATCTGTCAAAAACTGTAGGAATGGAGTTTTGAAAGACACATGTATGTTAACATATACTGGATAAACAAGAGACAGACGCACAACTAATGATCGAAATGGAAAATCGATACTGTAAATTATGTATCTTGATGTAGTCTACACTTCAATAAAGTTTCACTGAAATCAGACAAAAGCTATAGGAGGTGTTGCATTTTTAAAAATACAAGTTTGCTCACATATATTGGATAAACTGCCAGACAGATGGACAACCGATCATCGAAATGGAAAATTGATACTATGAATTATGTACCTCTAGGTGGTCTACACCTGAGATAAGTTTTGTTGAAATCAGACAAGAACTGTAGAAGTAGCCTTTTTGAAAATGTTAACATATTCTGTAGAAACAGACAGACAGACAACCAATCATCGAAATGGAAAATCAATATTGTGAATTATGTATCTTGATGTCATCTATACTTGACTCAAGTTTCGCTGAAATTGGACAAAAACTGTAGGAGGAGTAGCCTTTGAAGAAAAAGTTAACAGATGCTAGACAGACAGACAGACAGAAAGAAAGATGGACGGATGCCGAACAACTTGCTAATACCAAAAAATAAAACAGAAGTAGCCACAACTCGCCTGGTCAGTTCTAGGAGAGAGCCAGACTCACCGACTCTGCCTTTATACTCTGAATCGAAGCTCTCGTGGCTGAGCAGTGTTTAATGTACAACGTATGATACCTCGCGTGAGAGCAATTGAATGAGCAGGCCTCAGCAGGATCTGTCTCTTTAGGGGATCCATCAGGCACACTCAGTTTCAGTAAAAAGCATAAACTCCAAATTTTGCGCACAAAACATATTTATTAAGGTCACATTTATTAGACTATATGGGCATTTAAATCACATGAACTTTTTTTTCTGGAAGTTAAAATCCCCTACCAACAGCATTTATTATTCACCTTTCGGGGATATTTTCTGTTTTGTCAACATTTCCCAGTCAACAGAGTTCTTTACAGTTATGTTTTTCAGAAAGAAATAGTTAGTGGAATTTACCTGATGGGATAACGGTACAGTCACTCCATTGTTATTAAATGAAAATTGAAATTGAGAAAATCGCCCATATAGAGTACATGGGTATTATATAAAAATATCCAGAATTGGTCATCTTTCAGTTCTTTGAAATCGCATTTCCAGTCAACTTACGATGTACTGTTTAGATAAATAAAATCAGGTAAATAATTAGCTGAATGTTCATGTGCCGCAATTTTGGGTACAGTAAGTGGTTTCTTTGCAAGTTTGGTTTTTGTAAACACTACATTTGTTTACTTCTCAAAAAGCACAGCCTGTCAGCATATGCACACATGCGCAGTTATCACTGATTAGGGTATTACCTCACAAATGAGCATTACCAACTGTGAATACATGCACCTCTCAGCTCTGCATAATGTTTAGTCTACAAGAGTTACATATTCTGTCTATTTTACCAATATTCCACCATCTCCTCCATTTCTCAAGAGAGAAATGAGCTATCTTTCTAACTGGTTACTTTTGCACAGAGAGTAAATGACTTTAGGGGATGCTTTAGGGGATGCGTTTTGGAAAACATCTCATCTCATCCACTGGTGTTCATAAAACTCTGAGATACAGTGTCAGCTAGCATGATTTTATAAAATATGTAACTAGCCACCCCCGAACAGCAACTATTCCCTTTTCAATAGCTCCACTCAAGTTTTTTCCCTGCTCTAACTTAATCAAGGTGGTTTGACATGCATTCTGTCTTAATTATTCGGCACATAAACAAGGGCGCCCCTGATCAAGGCACAAATGGGCACTGAGTACCTTTCACAACACATGTCAAAAGCTGCCTGTCTTGACAGCACATCTACAATGACCTAATCACAGGCCAGACAAGTAAATTGGCTGTTAAAACAAGTCCTGCTGTGTCCATATCATACGCTGAACATTTTGAATTTATTCATTAATTTGATTGGTGTTTTACGCCATACTCAAGAATATTTCACTTATACGACAGTAGCCAACATTATGATGGCAGGAAACCAGGCAGAGCCCGGGGGTAGCCTTTGACCATCCGCCGGTTGCTGGCAGACCTTCACATGTATGACCAGAGAGAAAGCCAGCACAAGCTGGACTTGAACTCACAGTGGCAGCATTTGGTGGGAGGCCTCTGGGTCACTATGCTGTGCTAGCGCGCTAACCAACTGAGCCACGGAGACCCCCTGAACACTTTGAATGAATGATTATGGCTTAACGCCACATCGACAATATCTCAGCCATATCGTGGCGAGGGAACACTTTGAAGGACATTGAGTTGTGCCTCCTTCTATTTTACCTCCATGCTAATACTTAACCTCTTCTGGACTACAAATATGCATTACTGTTGAAGTATATTCCAAAGTACACCTATTAAATGTAATTATGATGGACTGATTCACTGATTGGCATTTTAGTAGATATGAATATAATTGATGAATTTTCACTGTTTTGCCATAAATGTTGAACAATCTATTTCTGCTGATAACAGCTTTCAAAATTTTCTAATATCATAAGAGTACAGTAGTGGTTAATGCTGCGTGTGTATATATATGGCAGTCAGCGTTAATTTTCCTTGCAATAAATAATTATTTTTCACAATTCTGCCCCACATTTGCCCAGTCTGGTAGGCCCAGTTAATGTTTAGTGTATAATGTGCAAGTATCTGCAGAGCATCAACAGACATTTTGCCATGTATGCTAGTGTAATGCTGCTGCAGCTCCTTGCCTTGAAAACAGCCTGCTTTTTCTGAGAAATCTCCCTCCTATATATAAATGTCTTGTAGCCACATGCAATTAAAGTTAACTTAAGGTTACTGGCCCTGTTACCACCCCAAAGAGCAAATGGCAATAAGAATTTTATTGACATTCTTAACGCTGAAATATGATAATGAAAAATAAAAATTGTTCCATCACCTGTACCAGTTTTCCAAAAATAAAATTGACATGAAACAACAGATCAGTTTTCTGGTGATAACAGATGAGACTATCTGAACTGCAAGGTAGGTGCTGCACCCTCAGTTACAACAGTCAGAAAGTGTAACGGAAACATGTAGGTCGACTCCAGATGTTGAACATCTAGGAATATGAACAGAAATGTTTCAAAATTCTGACATTCATTCTAGTTCAATTAAATTAAACGTTGGGGTCTACTTTCAATAATTTGGGACTGGTAAATATCAGAAAATTTTGAAAATAGAAGTTCACATTTAATTTAATTGAAAACAGCATCTCAGCACCACTCCATCCATTGATTTAATTGCCACGGGTGGCAGATTCAGTGATGCCCAACAGTAAATCATGATCCAGTCCCATAAGATTTAGAGTATAGTCGCTACATTTTCATGTGCCCTAACTAATTTTCCACAACGTTCAAATAAATGGAAAACAACGAATTAGTGATTAAACTACCGGTAAGCAGAAACCGTGGTTCTTCAACAATACAATTCCGCTAACAATCAGAATCTCCCGCTGCTAAATGGCCAACAGGTGTCATCATCGACGGCGTTGCCAGCGAGACCCGCATTATGGGCACACACGTGTTGTTGTTGTCACTCTAGAAAATTCGAAGAGCTATATCTCATTCGAATATTTCAAAACTCAAGATATATCTGTTTGACATCCCTGTACCAGATAATCAGAAAGAACCCAAATTAGGGTCTGTATGCTCATACTGAGTATTCACAACTGATAAGTGGAATGAAATATGAACTTTACCACACGTCCCGGTGTGTCAGTTGTCAGTCATGTTATTGTCTCCGAGAGAGTCACTCTACAGACGTCAGTGCTGGTACTCGTCTGATCCCGTCCATCGCCTAGCTAAGGGGTGCCTGTAAAGTCCGGAACGCGACACACACCGGACAGCGGAGTGTAAGAAGGCCTCAATCTGAGTACCGTTTACGCTTCGCTTCAATTTCCCTCCTGCCTTATTAACCACATTTCCGCACCACCAGCTGGTTAGATCAATATCAATATCACAGCAGTCGCACACTTGAAGAGACATTCCAGCTATGAAAGCGTTTCAGCCATTAGCAAATTTGTTGTGGAATTACAAACAGAAATGTTAATTAAATATTTATCAGCTTGCTCCCAGGACAAATGTAACAGTCCCAGCTTGGATAAATTAAAACCCACAACGGGTTGCCCTACATTTGATACAGTGATCTGTAACACGTATAAACCTAGCAAAGGATGTAACAATTCAGGAAACAAAGACTACTTTAATTTATTATTTTATTATTTACATTTTTCATACATAAGTTAAGCATGTTGACACCTTTAAGTGAAATCACCCATGAACAGATCTGCTTTTCACTGAAATAAAAAATCAAATTCACAAGCATAAATACCTATAAAGTGATTTTCAAATAAGCTTACACATTTTTCTGTAAAATACATACAGGTAAAATTGATATCTGAGCATGCAAATGTATCTATTCATGTAACAGTAGTATTCGCTGAGATCACTTTGGATTTTGACCCATTACGTACCTGGGACCATTTCCATAAAGTCATTTCTGACTCTATGTCAAAATTTATCAATTCTGTTACAATGCTTAGGTTTTGATTTAGTGTGTTGAAATTTCGAAACACGTGTCTCAAGATAACATTAACAAGGTGCTCAAAATTTTAATTTCTGCTGCCCAACAATAAGCTCTAAAACAGTATTTCAAAACGTCAGAAATGGCTTTGTGGAATATAAGTACCAGCACTTTAGGCCTGTAACTGTGACCTGTCTAAGCCGTTAGGCCTACAGGCCATTAACTCACAGTACAGAAGCCTAAGCAGCCCGGCACCTAGCTTGTAGGCCCACATGTATTATCACTTCAGATATCAAAAGCGACATGGCTGTACTAAAGAGTATGCGTCTATCAATATCTGACTGAATTACATGTAACAGTCAGATTTCCATTCTCAATAAATTATTCACAGCATCAGGGCTAGACTGGATGTGCAAGCACAGTTTACAAAAGCAAGGCGAAGGTTTTAATCAACCTTGAAACTCATATATTACTGATTCCGAGGGGCCTCCTTTGAAGAGGGGGGTCTAGTGCAGCCAAATGACCCGGGTGCCTCTCACCAAGGTGGTCGCTATGAGTTCAAGCCCAGCTCATGCAGGCTTCCTCCCCAGTCAAGTGGAGGAGGGTCTGCCAGCAACCTGCGGATCGTCATGGGTTTCCCACTGGCCCTGGTGGGTTCGCAGGTCCCTGTCATATTAGTGAAATGTTCTGGAGTACGGCCTAAAACACAGATCAAAAACATAAATCTTTTTGACAAGCATTTCTGCAGATTTAGGACTTGACACATACATGTACAATCAAGAACACTTTTTAAAAACAAGCATAAAAACCTAAAGACGGCTGCAAAATATATCCACTTATCAGCACTTACATAAAAATAAACAACTTTTGTTACTGGGCATACCATTTTAGTTCAAAACAGATTGAGTGTGCATAAGTACACAGTCACAGTCCATGACAAAGTCACACTGTTACATAACACAGTCATATTAACATAGTCACATACATAATATGTGACTCAAGTCAGATAACAGTCAAGCCAAAGCGACACTTCATGACACTGTCACATAACACAATTACAGTCATATTAAAAGTCACATACATGTGATTCAGTCACATAAAAACTCAGTCACAGTCAGTCACATAAAAACTCAGTCACAGTCAGTCACATAAAAACTCAGTCACAGTCACATAATCTTTAATACTTAGCTTTGTTCTCTGTATATACATGTACAAGCTGACACAGCAACATAGAGTTATCTTACGTAAAGAGTATACCAGCACATGTAACAAATAACACAAGATACCATAATACAAGTGTGACGACAGGTTAAATAGAACAGCTAATTTAGTATATAAAAAGGGTGAATTATCTATTAAGATGTGTTAATGGAAAAACTGAACTATGTACACTTGTAACATGGACATTAACACAGAGTAGGCCTCTACATGAATGTAAGTGCAAGGACAAGACAAACAAAAATATTCCACAGGGAGAACTACGTGATCACAGCAACATGTACATCATAATTATGCATAATGAAGAAGAACACAACATACACAGATATGTTTTTAAAAGAAAATCTGAACTACAAATTTACATCAGTATAGGGCTCATACACAGGCTGTAAGAAAACTTGAACTACATCAGTATAGGGCTCATATACAGGCTGTAAGAAAACTTGAACTACATCAGTATAGGGCTCATACACAGGCTGTAAGAAAACTTGAACTACATCAGTATAGCGCTCATATACAGGCTGTACGAAAACTTGAACTACATCAGTATAGGGCTCATATACAGGCTGTAAGAAAACTTGAACTACATCAGTATAAGGCCTACCGCTACAAAGAAAACTCAATTGACCTACACCAGTATAGGGCTTACAGGCTATGAAGAACTACAAGCGAATACCTTAGTATAGGGCCTACATTCTATAAAAACTTGAACTACATAAGCGTAGACCCTATGTGCTACACAGAAAACTTATAAATAACCTAAGTAAAGGGCCTACAGTTTATGAGGAAGACAGGACCTATACACATCAGATTAGGGCCTATAGGCTATAAAGAAAACAAAAACTACATCAGTGTAGGGTCTACAGGCTGCAAAGAACTGCATGTCCACCATGTGTATATGTATAAATGTATGCTAAGCCTCTGGAAATAGTATAGTGAGGTACATTTTTTTGTACTGAATTTTCTTGTGATATGTAACACTGCATAATCCATAACACTATAAACATCTGGAAACAACACCTGAATACACTCTGTTTCCATAAAAGTCATACAAATACCAGTCTGTGCGCAACATTACTTGTATCCATTTTAAAATGTCTTTGGATTTCAACCTTATTCGGGTGTAGATTGGAAATTTGAAAAAAAAAACAAAAAAACATATACATATATGTCTTGTAGAAATATGTAACACATGTAAATTCAAAACATTATAAAATGTGATATTTATTACTCGCTTGAAATAGAGTAGTTTTTCCATGTAAGTACAAAGATTGCACTGGGTTTATTCAGTGGAGAGGTTTGCAGCATTGTGTGAAATAGATGCGTTCTCCTGGGCTATGTCCGGACAATTTGTTTCTTGATATACAAACAAAATATCTTCATCTGTACCGTGACTTCGTCTGGCTGTTTCAAACTGTTGTAGACGGCTGCAACATAGTTCTGAAAAAAATAACAACATAAAATAGGTTTCTTTAGATTTACATATCTGTAATACATTAATTTACAGGGTCCTCCGTGACTAAGGTGGCAGGTGCAGCATAATGACCCAGGAGCCTCTCACCAATACAGTCAATGTGAGTTCAAGTCCAGCTCTCGCTGGCTTCCCGTCCAGTCATAAGTGGGGAGGTCTGCCAGAAACATGCAGCTGGCCGTGGGTTTACCCCAGGCTCTGCCTGGTTTCAGCTCACCATACTGCTTGCCGCCATTGTATATGTGAAATACTACTGAGTACGACATAACACCAAAATTACCTAAGTAAATAAACAAACACATAAATAACTTGTCCTTAGCTCAAGTGAATTTTGATTCATCTTCAGGTATACATGTTAAGTGCACAATCTAAAGTAATTAAAGCAATAAAACGAGCTAATTTAAATAAGTATCAATGTCTGTTGACACACAGTACATAAACCTAAATATGATAACATTCTATCCATCCTGTAGTCCTTATAAGGTTGAATCCTGACTATAACTATCTGCCATACTATCACAATGTACACATGCAATGTTATTTAATATTACAAAAAGGTGTTTTTTTATACTGACAACACACAAAGCTTTAATCCTCTCACCTTTTCTGTAAGAAGGATTCTTGTAATATATATGGCCATGGTCCCTGTCAAACCCACAAACAACTACGAAATGTCCTGGAAAACAAAACTTACAATCCATATCATTTGAGAATTGCTTCCATATAACTTGATACATACCTATGAACATGTTCTTGTATAGTACATGCATAAACTGTAGTTCAGCTGCTAACATGTAATATGAAAGTTGGCACACTACATGTAAGAACTATTATTTTATTGTCCAAACTGCCGATATGGCTGAAAAAAAAAAAGCCAACCTCACAACCTAATGTATTAGGGTAGCAGCAAATGAAAGTATTTACATCCTTATCTTAGTCTGGCGTGAGATTGGTGCATTGTCAACCAGAGTCACTTGCGAACAACTGATGGTAGAATTCATATCAAAGGATGCAGGTTCAATTTGCTGCCTAATGGTTACAGTGAAATCCACACATATTTTAAACTGTACAGTCACCATAATTTATTTTTGTATAATCTACAACTTGACACATGCTTGTCATATCAAATCAATGTCAATTATTAATATTTCTCTCACTGAAAGAGGCATAAAAACCTCCTCATACGCATGCATTTCTGTGTCACCCCCATCATGGCAACACAATGTGCAACAAGACCACACAACCACAGGGCACTTGTCAACAACTAGACCATACAGCCACAGCCCAGTTGTCAGTAACAAGACATTACAGCCACGAGCCTTCTTTCAGCAACAAGACCATGCAGCCACATTCCTGTTGTCAGCAACAAGACCATGCTGCCTCAGGCCTGTTGTCAGCAACAAGACCATCCAGCCACATTCCTGTTGTCAGCAACAAGACCATGTTGCCTCAGGCCTGTTGTCAGCAACAAGAACATCCAGCCACATACCTACTGTCAGCAACAAGACCATGTTGCCTCAGGCCTGTTGTCAGCAACAAGAACATCCAGCCACATACCTATTGTCAGCAACAAGACCATGTTGCCTCAGGCCTGTTGTCACCAACAAGACCATGTTGCCTCAGGCCTGTTGTCACCAACAAGAACATCCAGCCACATACCTGTTGTCACCAACAAGACCATACAGCCACATACCTGTTGTCACCAACAAGACCATGTTGCCTCAGGCCTGTTGTCACCAACATGAACATCCAGCCACAGGACTGTTCTCAGCAACAAGACCATGCTGCCTCAGGCCTGTAGTCAGCAACAAGACCATCCAGCCATATTCCTATTCCCAGCAACAAGACCATCCAGCCATATTCCTATCCTCAGCAACAAGACCATACAGCCACAGGCCTGTTGTCAGCAACAAGACCATACAGCTACAGGCCTGTTGTCAGCAACAAGACCATTTTGCGCAGGCCTGTTGTCAGAAACAAGACCATACAGTCAAAGGCCTGGTGTCAAAAACAAGACCCTACACCCACAGGCCTATTGACAGCAGCAAGACCATACAGTCATAGCCCTGTTGTCAGCAACAAAACCATACAGTCAAAGGTCTGTTGTCAGCAACAAGACCATACAGTCAAAGGAATGGTATCAAAAACAAGACCCTACACCCACAGGCCTATTGACAGCAGCAAGACCATACAGTCACAGCCCTGTTGTCAGCAATAACACCATTCAGCCACAGGCTTGTTCTCAGCAATAAGACCATACAGTCAAAGGCCTGGTGTCAAAAACAAGACCATACAGCCACAGGCCTATTGACAGCAGCAAGACCATACAGTCACAGGCCTGTTGTCAGCAACAACACCATTCAGCCACAGGCTTGTTCTCAGCAATAAGACCATACAGCCACAGGCCTGTTCTCAGCAACAAGACCATGCAGTCACAGGCCTGTTCTCAGCAACAAGACCATGGAGTCACAGCCCTGTTGTTAGCAACAAGACCATGCAGTCAAAGGCCTGTTGTTAGCAACAAGACCATACAGTCAAAGGCCTGTTGTCAGCAACAACACCATTCAGCCACAGGCTTGTTCTCAGCAATAAGACCCTACACCCACAGGACTGTTTTCAGCAACAAGACCATCCAGCCACAGGACTGTTCTCAGCAACAAGACCATGCAGTCACAGCCCTGTTGCTAGCAACAAGACCATACAGTCAAAGGCCTGTTGTCAGCAACAAGACCATGCATCCACAGGCCTGTTCTCAGCAACAAGACCACACAGCCACAGGACTGTTTTCAGCAACAAGACCATACAGTCAAAGGCCTGTTGTCAGCAACAAGACCATGCATCCACAGGCCTGTTCTCAGCAACAAGACCATGCAGCCAGAGGACTGTTTTCAGCAACAAGACCATGCACCCACAGGCTTGTTCTCAGCAGTACGACCATGCAGCCAGAGGACTGTTCTCAGCAACAAGACCATGCATCCACAGGCCTGTTCTCAGCAACAAGACCATGTTCCCCATGTACATTAAACATGTACATGACATACCTTGATAAGACCCATCACAACACTTGAAACAGTTTAATGAGGGACAGATCTGCAAGAGGAACAAAACACAGCAGTGTTAAGGTAATATTGTACTTCAATAGATGTACACCAATTAATAGGTAGGAAAGCAAAAATTAGAAGTCTACATGTAGGTATTAAAATGTAGACAAGTGGAGCAGCATTCCACTACTCTAAGGCAACTCTCCATGTACTAGATAACCCGACTCCCTATTTGCAAACCATCGGATAATAGGACTTAACGAAGATAACTCTCAAAGTACAACACTCAAGTACTACTTTTTCGCCACTAGACCAATATAAACTTACCTTGCTATCACACCAGATACATTCTAAATATTCCCAATCCACCAACACAATGAGGAGGTTTTCAGACAGGAGATGTTGGAAGATGTCCTCTGTAGAAACTGACCTGAATATTAAAACAACAAAACAGACATTATGCACACTATAACGGAACTGCCACTGATTTATTTATTTATTTATATGATTGGTGTTTTACGCCGTACTCAACAATATTTCATTTATACGACTGCGGCCAGCATTATGGTGGGAGGAAACCGGGCAGAGCCCGGGCAAAACCCACGACCATCCGCAGGTTGCTGGCAGACCTTCCCACATACAGCCAGAGAGGAAGTCAGCATGAGCTGGACTTGAACTCACAGCGACCGCATTGGTGGGAGGCTCCGGGTCATTATGCTGCAATAGCGCACTAACCGACTGAGCCACGGAGGCCCCCATACTGCCACTGATCTGCAACGGCTAAACAGCTATATGTCCATGGTACATGGTAGAGATTTATGGGTAAATCACTGACTGTGATGTACATGTATATCGCTTTAAATTGCTGCCGACTGTTAGTCATTCAGGACTGAATACAACACAGAACAGTTGCTACAGATTTAAACACAAAGCTTACCTTATAATACTGATGTGGCAAAAGTCAATGGCAACCTCATAACGCACCTGTACAGCATCGTTAGGTTACAATGTACATGTAGAGCAATGTACAACCAATGAACTTCATTCACACAGGTGACATGAAGATTTCCATCCACAGTGCGAGGTGAATGTGAATTATCTTGAGCAACACTGCCTGAACAGCCACAGAAGTTTATCAGCACACAAACTATAAACTCATCTTGCATTCCGGTTTCTATCACCTGAGGATGTTCTCAGGTATTTACATGTACATTCAACTGCCAGATCATGTACGAATGAGTAGAACTCCAAGGGGTTTTCGGTAAAAACTTTGAAGGACCTAGGATTTTCTACAGATCAAATATCGTCTTACCTCTGCTGAAAACAAATGCCATGGTCACAAGCGACTTCAAACAGTTGGTTGATTCTCCTCTCATCCTCTGTGAAATGGCGTGAATAGAAGGACTGCAGGTGACATAACAAACCAAATCCGACATTAATTAATTCAACATGAATTAGTACAGAGTTTTTCCTGGCTGCCATTGATGTGTTTACTACATGTAAAGCAAGACAAATCATCAGACAACGAGACAAGACTATCATGTATAATCATGTATAATTACAATGCAAGCAAGTTTTAGATTCCTTGCATAAATATTCCTGATAAATGTCCTGTAAAGTTTGTTTCAATCCTTACTGATGTACAGAAGGCAGATAAGTGAATGGAAGGATCGAAGGAAAAAGAGTTACAAAATGCCTTTTTTGTGCTTCAACCTTTTTACATTCTTCAACCTTTTTACATGCTTCATCATTTTTACATGCTTCAACCTTTTTACATGCTTCATCATTTTTACATGCTACAACCTTTTTACATGCTTCATCATTTCACATGTTTCAACGTTTTTACATGCTTCAACCTTTTTACATGCTTCATCATTTTACATGCTTCAACCTTTTTACATGCTTCATCATTTTACATGCTTCAACCTTTTTACATGTTTCATCATTTTTACCTGCTTCAACCTTTTTACATGCTTCAACCTTTATACATGCTTCATCCTTTTTACATGCTTCAATCTTTTTACATGCTTCAACATTGTAACATGCTTCAACATTTAAACATGCTTCAACATTTTAACATGCTTGAACCTTTTTACAGGCTTCATCATTTTAACATGCTTCTACCTTTTTACAAGCGTCAACCTTTTTACATGCTTCATCATTTTTACATGCTTCGTCATTTTAACATGCTTGTACCTTTTTACATGCTTGTACCTTTTCACATGCTTCAACCTTTTAACATGCTTCTACCTTTTAACATGCTTCAACCTTTTTACATGCTTCATCATTTTAACATGCTTCAACCTTTTACATGCTTCTACCTTTTACATGCTTCATCATTTTAACATGCTTCAACCTTTGTACATGCTTCATCATTTTACCATGCTTCAACCTTTTAGATGCTTCATCATTTTAACATGCTTCAACCTTTTTACATGCTTCATCATTTTAACATGCTTCATCATTTTAACATGCTTCAACCTTTTTACATGCTTCATCATTTTAACATGCTTCAACCTTTTTACATGCTTCATCATTTTAAGATGCTTCAACCTTTTCACATGCTTCATCATTTTTACATGCTTCAACCTTTTTACATGCCTTTTACATGCTTCAACCTTTTTACATGCTTCTACCTTTTTACATGCTTCAACCTTTTTACATGCTTCAACCTCTGCACATGTTTGCATGATAACTTGATACTGAAGCACATTTTCAGGGTATTCTGTGCAGATTGATAAAATTACTTTTGTGAAACTTGGAAATTATTCAACCAAGCCAATGCGGATTTAACTTCAAAATCAAATAAAAATGGTGCATAAATCACATAGAATGTTGCTCTAGCCTTCATACAAGAAAAGCTTGAGCGCTTAAGGTACATGTCACATGTACATGTAGGGGTTTTGCTAGCCACTTTCTTGTTGTGGTAACCGTAATGAGAAATATCAGATAATTGAGTTTTAGTCAAATTTTAGACAAGCGTTTTCATGAAATAAATTGAGGTTTTGATACATTGGAGATGACTTGTCTGATTGTTCAAGGAGAGTTTCTAAAAAGAAATTGGGGAGAAAATCCCCTGTAAACATGTAATCCTAAAGCCACCTTCACGACGCACACTTAGTGCTACATGTAAGTAGCACTTAACCTTAAACGCGCTCCATATCTGTACCTGTATAGCATACACTGTCATGGTATATAGGCTTACTTAACTTACATGAGGACTATGCCCTCTTTCACAAAACTTTGTTAACCAATTTCTTGTCACTTTTAACTCACGTCGCCTTATAGTGCTATAACCTAGCCAACATCTTTTGGGAGGAAAGTCGCGAAAAAAGTGACTTACAAAGCTTTGTGAAAGTGGCCCCTAGCATTAGGGGAAAGAGACAACCATTGTATTAACGTAATCTGTCTTTTCCAGAAGATTGGAGACATCTTGGACAATTTTAATATTAAGTTATATTCTATTATTACAGATTCACTTTGGAAGCGAGTCCGGTAGACCGGCTTGTTTTTGTATAGCACGTTACCAGGCTAGAAAGCCCTCATATGTATAAACCTAGGATGTGACGGTTACGTGAAGAGGCTCAGCACAGTGCATTTCCAGAGCACATGCATTTCTAATAGATATGAATAAAGGATTCATTACTCTTTAATGCACCAGAATTCCCCAGTGAAACTCTTAATATACAGGTACGTAGTCAGGTATCTGTGGCCACTTACTGAAAATGTATAGCCTCAAACATGCATATATATGCATAAGAAATGGTGTAATTGTCCGTATGGAGCAGTCTTACCTTTTTGGAGTAGCTTTTGTCCACCCCCAGGAAAGTGGTACAAAACATGTGGCTCACGCCGTGTAGAGCCATGAGGTGAGCCAGGTCAATCGTCCATACACTGAAACCATAAACCAGCTGTGTAGATATGCACACCAAAACTAACTACCGTACAGATGTATTCAAACAGAAAGTCTGCAGAAATTGCATTAATGTTTCACATCTTCGTTCCGTTGAATGTTATCATATCTAATCAATGTCTGCATCTAATTGCTGTGGGTGAGTCTGTTAAGTTATCCTAATGCTTCCACTTTTTGGGGCTGTTTGGTTTGCAATTTTAACCAGGATACATGTAAATGTTGGAGGAATACATGAATTCCCTTTCTGCACAGAGTTAGTACATCTTATGAACAGCATATTCAAATCTGTTTTCTTTTTTCGATTACACTGGGAGAGATATGGAAATTGTTGCTTTTTGCACTACTAAATATCTGCCTAAAAATCAGACTAATAAGGGTACCTGTACATCAGCGATTGATTTGAACTGCATATAGTGAGCTAATGGAGGCAGCCTTGCGGTACATGTATGCTTTCTGATTACCTCCCTTTTCAAATACTATCAAGTCGGTTAGCGCACTAGTGCAGAAGTCTCCCACCAATTCGGTCGCTGTGACTCAAGCCCAGCTCATGCTGGCTTCCTCTCTGGCTGTACGTGGGAAGGTCTGCCAGCAACCTGCGGATGGTCCTGGGTTTCCCCCGGGCTCTGCTCGGTTTCCTATCCACATAATGCTGGACGCCAGCGCATAAGTGAAATATCCTTTAGTACGGCGTAAAACACCAATCAAATAAATAAATAAATAATAAATCAAATACTATCATGTGAAACTGCAGTTTTGAAAATGTAAGATGACAAGGAAGCAGGACTGAGAGCCCAAAATAATTCTGTGAAATAATATCCAGTGGATTTTTTTAGAAACCTGACAAAATAATGCTACACCTGTTTTTATCAGAGAAAAGAAAAATTAAGTTGTATCAAAATGGCACAAAATGTCCACCTTGAAGACTAACAAACTGATGTGTGCTATTTTACTATTGCACACAGTACAAAAGGGAATGGGTAAACAAAATATTAATAAAATGAATACATGTACCTATCGCTCTACAGAGAACACTTTTGAACACATGTACAACTGACTATGATCAATGATAACATCTTACTGAACACTGCAAACATTTTGACATGCCCTACAACATTATTCTGTCTAGAAAGGCAAATGACACATCCATGCCAACTTGCACAGCTAGACAGCAGTTCAACTTCTACACTTACAAGTATACAGTCAATAAGTGTCTTCTGGGGCTTTTTTTTACTAGCATGTGTGCCTACATCAATCCAGACCCAGTTGTTCAAAGGTGTAATCAATTTTAAGTTGGATCTACCGTTTGTTTCCTAGTAATATATATGTACATTTGTAATACCTATGGTGAGTGAGCTGCAAAACCCGTCTTTTACAAAACTGTGGTCAAAACGTCTTTCCTGCTATGACAGCAGATATATATGGAGATATATGTAATTCACGTTGGTACTACATGTATGTCTTTTATATAAATCTTCATTTGCACTTGCATATGATGAAATTGTACATATATAACATGTCGCTTATCTCCCTTTTCTGAACCTTCCGATGTGGTAATAGTTACCCCCAATAAAATTCTATAAAATGTAACACTTTTATTCAAATCAACCCGCATCAAATAAATAAATAAATCAAATACTACCATGTGAAACTGCAGTTACGAAAATGTAAGATGACAAGGAAACAACATCATGATGTCCTCAAATCAGGGGGAGTCAAACCATGGCATCTTGAAAAAGGCCAAGATCTTCAGGTTGGTTTGTTATATCTTTACAAACATTGTGCAACGCAAAATGTAATTACAATAATCAGTGATGCATTATAAAGTAATAATTACTATTAAAAGTAATATTCATTTCATACTCACGTGCTACATGAATGTCACATGAAATAAGTTTAGATTATTCATAATCAAGATAATTCATATGGCTATGAATATGGCCATGTGTGCTATGCGGAACTTGTACAAGTGAAACTGTGGTGAATGGAAAATAAATGGCCAGTGGCTACTCTGCCAGGCTTAACAGAACAGACCACATTTTTAGACAGTGTGCATTATCTGAAAGGCCATTTCGAGCTGATTCCAAATATGGTCTTTTTTATTTTTTGGCATTCTTTTACAGTGATTACAAAGCGAAATAAAGACTGAGGTACTACGGTAGACTTTTGGACCACATTGAAGCACAGTAATGTGACAGATTCTTTTTAGCTGCTAAACATCGTCTGATTGGTATATGTCTACATTCTACGTGAACATATACACACATATATATATGTAGTACAACACCTGTACCTGTATTTATTATGGAAACATTCTTGGGTTACAGCATTTTCTGTAGCAAAAAAATAATCTCTGATCTCACTGAGCCTCAGCCTGTTCAATGTGGTCCAAAAAGTCCACTGTTGCACCTCAATATTTATTTCCATTTTAATAGCTGTAAAAAAAAAAAAAAGCCTCAAAATAATCAAGACCATGTCTGCACTCTTTAGCACCATGACTGGCTGCTTCTCCTACACGCATCTTTGAATCTCAGAAGCAAATCCAAGACCTTTCCAGCTCATATTAAAATCTCTAGTTACTACCAAAGAATCCTCATCCATGTACTTATTAGACCAGACTATAAGACTAATGATAAAAAGCTGTCAAGAGAAATAATACTGATATTTCACCTAAAACCTGGTCGGTAAAAATGCACTTTGAGACACAGTTTTTCTGATAACATATAATCAAACTTTACAAAAAAAAAATATCCCTCTTATAAAGTGGTCCTATAAGATGGATAAATGTAGCAAAAATGTATCACCTGAAAAAGGTTAACTTTAAGCGAAACACAGTAAATGCTGGCCTCTGCCTACATGTACATCACGTACACGCATGTAGCTATGTGTGTCTGGGTTTATGTCATGGTCAACCACTTTTCAGTTACAAGTATATGACAAAATATATATATACAAGCACTGTGTTTTTTTGTGGCAGAGTCCATGCTGACAAATTCTGGCTCCCTCTGGAACATCATGCCGAAAACACCAGACATGACACAGCACCCAGCCACATTATTCTGACACCAGTTCTGTTTTCTGGCTCTAAACTCCCAGTACCATTTTTCGAAGCCTCTGGTACAACCCGACCCGATCCGACCCCGGCTTGATCCCTGATGTCCCAACCAGACCCGGGTTTGATCCCTGTTCTCTCGACCTGACCTGGACTTGATCCCTGATCTCCCGACCCGACCCGGGCTTGATCCCTGATCTCCCGACTCGACCCGGGATTGATCCCTGATCTCCCGACCCGACCCGACCCGACCCGGGATTGATCCCTGATCTCCTGACCTTGAGGTGCAGGTAAATGTACATGGAACTACCTCACAGACATCATAGAGACTGTACACGTCAACAGTGGTAAAGAAACCTACCTACCTTTCTCCACAACCCAATGTTGCCAGATCAGAACTGTAAACCTTTTCAATGTCTTTTCCCAAGAATCTGAGGTAATAAAATTGATTACACCCAATGTACACACAAAAGAAATAACTTTACCATACATTCATCTGTGTGCATAGTGAGGTGATCATAATTTATATTTACTGACATTTGGGCATCAATTAAATGCAGAGTTGATGTGGATGAAGGGTTAACAGTAAGGATGAAGGGTTCATGCAATGGATGAAAAACTGACAGCAAGGATGAAGTTGGCAGCAAAGATGAAGGGTTGACAGCACTGATGAAGGGTTGACAGCAAGGATGAAGGGGTAAGGACAAAGGGTTGACAGCAGCGATGACGGGTTGACAGCAAGGATGAAGGGTTCATGCAGTAGATGGAAAGTTGACAGCAAGGAAAAAGGGTTGGTATCAAGGATGAAGGGTTCATAGCAAGGGTGAAGCATTGACACAGTGGATGAAAGGCTGATGGACTGGATGAGAGGGATGACAGCAAGGATGAAGGGTTGCTATTCAACTCACTTGAGGACACTGACAGCACAGGCTACCCCACAGTCCCATGAATGTTTCTGGACTGTGTGAGGCACAGAGATCTGCACCTTCGCTGGAGCTGTTCCACATACATCTGCAGGAAATAAAAAACACATAATACACAATAAGTAAGACACACAATTACATGTAGGTCTAAGATACTTAAAAAGCTGCCATAGTTCAGAGGGAAACCAGACTGCACTTTTACAGCAGGGCTCAAAATTAACACATGTTCACCTGCCTGAGAGGGGCAAATTATACCTGTGCTGTACCAGTGGCTGTCCTGGGACGGGAGGCATGACATTCCAATGAGAAAGTCTGTAAAAGCATTTTTCAGGCGGTAATTTTCAAGATTCCAGTTTTTAACACATAGGCAAGTAGCATGAAATCTGTTCCACATCCAATCAGAATCAAGCAAATCATTAAATATATGCAAATCTTACATCCACATCAAACTGGTTCACAACCCTCATGTGAGTTAAACAAAAGCAGCATGTACACAGAATTTTATAAAGGTCGAAAATTATTTACGGCAGATGCAAAGACCAAAGAGTATCATGGAATTCATAGAATATGAATTGCGCAAATTGGATCTAGTTTTCGTACGTACCCTGAGGGTCTGTATCCTGTGTGTAACCTAGGAGTTTCATGATACTCCTTGGGGTACATGAACAGGTAGTTTTCATTTATCTATTTATTTATTTATTTATTTGATGGTCTTATACGCTATACTCAAGAAAATTTCACTCATACGAAGGTGTCTGATTATGCATGTTAGGGAAAACCCACGACCATCTGCAGGTTCCTGGCTGACCTTCCCATGCATAGCCACAGAGGCTGCCAGCATGAGCTGGACTTTAACTCACAGCTACCGCATTGGTTAGAGGCACAGGGACGTAACGCCACAATGGCTGGATTACTATAAAAAGATGCCTTACAAACGTATTAAATATTTGATAATTTTACAAGCCAGATGACAGGGAATACTGAACATTATGGATAACATGCAGCATTCTATGTACTTCGAATGAGCACTGTCCAATTGGGCATCGTATTTGTCATACTTGTAAAACAACACAGCTCTTGTGCAATATAGGTGCATGTAGTAGTCTGACATGATCTGTCTCTGTGTGCTCATTTAATATACATGTGCTATACTAATTAAGGCTATAGAAAGGAGCGGAGGAAGTACTGCAGCAGTCACTGCACATACAGCACAGTCAGATCCTAACCTCAAATCCTACGGCCATTGTAACCTGAGGATACGCGGAGGTTCGGCTCATGATACGCTGACCCTCGGCCAACCATTCGCTCCCTGCGTGGATGGTGATCCAATCCTCCAGCCATCATCCGCAGATGATTCCTAGATGGTCGACATATCTTGATCAGAGTTTATTGTCAACAAAAGGTACCAATTTTTGGCCATCGATCATTTAGACGTGTTGACTCTCCAGTAAACACAAATAGAACTCATCTGATGACATTTTTCCACTAGTACAGCGACATCCAAATATCGGAGCGACAGTGGAGTCATGTAGGACAACGATAATGTTATTGATATCAGCTGGAGAACAATTCCCAAAAGAAATCTTATGCGGCTGGAGGCAAGAAATCTTTAAAGCATTTATTTATTGATGGGATAGTGGTTTTCGAATTCAATTGCAACGGAACAAAAATATTTGTTGAAATTAATCGCTATTATGATTGGGTCACTAATATCGGATTCATCCAACCTGAAAGTGTCAGGCAATATATTCACTTTATTGCGATGCACCAGCTCATCTTACAGCTTCCATGTGTCTTTAACATTGGTACACCAGGCTACGCCTATAGTGAAAGCAGACTTGCTCATCATCAACCCACAGTAAGCATATGGTTGGTAAAAATATCACATGCCAACAGTCTGGCCACGATGGGCTGATGGTGTAAGGTTAGGATCAGACTGTACAGTATTCCACAAATAAAGCAGTTTTCAGTCTGGCATTTGTATGCAACACCTGTCAAGCATACAGACGCAGATCGTGTCGCAATATACATGTAGAGGCTGGTCCAGCAGTTACATTCACAGAATTCAGGTTGTGTGTCAAGATTTTAGGATACAGAATAATGGGGAAAATAACAGCAATAGTACTAGTAGAAACCATGCTCATACGTGGCAGATCTGTTGATGCCAATCCATTGAAGAATGTCCCTTTCACAATAAATATCGGGAAAAGGGGGTCATCAACGAACAAAGACACACTCCTAGTCTTTAAAACCTAAGTGGTTTTATGGTTTCCATGAGCCGTATCGAAATCTGGTCACCCCATGGCTACAAATCTACGAATACTAAAGGCTGGAATGTGACATTCTTCATTGCTTACCTCCATTCATGGTGCTATTTGCACATAAAATTTTTTAGTTTTAGCGAATGAATGACATGAAAGGATTTCCCAGACAGCAAAATCCAGGGTGTTTCATTGTCAGCTAAACCCAATTTCTTGTAATCTTTCCTTAGGCATAAGCATCTGTCCGTTGTTTTACTCGCCACTACGCCAAGTG
Source organism: Acanthopleura granulata (assembly GCA_016165875.1). Lineage (NCBI taxonomy): Eukaryota > Metazoa > Mollusca > Polyplacophora > Chitonida > Chitonidae > Acanthopleura > Acanthopleura granulata. Next base: position 3,986,875 of record JABBOT010000009.1, on the reverse strand, counting down.
CCTCCAGGGAGCAGTCAATACCTGTCGCAGAACGAAATCTCGTGCAACACGCCTGTTTCGCGCGTGTGACTGAGGAGCCAAGGTACGCCGTCTGGTTGAGGAGCCCTTAAAAAATTTCAAAAACACATTCGACACTACAAATGAAAGTGTTGAAAATGCTGGTATTATCAACGTATTCGGATTGGTTAATTGCCAAATCTGGTTTCTGCAAATGAATTTGTTTGAATACCTCATTACTTGAGACGCGTATGGTGGTCCATGTGTACCAAGCATGATATATGAAAGTATTTGTTATTTTTTTATGTTGTTATTAACATAAAATGGTAATAAAAAGAAAATAAAATATAGTGAAATATAAACAAACATAAAATAAAAACAAAAGCGAGAACCAAATCAATTGCAAACTGAGATAAAAATCAAGTACAAGATACCTGTAAAAACAAAATATATGTGCCGTTTATCGTCGCAAAGCATCAGAGTTATAAGTTAGAGCCGCAATTCCATCAACATGGTGATGATGGCCATTTGCAACCGCAGAGAACAATTGCTTTGATTTCTTCGCTACGAATTTTCCGTGGAGAAAATCATGGACAACAGGACGGCTCTGCTTAATTCAAGTTGATTGCTATTCACCTGACGTAGTAGTTTGGTCTTAGACAAATAACCATGCGAAAACCTAATGCATGTCACAAAGGCCAGCACACGAAGCTTTTTCTATGAGGTCATAGATCAGAATCTAGCTTGATAAAAGCACCTTTGACTTTGTTTGTTGTCCTTACACTCTATGCTGTACCATATGCTTCCAGAAACTAATTGTTTCAGGTGTGGCACCACTGCCTTGTATAATAGCAATCCGTCACCCAGATGGTTGCCAAGCACACTGAGATCTGTAATCCCAATTGTGTAGTGTACCAAGCATGACCAGGATGCAATCCACAACTGGATATTTGGCTACATCTGAATATTTGTTTATTTGACCTGTTCCTTAGCTCCACACTGAAGATTATTTCACTACTGCGATGTCGGTCAGGTGTAAGGCACATGTATCCTGCCCAAGAGTAGAAATTCCAAGATCTTAATAATAACAGCAAAATTGGACAACTGTAGCTTTTAGTATATTCATTAATTAACACTAATTAAGGTAATTTCGCCGGCTGTTATGTGGGGGGGGGGGGGTATGGTCATAGATGAATTCTTTGCACAATTATAGGCCATGTGACATTAATGGAAAACATTTTGAATATGACGGACTATTTTCAAACTGGCTGGCATCTTTTGTCTTGCGGACATTGCGGCCTTGATGTCTTGGAGTTTCCATTAACTATGTAATTTGCATGCAGTACGTCCACGCCAGATTGATTTTATTTAAACACTGTGGCATGTAAACCTTATATAAAATATCCATACACTGTTCACAGCCATCTTGGCAAGTAGCTGCCATTACTGTTACAGTAAAAACTTTAGATGGCCTTATGTCTAAAAGTCTTCTCCATATCATAATGTGCCAGTGTGCCAAATGTGGCGCTTCTATCACCAAGGACTCACTTGTCCCATACATCGGTCTATCTTCCTAAACTACTCACAGAATTCCTTGCGCAATAGATGTATCAGTTATCTCCCCTGACTCCATGACTTACGTTATAAGCATCAATGGACGTTATAAGCACTAATGGACTTAAAACAACACATAAATGCTACTAATGAGTTGTAGTGAACATCGATCATAGGTGTGGGTGGGGCAATTATCAAATCACATTAAGCGAAGGTATAGACCTACATGTACAGAAGGCGCTTAATTAAGTCATGGAAGCTCTGCGACCCAAAGTTGCAGTGGATGAGTTCTGCCGTGGAGCATTTTGGGAAACAAAGGGGTGGAGTCAATGAATTCTGCAGAGCATCATTGTAACGAATGTTCACTGAACAAACGTCCCGTTGCTTCGCTTCGGATTTCAAACCGGTAAATCGGAGCTCAGACCGGCTTTTAGACCGACCCCCGTCGTAGTCAAGTCTGTACTGGTACGAGAATCAGAAGGAGGGATCAACAAGCTCATGGGCGTTTTGTACAGAAGCATTATCTTTATATCAATATACTCAGATTGGTCTTCTTTTTTTGTTTTTTGCTTTTTGTTTACATTTGACAATGTTTCATTTAATTTTGTTTTAACATCGTTTCATTTTAGTTTTTCAAAGTTTATATTCGTATATCATGCTTGGTGAAGGGGGAGTCTACATAAAACTGTCATGGAAAGTTGGACAATTTGATGACGAATATTACATCAAAAGTTCTCCTCGTGACACTTGCACAATTATGAGAATTCTAAAATCACAGTGCGGAATATATCGCTGCGAACTAGGCTGAGTCACTACCGACGTCCTATTGTCTGACAACAGACATCAAACGGCGTTTTTATATTAGTCCGCTGAAGGCTTCATCTAGCACAAAAACAAAACGGAGCCATGCTTGCGCCTAATATGGCAGCCAAAAGCAAAGTCTTTGGCAGCGTAATGCGGTCTCTGTTAGCGTTATGTATTGCAAGCATCACGAAAGTGAAGCTTGTGCACCTTCACGGGAAGAAATCTCAAGTGGTTTACAGCTGAGGGAGGTGGAACGGTTTAAGACCAAATGTGTACGTAACACTGACGTTGAATTCCACCACTGAGGTGAAGTATTCTACCTCCACGGTTCATCCGATTGTTGGTGGTTATTATGAGAAGTCCGTTCAGCGATAAGAGGACATTACATCAGAGAGGTGACCGATACAATGGAAACTAAACACTCAAAACCCAAAGCGAGTTTGAAGGATCACCCATGCTTTGCATGCATCATACTTACAAGTATGACAAGTTAAAAGAGTTGGATACTACTCTATCTTGACACAGTCTTGCATACATGTACTTCTGAGACTTTTCAGACTGTAATTTGAAGTGGTGCATTGAGAAATTTGGGGGGAAAAACTGTGATTTCGACGTATTTTTCTATATCCCTAAGCCAAATTGTTGGACACCCCAAGTGAAGCATCATAGAGAGAAATTAGGCTATCAATGAAACAGGACAGACAAGTTGTTATTTGCAAATCGGTGGTTCCTTCTCATGTAGGTGATATTTGGTTGTTTGAGCTCCTGCATCAGATATAATACTTGAGACAATACATGTGCCGTGCAAGACTGGAAATGGTTTAATCATTACTATTGTAGTATGTGCAACATATATTAACTGAACTGTTGCATATCTGAACACTATCCTTTACAAGATAAAATTATATATCCATATTAATGAATACAGGTCAGAATATGGTTTAAATTAAGAGAAACATGAAATTTGAATGCCCTTCAGTTTATATTAGTGGAAAACTATTACTGTATTTATATAGCTATATCTTATATATTATATTTATGTATACATATTTATTTCACTCTTCATTAAGGCCAAATTGTTTTCATCCATGTTTTCCCTTACACCGTCGTGATCAGCTTTATGGGTCTAGAAAACCAAGGTGTCCAGGGTAAACCATCTGATCTTTTGTGTATCTGAACAGTATCTTTCAAATGAAATAAATTATGTATTCATATAAATGAAGGTCAGTGTTTTTTTTTAAATTAAGAGTGACATGAAAGCTATATGCTCTTAAATTTATAAGTACAAATAGTAAACTACTGCAATAACACCACGGTAATATATTTTTTATATTTTTATTTTCCTGTTCATTAAGGCCAAACTCAAGAATATTTCACTTACATGATGGCAATTGGTTTTGTAGGTGGAGAAAACCAGAGTGCCAAAGGTGAATTGTTGACCTTTGGCAAGTTACTGACAAACTTTCCTCCTTGTGACATGTATGCATATATGTGGACACCTTGTTGACTCAAAACATGTATCGCTCAACTTTACATGAAAATTTGCATTTGCAATCATTTAATACTTTGAATGAAATGATAGAATACCTTCATGAATGGTCAGGATAATGTTGTTTTATAAATGTACATGCATTTGTTGCTTTAAGTACTAACAATACACTTACATGGCTAGCTGTTATCGCTATTGCCATTGGGGGTTACTTTGCTAGCCCGGTGTCATAAATACATATGCTTATGAGTCTAAATCTAAGATAATCTGTTGAATGGATCTGTCACTAACATAATTTATGGGTTGTGTTTAATATTCATTTAACATATTGCTGTTTTGAAATTTGCTAGTGTATGGCTGGAGAGTGAAAGGCGAGAACAGATTTATAACCAGCACTACATGTAGCTTTCAGATGTAATGCCAGTTCAAACATGCAGCCTATGACACGTAAATATGTACATGTACCTTGGAATATTCTCGGAGTTGTATTTATCGGAGAAGAAGTATACCAGGGTGGTATTTGGAAGGTTTACCGGTTTGAAGGAGCAGAATGCTTTACAAGGAACCTGTCATCCCACTGTGTTGATATAGTGATAAAAAATGGGCAATGTAAACATGGCCTAATTCCAGTTTTTGGATTCAAGTGCGAGATACATTTCCCATTTTTACTGATAAATTGACGTCTTTTAGGGTAAGTCAGGATAAGTGAGGATAAGTCGCGGGTGACATTATTTAACTCTCACTGGAGTCTGCGTTTCGTCAGCACGCCCGTGTAGCCAAAACTATCAGAAGCTTTGGCTCAACTGGTTCATCCCAGCAAGACAAGTAGACTCAATTTTGTTACTATTTATAGTTAGCGCGGATTGATGTATGAGGTTTTGGGGTGCCTTGCCGGACTACTTGTTACTCCGCCATCAAAAAACTTTGCGTGTTATAATGAGCATATTCTTGTTATTGTGACACTTTTGCGCGAAGAACTTTTTGTTACACCTGCTTTGGCCAGACTAGCATGGATCCATTTCAATACCATGTAGACCCGCTCTCAATGGGACGAAAGCTCTTTTCTAAGGGTCTTTCATTGAACAGCGTATGGCCTACATGGGCCACCGTCGACGTGTATTCTGTCGTCGTTTCTGTTTTCGGAGTTTTTCATTGCTAGGCCGTAACTTGTAAGCGGTTTTAACTTGTGGGACTATACCTAGGCTATATAAACTGGATTATCTGCGTAGAATTTGATTGTCTGCTAAAGTGTGAAATGTCCAATCCGAAGTGTATTAACTGCGACACATGCACTAATTCTCAAAGAATTGTGGGCTTCTGTAGGCCTATGACGAATCGTGAACAAATCACTGTTGTTCTGTGTGATGTTTTGTTCATTCCAAGCTGGAGAGTTTAGTCCCTGTGGGTGCCAAAGAAGGCTGATGTAGAGCCTCGATCGTAGAGCTATACATAATAAATAGAATCCTGTAATGTGACGTGACTGCCCACATGTGACTGTAAACCGAGTTTACACCTTATTAAGAGAAGCCTATACATGCAGCTGACAACACCAGGGACAAGGTTATATTGATGATTATGTACATGTATATTGGCATTTATACTAGGAACTACTTGATCTCTCCCCAAGTTTCACGCCCCGTCAAAAACCCCGTTGCCGGGATTTTGCTGGTGGACTAATCAATACTTTATTGTATTGTTTTCATCTTACTACATGTTTCTAAATGTAGTGACATCTTGTCTCTGATTGAATAGTCTTCTCTGTAGGTGTCAAATAGGTGATATGATATTGCATAACAGCTGGCTGTGTGTTTGTGAAACAGTGTATAGTTTCATGGCGGTAGTGGAATAAATCTGAAGTTCAGTAGACCAGCGCAGTCAGTTATTTCCTACGCATTGATACATGCGACACGGTTGTCAGAAGTGTCAAACTTACGTCGACAAGATTCAATCTTCCAGAACCTTTTGCCTTTGAGCAACCAACAGAGTGGGAAGGATGGAGAGAGAGAATGCTGCGATTTTCTTCACGCCTCGAAACTGCACCAGGATGGTCAGATCGTTGATCTACGCAATGGGTACACAGACCGAATATGTCTTCAAGTCCTTCGTCTTCGAAAACGATTTTTCAGTGGTTCTACAGAACTTCAAAAATCACCCCATATCGAAGAGAAACACGGTGTTTAAACGTGTTCATTTTCAGCAGTGCAGTCAACGAGAAGTCGAGACTGTCGAATCCTAGGTCAGAAATCTATATCAGCTCCGCGAACACGGCGACTTTGGTGATAGTAGAAATTCATTCATTAGAGTTGTTCTTTGGTTTTTGGACAAACAAGTGTCACAGAAACTTCAAATAAAATATGACCTAACACTGGCAGAGGCAATTGATGTTGCACGCCACTCCGCACTTGTCAAAAGTCAAAATAAAGTAGCTCAGTATAGCGCTGAGGATGTAGGTTTATGTACTTATTTGCTTGCTGTTTCATGCCGTGCTCAAGAATAGAGGAGGTAGGTCGCGCTGCCTGAAATAAAACTATAGCCTATGCCAGACAATGAGGTGGTAGAATTAACCGCACCCAGGGAGCTAGGCCTGAACAACAGGCTGCAACTGAGCAATCTACCCGACCACAGCAGGCGAAATGTACGCGCTGCAACTTGATAAAAGTTCGCAACAAGTGTCCAGTGAAGAGAGCAACATGTAACCGGTGTCACAATAAAGGACACCATGCTGTTTGTTGCTTTACCAAGAACATTGACAGTTGCTTCCGAAAGTCAAGACAGAGCTGAAACGTATGGAAGACGCCGCAGTGATTGAAGATTGAGTCGCGGAACCGAGCGAATGATGTTCTCCACGAGTGCCAGTTGTTAAGATCAATGTGAAATCTCGTGTATGCTTGGACTTAAGGCATCTGAACAAAAGTGTGAAGAGAGCACGCTTTGTACTGCCTACCGTCGACGACAATTATACCAGATGTCCGATGCAAAGTATTTTTCCAGATTGAACGTCGCATCTGGAGTTTACCAAATTCCACTGGCCGAAGAAAGCGCCAAACTGGCAACTTTCATCAAAAAGTTTGTCATGTATCGATACAACAGGCTCCCATTTGGTATTTCGTCACCACCAGAAATCTTCATGAGAAAGGTGATGGAGCTAGATGAAGGCGTACCTGGAAAAGCTGTTTTGATGGATGATATCTACTTGTTTGGGAAGACTAAACGGGAACATAACCACCACTTAGATTGAGTCATAGGCCGAATTCGATCGGCAAACCTGAAGCTCAATAAGGACAAATTTGTTCTCTGCCAGACAGAAAATGACGTTCTTGGACACAGAATTGGATCAGATGGCATTACACCTCAGCCAGATGAGGTTAAAGCCATTCAACAGTTGAATGCTCCAACAGGATTCACAGAATTACGACGCCTACTCGGTATGGTAAACTACCAAGCCAGTTACCTACCAAACCTGAGTGATATCCTGCAGCTACTGTACCAGCTGTCAAAGTCAGACACAGCGTGGTCGTGGGGGGCATCACAGGAAATAGCTTCCAAGAAGTGAAGCAACGTTTGACAGCGTCACCTGTGTTAGCGTTATATGACGTGGAGGAGCCAACCATGGTATCAACTGACGCTTCCTAGCACGGAAATGGTGGAGTCATTCTTCTACTCCATGGATCTAATTGGAAACCAGTTGCTTTTACATCGCGTACACTGACGGACATTAAGAAGCTTTACGCTCAAATCGAAAAAGAGTGCTTAGCGTGCGAATGGTCCTGTGAAAAATTCGCAATGTCCTTGTGTGGACTTGACTCTTTCCAAGTCGTTACTGACCACAAGCCCCTTGTGCCACTGTTCAAAAAGCAAGTACATTAATCAGTGCCATATACGTCGTCAGCGACTTCTTGTGAAACTGATGAGATTTAACCCAGTTTCAGAGCATTACCCAGGTCAGAAAATGTTTGTGGCAGATACATTATCCCGTAGTCCTCTGCAGGCCGCTGCAGTCGATGAATTAGAAACCTCGAAAACCATGTTAGCTCACAGAGAGAACAATGGCCAGTTTCGACGCTACATAACATCCGTGAAGTAACACACTAGGGCGAGCAGCTCACCGCCAGTCATACAGTACATCACACATGGGTCGCCGGTACAAGCAAAAGATGTTCCAGACGACATTAAAGACTTTTCTCCGTCAGAGAACGAGTGAGTACAATAAATGGACTCTTAACCTGTGGAATCCGTATGCGTGATACCAGTGAGTATGCGCGACGAGATGCTGGATAGGATTCACAAAGGACACTTAGGCATGACCAAATGTACTGACCGAACAAACGGCTCCGCATGGCAATCTGGTATCAACAGACAGATCCAGGACAAGGTGGCTCGATATACATTCAAGTCCACAGCCCGAGTCTTCAAAACTAGTCGCTGATAACATCGCCCATGCCACCAAGTCCTTAGGAGAGACTTGCAGCTGATATGTTCCAGCTCAGGTCTAAAAATTACATTATTCTGATCGACCACTTCTCTAGATACTTTGAACTCGCACCAGTATCAACTATCAGTCATGACCTGGGAGTCGATAGAAGCTCTGAAAGCTATGTTTGCAAGGTTCGGTGTTCCTCAACATTTAATAACCGACAACGGAAGCACCTTCGCATCACGAGAATTTCATGTTCCAGTCGAAGTACAACACACAACTGTTAATCCTTATCACCACCAAGTGAATGTTCTTCGGTAAAGAATTGTTAGCCAAGCTTACTTCTTCTTTGGTCTGCTAATCTACCGATCAACGCCAACAAAGCCAGCGAGTTTTAGTCCAGCGCTACTCCTCGAGGGCAGACCTCTCAGAACAACGGTACCAACGTTGGCTGAAAATCTGTCTCCGCAGTGGCCATCCCTTCAAACGGTGAGGGAGAGAATCGAGGAACCAAAAGCAACCGGCCGACGAAACTACGACCGTCGTCATGGAGTTCGAGAACTCCTCAAGCTGAATCCCGGAGATCCACTGCACTTTAAATTAGATAATCAGAAAGGTTGGACAACCACCAGAATCGTCACGGACAGGTATCCTACCTCACGGCCCTACAACGTTATGACTAGCCGTGGAAATTACAGACGCAACAGGATGCACATTAAACATTCTCCTGTCAACGATCACGAAGTAGACCTCGATGATGATCTGACGGATGACTTCGACCAACCCTCTCATCCACTGAGGACCATACAACCATCAACCACTGATGACAGTAATGTACGACCATTCGTCACCAAATGGGGACGTGCAGTTCGCGTGCCAATGCGCTATGGGTTTGACTGAACTGTAAATTTTCGGGATTCATGAACACATGAGTTGACAAATACAGTTAAACATAGAGTAACTTCCTCTTACGTTTAAAACTTATGGACTATGGACAGTTACTGTTTAAATGTATATCCCTTTGTTGCTCCTATAACTTGCTGAACCTCAACTGAATGCGTGTCATTCTATGGACATTTAGTTCTAAAGGACTGAATAAGTTTGGTACACAAAGATTCACTTAAGAGATATAATATGTTTGACATATCTTTCACTTTAAAAGAGGAGAGATGTCATATTAGTGATATGATATTGTATAACAGCTGCCTGTATGTTTGTGAAACAGAGTACAGTATCATGGCGGCAGTGGAATAAGTCGTAAGTTCAGTTGACCAGCGCAGTCAGTTATTTCTTTCACACTGATACATGTGACATTGGGGTTTCTGAAAACTTATCAATACCCTCAGCAACACTGGGACGAACTTGGAGTTCAAACGTGTGATTGCAATGAAGTCCGCTCTCAACCTTCTCTATAGCGCCGAGGCTCTACATCCAAGCCGTAGTTAAAGGGCTGAAAAAGTTTGCTCCGCCTCAAGCACAAATAACAGATTCGGTTGCCACAACTTTTCTACCTTCTGTGTCTAAAACAAGCTCTGAACTTGACAGAATTTTTTTTCATTCAATATTATCACGAAAGGGCCTTTTTCAAGATTTTTTTTTAACAAAAAATTCCATTGGTATTTTAAAGTGTAATTTGTGCAATGCATGAAACGCTTTATTTACTCTTATCGCAATTGGGTGAAAATGAAAATAAGTAGATTGTCAATCCGACGGCTACGCGACAGAGATTACTTTTTTACACTGAAACATGAGGAATACACATATTCCATTACGTAGTAAAACCATAGCACATTCGAGCCAACCAGCTCTCATGGAATAGGCCTACGTCATAAAAAAATAAAAAAATTTAAAAAATAAATTAAAAAAAAAAACAGATACCCGGGGCATGGTTATGGTAAGGTCTGGTGTGTGGGAAAACGTTCACCTGGACACGTGAAAATGGTTCAAAGCAGCCGTCCGTGGTCATCATTGAATGGAGACCTTGTTGTTTTCTTGGCGTGGAATTTATTTATATTCGCGCCAAATCCATTTGAGGCAAATCCTAGCGCGAATGGATTCGCATCTTAATACTAACGCTGTACAGCTGTCAAATAAAACTTGCTGAAATGTTTGAAATCTGCCTTGTAGGTTTGTTCACAGTATCCGGTACGCTTTTGCACTATGTGCACGTACATAATTTGGCAGGCTATCGAGTCAGTTGTATGATTAGATCAAAGATGTGATGTGATGAACTTTATTTCAAAACTTGATAGAAACCTTGTAAACTCTTTTTATCAAATGCCAAATGGTATTGTAAAATACCACGTGGCGGTCGAATCTAAATAAGAAACAACAAATACAGATATCACAAATTTACTAAAAATGTATATATATGCAATTTAGTGGCAAATGAGATATTATAAATCATGAAAACACTCAACTGACTGCCAATTGAAGCTCTGCTTATGGAATACAATTATATACATGAACGTATTCATTAGCTATGGGCTATGATTATAACTAAACGATAAGCAATGTAAATCCTACGAACCCGATGAGGTTATTTCCTGTGTTAAACACTGGGGTTATGTACATATCGACCAGAAATACACTGAGTATCCTACATGTATATCATGTGCTAGCAAGAAAAACCTATCAAATGTTGTTCAGTGCTAAATTTGAGTTCACTAAGATAAAAAACATCTACCTGCCAATTTACATGGCCATGAATTCTTAAAGAACTGTCATTACGAACAGTGTGATATCAAATTTTATAACATTTTTATTTGAGTAAAAATAAATAAACACTTTCCGTATGATTTAGTTTATCACAAGAGGAAAAAATTATAAAAATATATAAAATACAATGTGCTGGTTAAAGGTAGATAGGTAAGGTAACTACAGCCTACTCAACAGAGGAATGAATGCACCACACATTTATTTTACTGGGGATGGGGATTTTTCAAGTTTGAATGGTGTTTTAAGCCGTACTCAAGAATGTTTCACTTATACGACGGCGGCCAGCATTATGGTGGGAGGAAATAATGGGGGCACAGCGTGGTGGAAACCCACGACCATCCGTGAGATGCTGGCAGACCTTCCCACGTACGGCCGAAGAGGAAGCCAGCATGACCTGGACTTGAACTCACAGCGACCGCATGAGTGGGAGGTTTGTGGGTCATTATTCTGCACTAGCGCGCTAACCACCTGAGCCACGCCTCCAGAACTACAGAAGGCAAAACAGATACTGTGCGTAAATTCATGCGTGTAGGGCTACTCAGTCAAAGATTTAAAGTTTTGTCACACATAGCCTGCATGGTTAAAACAATCTTTTCACGTCGTTGAAGTATATTTATCATACTCAAGCATGTTTCGCTGATATTAGATGATGGTCAGTTTCTATAGGTAGAAGTAGATGAAACAGAAGTAAGACAGTGATCTTCGGTGAGTTTCTAGCGAATGTCACACTGGTGGGTAGGCCATGTCTCCAGGGTCTGATTCAACAAAGCCCTTTCTGACCTCATCACAAGGCTTAGCTCTCAGTACCAGACCTGGAAGTTGAAATTTTGACACATACACCTGTGTCTTAAGATAACATTGAGGAGGTGGTCTCAATTTTAATTTTTTTTAAGTCCAAAAATAAGCTCTAAACTGGTATTTCGTAATTTGACTTTGTGCCTTCGGCCCCATTGAACTTGATGTCAGACAACACGAAAGATCACAGTCATCCACTTACTGCCAGCAATGCCCCAGTAACAATGTAAGCTTGAAAAATCTCTTGAACTAAAATAATATTGTAAAACAATAGAGTTCTGGTATACATGCAATTTAAAAACGACAAAAAATTCAATCAACGCATACACATTTTCTTGGTCCATTTCAGTATTAAGTGAACAAGTGAACTTCTCAGCCCTTCCCCAAGATATCTGTTTATGTGAAAATGTGCAGTTCCAAATTTCGGAGAATGAATCATGATTTGGGTCCAGTTTGGCACTTCACAGAAATGGGTAATTTTTCCTTTCCTGACCAAACAGTCAAACAATCATTATCCTGCCTACCCTGTAATCTGGATACTCTTCCACTGAATTTTATGCCGTATAAATCATAAATTAAAAATAAGACATTTCCAACTGTTATCATTTCCGGGAGCGACGTTTACACAGTGGGATGTTTTTACTGCCTACTACTGGCAATGTGTGTGATGTATCATGCAAATTAACTTGAAGGAGTCAAGCTATTAGACAGTAGCAGGCAATGTTAACACCCTGAGGGATGTCTCCAGCTGGGTACAAACCAGCTCAGATTATACTCCCTCCTACCACGCCCCTGCTCTCTCCACATCTCTCAATGCCCTGGTCCTCCCACATCTAATAGTAGGTAGTGTTTACACTGAGGCCTTTGACCACTTCCCTGAGGGAGGTCTCCAGCTGGTACAGGCTCATGTCTGTAGGTACAAAACCACTCAGGTTATACTCCGCCAGTCTCTCCTTCCATTCAGGCTCCTGATTCATTGTCAACATCGCTTTCGTTATTCTTGTTTTCAGGTCATCTGAATTAAAGTAAATGGAGAATATAAAAATGACACATTGTATAACCGACTGGCATTAGTGACGTTCCACAATGCCAGTATGTACTATGCATATAAGGATGCAATAACATTATTAATGTTGATCTTCTTATACACAGAACTGCTGTTTCATTGTTTCTGCCACAATTTGCGAAGATATATTGCCGATGCCAGTTTTGGCTCTCAGTAAATTCCACTTTATGGCTCATTTTGCTGCCAGAAACAGAGCTCAATGTTACTGACAAAAACTGAAGCAATGGTATGAGAATAATTTCCTTTATAATTCACAGCAAAATAAAGTACAACTACTTCATGATGTAGGCCTACATGTATTCGTATTTATGGCACCTAATAAACATTACAGTCACATACCCCTGGGAGTGGCATCTGTACAACTGATATATGTCACACCAAGGAGGTAAAACAGCATTGATTGCGCAGAAGCTAAGATGTATCAGCGATTGTCATACATGACGGTGAAATATCTCTCTTTTGTAAATTTATTTATTAATATATTGCCTACCCAGTGTCAACGACTATACATTTTGCACAATTTATCCTGGTCAAATCAGAGAGTAGAATAACAAGACAAGCAAACACAAGTGAAGCCTAAAACTCTGCAATAATTAATAATTAACACATCATGAAATTTACCTGACAGCCTTGTGTTGAACACAGTGGGGTGGATAGGCATTGGGCCAAGGGAGGTAATCACCTTGACCTTTCTCTTCAAACTGGGGTCCTTTTTCATGAGGCTATGAAGGCATGTGGAATCTACCGAGGCCGCATCCACCTTCTTATCCAAGACCATTTGTAGAGAGTTCAGGTTAGAGCCTGACAAAGGGAACAAGTGAAGGTCTTACACACGTGCAGAGAAAGAGGCACACAGAAGGCCTACAGGTGACAGGCCAGTAAAAATTTGTTGATTAAAGGAGAAAAAACTAAATCGAAGTTGATTGCTCATCATCAATCATCTACAAATACCTTCCGCTTCTTTTCTGAAGATCGCCACAAGTAAATAAATTCAAATATTTGAAGTCTATCTTTTAGTAATGATGTAATGAAGTTTTTTCTACACGAAGTTTTAACTTTCACTAGAGAGTTTAGCTTTTACTTTAAATTTTAAGTACATTTCTTAAAAAAAATTTAACTCAGTTAATTCTTCCCATTTCCCATTACACTACTCGCACACTTAAACCTTTCACTCCTTCATTAAACTACTTACTTCAATCTTTTACTTTTCCATCTCACTCCTCTAGATAAATCTTGCACTCTACGATTGCATTGTTCACATTTAAGTATTCCATTCTTCCATTACGCTAATATTGTTAAGTATGACGTTAAACCCCAAGCAATCACTCACTCACTTCACTTAACCACACTTATCATTCATTTGAATTTTACACTCTTCCATTACACTATTCAATGATTCAAATCTGCCACATTCCCACTGCACCACGTACACATTACCACACTAACACACACAAGGTTTCCACTACATACATCACGCTGTCATCACGAACAAAAAATCAAGGTCTCAATGGGCTCATTACCCACCTGGTCATACTCTGTATAAATATGGACATCCAGTGCATCCAGTACTCATTACCCACCTGGTCACACTCAACTATAAATATGGACATCCAGTGCATCCAGTACTCATTACCCACCTGGTCACACTCAACTATAAATATGGACATCCAGAGCATCCAGTACTCATTACCCACCTGGTCATACTCTGTATAAATATGGACATCCAGTGCATCCAGTACTCATTACCCACCTGGTCATACTCAACTATAAATATGGACATCCAGTGCATCTAGTACTCATTATCCACCCGGTCATGACTCACTGACCATACACTGGCCATGCGCTGACTGTGGGCTAATAATGGGTAAATCTGCTGTCACTATTGGTGTATCATCTGGACATCATAAGCGGATGATGGTTGAATAATGGTGTCAGGATCGGCGTATGATTTTATGACATTATCCCGCCGGCATCATTTGAATATTCCAGCTGTAGTTTAGAGTTAAATATTTATTTTAATATCCTGTAAAACAACATGTGATGGCTGTGTGAAAGAATTTCTAATTCTGATAAATCAGCACTAATTTAATTCCTACGCCTTATAAGGACAAACTTCATTATCAGCTTGTGTAAATCTGTTATGAAAGGCCTAAAACTGGGCCAGTTTTGCATGTGGCAGGTCATATCATTGTCTTATTCATACTGCTTGTGTGTTGGTTAGTGTTTCTTGAATATAAGAAGCAACGGCCTTAATCTCCTCTTCAGCTGATCTCAAACTGGTGCTGTTTTGCATGTAGGAGTTCCATAAGGTCACATTATTATCTTCATCGCATCTACTCTATACAGTAAGTGCAAATTAAGCTTGTAGAAAACAGGACACAGTGACCTTTCGATCCTCACCTCTCAGAGGTCAAAGTTAAAAATGGCGAATATCATACCTGAGCAATCCATTCTCTGGAATGGAGTTGATAGTAATGTCAAGGAAACACATCAACTGGAAACAGAGGCCCAGTGCTAGATACAATAACCAGGTATGTTCCATTGGGGCTTTTCATGGCCTGACAATGACAAAAAGTTATCAGCCCAGTTCAATTTGTGTCAGCACATCTGAATGATCGGCGTGATAAACAACAGTACGTAATGACATTAAAAGCCGATCAAGATATGCTGACCAACCAGCCAAAAGTGCAGATGATGGCCAGAGATCGTGTCACCATCCAGAGAGAGGGGAACATGATCTGCATATTTTCAGTGTATCATGGACAGACCCTCCTGTATCCTCGGGACATGAATACCCACCTGGTCATACTCAGCTATAAATATGGAAATCCGGTGCATCCAGGACTCATTACCCACCTGGTCATACTCCAGCATAAATATGGGCATCCAGTGCATCCAGGACTCATTACCCACCTGGTCATACTCCAGCATAAATATGGACATCTGGTGCATCCAGTACTCATTACCCACCTGGTCATACTCCAGCATAAATATGGACATCCAGTGCATCCAGTACTCATTACCCACCTGGTCATACTCCAGCATAAATATGGACATCTGGTGCATCCAGTACTCATTACCCACCTGGTCATACTCTAGTACAAATATGGACACATCCAGTACTCATTGCCCATCAGGTCATACTCTAGCATAAATATGGGCACCAAGTACTCATTACCCATCAGGTCAGACTCTAGTATAAATATGGGAATCCAGTACTCATTACCCATCAGGACATACTCTAGTATAAATATGGGAATCCAGTACTCATTACCCATCAGGACATACTCTAGAGAAAATATGGGCACCAAGTACGCATTACCCATCAGGTCATACTCTAGTATAAATGTGGGCATCCAGTACTAATTACCCACCTGGTCATACTCTGGTATAATCATGGACACTCATTACATATCAGGACATACTCTAGCATATATATGGGCATCCAGAGCATCCAGTACTCATTACCCACCTGATCTGAGAATGTTGCCAAAAAAGTTAGCATTATAACCCATCTTATGGAGTTCTGCCAGTGCCATAAGGTTTCCACTCAGAGACATCTCATCATTAATCGCCCAGCGGTGTCCTTTTAGGCTGTGGAAGTCCTTATATTTGGAACTGAAATAAACAGAGTGTTATGGATTATTTGAATTAATGACGAAAACAACATGCTGTCTCATTAAAAAACCCAGTGGTGACATTATAGATTTAGCTAGGCCATAAACTTGGATGCTTGGATCTCAAATAAACAATATGCTTTCTATTTACCTTGATGTAACAATTTAGGCTCTGGGAGTTTTCACATATGAGTTACTGGAACTGAAATTAACATAATATATAAATCTTTCCACTTAGAACTGATATAAGAGCAGTGGTGAGTATCTCGGAAGTAACACATCTATATCTGAAGTACTCGTAGCATGTGTCATATCTGATGTAGGATGAGTCATATCTGATGTAGCATGTGTCACATCTGATGTAGGATGAGTCATATCTGATGTAGCATGTGTCATATCTGATGTAGCATGTGTATATATGATGTAGCATGTGTCATATCTGATGTAGCATGTGTATCTGATGTAGCATGTGTCATATCTGATGTAGCATGTGTATATCTGATGTGGCATGTGTCATATCTGATGTAGCAGTTGTTTATCTGATGTATCATGTGTATATCTGATGTAGCATGTGTCATATCTGATGTAGCATATCTGATGTAGCATGTGTCATATCTGATGTAGCATGTGTATATCTGATGTAGCATGTGTCATATCTGATGCAGCATGTGTATATCTGATGTGGCATGTGTCATATCTGATGTAGCAGTTGTTTATCTGATGTAACATGTGTCATATCTGATGTAGCATGTGTCATATCTGATGTAGCATGGGTATGTATATATCTGATCTCTGCCTACCTGTTATCAGTGTGTATGATAACATCTGAGAAATAAATGGCTTGGCCATCCTTGTTGTTGGGATGTTGATGGATGGCTCCAGCTTTACAGAGCTCCACGTTCTGATTTCCTTCATTGACTAGCCGCAGGAATCCAGAAGCACACATAAAACCTATGACACAACAAGTATTCAATCGCTGTTTTAAATGAAGCCATATTTAAGAATTTTCTTGAAGCTATCAGTTCGGGGGAAGATTAAAATTGGCTATTCATGACAGATTGAACCCGCCTCATGGCGCAAGTCTGAGATTTTATATATTTATTTATTTATTTGATCGTAGTTTTATGCCACATTCAGGAATATTTCACTTATACGATGGCTGGTCGAAGGTTGCTTTCACACCTTCCCATCTTATACCTCTGAGCCACACGAAATTATTTGAACTCATAGTTTTAAAATCTCATTCACTGAAAGCACTATACATGAATTCACTGAACAGTATGCTGACAGCACATAATGATGCTTAGGTTTAATGCAAAAAAATCTGAATATTCCACCAGAGAATTTAACACTGTGAAAAACATTTTAAAAAAATAAATAAAACGTATTTCCTGATATACAATTCAGTGACCTGTCCGATGGCTATTACATGTATGTACTTAAACTGGATTTTACCAAACTGTAACAACGAAAAATATATAGAGCATATTGCACAGTAAAAGTTGAATACAATAAATATTGGTCAACTCGGTTATCATTTCCACCTTTCACGAGAACAATATTTCTGGTATTCAACCTTCACCGTGCAGTATTCCATTTATTATTTATAATTTAATTACATTTTTAAGCACTGTTTTCAGATGTAGGAGTTTAAAAACATGTCTATAGCAGCCTATGACAGAGTATATACATGACATCTCGCATGACGTCGTGTCTTCTTGCATGACGTAGGATTACAACAATTTACTAACTGAAACTTGTATTATGAAATCTTCTATGCCGAGCTCAGATTGGAAAGTTATAAAACTGAAATATTTCTTTCTTAACATCATGGCATCTGGGTGTGAATTATCAAAAAGTAACAAAACTGTTACTCCAGTGAAGTGAGAAATATCCCTTTAATCAGTGAAGAAAATCCAGAGATCACACTGATATATAAATAATAAAACAGGCTATATATATGTGTGTGTGTGTGTGTGTGTGTGCCCAATCTAAGGCAGTATATATAATTAGCAACTTTTCAGTTTTCCTCAGTTTTAAACCAAGCTAATGTGAGTGTGTAGACTCTAGCTGTTAACCAAACTGATATTCCCAGTTTGAGGTATGGAGTGATTTGGGTCAGTCTGTCTCACCCATGTCGACTTCGTCCCTCAGGAATGGGTCGGGGTCTCTGTGTGCAGGGGGTCCGCTCCAGCGAGACTCGTAGATGATGCTGGCTTCCAAATCTAGCTTCACCTCCAGGTAGTCCCTCAGCATCTCAAATAGTTCCACCGGCACACTGGGCGCTAAGTAAGTGATCATCCTTAACCGACCCTTCTGGGCTGCTCCCTCAGTACGATCCATTCTGACACGTCTTTGAACAAGAAACTAAAACTTGAAAAAATACAAAGATAATAAATCCCACTGTTAAAATCCAGCCAGTAGAATATATGTATCTATTTGTCTGATTGGTGTTCTATGTCATAATCAAGAATGTTTCACTTGTATGACAGCACCCAGCATTATAGCAGTTGGAAATTTGGGCAAAAAATTTGCCCTGGGCAAACCCACACCCATCCACAGGTTGCTGGTTGGCCATCCCACTTATGGCCAGAAAGGAAACCAGCATGAGCTGGTCTTGAACTCACAGTGACCGCACTCAGGATCCCATCTTTTTGTGCTGTGCTAGCACACTAACCCAAGTGGTTGAAAAGTTCAACTAAATCTGCTAAGTATACATACTAACTACATTTGAGGTATGAAAATTCATACATGTATGCAATAAAGTGGTAGGTTTAATAACCATTTACTTTATTTTAACATTAGGAATATTACAGCTATTTATTAACAGATTGTAATGATAGATAATCAACAAAATACTAACATAAAATATAAAAAATGTATGAAAATGTCACAACTGCCTGGTATAGTACAATAATACATGTACAGGTAGGGTAGAGTATACACCTAGACACACAATCACTTCATCTAACAGTTTTGCACATAGATAATTGTGCATAGGTTACATGTCTGTGTAAATTGATACATTTGCAAACTACATGTATATATACAAATTAGATATTTTTTCACTTTGTGACAATAAAGTTACCAAATTGATTTTATGTATAGTACATATCTTATACAAAGGTCAGCTGTAGATAACAGTAGCTTTAATAGTGTGTTAGATAATGGCCTTGAATTTATCGGAAGTAGATACGACACACAGGCGTTACAAGCTGACATAGGTCGGCTGACTGAGATTTACACCAGCATGTCATATTACATACCCCCCCAATGCCCTCTACTCCCCCACCACTTCTACTCTCGCATCCCCTCAACTGCCTCATCCCCTCAACTCCCCCTCCTCTCCCCTTCCCCTTCCCCAAGGTTGAGAACAGAAGCACGGAGTGCTGCCTGATGTTCTGAGTGAACCAGGATAGAGCATGTTCCCCAGCTGACGTCGCACAACTTTACGGAACCTTCGCTGCTGGATTACAGGACATGGACACAGCTTCAACAGTATACAGTTGTAACCTACTTTTAATACTACACGTACCTTCATAACTGGTAATAAATGTGTAATGTTGCGGCTTACATGTTGTTTTCTTTTCTTTCCTTTTTTTAAGAAAAAATGCGGCACTATAGTTGATAATATATATATTTTACGCAGTACAGCAGTTCATTAATTTGTAGGCCTATCTACTTACCGTATTTAAGCTGAAGTATACTGGTATCGATCAAGTGATCACTAAGCCACATTCAGGTACAGCATAAAACGTACAGGCGTATTATGTGTATCAAACACGCACAGGTATATTACGTGTATCCGACACGTGGAGGTTCATGTACACTGCGTGTATCGGCACGTGAACACACGCCTAATGTGGACCCCTTTATCCGACGTCCGCATTCGCCGAATCCTGAAAGACAGGCATAATATTAAGTCATGGTCTGTGAAAATGTCACCCCGAGCTTCGATCATAAACAGTAGCTAGGCCACCATGAGTTGGGTGAGCTTATAGGCCTACACGTACATGTAGACGCCTACGTAATCGCCTGTCATGCCTCGATCAGCTGTGTTCCATGAGATGCGACTGATTGCAGTGCAGTATAGCAATCACATGCATGTATGTTATATGTCATACTATCGATGTAGTTGCATGTAGCCTAGCATGTATATCTCCCGAACATAAATGTATGACTCTAATTACCTTACCTGTGTTGTGTGTATTAGATGGACACATGTACGACGCCTGATTGTCAACCACCCAAGCCGAGTACACCTGCACCTATCCCGCGCGAGTGCGATGTCAAGAGAACATCCGGGTTGTGTGACCTTAACCTCAGTATGGCCATACACAAAATCAGCTGTTTTCCACGTGGTTCTACATTCGGACCTACTTCAGGTTGGTAGCTGCAGTTATGACATGGAGAACGTTACGTCACAGCTGACAGATTCTGTGTGCATTTGGTAAACTTGTAGATATACTATACTATAAATGTTGTCACTTGTGAAATGACCATGTGACCAGGTCTGCAGTTGGTTCATACACCGTCGTCAGCATGATCAGCCTGAACACAAAACTACAGCAAGAAATTGTAGGCCTATAACATATGGGTCCAGCAATTTTCATGAAAGTGATAACTCCTGAACCCGACATTAATTATTTTTATCCGTTTTGTTAAATCAATCGCAATTAAGTAATATATGTAATTATCCAATTTATAAATTTACAAATATACATAATTTTATATTTGGAAAGACCTATATTCATATGTATTTTGTCAACGAGTTTATTGTTATTGACACATTACTGCTGATGGTGTTTTATGAAAGAAAATAAATTCTACTAGTATACAGCATACACATATCCTTGAGTTAGTCTTATTATATAAATATTATTTAAATGCAAGCTAATAATACCATTTAATAATTAACAGACGGCAGCATCCCAAGCTACAGTGGACATTGATTAGTTATATAGAACGTGCTGAAGTCGAAAGGACACAAATTCAAATTAACATGTGCACCAGCCTGATCTTCACACACACAACAAAATTAACTGTAATTCAAATTAACTATAAATAAAAAAAAAAAAGAACAACGGAATTTATAAAATGGAGACAAGAAAGTAATCAGAGATTGCAAAAATGTATGTCCCCATCCCATGTAGAAAAATATAAATAGAGCACAATTAGCGATTGCACAGAATTAGTATATTTTTAAGAGACTGAGTGCACTTTTGTGCAAATGCACTACCGGCATAAGATGCAAATGAAAGAAAACAAAAAATAAGACATACTTCACAGAGATATAGATTCAATAAGGATATGGACAAATACGTGGCAAGAAAAATAGCAGGGGGAGGTTACAATCTGATATCCCTGTGTTCGTGTTGACGCACTAAGTCAGGGTGGAACTGGGTCTGCGAACAAAGTGGAGCAATAAGCACAAGGGCAGACAACTTCTAAAATAGATGGAAGTGTGAAAAAATAACTTGACAGTGCAGAAGTTCAGGTCATTTTCCACACTTTCTTTGAATTTGAGAATAATATTACTATTAAATAGTTGCCGAGATGTGCTCTGCACAAAGTTGAAAAATACACGTATGGCAAAGGGCAGACAACTCCTAAAAAGGCGAAAAAAAAAAAAAATAAATAACCTGACTGTGTACAACTTCATGTCATTTGCACATTTTGTGTGAGTTTGAGAATCCTATGTGTAATAGTTGCCCAGATATACTCCGCACAAAGTTGAGGAGGACGGACGGACGGGCGGAAAAGGCGATCGCTATATGCCCCCCCCCCCTTCTAATTGAAGGGGGACATAATAATTAAAAAATGTCAACGAGGAAAGATGGGGCTATGAATGGGTAATCAGAATTTGAGCCGGGTAATGGTATACGTGGCCGGAATGAGGTAGCCAGTGAGGTTACGGGGCACTGATACATAATGCTGAGTAAAATGGCCGGGGTATAGGGTAATGAAATTCTGAACTAGGTAATTGTGAGCAAAATGGAATAATAAATCAGGTAAAGTTAACGTGGACTAGGTAATGTTTCGTGGCAAATTGTAACGTTTGTGAATGGTGAGTAAAAATGGCATGACAAATATGGTAAACCACGCAGTGGTGAGTAAAACTGGTTGACAATTAAAGGTACAACACGGATCTGACCTCGGTAGTAGTAAGTAAAATGAGATGACGCGTACGGTACTGAGAATCGGAACCAGGCAGGTGTGAGACAAATGGGATGGCGACTAGGGTAACGGGTATCTGAACGAAGTAGTAGTGACCGAAATGGAATGACGAAAAGGGTAACAAGAATCTGAACTAGGTATATAGTCGTGAAACAGGGGTGACAAATAGAACACTGAGAACCATTATGGCAATCTTGGCAGAGCCCCGGGGAAACCCACGATCACCCACAGATTGCTGATAGACTTGCCCACTTTACGGCCGGGGAGGAAGCCAGCATAAGCCGGAATTGAGCTCACAGGGACCGCATGCATTGGTGAGAGGCACCTGTGCAATTACGCTTCGCAAGTGCGCTAATCCCGTCGGCGACGGAGCACCCCTCCCCCCATACACACACACACACACCCTCCCGCCCCCGCGAAATTCTTAAGCAAGACATCACATAGTAATTAAAAAATATGGTAAATCTGCATGTATATTCGGCTGTCTGTAAACTTACTAATAGTCAGTGCCAAAACACATTGATCTGCCAGACTGGAAGACGTCATAACTATTCAAAAAGACATGACATTAGCTCTTTCGGACAGTGAGTAACAGTGGTTTTATAGAGATTTGAATGTAGGCGACAAGTTAAAAGACTGAATTGTTACTTTCGATGTATAAATTTATGCGTATCTGCTTTGTACATAGATGACGAGCTCCTCTGTATACGCCGAACCTGTAAGCCGCGTGCATGCTGTGTGGACTGTGAAAGTGATATTGCCCATTGTGGACTGTTTTCTTCCAGAGTGTATAGCATTAAATGTTTATTGGGCAATTCCTCGAAGCCACCTTTGATATCTTTCCTTTTTGGAAACAAATGGGGACGGGGGCGGGGGCATTCAAAAACAACTGCGCGGCTTTCCCAAATGCAGAGTAACTCTACTTAATTACAGTTCTAATGGCGTTACCTTCACATGGTTTAGGCCTCCATCCGATAGCTTCTATTGCATATCAGCGCACACTGGCAGCTGTTTTGTTGTGTAACAGTTGTTAAATAGTTGTAACTTCATCACGTTCGTTTACATTCCCTTTCTGCGTTGTGTTGTATAGGCTTTTTGTAGTTTATTTTATATGCATGGTAGTTTTAAAACCTTGTAACGTTTTATTGTACTACATGTAGGTTACAGGTAAGCCGACATTTGGTATTGCCGCGTAACATTATTCCACTTTCCGAACAGTGATGTGTTGTTTTGCAAATCTCGTTGTTTTTGTTTGTTTTGACTGTTTTTTTCTCGTCTTTTTGGGGTGTGTATGCATGGTGTTATTAAGCATACATATGACATATATTTTGTTTTCTTTGTCGTTAAAACAGTTCTCGAGCAACAAGATGCCATACTTTGACTTCGATGATTAATTAATGTAGCTATGTTTCCCTGTAACTCCCTGTGGAACCTATTATATAGTTACATGGCTTTTGTCAAATACACGTGAAGGATACACTTCAGGAGGTGGCTTGGATTAGCATATTACATAATTCTTTGTTACATCCCTAGAAAGCTCGTTATTATTCATGTTTACATGCACTTACACGTGCACTCACCCATGCACGATTCACAGCATGAAACCAAAATATGGTACTCTCAGATATTCTTACAAACAATCGACGACGTCATCCTTTATACCCTGCTAGCCATATACAGTCCGCGGGTCTGAAGGTCTGCCGGCTATACTGTCAGCGGATGATCGTTATTTTCTCTGGACCCCTCCCCTCCGGAAGGTTTCCTCTCACCATGATGCTGGCGGCGGTCGTAAAAGTGAACTATTCCTGTGTAAATCGTAAAACTCCAATCAAATAAATAAACATGTAAATATATGCCGTACCTTATAAACCTTAGAAACAATGTCATCTTTTATACGTGAATTGCTTTACTTTATATTCTACAGGCTGGATATAAAATATGTTCCATGTTCTTGGCCCAGATTTCAGTATCTATAACCGAGTGACAGCCACAAATTACTGTAGGATTTCTTTTTCTGAATAAGGGTTGGTAGAATTGTTCATTGATTCGCAGTTTTGCTGTGATATTATAGCCGATCAACAGCACTGTCTTTGTCGCGTATTTGATCAGTTAAGGTGAAACAAACCAAATTTAACGAAGGCGAGGTAGGCCTTTAATGAGATTTGGCCATAAAAATGAAAAATAAAACTTCTGGACCAAAAAATTTTTCTGGAAAAGTAATTATAATTTGGCTAGCCATCAAATATGACAGTGCAGTGACCTGCATTTCATTGAACTTTAGAGATTGGCAAAAATCAGCATTTCGCCCATTCAGCCCAATGTTATTTATCACCTCCGATCCCTTGCGACGTACATGCTCTTCGATGCTCTAAACTACGAATATCCAATGTTGTTGTCAAGAGGAATGTCAATAATAAATCATACGCTCGAAAACGAGAACGTTGGTAACAGACATCTACATTTTTGGAACACTGGTGGTGAACTTAAGTTAAAACACATTACTAACTCACTGAGATTTAAACAGGCAGGCCTTTTCATCAAGAGTGATCGCCCCCTCAACGGAACTCTTTCGCACTTGGGGTAACGAAACGCGTCTGAAAGGGGTTTGTTTCGAAGAGTCGACCTCCCTAACCAGAATTTTAGATCAGTTTTACTTTAATGTTTTGGGTTTGATGACAATGGTTGCCAGTGGATGGGAAGTGTTGTGTTTCATCGGAGACGCTGCCTTGGTTGCCATACTTTATAAGGGTTACAGGCTATGGCACGAGGCTGCTACGCAGGTCAAAGTAAGCATTCCCGGCTGCATTGCCGGTAGTAGCGGTTACGCGTCTGTCATTTTCACTTTCACAGAATGTTTCAGTTCGCCTGGGACGAAGCTCCCCGGTAACATTACGCTTTCAGTACCTGTATGGCATGGACGAGATAAACGTCTAAAAAGTGGAAGGAAAAAGAAAGAAACAACTACATCTTAATATCGGTCTTGAGTGTAGAACAGATTTCTTTGGACTAGTTTGGGCCGCTTCAAAATAAGTTCATATGACGCAACCAGTGCAGCGGACGTTCAGATATATGTATTGTAAACAGCATGTTGCTGCATGCTTTATTAAAACTGATTTGAAGGCGATGTACCCAGATTCTTCCAGTTTCCTCTGCCTGTACTTTGAAATGGCGGGTCCTCCGTGGTCGAGGTGGTTAGCATGCTAATGCAGTGCAGTGCAGTGACCCAGGAGTCTCACCAGTGCGGTTGCCATGAGTTCAGCCCTCACAGAACTATATGTAAAAAGAAACACAAGGCCGGAAAAAAAGTTTCACTGATTTTAGAAATAAGGTACTTCCGCCCTAATTTTAAACCCATGTGCACTCCCAGGCATCCTGTAAGTCTCATGCCGCTAAAAGTTTGTTGGAGATATCCACATTGTGGACATAATCCACAAAAAATCATCATGTCGATTAGTGCTTGATCTGTACACAGCACCATTATTTTCTGACTGTTCCATCCCATAAAAATTTTCAGTCTTTCTGCTGTCATCTTTACAGTGAACGTCTTCACAGTCCCTGTCTGGCCAGTAAAGCAGAAAATGAGGCCTTTTGTGGCTAGGTCTGTTGCTTTCTGTTGTAAGGGATTAACTACATAAATACTGTAACTCTTTCCCTGTTCACTCATGCTTGGCGAAGTGAGATAGGGGGCCTGTGTAGGTGATGAGATAGAACTGCCATCAAACAGTGGCGCTATGTCCAGATCAAACACTAATCAACGTGCTAGTGTTATGATGGATTATGTCGTGGATATTTCCGACAAAGTAACGGCGACATGAGACTCTCAGGACACCAGAAAGTACAGATGAGTGTAAAAGTAGGGTAAACATGCTTTATTTCTGAAAACAGTGAAATTTTTTTTCTGACCTTGTCTTTTGACATATATATAGTAGACCTACACTTATAAGACCCTGACCGAGCCCATTGGATCGATACGAGAGACTGGCTTCCTCTCCTCCATACATGGCAAGGTCTGCCAGTGAACTGCGAATTGTCATGGGTTCCCCCTGAATCCTCCCTCACATGCTCCAGTTCCCCCCCCCCCCCACCATAATGCTGACCATTGTTGTATAACATGTATAAGAGGAATAGTCTTGAATGTGTCATAGAGCACCAGTCAGATAAGTAAATGAATGGGTATGGTGAAATGGATTGCCGTCATAAGAGATGAAATATTTTTTAGTAGCATTCAGAATGATGTAAAGAAATGTTCAGAGTAATGATTCATTCAGAGGAGTGTTGGCGGAGGGTTGAAGGATGATGAGACCCTGGCCCCCTTCAATGACTTGTCATTAATATTTTGAAGGACATGTTGGTTACATGGGAAAGGGTGGGAGAGGTCAGGCGAGGGTTGGTCTGGTCTGGCAGAGTAGTGGCCGCTCAACCCTGACCGTAGTTTAATATGATATGGACAAGAAGTCCGAGTATTGACCATGTAAGGCAATGTGTGAAACATACCTGATTATTTTCCACTAGGAATGTTACTTTGCTTCCTCTTTAAAACAGATTCATTATTTAGAGATGCCCATGTCACATTATTAAGCCTAATCAACATTGGAGCCGTCTCGCGAGATTAACGCTGTTTGGGCAAGACATGAGCGGGTACTCTCTCAAACTAATGCAAAATAATTCTAAAAAGACATGATTTCTGGTAGTTGCTACAACAACAACATTCTAAGTTATATCTACTACTGGAAATCAGGTCTTATTTTTATAGCGTTATTTTGCGTTAGTTCATGGGAACACCCTCTCATGTCTCGACCAAACAGTGTAAATCGCGTGAAACAGATCCAATGCCGATTCTGCTTATTACATTTTGTTATCTTGTATAAAGTAACAGCAACCTTAAGTATGTCTGAAAACATATTTGTTTAGTGTGTGATATAATATGCCTAGGCCAGCTTTAGTAAATCACTGATGCAGCAAATTAACTTCAAGGCATTGTTTTCTGACTCAGTTAAACAACATGTAATTGATGTTTGCTGTTTGTAGGAGTTCTTCTGTGATGCACATCATTATTCTAAGCCCTGTCATGCCTGTTAGTACAGATCCCTTCCTAAGAAATGTCAATGTCACATTAGATTCAAGGTGGCGTAAACATGGGTTCACTGTTTTATTACCAGAGAGCGAGCTTTAAACTGTCTTCATTGCGGTGGAGAGTGAAATGTACGGACTCACTGGTTGACAAGATGTGTTCAAAACTAAAGCGATATCAATCTGATATTTACACACTGTTGTCACACTTTGGTGCTTATCAGTTGAGTACATACCCATTTACAAATCAAATGAACCTTTCCATTATTTGCATGTAAACAGATAGTTTATGTATATTTAGTTTTTCTTGTCTGTCATTTTACAATCCCCTGATGCCAGTGAAGACTGACGGCTCCAGGGCCTAATCCAACCTTTCTCAGCATCCGATAACAGGAGGCTGCTGTTCCCCCCAAAAATCCCTTTGTGTTCCAAGAAAAAAAAAGTAGCAAAGAGTATAGAAACAACAACGAAAGTATGACAGCCCAAATTTATTATGTACCAGTCAAGATAAGGGAACTATGGGAACTATTTACAGAGTGCTAGCTGCATTGTCCGCTACCTTCCGCATAAAGCAAGGAATTAAGTATGTTACATGTGTTGTTTTAGTCAGCTCCCACAGTCACCTGCGGTTCAGAGTTAGACAGTCTCCTGAAGGAGCATGATGGGAATATAGCGTATGCCTGTGTGGAGGGAGTTGTGTACCCTGTTGGTCGTGTGCTGCGAAGTCAGTACAAGGATGACATCACAGGCGTGGTACAGACACTGGTCCTGGAAGAACACAAGTCAAAGAGGACACAGGGATTCTGGTGAGATAGTGGATTCTCTGACTCTAGGTATAAGGTGCAGTAAATGACCTAAACTTTTCACCCACGACAATGATGAATATCTTGATTATCTCCTGAAAGTCTTTTTGTCCCTTGAAAGGTGTTTGAGGCGTGCTTGAAAGGTAGGATGATATCCTACAGAAAATATGTAAGTTACAGCTTCAAAAGTAATAGCCCATTTATTCACATCCAAAAACTGTACTTTATCCAATACTTTTACTCTAGATATCTAGGAGGCCTCCGTGGCTCAGTCGGTTAGCGTGCTAACGCAGCGCAATGACCGAAGCCTTCCACCAATGCAGTCGCTGTAAGTTCAAAACCAGCTCACGCTGACTTCCTCGCCGGCCGTATGTGGGAAGGTTTGCCAGCAATCTGCGGATGGTCTTGGGTTTCCCCCGGACTCTGCCCGGTTTCTTCCCACCATAATGCTGGTCGCCGTTGTATAAGTGAAATATTCTTGAGTACGGGGTAAAACACCAATCATATAAATGAATAAATAAATAAATCTAGATATCTAATGCTCTTATTTTGTGTATCTAATACAGTAACTCTAGGTATCCAGTACTCTTATTGTAAGTACCCAGTGCTGACTCTTACACTAGCCATACAATACTCTAGGTATGCGGTACTCTTACTCTAGCCTGCGTATCAAATGCTCTTACTTTAGGTATCTGTTAAATACTCTTACTTTAGGTATCCAGTACTTACTCTATGTATCCAGTACTTTTACTCTCTGTATCCAATACTAGCATGGCATTAACAACAATCAAAAAAAAAATAATACTCCTACTCTCTGTATCTAGTAACCTTTGTATATACTAGTTGTACACTGACGTCCAATCCTTATTCCTGCAGGTCCGACGTGCGTAAGATCCTGAGGGACACAGTAAATACCGTACCTTTTGTCCTGTCACTCCCCAAGACGGCGACCTCGAACATGTTTGAAACCGAACACCAGGTTCACGTGGTCGACCCAACATCGGCAGATCTTCTGCTAGACAACCTCACAGAGACTCATGCCCATTTCGAGGCAGACTCAAGCAATCTGTTCAGTCGGGGTGTGGATCGACTGTTCGGCGATGTTACAAAGGGAATTCAGGAAACTGAGCACATGCTGCCAGTGGGCGCTAGTCTTCTAGGACTGGGAAAAGTCATGGTGGAATCCTCGAAGATCAAACTGGCTCCCCCAAAAGACCGTGCTCACTATATTCTGACCACACAGAGCAAGTCGGAGGTGATCAGAGTCATGGAGTCCAAGGCGTTCGTCTACAAAGTTCTCATGGGGTTGTTTGGAGCCTTGGGCATAGCTATCTCTGTGATGCTGATTCGAAAGTTGATATCACAGTGGAAACAGCAGCAGAATGCGGCACGGGAACAAGAGGCGCTGGAAAGAGCTCGTCTGGAGCGTCTCAGGCGCCGCGAGCGAAGCAGTGGTGACACAACCCACGGCTCAGGTGCTGCAGACAGCGACGCAAGTGCAAACCCAGATCTGGGCAACAGCTGTGTTATTTGTTTGACAGAGGAACGTGACATTGTCCTGTTGAACTGTGGCCATATCTGCTTGTGCTCTGACTGTGCCCAGGCTCTTCCCCTGCCCAGGAGGTGTCCTATCTGTCGGGGGGCTGTGGAGAGAATGCTTCCATTGTATCATTCCTAGTGAAAGTAGCCTGTAGTTATAATTACGAGTGGGTAGGGGAATGCAAAGTGGGATTTGGGAATACCCTTAAACCTCCCATTGTAAGGGAATGAAAGGGAAGTAATATTACATTGCTGTGCCTTTTGCACACTGATATAGA
Source organism: Acanthopleura granulata (assembly GCA_016165875.1). Lineage (NCBI taxonomy): Eukaryota > Metazoa > Mollusca > Polyplacophora > Chitonida > Chitonidae > Acanthopleura > Acanthopleura granulata. The sequence continues at coordinate 3,956,554 of JABBOT010000009.1, read as the reverse complement.
ACAGTTATCTCCCTGTGAAATTCAGTGAAAAGATGTTAGTCTGTCTTTGTTTTAAAATTTGCGCAGAAAATCCCACAGATTTCCAAACTTGAAGTCTATGGACAACAGTGACGTCTTTTGCCCATTTCTGTCATTTTCTTGTTGAATGTTGAATATTGTCTTAATTCATTACCCTTACTGATGAAACTAATTAACTCACTGTTTTGTGGCCACATTAACAGTGAGAACTAAGAACATGAACTCACTGTTGACTGCCATTTCGAAAAGTGACTTCACAAACTCTTGGTTCTGAAATCTTACTGAGTTCTGGCATCTAGAACATCTTTCACCATGATGTGGCTGAGGCATTGCCGATGTGGCCTTAAGCCATAATCATTCATTCAATCTTGAATATCTTGAAAACTTGGATGTTTTCACCACCATCTATAGGCTTTGATCTGCCTTTTTTAATACAGGTAAAGGTTTTCACGAGATGAGCGCAAGCCTTTGCTGAGAGCACCTATGTTGACTTCGAGTTTGGAAATCTGGGATGATTTTGTTGAGTCTGGGGGATGAACTTGCGATGACTGTTGCAATGAATGTCAGAAGTTTAAAATGACTCACTAAAACCATCCAGACGGACCATAGATACATGACAAGTTGCTGTGAAGTGAATTTACATTTATTCTGTGGTTTCATATCATACAATTTGATTTACATGGAAACTCGAATGGAGAGTTAGCAATGATTCATGTGCTTATGGGCACTCAGTTTAGGTTCTTTATTCGCAGATTGGTACGTGTACATGGACACGTGATATATGTGACATGGCAGGCATGTTGATTAGTGTGGGTTATGCGCCAGTCTGATCGGAATGGTGGACACACTGGCTTGGAAAACTGTGGGTGTGTTGAAGTGAGCCATGAGGCCCACCTTTTTTTGGTGTGTTAGTTTATGATGTTTAATGGTATTCCAAAGCCACGTCTTCGGGCCATTCTTGAAAATATGTTCGTTGGGTGTTACCCGACTGATCCACCCAGAAAGGGCCTGCTCCAAAGGTTTTATTGGTAAAAGTTTTTATTTTTATACGTCCGCCAGTAATGGCGGTCGTGTAATGGTCGTGCAATTTTGTCCGTCTGTCTGTCTGTCCATCCGTCGGTCTGTCTGCCCATCTGCATTTGTATCCCAGCCATATCTTGTGTTGCTTTCCCACGTATGGTTTTATTTTGTTAGATACGTAGATACAGGTGTGATGATGTGTTGTAACGTACATTTGTCCGTTTCCGCGGTTGCCTTGGTAACCAGATCACCATTTCACCTGTATATTCTGTATACAGGTAAGTACATATGAATTCATGTCAAATAGTTTTCCACAAGCATTTTTAATTTTTGGTGTATAAATAGATATATATGAGGTGACGTGTCGCGACTCACATTGGGCCATTTTTACAGTTGCTATGGTAACAAGATTGCCATCATCACTACATATACTATATAAATACAAATGATTTCATGTACAGTCTACAACTCCAGTTGTTTTGCATATGGAGTTTTAATTTTTGGTAATTGCATAGATACGGATGTAAAGATAAGTTGCAACTCACATTTGCTCCATTTCTGTGATAGCCATGGTTAGTAGATCACCATTTTTCCAATATATGCTGTATTAATGGATATGATTTGATTGTTTCAAATGAATGTATTTGTTCGGGCGTATATTGTGCTCACCTGAACTCTTGTTAATTTTCTCTCCATGTTGATTTCTTTAAGATCCCTATCTTTTTCAAGAGACAGAATGAAAAAATAAGAATTCCCTACCGACTGACCCTATCTTTCCTCACAGAGTTGGGTTACGCCCAACAATGTTTTTAAAGGATGGCCCCCTAGGTTCAGGGATCATCTTACTGACTCAGTTATGAACTGTTTTGTACTAGAATATCCCCATAATGATGAGGATGTTTGCTGTCTGTGATACAGGTACATGTACAGGTCATTTTCACTCTCTGTACATGTGTCCAATTTGTCCAATTCATTTACATGTTCCAACCTGTATAGATTGGCCATGGTTCTGCACTGAATGGGAAACTCTCTTGCAGACATTGATGTGGACTGGATTGTATCTCCTGTTAAAGCTAGGAAAAATTGATATGTTCTTCATCATTTAATGTCCATAGAAAGGTGACATGAATGACTTCAGAGATCTTTGCAGTAGTTGATGCTTAAGTATCATCGCATTTATATTCAAAAAATCGTTGAGGAAGCCATGTTTACGAGATAGTTGTCATCACTTCATACAGCTGTACACCTCATTTGTGCACTTCAGCTGTACACCACACCTGTAAACCTCATGTGCTCCTCAGCTGTAAACCTTATTAAAGTGTCCCTCAGCGGTAAACCTAGTTTGCTCCTCAGCTGTAAACCTCAAGTGCTCCTTAGGTTGTAAACCTAATGTGCCCCTTGGCTGTAAATCTCAAGTGCTTCTCAGCTTTAAACCTAGTGAGCTCCTCAGCTGTAAACCTCAAGTGCTCCTCAGCTTTAAACCTAGTGAGCTCCTCAGCTGTAAACCTCAAGTGCTTCTTAGTTGTAAGCTTAATGTTCCCCTCGGTTGTAAATATCAAGTGCTCCTTAGCTGTAAACCTAATGTGCTCCTCAGCTCTACACCATATATACACATCAGTTGTACACCCCATATGTTGTGCACATGAGCTGTACATCTTTATGGCTGTGCGTCTCATCTGTGAGGTGCATCATTAAACCACAGCTGTACGCCTTAATGGGATACCAGCAGAAGCCTGAATTGGGACATGTGACGTCATTTTTGTGATGCTGAAGATTCTACTGCCATGTACGTCATAAATGAAACTGTTTCACGCAACATGTTTGACTTTGCGCAACAAATAGTTGTAGATGTAGAAGTCCTAATTCACTGCAGTGACACCTGTTGGGAACTCCATTGCTCCGCCGGTACTCCATTGCTCCCCTCATCAGCGTACCTCACTGGTGCACCTTATGTACACATCAGTGGTACGCCTCACACGTGTATGTTGTGCATATCATCTGTACACCTTTATGTCTTATCGTCTGCACACCTGTAGCCATGTGTTGTGTGATCAGGTCACAAACATTTTGAAGGTGATCGTGAAGTGAGTACATGTCATATTTAGTGTAATGTAGTGTCCTGTCTGGGAAAACTTTGTCATGATAAACAGATGTGATATAGAGTACCTTAATTCACGAGTCCCCTTCTTACATGCATATAGGGTATTTTTGTGTGCCATAACTGAAATGCATTTGCGGAATTTGTTTTCAAGATTTAATGTGATGACCTCATTTATTTTTGAATTCCAGAGTTGATAAAGAAATTCAGATTCACAAATATGTGTGTTCTTAACAGAGAAGCTGTGAGCTAAATAATAATTTTGACAATTTCCATCTAACAGTGAAAGAAATAATTGTAATTGATGTGTTGATCGGCAGTAACGACTCGTCTAAAACGAAATAAATCGAAGAGTTATTAACAATTTGGCATTGAGCCGTTTGATCACGATTAGCAGTATATGGTGATTAGAATTACCTCCCCTTGAAAGTATTCCTTGAATTTCCAGTCTTTTACGTGCAAATGTGTTTTTGTGTGACCAATCAGCATGCAAGCTGGTGTATTAAAGAAGAAGTTACAAAAAGAAAAAAAAAAAAAAAAACAAACAAGCCAAAAAAAAAAAACTTTTTCTAATTCAAATATCAACAGAGTGAAATAGTGATGGAATCTCTGATGTAACCATGGAAACTCTGGCCATGGGGGTAGGTCGTGCCCAGTTGTAGAAAGCCAGTTTTAAAAGAACTGCAAGTTTTGAAACAAAAGCCATTTTTGATGTAAAAATTGAACAGTTTTAAAAAAGGTTTTACATTTGAAATAAAAAAAAAATTACCAGTTTCAAACTGATCCTTACAATTCTTTTTGAAATAAACATTCACCGTTTATGAAATGAAAAATTTTTTTTTCATAGCTGGGTCAGTTCGTTTCTCAAAAGTGGAACTTATTTCAAAATTAATCAATTTTTAATTTCAGAAGTCGTAATGGGTTCATTGTTGCCGGTATTTCAGAAATGATTTTTATTTATGAATTGGTTCCAACTATCATGCGCACAACTCATGCGCCAGCCACCTAAATGTTTAAGTGTAGGCCATGACTAGTGAGTGGAAGAAACGACGGCTTTAAACCGAGCAGTGAAGTTAAGTGTTGCACTACTGACATACCGCTGTAGCACGCTAGCCGGGACTAAAACATTTCTGACTGTAAGGTATGTAAATTAAACAGCCTAACTCTTAAATTTAGCCGTTAAATTTAAAGATTTCTTCCACGACTGGCTGAAAGTTACATCTCCAATTACATAGGTGTTCCTGGACTAACACCTCCCAATCACAGTTATCTTAACGCGAGAGTCACCTAATACTTAGCCTATCCAATTAAGCTTGACGACAAGCGAGGGAGTTTCAACATGTCAGTTTTAGCCTGAACCATAAGATTTGATTCAGTATTGAGTTCAGAGTAAACAACACCCACTGTTTAACTGGGGCAAACTCAGACTCAGATTTCAGAGAAAGCTCGTCTTATAAGCCACACCCAATGTTTAACTGGAGTAGACTCCAACTCGACGCTGTCCATAAGTACCTCCTATACATACAAAGTTCTTGTGTTATAGGAGTGGTGATAGATTAAATCTGTATATGACAATACAGTGTTTCCAGTATATTTGCCTGACATGGTCTCGTTTACCATCGGCGAGTCAATGCAGAAGGTTTCATGCAATGATTGCTACATTTTGGATTTCTGGAGGATCTCACGTCATTCACTCCAGGTCATGAGTCAGCTTAGGAGATGGACGTGTCTCGGTGGGGAACCCACGTTTTCTGCTTTTGAGTCGTGCATGACTCTGTACTGACCCGAGGTCTCTCGGTTGTGAGTCGGATGCTGTAATCTCTAAGTCAGTTCAGTTTGATCCCAGTTCATGTAAGACGCCCAACAAAGTACATATCTTACTAATAACACACTTTCCAACCATCCAATTAAAATTGAAATCAGAAAAACTCAGAAAAAAAAAAAAAACACATTTGCATATTGGACTGGACGTTAGAGAAAACAAACTGAGATGTAATCAAGTGGACTACTTTAATGCCTATGTAATAACAAGCAATTTCACACCTGCAAATGACAGTACAAATACTGAATACCTTGAACATTAATATCAGTGACATTTTCATCATATATTTTCCATAATAACAGAAATATTGTAAATTCCAACATCCACAATTGCATCATAGAGAAATCGAGGGCAGTCAGTCGGATTGTTCTTTCATGTATTCTGTGTATTGCAGTTCCATGACCATTTCCGCTGAGAGGATTTTTGCACTGACCATAGGGTTAAGAGGCTTGTTGTTGTTGTTGTTGTTGTTAGGGGAACTTCACCGCACCACTAGACATGTAGGTTTCGATGGGTAAGTACAATATGGTGATTCTGTAAACAAGAAAACGGAACTGGAAGCTCAGTTGGCTTTGCCTTTCAGCAGTTGTCTGTTTTGGTAATAAAGCTGATGCTAAATCCGGCCCTCACTCTGACACAGAGGGCGACATGGTTATAACTCTGATGTGTGATTTTACACTGAGAATTTCATGTATTTATCTAATTGGTGCTTAACGCCACGCTCAGGAATTTGTTAGGCAAACTTATATGATGACAGTCATTTTTTTTTTTTAAAACCGACGTGCCCGCACTGAGTAAACCACAAACCTGCGCCGGGTAGCTGACAAACCTTCTCTTAGACCTATAAAGCCACAGCCGAGATATCCCGAACCAGATGCGAACAAGCATCCATGCAGAATGTGCTGCAGACCGGAAATGGATTACGGCCCCTCGAATTCATGTAATCGGACCTGACCACCATTACATGGAATCGAGAGATCGCTAATGAATCGAGGCCTGAAGCACCTTCTTCATGGATGCCCTGGTTGTGGAATGTTAGAGGTCCAGACTTAAATCGAAGAAGCGATGGGCGATAGCCAGAGAGCTGTGTGAGAAGCGGGTAAAGGTAATGAGGAGGTAAGCGTTGATCCGTCACGGAGCATAGACGACACGTATCCAGGGCGTTGTTGTGTATATACCTAGCTACTATACAGCCATCATCTAAACTGTGAGTAGTTCAAGGTAATGCTCTAAAATTTGAAAAAGAAATGGAAAGAAATTAAAAGCAACATTACTTGTCGGCTTCCAGCTTGAGCTCCTGAGTGAGAAAAGTGAGGAACTCCTTGGAGTAGCCAGCGTTCTTGTCTTCTCCGAACACACCAATGGAGTGCATCTTTATTACACACGTCGGCTCCGACTTATCGCCGCCTTTAGAAATCCGCTGATTTGTCTTCAGTATAATGGAAATTCTCTGGAAAACAGTTAAATCAGACATCGTAATGAGATTCCTCTCACTGAATGAACAGAAATGTAATGGAGAAACAAGAATATAAGAGAGGATGGAGGAACAAACAAATGGAAAAACAGGTGGATGGAAGATTAAGGGGATGGATCGAGAAATGGACGCCTGGAGAGACGGACGGACGGACGAGTGAAGGGACGGATGAATGGAAGAACGCATACGGCAATGGAGGAACACATGGACAGATGGAGAAGTAGAGAGATGGGCAGGTGGAAGAACGGACGGATGGAGAGGCGGGTTGACGGACGGTTGGGGGGGGGGCGCAATTACAACAGATCTTACAGCGGGTAACGTTTGTCTATTGGTAGAGTGTACCAATTGGTAAAGCGGTCGAAGTGCAGTGATATATGTAGAAACACACGGTTTGTTGTTTAATAAGGATTGGGCAAGAAGCGGGGAACGTGGCACATGATTTCAATCTGAATAATATATATTGTTGTGGTGATATTTTAACTTTTGTCTGATTTGTTGAATATTGCAAGATGGTATATTCAACCCTAGGGACTGTTCGTATAATTGCCGTGTGGCTAGTCAGACGAATACATTTAATGTAGCCCTTGCACGTGTCATTCCATAATTTAGACAATCCATCAAGTACATGTAACGATGTTTGCAAGGTCATGTCTCGCTTACTCCGTCACTGCCAACTGTCTAACATGGACTAAATGCCATCTCAAAAAACAATATAATACAAAAATCTTACTGTAAGACGAGTTAAAAAGTAATTATTTCTGACACTGTCGCCAAGATTCCAGAGACAATGAGAGGGGATAAATGTACAAAATCCCTGTACAAGGCCACCTCATAAATGAGGTCGAGGGTTCGAATATAACTCTCATATGCTTGACTGTAATTTATTTATTAATTTGATTCGTCTTTTACGACGTGCTCAAGAATAATTCACTTATACGACATCGGCCAACATATAATGGTGGGAGGAAACCAGACACAGCCCGGGGGAAACCCAAGACCATGCTGGCACACCTTCCCACTTACGGTCAGAGAGGAAGCCAGCATGGAGCGACCGCATTGGTGACAGGCTGCTGTGTCATTAAGCTGCGCTCGCACTCTATAATTCCCTCAGCCACTGACACCCCGTGATTATAACTTTAAACAAATTGTGGAGGTTGTGGGAAGCCTCAGGTCTCTGCGCGATTCCCTCCGACCATAATGTGCTGGCCTCGTATAAGTACAAGTACAAGTACTTTTAAGTATAAGTACAATATTCTCGAGCACGGCGCAAACCTGCCCTGCATATTATTTAACTTTAGACCATTTTAAGAAGGCCTTAATGACCAAGACAGCTAGGGACTGGATGTATAGCTGTCACCTATTATTATTAAAGCCTGCTAGGTTTCAACACGGCGCAATTAATCAAATTCATCCAAACTTACATGAAATGAAACAGTGTGTTTTTGATATTAGTTATAAATCTATACACTTATAAATGTACGTTGCTTGTAGACGTAAAGACCGGACCAAATTTTATACAATTATATATGTATATGATAATGTACATGTCATATATGTATATGTAGACGTTTATCTGTTGATCTCGGTAGCACTATGTGACATTTTAATTAAGGAGTGTAAGTCCGACCCAGCTGTTGCTATACGTTGTCGTATTCATAGCGATATGTGAATGAATGCGGACAAGGCTCGGGTCAGTCTGGGGTGACAGAGTGCAGGGTCTCTACCGAGCGTGTGCCGGCTTGCTCTGTGGAAGTTAGTCCGGATATAGAGGAAACCGCAGTGGTTGTATGCCAAGTGGGCCTGTTACATGCACGAATTAAGTGGGAGTGTCTGGCGATATGATTGTACGTGCAGTTTTCTTGTAGAATCGTTTAGTTATTCACCCACAGCGACATGTACTTTAATCGCGGCAGCCATAAGGTCGGTCGCTCGAATCCAACTTTGGCTGGTAACACTGCAGGTTTATGTCTGAAGGGGGATCTCCGTGACCGAGGGGGTTAGCGCGCCAGCTCGGCGTTATGATCCCGTGCAAGTTCAAGTCCAGCTCATGCTGGCTTCCTCTCTGGCCATAGGTGGGAGGGTCCGCCAGCAACCTGCGGATGGTCGTAGATTTAACCCAGGCTCTCCCCGGTTTTCTTCCACCATAATGACGGCTGCCGTCGTATAAGCGAAATATACGGCGAAATGTGCGGCGTAAAACACCAATCAAATAAATAAATAAATAAATATGTGTATCAGGTAACAACCGGCGACAAGAATTAAGCAATAACGACATTTTAAGACTAAATATCATTTCAGTTTATACAGTTTTACGGGGCTGGTTCATATTGTTCATATTGTATTCATTTTTTGTGACAATAAGCGGTCAACGAAAAAATGGCCGCTTGCGCGTGAGGTCTTCCATCAATATCGCGTGAAGATATCTATTCCTCATCCGTCGGGGAGTTAATCAGTATATCCCAGCCCTGGGGTTTCCCCCGCTTATAAAACAGATCACCATCACGTAAACCTCTTTATTAAAGAATGATTTATTTGATTGATGCGTAACGCGGTACTTAAGAACATTTCACATATATACGACGGAGGCCAGCTTTATGGTGGAAGGAAACCGTGTATTCGCATATATATGACCGGAGAGGAAGCCAGCATGAGCTAAACTTGAACTTATAGCGACCGCACTGGTGACAGACTTATGGCTCATTGTGCTGATTTAGCACGCCGACCACTTTAGCAACGCAGGTCCCTTGTAAGTATGATATTAAGGAACAACGTAATCAAAATCAGAACATTACTACATATGCCCGCCCCCTCCCCTACCCTGGCCGAGTAGTTAACGTGCTAGTGTAGTACAATTAGTAAGGAGCCACTCGCCAGTGCAGTCGCTGTGAGCTCATCTCATGCTGGCATCGTCTACGGTCGCAGGTGGGAAGCTCTGCCAGGAACCTGCGAATGGACGTGCGTTTTCCCAAGCTCTGTCCGGTTTCCTCCAACTATAAATTATACAACTATGATATGGAAAATATTTATTTACTGGATTTTGATGTTGTGCTCATGACTATTTCACTTGTGCATGTACGACGGCAGCCAGCATTGTGGTGAGAAAAAAAAATATCAGAGTCTCTGACGAGACAGTAGCTCTACTGTTTGAGGTCAAATTATCACGGAGTCGATTGCAAAATCATATATGTATAACGGACAATGAACAATCAAAATTGAAAATGAATACTACGAAATATGTATGTTGACCTACCAAGCTTTGTTGAAACTGGACAAAAACTGTAACAGTAACTAACAGCATTTTGAAAGAAATGTTAACATATGCTGGATGAGCAGACAGGTAGACAACCGATCGTCGGAATGGAAAATTGATAATACAATTTATGTATCTTGATGTAATCTACATTTTAACCAAGTTTCGTCCAAATTAGTGAAAAAGTAAACGTAGGAGGAGTAGCGTTTTGGAAGATACGTGTATGTTAACATATATTGGATAAACAGACAGAAAGACGGACAACTGATCATCGAAATGGAAAATCGATACTACGAATTATGTATCTCGAGGTAGTCTACACATAAGCGAAGTTTCGTTGAAATTAGACAACTGTAGCAGGAGTAGCGTTTTGAAAATGGTAATATATTCTGTATAAACAGACAGACGGACAAGGAATCATCGAAATCTAAAATCGATACTATGAATTATGTGTCTTGATGTCGTTTACACTTGACCCAAGTTTCGTTGAAACTGGACATAAACTGTAGAAGGAGTAGCGTTTTGAAAGACACATGTATGTTAACATATTTTGTATAAACACAGACTGACGAAATGGAAAATCGATACTTTGAATCATGTATTTTGATGTTATCTACAATTGACCCAAGTTTCGCTGAAGTCGGACAAACACTGTAGAAGAAGTAACGTATTGAAGGAAAAGTTAACAGACGCCGGACGGACGCTGGACCACTTGCTAATACATAACGTCTGCTGGTCTTCCACCTGCAGAGCCAAAAACTGACTTTCCCACGTACGACCGGAGAGGAAGCCGAGCTGAGCCGGTCTCGAGCACACTGCGGCCACATCTGTGAGCGGATCTTGAGTCACTGCCTGCTAACAAGGTTGGCCTCGGAATCCACGTAACACGTTAAAGACACACGTAATGTTTTAGGAGCGGTAAACAGTGCCACGCACATAATGTATGCCCAAACATTTCCGTATTAGCACAGCAACTGCATGTACACGTATTTGTCTTATTCCTTTACACATGTGCCCAAAAATTTGTATATATGTATACATCTAAAATTTTCGATTAATTTGTGTGTGACCTTTTTGTATATATGTAGACATATTTTACACATATGTAAAATAAATTATTATTTCCTCATGTGTACAAGTACAAAAGATTCTCCCAGATATACATATATACAAAAGAATTGCAAATATGTACAGGTCTATGTATAAAGTAGGTTACGTACAGGCATTCTAAAACGTAAGCCGTTAAACTGAAGGCAGGCCAATTGTTATGTTTTCTGTACGATGCTAGGATGAATTAAGCCTATGCTTTATACACTGTCATATAACATTATGTTTATGGGGACAACATACTGCCACGTTACAGAAACAAAACTAGGCTATTCTGTCTGACACATATACACTCGTGCAGAAATAGGCCTATAATATGACAGTTTGAAGCCATATTCATAACAATTTGAAAGCCTGTTCTACATGATTTAGAAAACGAAGTTTAACTGTTTAATCGTAAGCCTATAACCCAATAGCTCTACATACATGACTATGTACACATGAAATAACGCAGAACGTCAAGAATACATTCATTTATTGGCCTACAATTCTTCTGCACATGTATACTGTATCAGTAGAGATTACAAACCAAATACGTTTGCCTCAAGTCTGCCTATACGCCACATTATACATTACGGTACCACACTCGCACATTGCCTGAGAAGAGACATCCAGATATAGGTCTATTATAGGTCACAAAAACCAGGTCATACAGCATCACGCTTATACATGTATGTATGTACACCTACCTCGATCGGCTTGTTCAGTACTTCGGAAACCACCTTTGTAAACTTTGCCTCGAAATCGGACGATATTGCACCATCCCGCAAACTCGTGTCGATGTAGATCACAGGCATCTTGGCGCCAAACACGTTAGAATATCGTCGTGAACAACTTCGATGTGTGTAACGCAGTCCTCTGAAGCGAGACAATGTACGTCAGAAGAAATGATTGACGAGTTACATTGCAAAGGGAGATAACTTCGACACACACCGCTGCGTTGAGGTCATTCTATCAGGAAAAGCCAACCAGATCGTCTGCTGCAGTCAGTTTCTATTTATATCACGCGCATCAGCTGCAGGTCATCATCAGTTTATGTGTTTATGTGTTTCCGTCGCAGTCACGTCAACAGGTTGCGTTGACGAAACACGCACTTACTATAAATCTTCACCGTTGGATTAGTCAAGGGCTGTTACATTAACTCTACATCCTTCGGCAATATCCACGTAATGCAGGCCTACTGTAGGGCTTCTTCAGATGGAAGAGTTGCTTTTTTTCTCTTTTTTTTTTATATAAGGAAGGCAACCTGTACCGTTCTTTAGCAATGATATGATTTAAAATAAAATAATAATATTATATCCATATTTATTTGATTGGGGATTTACACCGTGCTCAAGAATATTTCACATTACGATTGCGGCCAGCGTTACGGGGGGCCTTGAGGCTTTGGGCGCTAGTGCAGCGTAATGACCCAGGTGCCTGTCGCCAATGAGAATTCAAGTGCAGCCCACGCTGGCTTCCTCTCCGGACGTACATGTAAGTGGGAAGGTCTGCCAGCCATGGTCGTGGGTGATCGTGGGTTTCCCCCGGTCACTTCCTGGTTTCCTTCCATCATAATTCTGTCGACCATAGTATAAGTGACATATTTGAGCATGGCATAAAATAACAATGAAATAAATGAACAAAATGAAATGAGCAGCAAGTAGGGGATTCAATCCTGAAATCTCACTGGTGGTCAGCGCCTGTAGCTATTTCCCCTGTCACTTTAATGACCTGTCACTTTAATTCCCTGATTCCTCAACATCGTGTTCCCCCGGTAACTTGATGTCCAGTTACCATATTTTTCAATGTCCGGTTCCCTGTTAACTTAATCTCCAAAACCTGGCAACAGAATGTCAGTCATTTGTTTGCCCTACCTTAAATGAGTCATTCTCAGAAGATACTACAAGGATCTCGCCGTCTATATAGATCACGATTCTGTGGCCCTCTGGGCGCCAGTTTTGGAAAAGCTGCCTGGTAAATTCGTATATACAAAAGGAGCTGGCCTCACGCCAAAAGGTAAGACGAGAAACTTGTAATACCGCTCCCCTCCCCTCTCCCTCGCCAATACAAGCAAAACCCAAGAATTGAGTGAGAGGCCCGTGAATGTCGATATGCTGGCAGGTTGAATGTATATCAAACGTAACTAATCAGTCCTTGGGCTTCACATAATTCAATACTGTTCTCCAGTCTTTATATCCGACTGGCTGCTTGATCACATGCCTATTTACTAAACTCAAATCCAGTATTAATCGCTTGTTGTCGACAGGCATTTTCTTTTTCGCGACTACTTCACGTATCCCGTACATTGGCTAACTATTTCCTTAGTGTAGCTTTTTTAATTAATAATGGTAAAGGTCGTTTCTTCTGTTCCAGTGTGATGCCAGGATTAGTCTCTGAATAGTTTCTCAATATATTGACTAATGTTGTACTCAACGAAAGATTCGCAATTCTGTGGGGACAGTGGGTTTATCTCCGTAGAGGAGTAATGTATGTGTCTGAAAGAATGGCGTTTCATGAAATTTTCATGGCTTCGTGGCAAAAGTTTTAGTAAAAATGTAACAATAAAATAACCTGTTTGAAGCCGACGTCGCTGGTTGGTGAAAACATTCAGATTGTGGCACAGGTTTCGAAACTATCATCTGTCTTTGTAAAAATTAATGACACACACACATGGTAAACAAATAGGCTGTAGATAATGTGCACTGAAGCAAACAGATCACGCGAAGCTTGTGCCTTGATCCAGTATGTTTGCTTTCAGTATATTTTGTTTCTGCCTGTGTAATTTGCATTTCACAGTCGTGTTTTTAATACATTGACAAACAATGACTAGATAGCTTTGGACTACTCCACCATTGTGACAGCTTTTGTTTGAAACGTTGCCATTATGTCCTAACTACGTTTTAATGTTTTTATTTATTTGATTGGTGTTTTTCGCCACACTCAAGAATATTTCGCTTATACAACGGCGACCAACAATATGGTGGGAGGAAACCAAACAGAGCTCGGGGGAAACCCACGGCCATCCGCAGGTTGCTGACAGGCATTCTTATGTTTCAATACCCAATCTACATGCACTAAAACCCCACTTGACAGCTAAAACTAACTGAATTATTGAAAGATAGTCCACTCTCAGGAAAATTTATGCATTATGCATTTTGCCCTGTGTAACGTAACACATTTATCGAATATTGTCAATTGTATATATATATATATTCTGAAGGTTAAAAGTCTTAATTTGAAAATACTTTAATAATAGACATAGATGAGGAAAGTGGACAACAGACTTCTTAAATATATTCTTATACAAAGCAGAGACACGATGGAGAGAGCTATGTCTTGACCATTCCTCGGTGTCTTCGTCCGGTCACCATAAATAACCCAAGTCATGTTTGCAATAGTGTCAATGCAGATTCTTAAAACCCTTCCACAGCAACGGAACTCGCTTGCCTTTAAGGAAAACGATATGTTCTCAAATTTCAAATCATATGTCAGTGGATCAAATGTGAATTTATGATCGAAGCGATCAGAGAATTCAACAAATGGACAACTCAATAAAATGGTTCGATAGGTTACTTTCTTAAAACTTTCTAAACTTTTGCATTTGGGAATGCGTCAAATGAAAATGAAACATCAGGTGCTTTTTTCAGTAGTTTCAAATCCGCTGGACATTCAAACTGTTGAGGACAGAAATATGGCCTGCTTAATAACTGGATCAGTTGCCTGGAGGCATTGTAAGCGAAATCCTGAGACACAACTGTCGACAATGCCTTTTCTAACTCTCTGGAGTGTCCCAGCTGGTAAATATTTTGCCGCTGGCGGTAACGAGATTTGCTTTTTCAGCAAACTCAGCTTTTTTCATTTTTGTTAATGTAAAATGAAATTACCATAAATGCAATGACAACAGGGTGCAACTCTGCAAGCTGTTCTTGAATCGCGGTGAAGTACTGCTCCTTGACAGCCGATATCTCGGGAATGCGAGCCATGGAGTTGACTGGTGAAAGAGTCACTTCCAACAAATAGCCAAAGAAATCCTCATATTCGACCATCTCCTCACAAGTCCCCTCCACCAAGCCTCTGTCTTCAGAGCGTAAAATATTCCGGCAGGTGTCATAGAATTAGACAAGAATAAAAATGATATAAACACCAACATTTGTAACACTGAATTTCCACATGACTAAACAAACACTTATCCACATTAAAGGCCATATGGAAGGGAACTCTATAACCAAGTTTTTGTGGGCAATGATAAAGCTTATAAACGTTATTTTTGAGGCATATTTGTATTTTAATAAGAGCTTTAGTTTACAGATATCCCGTCCCCCACTAACAAAGAGGCTTTGACAGCTATCACCCTAAGGTATCTCCTGAAGGATACTTTAATGATAGGAATTTAATGTCACGAACATCTTTAAACTACAGAACCATAAGTCATTCTTAGTATTGCGATCTCACGCTGACATATTATTTA
This sequence comes from Acanthopleura granulata, assembly GCA_016165875.1. NCBI lineage: Eukaryota > Metazoa > Mollusca > Polyplacophora > Chitonida > Chitonidae > Acanthopleura > Acanthopleura granulata. The sequence goes on along the minus strand of JABBOT010000009.1, from coordinate 3,941,315 downwards.
GATGTATGGACATTTTCATGAGCTGTTTACACAATTTTAAATATGTTTCAAACTAAGACAGAAATGTGCCTTTTTCAATCTTAGCTCACAAATAATGTAATATGCACAGAGCCTGACTTGCCCTGTGGTTTGTGAAAGATTATCAAAATTTTAAAAGAAATTGGGCAGTTTTACCGAGAGGATCAAAAAAGATCCCCACAAAGCGGCATGTCCCTTAAAGATGCCTTTGGCTCTTCGGATTTCGGGATAAAATCCAATAACATATTCAGAGGCACTGGCAGATTTACTGTTGGGGACAGCACATGTCATGGAATTGTCTAATCTTTGTCAGAAGATGTTCCTGTAGGTTATGTTAGAGCTCAAACCAGACACAGGAGTCGCTTGATCTTGGTTACTTACATCGTGTCTCTCGCATTTACCTGCTATGGTACGATCTGCAATATATATATCACCAGTCAACTGGAATAAGTGGACACAAACTAACCATGAAAACGTTCGACAAATTTCCCCACAATGTCCATGTTTTTTTCTGAACATGTCACTTTGGGAAACCGACTAGACGGAGTGCCCGGAGAATTACTTAATTGTAGATCGTGACAGCAGTCTCCGTAGAAGTGGCACATTTTCTTCACAATGACAAGAAACACAGTCGACGATACAGTAGCCATCTTCGGGTGCATTTGTCTGATTACAAAGTTGTTTGGAACCACAAATAAATTTGGTGACATCTGTGGCCAGGAATCCAATACATAGTCGCTATGTATTAGAATATATGCGAAGTTGTCATGATTTCTCGTGCTATAGAGTTCACATCGGTAATAATAGCTTGGGTTTTATACCTTTTTGTGAAGTTGCCATTTCTACTCGAGTGTGGAAGAAATGGCCCACGAAACTGTCATTTCGCTGAGGCATTTCTCCATTGTTGTTGTCTTTTTGTCTATTAGGGTCCTGCGTTATCCCAGAGTAAATCCCCGGAGAACCGGTCTCACTGCGACCCGAAGTCGTCGTGGCTGTGCCTTCTGGTGTTGTGTTCGTCATTGTGTCATCAGTATCATTTCATCCCAGCTATGCCTATGTGCGGCTACCTGAACATAGTTCAGTTCTCGAAACAAACAGAAAAATACAGTCTAAATCAACAGTTTCACACGCCAGCTGTAGCCAACCTGTGGCCATGGAGAATACAAGAGATTTCCACCAAACTGCCAGCATTATCTGTGTACTTGTAGAGACAACAGATAGATCTCTTAGACACCATGCGACTGGCCATTCACTGTCAACACCCTAACTGACTGTTAACATTTCATACCAGGATTGATGTTCCTTGGTCTCTGAACAAAAATTTCTGGCCCTACGATTGGTGCATTTATGTTGCTACATGTAGGTGTTTCTCGACGCGCAAATTATCTTACCTGAAACGTATATATATACATAGATAGATAGATAGATACATATATATATATATATATATATAAATATACATACTCACCATTTCTCTGTGCAAAGAGTTTATAATTGTCCTTCTTCGGGCAGTCATGTGCACTTATACATATATGCAGATTTTTTTTCTTTGCTGAATATTTTAAGTTCTGAAAGATCAGTCGTGATAAGCTACTGTATTCGCCAAAATACAGCTCCAAACGTTGAATACTTTTCAACTAATCGTTAGCAACGCTAGTCGGCAATGCACTTTTGTAAGTAACTTCTCTTGTCCCCCCTTTTGAAAAGAGTTCTAATGATTCAACAGCTAACAACAACAACATGTTTCTCGTAACATCTTCTTGAGACAATTAAATTGCACACCCTTGCAAAAAGTCAAGTCCCGAGTCGGAAAATATTTTCAAAGGTTCCTGGTTATTTTTAATCAATCATGCAGCAAACAGAGCAAAACGTTTTGCGCAACTCCATGGTTATTAATTTGCAACTGAGTGAGAGAAGCCCTATCATTTGAAGAACATTACTATTGTGGACTCAGGTTGCAAGCAATACCTTCACTGAATTTTTCGGATTTTTATTCCCAAATTAAACGCAGTTCAATTTTTGATTGTCTTGTGGATTTTACGAACCATATTGATGAAGTGGTTCGCCAATGACGTCACAAAACTTTGTACACCTTTTATGTTAAGCTCTGAATAACGTTCTTGAGAAGTGTATTCCTGGAATGTTTGCCTGTGTGATAAAAAGGTGATATGACATTAAATTTCTGCTTATCAATACAGCCCATAAAATCCACAGTATAATCAAAACATTTGATTTTGAAACATGACAATTGTACATAATATATATCAAATAATATCAAAACTTTACTATATATATATATATATGACAATATGACAATTGTACATAATATATATTTGTGTTTGACAATTTTTTATAACCTCAGGCAATCTTTATCCAAGACAGCGGCTTAAAACATTTTCGGTGGCCTCAGTGGCCGAGGGGATTAGCGCGCCGGCGTGGAATAATAACCCACTGCCAATGCTGTCGGTGTGAGTTCAAGTCCAGCTCATACTATCTTCCTCTCCGGTTTCCTCCCACCATAATGGTGACCGCCGTCGTATAAGTGAAATATTCTTGAGCATAGTAGGTAAAACACAAATCACATACAGATATAAATAAATAAATAAATAAAACATTTTCAACGTTGGACATGACCTGCACGCTCCTGCTCATATTTGAAAGGGATGCAATACATGAGTCTTCAAAAGGTGAACGATTTTTCGTATCAGGAGCAACATCTTAACTGACACAACGGGGCACTGATCTCACTGAACATTCAGTACATACGCTCATGTAATGAACAGCGAGAAGACCGTGGAAATACAGCGCGTTAATTAAGAAACATCGCTAAGATGAAGTTATCAACACAAAAACACAAAAAAACAAAAAACAAATATGCAGTTCTTTCAGGCTTCCTTATTTCTTTATTCAGCAGAAATGGCATGAAACGCGTCTCCTCCGTCATCGGAACTATCAGAGCTTCCAAGATTGAGTGGCTCCTGGACCCTCACCTATCGAGCTGGGGTAGTAAATTAGCTGTTACAGCCATTAAAGGTCATAAATATTGATAAAAAAAAAGAAAACAAAAAGTCACTAGTACAAGGAATCGCCTTAAAAGGCGTCTTAAATACCAGAGCTTCCGGGACCTAAGCGGTCCCTGGGTCATCCCCTATGGGTTGAGATAGTAGGCCATCTATTTCTTTCTATAAAAGAGAAAAAAGAAAAATGGCTAATGTTTAACTGATCCCAGTTTCCTTTTAAAATCCCCCCCCCCTCCATGGAATCACCTCTAACAATCCTCCGGGAATCTGAAATAGCAGATCTTTAGGTGCCAAGACGGCCCCTTCGTCGGCTGGGCTGGGATACAGGTAGTAGTTCTGTTGCTTCAATCCACCACAGTTCACCAGAATTCGTTCAACCTCTCGCCCCCCCCCCTTTTTTTTTTTTGTCTTCATTCATCTGGAGTATCTAAGATTCCAATTGGAACTGGGACAATGGACCCGGTGTAGGGAATTCCTGGTTTTCCAGGTGTGCACAAGTAGTGGCTTACATGTTCCAACAACATTAGTGACAAAGATTTGCTGATCAGATGAGCTTTTTGAGAAATATAGAAATGTAGTGTTGACAAAAATCAACCTGGCCAGTCAACCACTTACGGCAGGCATAATTGTCATATGTTAAGTATACAACCGATCTTGTTTATGTATGCAGTACATTGTGAGTTGACCGAAAATATGGCTTTATAGAACTCAAACATAGCTCATTTTGGATATTTTAAACAGAAATGCCCATGTATTTTAAATGGGCTATTTTCTCAACTTACAATCGTCGTGTAAGAAGCATTTAGCCCTTGTACCCATATGTCGTCAGAATCTGGAAAATGGCACAAACTAATGCTAACTGGAAAATATAATTTTATCATACTACGTTAACCGGAAAATAGTAGAAAAAAGGACAATATCCGCGATAGCTGAATAAATTTTGCTGGTATTTGGAGTCTTTGTGCGCTAAAAAAAGTTCGATTGGTGTGATTTAAATGCCCATGTAGTTTCAACTAGAGCTAGTGGGTTTAAAGAGGTCTGGTTATAACGGTGTAGCTACAGTGTGATAGTTGACAAATAGTCACACCTTATCAGTGAAATCAGGCCTCTTATCAAACTATGGGTTACCCTGAAAGTAATGTAGAAATCATCTAATACAAATCGATACATGTATATCACAACATGCTGCCGGCCGCTCACAGCGGATATGCATTGACGTCACAGTGTCAGCAACTGTTGTCGCACATGTTACACATATCTATATGCCCTGACAGGTACACAAATTTCAGGTCCTGACAAACATCAGTTTTCCCTCAATAAGAAACTGCTCGTACAATCCTACGGTTATCCAAGAATCAAAGAATTATTTCCGACCAAGAAGTAAACGAGTAATGCTTCTAATCAATAAAATTAAACAAATCTAACGTAAATCGAGATAACTGTAGACTTCAGTAACAGCTCAGTAACAACTCAATGCTGATAAGAGTTATTTATCTCGAATGACATGGGTCAGTTTATCTCCACATTTATCTATATATGACCGAAACAGTCTCAGGTAGCTTTAGGCCTTGTGCATAATGAAAGCCGAATTTTATACATGTGTGATTTAGCGGACGCTTGCAAGCCCCCACGCTGAAACTCTTCACTGGTGACGCTATATAATACTCCAGACTACAGTCTGGATAGAAAGACCACAGCAGTGTCGACAGTGTAGTGATTTGCCAATGGCCACACGTTGCTGGTGAAACCCGGCCTCTTGACAGTTTACTCAGCTACGGGTCTTATCCTAACTGTTCATGTAAGTGTTAAAGAAGCAACGACATAGAAATCCCCTGACACCGTGTATTAACCAGGATTAGATAAAGGAAATGGCGATGATGTTAAATGCAACATACTACACGTCACTGGTCTAAAATGACTCAAAATGCTAAAAATACAGTAAATACATACACAAAGTAATATAAAAGCAATGCAAAGTGACCAGGTTTAATTGATGATTATTCCACTCGCAGAATCAGGGTTTATGGCGGAATACAATATAAAAGCCTACAACAAAGACATTTTATGTTGTTTTTACTTTTAAGAGCATTCAAACTTTTAATCATGATTGATATTGGTGTCTGTCACCAATGTGGTCGCTGTGATTTCAAGTCCAGACCCTAGACTATGTCCAGTTTCTCTCCAGTATTATATCATGCTGGCCGTCTATGGTCTATCAGTGAAATATTACTGACTACGGTGTAAAGCACCAATGAAATAAACAAATATTCTTACTTCAGAGCTTTTGTTTTAAATTGAAATACCTATAATTTAATCCAACCGTTTTTATTCTAAATATTCATTTTCTACTAATATTTTCCCAAAGAGAATAGTTTTCCTCATGTAAACCATCTCGGATCTGTATCAACTTTTTGTCATATATGAGAGCCTGAAGTCATGTTCTTTGTCAAACAATCATCAAAATGGTTATGTTTATCTGAAATAAAAATAGTTAGCGGCTCATATCCAGACTGTTGCGAACCCGGTGATTGGCAGGAGGAGATAGAATTCGACGCTTTGTGAATGCAACGGTTTCGATTCTGGTGGAGAAATCATCGAGCTTGCTCGATTCGTTTGAACAACGTAGACCGATGACAAAACAATTATGTATAACAATAAACCATAATTGTAATGATTAGATCAGACCACTCGCCAAGATAAAGGAAACCCAACTGGTAAGACTAGGTTGTTGATGTAAGGTATGTAAGTAAGGTATGCGCTTCCTTGTTTATGCCAGGTACCACCCGTTCTGCTTGTGCATTGCTGCATGATTCGAACCAGCTATCTGGGTTAATGGTGACAAGCAAATGACCTAGACTCGTCGAAACTTCATGTAAGACCATCTGAACAGCCCCCGTAACGGCCGAGACTCGATTAGTGCAATCTCCGCCCCAGGATCAGCGAAGCTTGGAACTGACCCAACCGCAACAATGTGCGAGCATTTTAACTCGGCGTTACAACTTGATATTGATATTTATTTCAACTTATTACATGTAAATAATCAATGAACAAAGTACGACTCTTTGTTGTTGCAGTGGTTTAAAGCGCCTTTATTAAGAAAATAAAAATAATTTTCAAAATCACTTCAATCAACTTATAGCTTCACCCCTTCTTTATGCCATCGTATAGATATAGAAAGCAACAAAGTCAGGAAATTTCTAAAGAATACATACCTGATCAGAAAACAATGAAAGGATTGTTGGGGTTAAGAAAACTTCCAAGAAATTCCACCAAAAGAACAACATATTAACTTGTATAGACACCAGACAATGGTGTCTAGCGAACTGGCTAAAGCTAAACAGCTTCTCACTTGAAAAACTGGAGAAAACACACTCGGGCAAAATACGTAAAATACACTCGTGTGCTTTTCGAGTAAAATTTCTTCTTTCAAAAGTAAAAACGACTCTTACAGTAATGTAAATAGCGTTGTAGACACATAATAAGTACGCATAAAGATTATGACTGAAAACAACCGCTGTTTTGTTTGTTGAACTCTGCATCGGCCTTGATCAATCAGATGTGACTTTAGGTTCGTTTACTGGTAGCTTCCTTGCACTGTGTCGGTATCTGTTGAAATAAAACACGAACGGTATACAAGAAGATTGTACGAGGACACTTGAGGTTCAGATTTCATACAACAAAGTACACTTTAACAGGACACAAATGTACGGCAAGTTGAACAGCACTAAGCAGTACTCAATCTTATCGTCAAAATTGACATTCGTGTATTAGTCGTCAACCGTAATGGACGCTCCGAGTCAGTAGACGCAGACCTATTTCCAACACACGGTTCAACAGTCCCCCCAGCCCACCCCACCCCGCTTCACAAAGAAATAAGAGTGTACATGTACATAAAGTATGAAATTAGGACGGGTTCATGCAAAGAAAACCTTTTGACACCCTCAGTTGATTTGAGGAAATTGGCCATCGTCGTACGTGTATATACTCTAACTATAATCTTAAATACAAAACCTGTTAAATAAAATAAAATCATTTCAAATCATTTAATTTAGCTAGATTAATACAACGTCAAATTATGGGAACCTGTCCAAGATGATTTATCGTCTGACTTTTCGTTTTCTTGCCATTACTTGTATAAAAGTATTTCTTACCCTTCACAAAGTCCCACTGGGCATTCTGCAACTCTTCTGGGCTGATTTGCATGTCCCCTGTAACGAAGTGAAACGTTCTATATATTGTAGGATAAAATCGGGTGAACGAGAGAAACGAAACAAATCTGTGAGAAGTTTTGGTGCGTTTGGTTGGCGTGCTGATTTTTTTTGTATTTTATTTTTATTGGTGTTTTACGCCGTATTCAAAATTATTTCATTTACACGACGGCGACTACCATTAAGTTGGGAGGAAACCAGGCAGAAAATAGAAGGAAACCCACCACCATACCTAGGTGACTGGCAGACGTTCCCATGTACAGCCGGAGAGGAAGCCAGTCGTTGGCATTTTCTGTCGCATTCAACCTATATTAGGGCTGAGTATGACTTTGGTCTAAAACATCTTCTTGGTTCCGGGAACAGTGATACAACATCAACACATTCAGATCCTCTGTATTTTTAATGTTCTATGAATAAGTGTATAATGTTGTTCTTCATCTCTTCATTCTTCGTGTAAACAGGTTCTTCTCCCAATATGGGTGCATCGCTGGTGTTAAGCCATAATCATTCATTCATTCATGCTCTGCAAACATGTAACTCAAACACCTACCATTTCTGTCTGCGAGGAAAAGTGCCTTCCTGACGCCCTCATTGGATGAATGCACGCCTAACAGTCCCGCGAGCTCCTCCAGGCTGATGAAATTGTCGTTGTTGTCATCATACAGACCGAATTCGCGCGGGAACTGGAATGCCAAGGGGTTTGCACCCGCTTCCTGTCGGAAACAACAAATTCCACTGTGTTACATTATAATTTTAATTAGTGATATGTTTATTGTTTATGTCATTGCATATGAAAGGCGGCCGTAGGCGGGAGGAAGAAAATGGTACATAAAAAGATTACCATGGTAACTGCTGGATATTGTCTTAGTCTGAAACAAGTTGGAAACAGTCACCTCATTTTCTGATGTGGATCCCCGCCACACAGGATTTTTATCTTTTTATTTGATTATTTATAAATTTAATTGTTGTTTACCACCTCACATAAGATTTTTCACTTTTACGATGACGTATGTTTAATGAGTGGGGAAAGCCAGAGAAAACCTGTTGTGAAAATGGTGAGTTTCTCGCGGTAGACGAATGCAGGAGTATCGGGGAAATCCGGAAACTTCCACTCCAAGGGCGAGAGACTATTTAATTTGAAGGGATTTCGATACGCACCTGTGCCGCGGCTCTTCGTCGCCGGCCACAAATCATGTCACATTTCACCTTACAGGGGAATCCTTGTGAACAATCCAGTCTGCAGCCAAAATCGCATGTGGCGTTGATGTCGACCAGCATGACGGCCACGATAATGGAGAAGACGGCCACCAGTTGAGTGTTCATGGTGCTGGGGAAATAAGCACATCGGTCGGGTGTTAAGTATGACAAAAACAATAGAAAACAATAAGAAAAACAAACGACGAAAATAAAAAATTAAGAAACGAAGACATTAAGAAGGCAGGAAAGTAACAGAAGTAATCCATGTGCGATTTCTTATACCACTTTGTAGCGATTCAAGGGATCAAGGGGTGAGTAGTTTGAGACTGCACAGGCAGTCGAAATGAATTACATAATGTAACTATCTGCAGTTCCTAGTCAGCGGTTAACCATTCGACGCGCAAAGCAAGAAATAAGAAGGTCAGAATTGGAACAAGAAAAGCCTCTAAAAGCTAAAATTCTTACTTTTGCGTCTTCTCTCTTGATTCCTTAGTTTCGTCGTTGGCGTTTTTGTACATTTTTGTTTCTTTGGTTTCTTACTTTCTAACTCCCCTAATTTCTTAATCTCGCGTTTACGTTTCTTTGTTCTATAAGTGATAAATGAGAAAATGAGACATGGCAAAATAAGCCACTAGAGAAAACACTTGTACAATTATAATGAACCACCTATGCAATCCATACTTACCAAAGTCTGGTGAAAACTTAGACTGAGCTGTACAAGTCTGAGGGCAGGTATAGCAACAGTTGGTTCCTTGTGGGACATGTCAGAGACTGGTGGTATTTATAGTCAACTGCAGTCAGCTTGAATTCCAACCTATAGGTTCAAAGGTCGCTGCTCAACCAGCTGATTGGTGGAGAGCCGGAGTTCCGTTCACAGAAAAGCAATAGCTTCACAGAAACATCATGCGCATCCTGGTGTACTAAAATTCTTCATGGAGATTTCAGGGTAAGAAATGTTATACTTATAACGAGGTCAGCGTGTTCTCCAAAGTTAAAGTGTAAGAGACGTAACCTTGATAGTACATAATCTACTCCCTGTAAAGTAATGTCATCGAAATTAGGTTGCGATGTATACATGTATCATTTTTCTTGTGACTATAGCTACATGCATTGCTCAGCCTCAGTGGTGTCTCTTACATGTATATATGTCTCCAGTGTGTTGTGCGTTGTCCAGCTTCCAACTTCAGTTAGCTTCCTTTAGTGCACGTCAGTTAACATTTACACCATAGATTTAAGTATGTAATGATAACACATGTTTAATTTTCTTCCACAAGCTTCAAAGTCTTCACTTGGGTAGTTTACCTCGGTCACACCTGTTTTCTCCGCATGTAAAATTGACCGACATTAGGTGAAAAACTCTTGAGGATGAAACTAAACAAACAATCAAGTAAATAAAGAAAAACGGCTACAGATTTCCTTTGCTCGACTGGCGTTCAGTATGTTAAGGAACGTGTTATGTTCCGCACTGGTACACAAGACTGGCAATAGCTCTAAAACAGGGATATAATGAACCGGTATCAACCTTGCCTGTAAACAGAACACAATGTGCGGCAAGCAATGGATATTTGTTCAGTAATTGTCAAGTAAAACTCCATGGATTCATATTTTATGCTATAAAATGGAAATTGTGTTATATATATTTCAAAGCTCTCACCGTCTGTTCTATGCCGTTGATTCCAAAGTATTTCGGCCACTGTTATCTCGTACACAAACTGATTGTTTTTAGTCATATTTCACTAGAATTCAGTAATGGTGTAATTAGTGAAAACATGACTGTAGTCATCGTTTTTGGTTTCATCGTTCACAATTAAAGTTCAGAAAGGGATTTTAATTACTAGGCCTACTTCAAAAATTAAAGAGTGGTAGGGAAAGACAGCCAAAAGGTGTAAAGTAGGAGTGTACTTAAAAATCTCTCTTTTAGTTACGACCTTCATATTTTGATGATGATCTAGAAAGAAAGCCTCTCCATCTTCTGTCAACAATATAACTTCACCGCAAACGATTGCATTTATTAAAATGTCATTTTTCTTACAATATCTAATGGTAAGTTGCCATGTTGAGCACGGCGTCCCTGTCTGGAATCTCTGACAGGAAACTAGAATTTTAATCAAGGGCCAGTTTCACAAAGTTGTGGCGTGGAAGCGTGAAGCGCTTTTACCATGGTAACGGATGACTTCACAATATATATGTTGCTATGCAAGCTAATCAGGCACAATTGTCTTACAAAACGGTCCCCGGCTGGAGAGTGACGGTGTGAGTGAGTTTAATACTGTAAACTTAGAGAACAGAAAAACATATTTAAAACTTGTACTGACTCATGGAAATGTACAGGGCACTGTCGACAGTTTCTACCTAAACATGCTCCCAGTTGTACGTTAGGTGAACCGGCTATCCATATATTGTCCTATAGCGCATTAGGGGAATTTTGGAGTTCGAGCTCCTATAGGTAAAGATAGGGTATGTCCTATTGTGCCATGTGACTTTTCAAAAATGTGACGTAATTTTTTATTACATTCACTGTATCACATGTCAAACAAGGGCGTCTGAATAAAGTTTCACACAAAGTTATTTAGAGCAGACAAGGAATGAATAATCTTGAGGAGCTGAGCGCTGGTAAACTTTAGAAATTCTTCAAGGAAAAAGGTGTGATTTATACCCCTGGAACACAGCGAGACAGGCGATGGGTAAATCGATGTCAGCAAGAGGTGTCTAATGTTCTTGACAAGTCACATGATACAGTAGGACTTTTCTAGCCCTTAGCCACGAAAGAGTTCGATCTCAAAACTCCTCTATTCACTCTACCTTGAAACGAAGAGGTAAAATTTTGATAAACGAACTGGACACTAAACAGCCTGCAACTGGATTCTCCCGCTCTTTTATAGGGTGAGTCGATGCCGCCAAAGTACTAACCAGTAGTAACTTATATAAATTGCTTACAGCCCCATGGATTAAGAATAATTACGTAAAAACAAAATGCAATGACATTAATCAATAGCAGTACAATATAACCGACGCCACTGACATGTGCTAAAATGTGGAAGCGAATGTCCTGGCTGTGTGTTGAACTTCGGCGAAATGCACAGATAGCCGATTGTGCTGAGCTGTACGTGGGGAGCGACAAGCCAGCCGGTATGTTTTCATTCAGAGTATAGGCTAAGGCCTGGCGGATTCGTGGAAGGCTATAACTGGGACGTTTCTTAGGAGTTCACTTACCCACATACTCTCATGTGATATAAACATGTCATTTAGGACCATGTGCAGTCATGCTGACTCTAGAAGGCTTTCTATCCACATATCCGTGTGTCAGAGTTCAGGAATAGAGTATTAGGGTAGGCCTCTAGTTGGAAACACTTTATGACTTTCAGGAAGAATCTTCTTGTGGCATTGGTAGGTCACGTTTGTTCGTTATAAAAGGTTTGACATCACCTTCCATGCAATATACGTGAATTCCAGGAACTGTCCCACAAAGTGCCGCGTGCGCGCATCCTCTCCCTCCCCCGCTTCTCAACATTCCTCCCCGTTGCCCCCAAAATCCCAATGCAATATCCCCCCACCCAGAAGACATCTTGAAATGCTATCATATATCTCTTTTTGTACCTGTCTTGTGCACAGATCTCAATGCACTAAACCTATTACGTCTTAGTGTGACGAGAAGCATGTTAAGCTTAAGTTAATAAAGATCAATCAATTTAAACAATTACGATATTCTTTTCAGATCATCTTGGATTTGCCAATATTACACTTCAAGGAACCAAAGCGGCCGAAAGAGAGGGATAACGCTCTGAATGAACCACCGTTTTTTGTGAACAACGAAAGAAAGACAGAAAAGGACCTTGCTTATTTGTTTGGAAAGCAAAACACATGCTACCTATTCCAAGAGCGAACTGATATGATTGCCAAATGACTATGAATATCCAGTGTAGAAGGTCTGGGTTCATCCCCGATCCCAGCCTGTCACATTAAGGGTGTGAACGATATGTCGCATCAGGAGCAATAACTTAACTGACACAACGGGGCACTGACCTAACTGAATATCCAGTATATACGCTCATGTAATAAACATCGAGAAGACCGTGTAAATATGTTGCGTTCATTAAGAAATATTGCCAAGATGAAGTTATCAACAGAAAAACTCAAGGAAAACAAAACACAAATATGCTGTTCATTCAAGCTTCCTTATTTCTTTATGCGGTGAAACCCGTCCTCTTGACAGTTTACTCAGCTACGGGTCTTATTCTAACTGTTCATGTAAGTGTTAAAGAAGCAAAGACTTACAAATCCCCTGGCGCCGTGTAATAACCAGGATTAGAAAAAGGAAATGGCAATCATGTTAAATGTAACATACCACACGTCACTGGCCTAGAATTACGAAAAATGCTAAAAATACAGTAAATACTTACACAAAGTAACATGAAAGCAATGCAAAGTGACCAGGTTTAATTGATGATTATTCCACTCGCAGAATCAGGGTTTATGGCGGAATACAATATAAAAGCCTACAACAAAGACATTTTATGTTGTTTTTACTTTTAAGAGCATTCAAACTTTTAATCATGATTGATATTGGTGTCTGTCACCAATGTGGTCGCTGTGATTTCAAGTCCAGACCCTAGACTATGTCCAGTTTCTCTCCAGTATTATATCATGCTGGCCGTCGTCTATCAGTGAAATATTCCTGACTACGGTGTAAAGCACCAATGAAAAAAACAAATATTCTTACTTCAGAGCTTTTGTTTTTAAATTGAAATACCTATAATTTAATCCAACCGTTTTTATTCTAAATATTCATTTTCTACTTCATTTTCCCAAAGAGAACAGTTTTCCTCATGTTAACCATCTCGGTTCTGTATCAACTTTTTGTCATATATGATAGCCTGAAGTCATGTTCTTTTTTAACCAATCATCAAAATGGTTATGTTTATCTGAAATAAAAATAGTTAGCGGCTCATATCCAGACTGTTGCGAACCCGGTGATTGGCAGGAGGAGATAGAATTCGACGCTTTGTGAATGCAAAGGTTTCGATTCTGGTGGAGAAATCATCGAGCTTGCTTGATTCGTTTGAACAACGTAGACCAATGACAAAACAATTATGTATAACAATAAACCATAATTTTAATGATTAGATCAGACCACTCGCCACTATAAAGGAAACCCAACTGCTAAGACTAGGTTGTTGATGTTATCGCGAAACGTAGAATTGTGCTGCTAAGTAAGGTATGTGCTTCCTTGTTTATGCCAGGTATGATCCGTTCTGCTTGTGCATTGCTGCATGGTTCGAACCAGCTATCTGGGTTAATGGTGACAAGCAAATGACCTAGATTCGTCGAAACTTCATGTAAGACCATCTGAACAGCCCCGTAACGGCCAAGACTCGATTAGTGCAATCTCCGCCCCAGGAACAGCGAAGCTTGGAACTGACCCCACCGCAACAATGTGCGGGCATTTTAACTCGGCTGTTACAACTTGATATTGGGCGTTCTGATTTATTTCAACTTATTACATGTAAATGATCAATGAACAAAGTACGACCCTTTGTTGTTGCAGTGGTTTAAAGCGCCTTTATTAAGAAAATAAAAATAATTTTCAAAATCACTTCAATCAACTTATAGCTTCACCCCTTCTTTATGCCATCGTATAGATTTAGAAAGCAACAAAGTCAGGAAATTTCTACAGAATACATACCTGATCAGAAAACAATGAAAGCATTGTTGTGGTTAAGGAAACTTGAAATTCCACCAAAAGAACAACATATTAACTTGTACAGACACCAGACAATTGTTAGCGAACTGGCTAGAGCTAAACAGCTTCTCACTTGAAAACAAACTGGAGAAAACACACTGGAGCAAAATACGTAAAATACACTAGTGTGCTTTTCGAGTAAAATTTCTTCTTTCAAAAGTAAAAACGACTCTTACAGTAATGTAGATAGCGTTGTAGACACATAATAAGTACGCATAGAGATTATGACTGAAAACAACCGCTGTTTTGTTTGTTGAACTCTGCATCGGCCTTGATCAATCAGATGTGACTTTAGGTTCGTTTACTGGTAGCTTCCTTGCACTATGTCGGTATCTGTTGAAATAAAACACGAACGGTATACAAGAAGATTGTACGAGGACACATGAGGTTCAGATTTCATACAACAAAGTACATTTTAACAGGACACAAATGTACGGCAGACAAGTTGAACAGCACTAAGCAGTACTCAGTCTTATCGTCCGAATAGACATTCGTGTATTAGTCGTCAACCGTAATGGACGCTCCGAGTCAGTAGACGCAGACCTATTTCCAACACACGGTTCAACAGTCCCCCCAGCCCACCCCAGTCCGCTTCACAAAAGAAAAAAGAGTGTACATGTACATAAAGTATGAAATTAGGACGGGTTCATGCAAAGAAAACCTTTTGACACCCTCAGTTTATTTGAGGAAATTGGCCATCGTCGTACGTGTATATACTCTAACTATAATCTTAAATACAAATCCTGTTAAATAAAATCAAATCATTTCAAATCATTTAATTTAGCTAGATTAATACAACGTCAAATTATGGGAACCTGTCCAAGATGATTTATCTTCTGACTTTTCGTTTTCTTGCCTTTACTTGTATAAAAATATTTCTTACCCTTCACAAAGTCCCACTGGGCATTCTGCAACTCTTCTGGGCTGATTTGCATGTCCCCTGTAACGAAGTGAAACGTTCTATATATTGTAGGATAAAATCGGGTGAACGAGAGAAACGAAACAAATCTGTGAAAAGTTTTGGTGCGTTTGGTTGGCATGCTGATTTATTTTGTATTTTATTTTTATTGGTGTTTTACACCGTATTCAAAATTATTTCATTTACACGACGGCGACTACCATTAAGTTGGGAGGAAACCAGGCAGAAAATTGAAGGAAACCCACTACCATACCTAGGTTACTGGCAGACGTTCCCATGTACAGCCGGAGAGGAAGCCAGTCGTTGGCATTTTCTGTCGCATTCAACCTATATTAGGGCTAAGTATGACTTAAACATCTTCTTGGTTCCGGGAACAGTGATACAACATCAACACATTCAGATCCTCTGTATTTTTAGTGTTATATGAATAAGTGTATAATGTTGTTCTTCATCTCTTCCTTCTTCGTGTAAACAGGTTCTTCTCCCAATATGGGTGCATCGCTGGTGTGAAGCCATAATCATTCATTCATTCATGCTCTGCAAACATGTAACTCAAACACCTACCATTTCTGTCTGCGAGAAAAAGTGCCTTCCTGACGCCCTCATTGGATGAATGCACGCCTAACAGTCCCGCGAGCTCCTCCAGGCTGATGAAATTGTCGTTGTTGTCATCATACAGACCGAATTCGCGCGGGAACTGGAATGCCAAGGGGTTTGCACCCGCTTCCTGTCGGAAACAACAAATTCCACTGTGTTACATTATAATTTTAATTAATGATATGTTTATTGTTTATGTCATTGCATATGAAAGGCGGCCGTAGGCGGGAGGAAGAAAATGGTACATAAAAAGATTACCATGGTAACTGATGGATATTGTCTTAGTCTGAAACAAGTTGGAAACAGTCACCTCATTTTCTGATGTGAATCCCCGCCACAGAGGATTTTTATCTTTTTATTTGATTATTTATAAATTTAATTGTTGTTTACCACCTGACATAACATTTTTCACTTTTACGATGACGTATGTTTAATGAGTGGGGAAAGCCAGAGAAAACCTGTTGTGAAAATGGTGAGTTTCTCGCGGTAGACGAAGGCAGGAGTATCGGGGAAATCCGGAAACTTCCACTCCAAGGGCGAGAGACTATTTAATTTGAAGGGATTTCGATACGCACCTGTGCCGCGGCTCTTCGTCGCCGGCCACAAATCATGTCACATTTCAGCTTACAGGGATATCCTTGTGAACAATCCAGTCTGCAGCCAAAATCGCATGTGGCGTTGATGTCGACCAGCATGACGGCCACGATAATGGAGAAGACGGCCACCAGTTGAGTGTTCATGGTGCTGGGGAAATAAGCACATCGGTCGGGTGTTAAGTATGACAAAAACAATAGAAAACAATAAGAAAAACAAACGACGAAAATAAAAAATTAAGAAACGAAGACATTAAGAAGGCAGGAAAGTAACAGAAGTAATCCATGTGCGATTTCTTATACCACTTTGTAGCGATTCATGGGATCAAGGGGTGAGTAGTTTGAGGCTACACAGGCAGTCGAAATGAATTACATAATGCAACTATCTGCAGTTCCTAGTCAGCGGTTAACCATTCGACGCGCAAAGCGAGAAATAAGAAGGTCAGAAATGGAACAAGAAAAGCCTCTAAAAGCTAAAATTCTTACTTTTGCGTCTTCTTACTTTCTTGTTTCTTTAGTTTCGTCGTTGGCGTTTTTGTACATTTTTGTTTCTTTGGTTTCTTACTTTCTAACTCCACTAATTTCTTAATCTCGCGTTTGCGTTTCTTTTTTCTATAAATGATAAATGAGAAAATGAGACATGGCAAAATAAGCCACTAGAGAAAACACTTGTACAATTATAATGAACCACCTATGCAATCCATACTTACCAAAGTCTGGTGAAAACTTAGACTGAGCTGTACAAGTCTGAGGGCTGGTATAACAACAGTTGGTTCCTTGTGGGACATGTCAGAGACTGGTGGTATTTATAGTCAACTGCAGTCAGCTTGAATTCCAACCTATAGGTTCAAAGGTCGCTGCTCAACCAGCTGATTGGTGGAGAGCCGGAGTTCCGTTCACAGAAAAGCAATAGCTTCACAGAAACATCGTGCGCATCCTGGTGTACTAAAATTCTTCATGGAGATTTCATGGTAAGAAATGTTATACTTATAACGAGGTCAGCGTGTTCTCCAAAGTTAAAGTTTAAGAGACGTAACCTTGATAGTACATAATCTACTCCCTGTAAAGTAATGTCATCGAAATTAGGTTGCGATGTATACATGTATCATTTTTCTTGTGACTATAGCTACATGTATTGCTCAGCCTCAGTGGTGTCTCTTACATGTATATATGTCTCCAGTGTGTTGTGCGTTGTCCAGCTTCCAACTTCAGTTAGCTTCCTTTAGTGCACGTCAGTTAACATTTACACCATAGATTTAAGTATGTAATGATAACACATGTTTAATTTTCTTCCACAAGCTTCAAAGTCTTCACTTGGGTAGTTTACCTCGGTCACACCTGTTTTTTCCGCATGTAAAATCGACCGACATTAGGTGAGAAACTCTTGAGGATGAGGCTAAACAAACAATCAAGTAAATAAAGAAAAACGGCTACAGATTTCCTTTGCTCGACTGGCGTTCAGTTTGTTAAGGAACGTGTTATGTTCCGCACTGGTACACAAGACTGGCAATAGCTCTAAAACAGGGATATAATGAACCGGTATCAACCTTGCCTGTAAACAGAACACAATGTGCGGCAAGCAATGGATATTTGTTCAGTTGGTGTCAAGTAAAACTCCATGGATTCATACTTTATTCTATAAAATGGAAATTGTGTTATATATATTTCAAAGCTCTCACCGTCTGCTCTATGCCGTTGATTCCAAAGTATTTCGGCCACTGTTATCTCGTACACAAGCTGATTGCTTTTAGTCATATTTCACTAGAATTCAGTAATGGTGTAATTAGTGAAAACATGACTGTAGTCATCGTTTTTGGTTTCATCGTTCACAATTAAAGTTCAGAAAGGGATTTTAATTACTAGGCCTACTTCAGAAATTAAAGAGTGGTAGGGAAAGACAGCCAAAAGGTGTAAAGTAGGAGTGTACTTAAAAATCTCTCTTTTAGTTACGACCTTCACATTTTGATGATGATCTAGAGAGAAAGCCTCGCCATCTTCTGTCAACAATAAAACTTCACCGCAAACGATTGCATTTATTAAAATGTCATTTTTCTTACAATATCTAATGGTAAGTTGCCATGTTGAGCACGGCGTCCCTGTCTGGAATCTCTGACAGGAAACTAGAATTTTAATCAAGGGCCAGTTTCACAAAGTTGTGGCGTGGAAGCGTGAAGCGCTTTTACCGTGGTAACGGATAACTTCACAATATATATGTTGCTATGCAAGCTAATCAGGCACAATTGCCTTACAAAACGGTCCCCTGCTGGAGAGTGACGGTGTGAGCAAGTTTAATACTGTAATGTTTAATGTAATGTGTAATGTACTGTTTAAAACAGAAAAACATATTTAAAACTTGCAATGACACATGGAAATGAACAGGGCACAGTCGACTGTCTTGTAAAAGGGTCCACGGCTGGATAGTGTGAAAAATACCTAATGAGATACCTATGCAGAAAAACAATGTGGGCTACTAAATTTTCTATCCTATGCCATAGTCAATCATGCTAGTAATTTTAAATTAGTAAACTTTGAGAAAAGGATATTGACGACTGTTTTTCATACTCAGGCGTCTGAATAAAGTTTCACATAAAGTTATACAGAGTAGAAAAGCGGTGAATTAACTTGATGAGCTGAGCGTGTGGGTATTTTAGAGGTTCCTGAAGGTAAAAAGATGTCATTTGTACCTCTAGACCACGGTGAGACAGGTGCTGGGTAAATAAATGTCAACAAGAGTTGTCTATCATTTTTAGTCACATGGCACAGTTGGACTTTTTTAACCTTTAGCGACGATCGAGTTTTAACTCAAAACTCCTCGGTTCACTTTGCCTTGAATCGAAGATGGAAACTTTTTATAAATTAACTGATGAACCTCTGAATTCTCTCGCTCTTGCATTTGAATGAATACGGATCGCCCAGGTGTATATGATTCTACGGACAGGTTTGTCCAGAGCTGTTCATTAAGCCCATAACGATGCATTGAATACGAGTTTATTTACGTTCCTACGCTAATACCGCATCAATACACGACAGTATAAATGACTACAACATATAGAGGATAAAACCAGAGCAGCGACGACATTGTGAAAGCTGACAAATGGTCAGACGTAACCCGAGAAGCCCGGCCTCTTGTCAATGTACCAGAGTTGAGGTTTTGTTCTAACTGTTCAGGTAAATCCTTAGGCGTTTGCATTGCAGATTTGTCATACCATGATGAAGAATGTGTGTGCGTGCGTGTGCTTTGGCGTTTGTGTGGTAGCTAACAATGTGTCATACCATGATGAAAAATGTGTGTGCGTGCGTGTGCTTAGGGGTGTGTGTGTGTGGCAGTTGACAATTTGTCAAGAATGTATGAGTGTGTGTGTGCTTTGGATCACACTAAACATTTTTTCTGTCACACGACAACGAAGAATTCTTAGTATGTGTACATACACATACTTGTGTCTTCTTGTGGTAGGACGAGTCCATGCCGCCAAAGTCCTAAACAGTAGTAACTGATATAAACTCCTTAAAGCCCCATGGATTAAGAATAATTACGTAAAAACAAAACGCAGTGACATTAAGCAATAGCAGTACAATATAACATGACGTCATTGGCGCGTGCCAAAATATGGAAGCGAATGTCCTGGCTACGTGTAGTATTTTGGCGAAATCCAGAGATATCCGGTTTTGTTGGGCTGTATGTACGTAGCGATCAGCCAGCCGGTATGTTTTCATTCACAGTATAGGCTAAGGGCTGGCGGATTCGTGGAAGGCTATAACTGGGACGTTTCTTAGGAGTTCACCTACCCACCTACTCTCATGTGATATAAACATGTCACATTAGGACTATGTGCGGTCATGCTGACTCCAGAAGGCTTTCTATCGACATATCCGTGTGTCGGAGTTCAAGATAGGAAATTTGGTTAGGCTTTTAGTTGGAAACACTGTATGGCTTTTCGGAAGAATGTTCTTGTAGCGTCAGAATAACACATTGAAAAATTAGGGGGTCATGCTGACTCTAGAACGCTTTCTACAGACGTCAGGTTTTCAGAAATCAAGCATAATATATTTAGCTAGGCCTGTAGTTAGAAGCACTGCTCGATTTTTCGGAAGAATAAATACGTATATCTTTGTTCAAGTCCTGGGTTGAATTTAATTATTTAACAGTTAATTCCTTTCCTCGCGTGACTAAAGGGAGCCCCGATGATCGGCGTATCGCTGTTAGGATGTCAAAGCTTTGCATTAACATGGAATTGTCAGTTACATGTATAGCTTGTCAGGCTCATGTTTTCTGGCTAGCGATTTGAGCGATTATGTGCGTAAATAGCATCATTTAAACACACATCCAATAATTACAGGACTAAATAGAAGTGACATTCCACTTCGACAAGGCTAGATGTAGCATTTTCGGTGGTCTTTCAGTAGGAAAGGAAACATGATTCGCGATCTCCTAAATGTGTTTGGTATGTTATTAATTTTCTATATTCCGTCTGGACTTTCGATCTAACCAGGAATTTAACTAAATGAATTATGACCCTTTTTAATATAGAACTGTTAACTTGCAGTTTCACTTTATCACTTTGATATTCAGTAGAAATGTCACCCACTTCTAAAAAACAAAGTGGTCCCCGTTATGGTTTTAGGATTTATTAGTTTTACTTAGTATCGTCAAGTATTTGTGGTAAAATTCCCCCACGAAGTGTGTAGTTTCTGTGCTAAAATTGTCTAGCGTGGGCAGTGGCCAGAAAACCTCAACTTCGCAAAATAAAGAAATAATGAAAACAAGGTTAAGCACACAAAAACTTGGGGTGTGAAAGCACTAATCACTGTAACATCAACACATTTAAAAAATATTGTATCTATTGCATTTACCCTTCTCCGATGAAAGGCCATCAAATATCTGCTTTGAGCAGGGTATTTGAAGTGTGGAACAATATGGAGGTCAGTGTTCATTCTAGGAGAGATAACCATGGCTTCTCCCACTAAGAAATATGCAAATTCAAAGGAGGGCACGACAGGGTGGGTGTGGAAGTAGTACCAGCTGTTGGAAATGGTGAAGTGCATATTGAATATTTAAGTTTTGTGCAGTTTAACAGATTGAATGATATTAGGCCAACTGTATTTATTCTAGCAATAAAAGTTATATTCAGAAAAGGAGGTTAAATATTTTCACAGACGTGTAGTTCAGTAAGTCTTGGAAGGCTGCAGGTATGGGAAATTTGGGTGAGTTTTCCACACTGAAATTTATGAAGTCAAAGATAAAGCACACAAAAAAACTAATTTACTGTACTCTCACTACTTCAGTACACGAGCTTGCTGTCAGTATACTTACATGTAAATTGTATAATCTGTTTGCGTACGATGTGATGATCAAAATATAAGTATAATTTAGGTATAATAACTAAAGCGCTGTAAGGAATGCACACATTTGAATATATCAGAAATTACATGTGAAATTTACCTTTATTGGCTGATCTTTTGTCCCATTTGTACTTCAGTGGAACTGTAAATCCGTTTCACATCTTTGCAGATCTTCAAATGAAAGATAGGAGAAAATGCATAACTACACATGTACAGTGAGCTACACGCTCAATGGCATTTTTTCTACTTTTCTACTTTTCCTTTAACAGCCACTTTTTGTGTGTGTAATAGACGAAATGTGCTCTTTCTTGGTCTTTAAATACAAGGGCAGTCCTATAAACTTAAAACCTATCCATTGCATACCTTATCTGTTAACCTGTAGTGCTGGAAGATCCTACATGTAATGATACATGGGAGTGATTCAGGGAGCACTTACCGGACTGCTATCCACCACAGGAGAGTCAGTAAGCATTTACCGGGCTGCTATCCACAACGGGAGAGTCACTGAGCATTTACCGAACTGCTATCCACCAAAGGAGAGTCACTGAGCATTCATCGGGCTGGTATCCACCACAGGAGAGTCACTGAGCATTTACCGGGCTGGTATCCACCACAGGAGAGTCACTGAGCATTCATCGGGCTGCTATCCACCACAGGAGAGTCAGCCAAGTAATGCACGACATTAGGACTCATCCTCAAGAAAGAGAGAGAGAAAAAAAAGAGAAAGACAGAATTAATATTTGGCTGATACCGGAGCTTAATAGCCCCTTTGATACTACACTGGAAAAGGAAAAGAAACTTTCAAGATGGAGTAAGGCAGTCATCACTGTTTATAATCTATCAGCTCAAAAGATTAGTTGCCTCAGGGTGAGCTACTTACCACAAAAAATACAGCATATATACATCCAACGGAATCCTCGCCCTCAGAAAACTTAATGAAAGTGGAATACGACGTAAAACACTTAAGCATACATACATTAACGCAGAAGATAAGTTTGTAATGATTATGTAGCAAAAGATACTTTTGTGAAGAGAACACCATAACATGTCTGCTTTTTTAGGAGCAGATCAAAGTTAATGATAGGTGGTTACAACTGAAAACGCACTGGAACTTTCGGGTGGTCCTGTGAATGGGTGTGTTAATGTGAAGTACAGTTAGGTACTGAGACGTGGCTGTGACGGGTATGAACTCTGAAATGCTGAGTGAAAATGTTGTGTGATGGGTACACTTTGACGGGGCCAAAATATTTCACCTCATCGTCGAAATGGAGATTACTACGGAGCCAGTCCTTCTCAATAGGGAGATTAAGCGCTTCGCCCTCCCCATCATATGCCACTTGATAAAAGACTATCATTGGATTGGGTGGCCGTGTTGTCGTCTCTATCCTGTTGGTCGTATGGGACTGCATTTGGTGTGCACAGTGCCAGTACAGTCCCTTCGTACCACTTCTTTGGGCCTTTCCCACGTCCAATCTTCCATCAATGGCGAATTCGTTTCCCAACCGGATTTGCAGGAAACGTTCCCTTTCTCTTCTGGTCTCTTCTGCAAGGGAATGCGTGATCGCCTGCCATCTTTTGATAACTGCACAGAACTTGCCTTTTCTCATGTTAGATTTGTCGTGCCCGTGTTGTCGATTCTGTTCGGAAGATGCTGAAGGTGTGCCACTTAAAAACTGCTGGTACTGGGTTATGACTTTCTTTAAATTAGTGGCCAACTGGTCTGAGTCAAAAGATTTCCCATGGCGGCTGAATTGCAGCAGAACCTTGTTTACACCTGGGGGAATGATGACAGTCTTGTAGTATCGGGCATTGAGAAGGTCCTTCTTGTTTGTAGCCTGAACAAGTTCATCCATATCACTGGCTGACTGACAGTGGCCTCTAAACTTCTCCACTTCATCTAATGTTTTCTGCCGTGCAACAGCACCTTTCAAGATTTTCCTTTGTTTCTGCTCCTCCTCTTTCAGGGAAGCAAGCCGTTTTTCCTGGAGATTTCTGCGCCGCTGTAACCATATCTTCTTAAATTCTGCACATCTTGTCCTTGCAGTTTGTAATATCTGGCTCCTGTTCACTCCACTTAATGATTGCAACCATGTCAGTGTCTTGTTGTACGCCCACATAATGTTGCCTTCGACATTTTTAACTGTTACATTTGGTTTGCTCTTTCGCAGGTATTTTAAATAGGACGAAGTGACTCTCACCAATTCGGTTCCTGGTAGGAACAGGTGCAGATTCTTGCTGAAGGCTGTCCGATGGTTTTCCATGTTCTCGCCCAGGAAGCTGAGAAGCTACTTGTCTTGTGAAGGTGACTAAAGCGTGTGTTACCACAAGACTGAAAACCTCCATAGTGATGTCAAGATGTTTCTCATTTGGTGAGTGAGGGATAACGGAATGGTACAGGTTTTGGACTGGTGGGCGATCCGGCCATACACAGTACTCCGACTGGATTACACACCAAGGCTCAGCTCAGATGTTCAAGTTCTACTCTCAATTTCTGGAGGCATGGATTCAGGTCGGAGATGTGGGTATTGCGACTCAATACCAAAGCATGAAAGGGAGCCGTGACAATTACATGGAATAGGGCCATTCCTCTCACGCAAGCAACAAGTACATCATCGTCGACATCTCCCTGAACAGCCGCGATCAAATTATTCCTGTGTACTACCTCTGACAGGAAGAGTTTAATATCTTGATTGTGGTGATAAGTGCAGACGCATTCTTGAGAACCACATTAAATCGGTTGTGAGCAAAATTCACAAAGTGCACGGTCTTCCAGGTATTAAAATCTGCTGGTATTTCAGCCGCTGGATTACCGGACATCATTACTCATCGAACATGTGGCTTTGATGGCTTCAACAACTGCGGACTTTTCCTCCTTAAGTCTGGATT
The DNA here is from genome assembly GCA_016165875.1 of Acanthopleura granulata. Classification (NCBI taxonomy): domain Eukaryota; kingdom Metazoa; phylum Mollusca; class Polyplacophora; order Chitonida; family Chitonidae; genus Acanthopleura; species Acanthopleura granulata. The sequence goes on along the minus strand of JABBOT010000009.1, from coordinate 3,916,797 downwards.
GATTTTTCCACGCCCAAGACGAACTTCACCGCCATAAGTAAGGATGTCCTCGTATGAGTATAGAGCATCTTCACAGGCATCAGCTAGACCCAAAAGGACATGGAGGAAACAAAACCATTGGTGCAACTTCACTGTGTCTCTTCTGGATTCCCCAGGCAGAGATTTTCGGTTTTGTTTAGACTTCTGGATTAAAGATAGTCGCAAGACTTCGAAATCTTCTTTGAACTTTTTGTGCACAACATGTTGATCTGTCATTAGATTCGTAATCGACATAATCATTGTCCTTTCTATGCCTTCCTCTCTTCTACATCATCTGCCACCAATGCTGCCAACTCCGGTACCATCTCTTCCAGTTCCTGCAGCTGTGTGGCTGTGTCACTCTTCACAGTTTCTTCTATTCCCATGGCATATGTTTGCTCTGTGGTAGAGGCCTGGAAGGTGAAATAATGCCGTTAGTGATCCGTGGTTCCGTCTGTGTGCAGGGTGGTATTCTTACTTTTTAGCAGTGTTTCAAACACTTGTATCTTCCCTATAATGTTGGCCTCTAGCAGCATGTTCTTAACAGTTGTCTGTCATGATAACTCACCCAAGGTAACACCAAAGAGTCCTAAGACCACAGTATCTATCACATCGACAATGTGTCTTGCCCTCACACCTAAGTTTCCTAGCCACATAACTCTCTGCCGTACATCATCTGTGTACCTGCCATCCATGAAGCAATCCACGGTAAGCTTTTCCTGTAGAACTGAATGGAGTGTTTCCGATAAATTGGTCACATCCAGTTCCTTTGCGGTAAGCTTAGCTCTGAATATTTCCAATTCTAACTTTTCCTTACTCGCCTCATTTTTCAATGTTTCACATTTTCGCTTCACAGAGGCCTTTCCATGCTGTTCCGTCTTCTTCTCTGCTGACAGTTGAGCACAAGCACTTTCTTTCTGTTGCACTTTCTCGGACAGTGAAACAACCTTCTATTCTAGAATGCGTATTTTACTGCCTCTTCTGTCTTTCTCGTGGTATGGTTTTTAGGCGTTTGACCCAGTCCCGGCCTCGAAAGTGCCAGTTGCTCCTTGTACTCCTCCAACTGCGGGTTTAACATCTTCATCTCCACGACCTGACGGACACTCATTCACAAAATCTGTCATGGGTTCACTCAGTGCTGACATGCTCTCCTGTAAATCGATGTATGGAGAAGCTTGTGTTTGGGTGCTGGCCTTTGGATGAGCTATGTTTGGAACCGCCTTAACTCCTGTTGGTAATGCTGCTGATGGTTTAACAACACTGCCTGAGGTCTGCCTTCCTCTTGTGGGTTGAATAAACAACTTTCAGAAAGCCTTCCAGATCTGCAGATTTACACACCATGTGTAACGTTTTTACAAATTGTTGACCTTGTGACGTAGGTTTTCGATGAAGATTTTGGTTTTTCCCAAGATTTCCAGCCACTTGGCAAACACTTTCCATTGGTACTTCTTCCTCTGCCAGTAACTACACTTTTGTAACTGTATTTGGTGTTCCTTCCCACTTTCCAATTCCCTGCTCCAACAAAACTGCTATAATGTTCTGTTGTGAACAAAGCGGTCCAAGAGTGTTTATTAAATTGGGCTCCGTTCACGGGATAACTTCATTAAAATCTGTGGCTTTGCCATTTAACTTCCTCTAAAGATTTACATAGCGCAGTATATTTTTACCAACAATGTATGGTTTTAATACCACCAACACCCTTGTTAGTGTGCTCTGAACCAAACCTTTAGCTCCGATTTGTCTCATGATGTCATTAAGTTACCCATATGTGATGACAGACCAGAAATATGAATAAATGAACTGTAGTGCTTCCTTAATATGTTATCCCTATTTAGTAAAAAAGATTCCCCTGTTCTTTGAATCTTATATCTTTCAAAGACATGTTCACAACGATGGTACATATTCGTCGGGGGAAATTATACGATACTAGGGTTTAAATGTACCTTGGGTGACGCGATTTGAATGATAAATACTGTTTGTTATCTGTTCGTCTGTAGTATATGTCAGTTATTTTATTATCTCTTCATTTTAGTAAGCTGTCAGGAAAAGGCAATTCATTTTCACTAGTTTCCAAGGTAAATTGTATATGTCTGATGTACAGGTATATACCCTATGTATACTCTTTTTCTATGTAAGTGTTTAAATATATATACCGGTACATATAAAATTATATCCTGACAGATGTTACAGGTTTGTACTTGGGTTAAATGGTGTGAATTTATAGAATTACAGTCTTTAAAACTTCATGTTTGTATATTCAACATGTGGTTCGTTTCTGCAAGTAGTGTGCAGCTAAGTACAAAATGGATCGAATTTCGATTTATCCTTGAAGACCCTCAAGGAATGTTTTGAATATTCATTAGCATCACATTCCGCTGTACGAGTTTAACAAAAATAACCCTATCTGCGTTTAAATGGCCATAAAAATGAAACTGTGATCAAGCAAGAAAACTTACCCTGTGCCCTGAAGCTAACAAATAAGCGATCGAGGTCTTTTTGCTGCCCTCAAAGTCGTGTCACAGTCCATAGCGTCATTCGCCATATGTGTCGTCAAGCGAGATCAAGATTCACAGCCGCAGTTGAGTAGTGGAAATAAAACGTGAGCAATTCCAGTTTACTTCGCCGAAAAATGCTAGGTAGCTTTATAATCACATATAATGCGGTGAAGATTTATTTTTTGACCCGTGCAGCTACAGTGACAAATTTTATATTTTTTATATTTTAGTATCGGTACCTGATCAGCCAAAAAAATGGAGTCTCGAATTATATAATACAAAGTGATCATAGTAAATTATTTTATTATTTTGGATGATCTCTTGCACACGGTTTAAATTTTGCAAAATAGTTCTCAAAAAATGACGTCATATCACAGTAAGCCCGAAACACCAAGTTCCCGGAATTGGCGGCCGAAGCGTCTGGAAGGAGTGACGGGTTGCTGAGATATGGTTTAAACTCTTGTAATGTATACATCTGTGTATGCAAGTGGATTGTGCCATTTGTTTCTCAATACTCCATTGACCGTACATGACAGTTTGAGGTGAGTTTATTAGCATTTTATCGGTTTAGTGCCATTCCAAATTCACTTTGAATTTTAGATGGAACATTTGAAGGCTGTCGCCTTTGTCGACGTCATTGACATTGTATTCAGAGAATTCTGCAAACCATCTTGGGTGTTCAATAATAGCACTATACTGGATAGCATAACCAAGACTAACAGCATATCGTGAAACATTTCCTATTGTACACCACGCGGAACTGGATTTATAAGGTAACCCCGTGAACTTTCGAAGCTCTCCGGTCGAACGAGAGAAGGTAACAATCCACAAATGGTAGTGGGTTACCCACCTTCCCGATCTCTGCACGGTTTTCTGCCAGAATAATGCTGCCCATCGTATAAGTGAAGCATTCTGAACCACAGCGTAAAACACCAATGAACTGTATCAGTTTTAACTCCAATTTCTTACAAATAAGTCACATCACTTAAACTACAAAACTTTGCAAGGAAAAACCTAGAAAATGGCTATTTGTAGTCGCAGCTAACCTGCAACCGACAGGAAAACGCCGCGGAGAAGACAAGGACAATTACATGGACGCAACCGGACAACACGAAAGACGGAAGCAAAGTGCGGTGTGAAATTCATGTAAGCAGAAATCATGAGAAGCGCATGAAAGCAAAAATTAGAAGGGGTTATCAGATAGACTCGTGTTCACATGTCAGCCTATCATTTTGAAGTAAATTCACGTTGTGAAGTGGGATTTCGCATTACATGAACTATGTTCACAAAGTGCACAGTTTGCTCGTGCAAAGTCCCTCAGACCATGGTAACGTAAATGGATCGCGGATCATTCAAAAAAGACAACGAGCCACACGTGACTTGTCGATCGCCGACCACAAATTAGCATATATTGACCAGTGCTGTCAAAGTGCATGGAATTACCGGAGTTTAATCCCTGTCACACAACAACAAACCGTTCTCTTCCCTGTATTTCTTTTGTTTTGGACTATTCAAATCAAAATAAAACTAAAGATAATTAAACCAAATACTGTCTCATATTCTCCCCATTTGAGAAATTGGCGTCCACATCATTTATTTCCGGAACTTGGGTGAACTGATAAATACACGTAATTGTCTTTCTTCACGTGTAACTATTTTATACGCTGACACCTTGCGCCTTGAAAAGGACTGATAATGTATATACCACTAACACATTTTTGGATGTATTGAGCTTTCATTGGATGTAAGTTTCATATATTATCCATGTATTTTCAATACAGTTGAAAACATGTAATGATAAATATGTAGGTTTACAAAACGTAAACAAATAAGATTTTCTCTGGTGGGGTTTAATCCTTTTATCCGTAACTCATGTTACTAAATAAAGGACACACAAATAGGGTTCGAACGCATGAATTTTATTGCCTGCTGGATTCAAAGCCTCGCGTGTTACCGCTGTAATATGGTGAACAAGAATCTACAAGCCATGAACTATTCTGATGAATATGCAGTTCCGGCGACCCTAGAAAATATTCAATTTTTTTCGATTTACAAAATATTATTGCGTGAACCAACATGATATTTCGCAATAGATTAGAACTCTCCGGCATGACATCAATTACGCACAAATGATTTTCGTTCACGTATTCATATTTTTGTTATAATGGAAATTCTCTTCGCAAAATGCCATAAGACAGCAAAGTCTGCTTCTGATCTCACTTTTGCCTTCTGATAAAACGAACAGTATGAATTACACCACTCTAATTTTTCACAGATATTTTGCATAGCAATTGTACGTTAGATTCAAGTTGATTTTCTTTCTTTTCTTTTGAACGAAAAAAAAAATATTCCTTCCTCTGGCAACACAGGATGACGACTTCCCTTCTAGTTGCAAGGCGTCCTTTGCACTCTTGTCCGAATGACGCCAGATGGGTATGCCGTAATGCGCAATAAAATGATTGAATGGCGTTGTCTCAGCCGTCATATTCTTGGTTGGAATTGCAACGGCATAGCTGGTGAAATGTTCACTATCCACCAGATTGTGCTGAATTAAGCTGAGTGAAAAGTGAGTTGCCAAACAACAACTTTCACTCTTGTAAAACAAGCATTTCTATGGGCTTCACAGGGTTGAGTGAGGGTTCCTCATCCAGTAAATTTAGTTCACGCGAGGCTTGCAGGGTAAGGTTCACTGCGGGATTTGCCCTTCTAATAGCCAGAACTTCTTTAAATAGCAACCAAATGATTGCCTTTGTCTATGACTTTACAGTTGTGTATTATTGTTTGAACTAGCTCATTGTTAGGCAAACACACTAATCGGCTTAGCAGGTTTAACATATTTTGGTATTGTTGGAATAGTTCACAATTTACAAATGATCGAGTGTAGTACCATTGCCTGTAGCAATGGCTCGATCGACTTTGCCACGGTTGTAAATCGTTCTGGGATAGGCTTGTAGGGTACAAAGCCGGATCAGTGTCAGGTTTCTGTTGAGTTTATGAAATTTCTTTTTATCACTGAATGGTCTAGTGGTTAGAGCGTCCGCCTCGAGGCCTGGAGATCCAGGTTTAAGCCTGGGTAGAGTCATACCAAAGACTTCAAAAATGGTACTTGTTGCTGCCTCCCTTGGCGCTCAGCATTGAGAGTTCAGAGCAAGGAAACAGGACTGGTCGGCCTGGTGTCAGTATAATATGACTGGGTGGGGTGTCATGTCTAGTGTCCTCGGCATGATGTTCCAGTGGCTGCAGCACTTTGGCGGCATGGACTCGCCCTGCCACAAGAAGACACACTATAAGTACACACCAGAAGGACTCCTCGTCGTCATATGACTGAAACACTGTTAAGTACGACGTTAAACCTCAAGCACTCAGTTACTCTTATCGCTGAAAATGTCAACTAATGCTTCAATGTACCGTGTTTCGTTTAAAATAACAACTCTGTTTCTTTTGCCGGGTTTAGTGATTACAAAGTATTGTTTTAACCTGTTGAAATCTTTAATTCTCTTTGAGTCGCAGAAGAGACGTTTGCCATTGCAGCCCAACAGTGAATTAGTCATTGGCTTGATCGAATTTTTAATTTTCTCATTTTAATATATTCGTTTGGTAACAGGTTCTTCCGGTGGAGTTGGTCGTACAAAATTTGAGCTGCAATAATCACGTCAGATTCCTTGGGTGACGTTGCCCAAACTGTAGAACTTGTATTTCCTCAGTTGTTAGTTACTCACCGGTGAGGTGGTTGACGATAAGGCAAGGGGTTTTGTGAGAAGTTATTGGTAATGTATTCCTTTTCAAGTGCTGTTAATGTTTTGTCGTGTCGAAGCCTCACTTTCCCTGACACCTTACTCACCCATTTAACTGTGTTGTGTCCAACACAGTGGCCTTTTAACCATCTTGTATAGTTCAGTAGAAAACTTAACGCACATTATGATTTCTTTTAGCCCAGGCGTGCACACATTATGACAGTTCTGAGCCCAGGGGTACACACATTATGACAGTTTTGAGCCCAGGCGTACACACATTATGGCAGTTTTGAGCCCAGGCGTAAAAAAAGTCCTGGATCCGTTCACTCCTTACAGGAAATTTTTTTAGCACTGCAGAACTTTTGATAGATGAGATGAAAACCATAAAATGTTTTTTGACCTGGAACGGTTTCAGAAAGCAAACAGCAGATAAATGAATTTACATGGTGGAGTAATTGCACGTAGATGAGCAAATAAAACTAATATGTTACTATGCCACCCAGCCATGATTACTGTTAAATGCGAAATTTTTAGGCGCAACTTCATTCTGAATTACAAAGATCCTGTTCCTCTCTGTTACAAAAGCAAAGCTGTATATCAATTTATGTGCCCTGGCTGTAAAAACTTGTATATTAGGGAAACGGAGAGGCGTTTGTTCATTGATTGGTTTTTTTGCCTGTGACTTTACTATTGTTAGTTCTTGTAGTGGCATGTTGTTTTAAGCAACTGTTCCAATTTTCGGCACGAGGCCAACATTTCACGCGGGAACAGTGAGCCAATAACTTAAAAAGGATACCAGCAGAGGCTGGAGCTATCAATGACTAATGCCATGGAATCCGCAATTGTCCGGAAAAAGGGCAACACATCGCTTCGATAATAACATCATTTATACCAGGGCATATGTCGTGTCGTAGGTTGAGGGCCTCCCGGACCAGTCTAACGTAACTTATTATAGCATACCCGGGATCGGCTACACCTACCACCTTGAAAAGGATCTGGGTGATTTCGACCTCAGTGTATTAGGTACATGTATAAATTTTGCATTACCATCGCAAAATTACTCCCTCGAAAAAGTAACTGCGAAGACCCGAAACTTAGCAAGTTTTTAAGTTGTATACGCTCTTTCAATTAAAAACATGTTTCTTCTATAAACTAGCAGTGAACACCTGAACGTATCCCGTGTGACGTATATATGCTGTTTGCACTGCTCCGAACGTGAAATGGTCTGCCATCATCCTGCGGATGGTCGGGAGTTTCCTCCGGGTTCTGCCCGGTTTCCTCCGACCATACTACTTGACACCGTCGTATGAATGAAATATTCTTGGGTACGGCGTAAAAACATCCATCAAATAAATAAATAAATAAAAAAATTTAAAATAGAAATGGTACCGTATGTCTTGCTTTGTAAAAAGTGAATTCAACATACATCATATCAGCCCCATTACTGACGCCTTTCAGCGACTGGCTACATGTAAAACATTCCATCTCTTTACCATTCTCAGGAAGATTGGTTTGGGAGGGATGTCCGCAGTAGCGGTGAGTGACAGTGGTATAAACCAGCTCTGTCTGCCTTTCGAGAAAGTATATTTGTTGGCAAGAGGATAAGACACCATCAGGATACACATTGGTCATGTGAGTGTTTAAAATGTAACACCTTACCCCCCCCCCCATTCTTTAACCATGACTTCAGCACAATTAAGCGAACAAAAATTATTGGAGTGATATTTATCGTAATTTATTTACACCTTGAGTGACTGTCAACAAACCAAGAAATCTATTTCCAGAACGATCCTTTTTCCTTCTGCTTAGAATAAAAATGCACGTGAAATGTGAACTTGTACAATCTCCTTTCTTCTGTTTAGTTAACATTTATTTATTTCATTAGAGTTTTTACGCCGTACTATAATATATTTCAGTTATACGACGACAGCGTACATTATACATGGGAGGGCGGAGGGTGGAACGCTGACGGACCTTCCCACGCACAAGGTTAGTTAAAACTGCTGTTGGAATATGTATACGGGTGATTTGTGACTGAACATATAGGCTCTTCACTATTGATCGGTATGTTATTAGACGCGTCTATACTTCTATGAGCTATCACCTACACCCTGGAGAGAAGAGTGAACACTTAAAAGCAACGCCTGCAGCATGAGAGTACCATACGGGCAGATCTTCTTCGTTCTGTCAACGATACATGTTGTGTACAGTATAGACGGTAAGTTTCTTTCTTTCTTTCCTTATTTAAGAAGAATATTTCACTTATACGACGGCGGCCAATATTGCAACAACACTTGAGTAAAAACACTTCGTACAAATGCATGATAAGGTATCGGTATAAAAGACAAACATATTCCTATACTTACTGGGTGCAGCGTCGCATGTCATCAGTCTGATTGTCAGCTTTGCCATTTTATAAAAAGATATCATTTTCCCCTCTTTGCAATTTGATGAAATGATGTGTGTTAGGTATCAGAGCAAGGAGACTGGACTCCGAACTTCCTATCCATGAACCAGTTTGACACTGTGCCCAGAAACAGAGGATTTCTGTTCAAACCAATGGGAAATTCTATGAACATCGCTGTATATACGAAAATCAGTTCCGCAGAAAATGAGAAAACCCATGTACAGTATAAGAGATTATGGCAAAGACAGTATCGTAACACATGACAGGAGAAAGTTCTATCACTTGGGGTTTTAATATAACTGTTCATACAAATATTAAGAAGACATCTTAACACATATACTGTTCAATAAGAAATATAAAGTATTTTGCTTTACCAACAATGCCAGTATATACTACATGATAAACTCTAACAAATGCTAACAAATTAACCGTCTTTCCCCTTTAGAGAATAAGGTTGCCACAGCGAACTCCAACAAGATAATCTGTGATCTGTATACACGACGATAACACCAGTACCATTAGCTACATGCATTTCAAAACGTAGCAGGCTAATGGAAGTTTATTCTCCCCTTGGTACAGTAGCCACTCTGTTGATTTAATATTTAATTCCCTGTCAACATAAACACTTCCTTGTAGTAGCTGAGTATTAGCGTTGCAACAATCAATAAGCGACATTCGCGTTTCGGGCTGCGCTCTACAACCTCGTCACAGCAGAGCAGTCGTGGTCTAATTTGTTAACAAGCACGAACCAAGGCCTGTCTGTTGAAGTTTGAGGCTGAAGCTGCTTTCTACGGCTAATATTTATTTATTTGATTGGTGTTTTACGCCGTACTCAAGAATATTTCACTTATACGACGGAGGCCAACCTCATTTCGGGAGGAAACCGGGCAGAGCCCTGGGGAACCCACGACCATACGCAGGTTGCTGGCAGACCTTCCCACGTACGTCAGAACTGGAAGCTAGCATGACCTGGGCCTGAACTCACAGCGACCGCATTGGTGGGTTAGCGCGCTAACCGATTGAGCCACGGAGGCCCCTAATAATGCTGTTAGAAACGACCATAAAATCTCAGAACAACACCACCTTCTGTCTGCCTGTTCTGTTAAAAAACCCTGCAGCATAGAGAGTAAAACCCAAAGCAGCGATGATAGTGACTTAGTTGGCAAGTGGTCACACGTTACCGTTGAAATTCGGCCTCAGTTAATTTACCATTGTTGGAGTTTTATTCCAATTGTTCATGTAAATGTTTAACAGGTAACAATTTGAACTTCCCTTAGCACCATGGTTTACGCAGAATTGGATAAAAAATTGCAGTCATCTGAATGCAATATACTAGACGTCACTGGTCTAGAATAGTGTGTTGTGATTACATTTAAGACATAAAGGTTGTATATATGCTATTAGAGGAGCACATCAAATACGGAATCTCATCACTTCGCCTGCTTGCCCCTCCATATTCTTGATGCGCTTGTTCTACTGGTGAACAGTCCCAATTCTATTTTTCACTTTACTTAAATGAATGATATACCTGTGATATAAAAAAAATGATGCAACAAAAAAATACATCTGATGTGTATCTTTACTAGTAGAAAATAAAAATATATTTGAAATAAAAAAATTCGAGAAGAAAATCGCACATCCCTTGTTTGCCCTTGAATGGCGCCAGTGTGGTAAATATCTGTGACGTAATTGCGGCATTATCTGTTTTGAGGAGCAATGTTGGTAACCTATTTACCGGATCAAAGCTCGTCTGTTCAAGATTGTAAGCTTAACTTAGAGTGCTTATTCGATACGAAATAGTCAAGTCGCAGGGCAAGTATCCATCTTTGTTCCATGGAGGGGTTGTGTGACAAGACATAAAAACTAATCCTATCGCAATTCGGTTTGTGATTAACACAGCTGATCGCTGCACAAAACCGCATACCGCCAGTATGACGTCATACACAAGGGGACATCAAAAGGCAGATAAGCGTCTAGAGAATACAAAGCAACACGAAACTCAGCTTATTCGTCTTCAGAAAAATCTAAGTTGTCGAGTTTTATTCTTTAAATCACTCCTGGCTATATATGGCTTCCGCCACTTGAACATCATGCCGAAGAAACCACTCATTACACCTCACCCAGTCACATTATACTGACACCGGGCCGACCAGTCCTGTTTCCTTCCTCTAACCTCTCAGTGCTGAACGTCAAGCGAGGCACCAGGAAGCACCATTTTTTAAAGATTGTCACTGGAGTTTATGCTGTGCTTTTCAGACTTCGGTCTCTCCTGTTATTTAATAAAAAAGATTCCAAATTTGCTGTGATGTCAAAATCCGGTCACTAGATTATTAAATAGTTAAATCTGAATGCCATAAATATGGTTATAATGAGAGATTACCAGAAACACCCTATCAGAGGCTTAGGACTGGGCCATCGTGGTTATCCGTCCGTATAACACTGGATAGCGCGTGCAGATATTTTTGTGTACTTTTTCAGGTAATGACGAAACTAGAGTTATAACTTTTAAGTTATAAATATCAATTTAAAATTATTTCACTACAAACATTACAAGAATTTCAAAAACAAGTCAATCGTCACGATTAAAATTGCTGCAATATGCACTACTTTTCAGGGCTTCAAATTGACAAAGACACAATGGAAGCTTGGTGTAATAGCCTAGAAGGGTGGAATAATGTAATTTATGGAAACTTTTGCTACACTGTCCACCAGAAGAGTCTCACGTGGTCGGACGCGGTCAGCGATTGCAAATCCAAGGATGGCCAACTGTTTAAGGCGTTACAGTTCGAATTACTTCCTCTTCTTTTTAAACGCGGGGGACCTTCGAAAGCATGGGCTGGTGCTCAAGAAAGAGATGGCAAATTTTACTGGCTTGATGGTAATATTACGATCTTTTTTCCTTAACATCAGTTAACATACGCAACATCTGGTTTACTCGTAATATTACGATCTTTTTTCGTTGACATCAGTTAACATACGCAACATCAGGTTTACCGGAATTTTTCCTCTCAAAGGTCCATTTTACAAAGCTGCAGTAATACTGCACCAAAGGCAATTAGTATGGTGACGTACCTCTTCACAATATATTGTCATGGAACTTATGCCAGGCCCAGTTTGTGGGCTGCTTCTTACAACAGAGCCCTATCGTCACTTTTTTTTAGATATGTGCTAATTTCTCAACGAAAAGATATTCTAAGTAAAGTAAGAGTTAAAAGAATTTTAATTTAAAAGTTTTTGTTTATAACAAGCAACATTATATTTCAAGATCTTTCGTTCCATTCCGTCTTAAGAAAACAAAGCTGTGGACAAATGAAGCCTGTCAAATCCACACTTCTCCTGTTCTAATACTTAATAGTTAGTAAGAGCAAAATACGCCTGTGTACCTCCGGTGGAGGTCTATTCCCTTTAATACCTGTATTAAGTGTGTAGCTATAGCTAGATAATTTGAGTTTGGAATATACAGTTACTTTTCTAAATACATTAGTTTTTCATGTTTAGCAGGAAGTTCATAATCCAGAAGGATAACGATGTTGTGTAACGCGCAAAACTAACGTGCAATCTTAAGAACAAAGGGTTGGTGAGAGTGTCTTGAACGGAGCGGTACTTCACCTAGAGATTTCTTAAGACTCTCTTGGCCTCGTACCAACAAGCTGTCGACGACACTGTCTAGTCTGGTGTTACAGAAAGTCTGTAAGAGGCCGCTTTGCCATCCACCAGTATGTTACACCTGGAAAAGGCCGACAGTGACTATCCAAAGGGCTTCTTTCAACATTCCGGATTCATCCAGACAGAAACTGGCCACCATTGCATAAATAAAGTTTCTAGGGAATGGGATTAGATCACAATGAAACCCCGTACGCAAGAACATTTCACTTATACGACGGTGACCAGCATTATGGTGGCAAGAAATCCGGCAGGGTCGGGGGTGGGGGGGAACTCGCGGCCATCCGCAGGTTGCTGGCGGACTTTCTCACGTACGACCATCATCATCGGCATCAGTGGATACCTGGATAAACACTAAAAATAATGCACATTTTGGAATACATTTTTTCTACTTTTGCATCTACCATTTTATTCTTGTTTACGTGTTGCATGTCGTACTAAAAGGTGTATATCTCTGATTTTATCGGGTTGCTAGGTACTTCCTTTGTTCTTCACCTATGGTCTTTCACGAAAGGCTGGTTTAAGGAAATGAAAGCCTTGGTTACGCAAGGGCCATTATGCACGACAGTACAGCTGGAGCCTGAAACTGGCATCTTTATCGATTTGCCGTTGGATAAAGAAAGGTGTTCTAAAGAATTCCCTTATGTCTGTGAGCACGGTAAGAAATGTATGTTCATATCTTTCTTTTCATAGCTTCTTGTTTAAGACGGTTCCACGAAGTAGTATTAACCGATTAAGATCTTATCAACAACAAGCATAGAAGCATAAGAACCAGAATATTAAAGTTATTATGTAAATTTGGAATTGCTATAATATTTAAGAATGTATAAAAATATAAATATGATCCAAATTCTAATTTAACTTATATGTAAGGAGAAAAGACCAAATTCGAGAAAAGAAGCAAATTGTTTGAATAGGGGTATCATCCTCATTTACTTATTTATTTATTTGATTGTTTGATTGGTGTTTTACGCTGTACTAAAGAATATTTCACCTATGCGATGGTGGCCACCATTATGATGGGAGAGCCTAGGGGAAACCACGATCATCCTCAGGTTGCAGGCAGACCTTCCCACGTAAAAACAAAGAGGAAGCCAGCATGAGCTTAGATTGATCTCACAGCGATCGCATTGGTGGGAGGCTCCTGGGTCATTACGCTGTACTATATATATATATATATATATATATATATATATTTATTTGATAACTTTTTGACAACTGCCAGCATTATGGTGGGAGGAAACCGGGCAAAGCCCAGAGAAAACCCAACACCATTCGCAGGTTGCTTGCGGACCTTCCCATGTATTACCTGAGTAGTGTCACTCCGAAAAACGAAGACTTTATTGTCGATATGCTGAAATATCGAGTCACAATGGAGTCTTCGTTTTTCGGAGTTACCATACTCGTGTATTACGTAAAACTCATCAGCGGCACTATAGGATTCCCATGTACGGCCAGAGAGAAAGTCAGCATGTATCTTGACTTGAACACACAGCAACCACATGGTGGGAGGCACCTGGTTTATTACGCCGTGCTGGCGCACTAAACATCTCCCCCATGGAGCTCCCCTCCCTCCATCCTCATAGTAAATAGAACGTTGTTATAAAAAGATTTGTCTCAAAAAAAGGTTGTCTAAAATACCCACCATACAACATCTATTGCAAAATGTCCTTTTCTCCTTCAAAAAAAAAAAATCAGGAAAATAATGAAGCTCAAATTTACAGAACTTTTTACACTCTTTCACCAGACATTTACATCACTTCATGTTTTCTTTGCCTCCAACCACAAACTTATCTAATTTTCAACCAATTTTCACATCTGAAAAAAAAAGACATCAAAAATGTTTTGACCTGGTTTATCCGATTTCCGAGGAGAAAACTTCAGAAGTTTTCGGTCGTTATTACCACTCAAGTTTCTGTCCCTTCACTTAAGCGAACTGGTACTACAAGGAACCGCTTTCGCATCGTACTGCACATGTAAATCTAGGCGTCGAAATCGACATTCGCATACCACCTGTCAACCCAAATGGGCGTTCCAGGTCAATAATCGCAACATCACTCACAAAAAACGACAGATAACACAAACCACCAAAATACTAAGAAAAAATATAAAATAAAAAAATTAGGACGGATTCATGCAAAGAGAGAAGCATTTACCATTTTACTATATATGGTGTCGATAATGAAATATGTACCTCAGTTGCCCTTTGATTGCAATTGTTCATATATCCAGCGTGGTGATCATACTCCACACGATCCACATACGGCCCCTAGCCGTAAATTCCCTCGCCCCTAAATCTTTTCATGACTTCAGTTTATCAGCACAGTTGAAAATTTTGTTGACAACTTAACATTTTCTCGTGAATCATGGAATTACAATTTTATTTATATATTGCTTATGTGGCTTTAATCTTCCAGATCTCTACAATGTCTGGAAGCGAACCTCAATTCCGGTTTATGTTCCGGCTGACATAATGGAAACCACAACACCATACATAGGTAATGACACTGTAGCGATTAGATTCAAAATGTAAGGTATTTTCTGTTAACATTTCATAAAAACTACCTGTCATCCACACAGCTATAATATTCCTTGTGTGACAAAACCCCAGAATCATGCATACGCTAACTCATCCGGAACGGCAATGATAATTTCAAAGCATTCTCGCTTTCATTAACCGACAACTCGGAATGACGAATTCAAAGCCACCATTCATTAACCCGTTACCTGAGCGATACCGGTGTAACGTGTTACAACTGTGCGAAAAATGTTTAAAAATTCCAACGGCCAGCATTGTGCTTTTTCTAAGCCACACACTATTATACTGCATTTCCAGTCTTAGGTAAGATATTGGTTTTAAGGCCACTTCCCTGACGGATATTGTGGCCCGTCAAACCGCACTTCCAAGACACTCATTAGATAGCCAGTAACCTTTCTGTTTACGACGTGTAATATCCATTCTTGTCATAAAGGAAACAAAAAAAATGTGAAAACAAATGTCCCATGTTTATGTATCTAAGTATTTTTTATCTGAATGCAGAGGAAAGGGCTACTAAAGCAGCGCCCGACATAAGAACTTCGCATGCTACTCCTTCAACTGGTACTGTCCACTTTGTTCACCTACATCATGTACATGTCGTTTAACCAGTCAAAACTTGTTTTTCACGATGAATATAGTTTGGCCATCTTCCAAAAATTGGTTCACAGGATGAATCAAGTTTGACCATCCTCCAAAAACGCGTTCTTAGGGTAAATGTAGTTTGGCCTTCCTCCAAAAACGGGTTCTTAGGATGAATCAAGTTTGACTATCTTCAAAAACCGGTTGTTAGGATGAACGTAGTTTAGCCATCCTCCAAAAACGAGCTTAGAATGGATTCTAAGGATAAATGTAGTTTGGTCATCCTACAAAACTGGGTTGTAAGGATGAACTTTGGATGGCAATCCACCATAAATGGGTTCTCAGGATAAATGTAGTTTGGACATCCTCCAAAAGCTAGTTCTCGGGAAGCATATAGTTTGGCATTCCTCCAAAAATGGTTTTTCAGGATGATTATACTTTAGCAATCCCTGACAAATGCGAGCTCGGGAAGAAGAATGCAGTTTGACCATCCTATGAAAATCATCCTCAGGATGATTGTAGTTTGGCCATCTTCCAAAATTGGGTTCTCATGCTGATTGTAGTTTGCTAATCTCCAAAAATTGTTTTTCAGGGTGAAGTCGCATAAAGAAACATCTTTCGTGAGTTAGAGTTAACGTTCTTTCTCGAAAGTTTGGAAAGCTGAGGGGTCATTCTAAGGCTATCAAAATGCTTGTCTTTCAGTCGATCAGACACGGATGATTTTAACCTGATCCAAGTTAGCTAATTAACTTTTCAGGATTGCTTCTCGCACACTGTTTTGTGAGATCCTTGGTGACAGTAAGCTGTTTTAGTGCTCTGTTTAGGTCATCTTAGCCTGTTGGTGAAATTGGATGAACAGGTAATTATCCGAATATGGGCCACAACTGCGCTCTGAAAAATTATTGATACTCTCATTTTATTCATGAAATATAATGTTTTAGTCACCATAATAGGTACATTAATCTATATATGTCAGCTAGCTATCTTAGTGGTACAGACATGCGCGTGCACAGAACGGGTCACGCGTGGCATATTTATTTATTTATTTAGATTGGTGTTTTACACCGTACTCAAGAATATTTCACTTATACGACAGCGGCTGAGCCACATCAGAAAGGGGTTGTTACCTTTAAGGAAACATTTTGTTTCTGTTCAACACTGAAGAGGGACATTTGTCCACGTCACATTGATTATTTTACAGGTTCATGAAGAATAGTTTTCACAAAATGTTAAATATGGATTGTGATCGATTTCTTTTTTCTAAACGAACAGCATCAACGAAGGCAAATCCGAAGATCCCACCGAGTCAATATACCTATAAGGGTAAGGTTGTCTTTTTAACATCGCTAAGCTATCTTTTCATTTCATCCTTTACTCATCTGAAATGTTTTCAAACTTATCAGAATCCATCAAGATTTCACAGTTGTGTAGATTTATCATTGTCTCTTTTAAAAACAAAAAGCAACTCTTTCCTCGCAGATAACAGCAACCAACTTCCCTGCACAACATCCCAAGGAGATAACATCCAAACGCTGATACGATATTCGGAAACTCCAAAGAAATAAATGACTTGCGCCTTGAAGACTGGGGTTCGGGTCATATATTTGAGAAAATTAAGGACAAAATGCTTTGGGAACTTATATTAAAGATTGGGTCTTGCGATTACCGCCTGGCTGTGCGAGTGGTATGCGAGTGGTATACCAATGTCGAGGCTAACGCTTCGATTTACAACATATTTTTGTTGCAATGGATAGCTTAGGAGAAGTTTTAAAGTATGTTCATACGGTTGCACAAGAAATGGTGCCTTCAATACATGAAAGTTGGACATCTGCTATCAGTCAAAGTCACCAGTTTTGCATTCTTGGTGTTAATTTACTCACAGAATAGCAGGCAGTTCAGACGGTGTTGATATTCTAGTGCCACACAATTACATATGAAGAATTTTTTTTAATTTTTCAGGTATCAAGCACATCAACAGAGTGTTCAATCCAAAGTTAAGGGCCAAGGCAGACAGGTTACTTATGGACATAGACACAACACACTGCGCACGAATGTGTTCTGAAGACAAATGCTGCAATCTGTTTAACCATTTTCCACCTGAAACCTGTGCCCTGTACTGCGACGAAAAAAGAGCGAGAGCCAAGGGAGCTAAGTCGGTTCTTGGTTCAAGAATATGGAAAATAAATCAATCCTAAATGGATTTACATGGATACCATTTGTACCTCAATCTTGAATCGTTGCGCTGGTTTCATCGTGACATGATATCCTTAGACCTACGCGAGGCATCAGTTGTTTGTGATAAAGCATTTCATGTTCATCTGTGTGCACAGTTTTCACCTCGTATTGGCAGTCAGATGGCAGTATAGTTTGTCTTATCGTATGACCTCTTACAGCTGTGCTCTGTGGTGTGACCATACAAAGGTCTATTAAAACAATGCTCTCAGAGGACTACTTGCTTTTAACAGTTTTGGCACGCAAAGAGTTGTAATCTTCAAAGAGATGCTAAAAGAGGGCCTAGATGATGCACTGAATAGCTTAGCATAATAAATAAGCAAAGGAACTCCGAAGAAATTCATTTTGACGTTCTCAATATTTCGACTTTAATTATGTCATCCTCAGGAGAAATGTACCATATGGGGCACATTATAGACATATATACACAAGCATACAGTAGGCTTCAAGAAAAGCTTAGTGTAAAATCTGATGAGGATAGGGCTGCATGGTAATAAACATTTATGGTGTTGTTTTGGGGTCAGCTGAATGGATTATGACAGTATTAACAAAGGATTACACATGTTGTGTATGATGACCCATCAGTATCCTACAGCAGTCAATTGTCCGTAAAATACCAAATCAACATTAACAATTAGTAGCGTCCAAGAAATTAAAAATTCAAGTAAATTAAGAATAGGTGACAGTTTAGCTATATCATAATAGTGCATATGCATGCAAAATTTATACATGAATGTCTGTCTATATATAGCAGGAAACAGTTCAGTAAGGCATCTAAAATGGAGGATTTTCTTGATACCACAGGAACCACTTACTCCAACGTCGGTAAATTTCTTGTCGGATTTCTAAAACCCCTCATAGACAATGTATATATAGTGTATGACTCTTCTGAATCCGCCAAACGAATACGAGACATACCAAAACATTTGTTTGTTCAGGGATACCGATTGGTGTCATTTGATGTGGAATCATTGTTCACAAACGTCCCGCTATTAAGAGTTGTCAGTGTGATTTTTCTACCGTGTTTACCAACAGAAGCGGATTCCTACTGCCCTCCGTAAATCAACTTTGATAAAGCTCGTAATCGATTCCTGCACCAAATCTGCTTTTTCATTCAACGACATTCTTTATCAAAAAACAGACGGTGTTTCCATGGGATCACCTCTTGACCCAGTTCTGGCAAACATCATCACGACAGAAATGGAAAAGCCCAATGTTGATGAACTTTTCTAGAATGACATAACCAAGTTCTACATGAGGTATGTGGATGGCACTCTCGTTTTGGCAAAGCCCTGTGATTTCCCTGAAACTCATCATCAGTTTAATTCGTTCCATTCCCAGCTCAGATTCACCTTTGAAGAGTTTGTTGCTGACTCTGATCTCCATTTCCTTGATATCAAATTTGACTACACCCTTTCAACAACAATTTTCCACAAACCAGCATGTACAGGGCAATATATCAGCTGCAACAGCTTCCAACCGTGGGCCACAAAAGTTGGTCGGATCAGAGTCCTCATCACCCGAGCACATACGATTGGCACCTTACACTGCTCAAAAAGAAACTGGAAAATGTGACAAGAATCATGTCCTGGAATTATTTTTTCAATACGGTATGTGATAAGTTTATAGACTCGACAGATTTTCACCTCCCGGGATAAGCCCAACGATGACATGCCAGTCACTTGGATAAATCTCCCATACAAGGGGGGCAGATTGTCCAGAGATACTTGTCCAAGATATACCACCAACTGAAGGGACCAGTGAAGATTGTCTCTCGCTGACAAACAAAGAAAATGTCGACCGTGATCACCAAAAAACATCCAACGCCGCTAGAATATAGAAGCAACTTAGTTTACCAGTTTAAATGCCCAGGGCGTTTCTCTAGCTACACAGGAAAGACTGAACGCTGCCTCCTTAAGACTTTTCTAGAACATGGCTAGAACAGGCCTGAGTGAAGTCCATAACCATGTAATGGAATGTGACCATTTCAAACATGTTAAGCACTTAATCGACCTTCCAAACAGGCTCCATGAAATGTCACCGTCTTCAGTACTCTGAATGAGCAAGTATCAAATATTTTGTAAAACTGACTTTAACGTTTTTGGCATACGTCAAACATTACTGTGTGGTGTCGGACCTTGGCTGTTTTTGCTCTGCTACAATCCGCTTGTTTCTCAGGAAAAAAACAGGTTTACTTTAGTCGCGGATATCGTCCCACTCAGCCGTCCTTGAATAGTGCAGGCTGATAGGACAGAAATTACTTAAAAGGAACCAATGCATAGATGAACCTGCCCAGAATTAGTTACGATTTACATACATGTTAACGTTAGACTTCACTAAAATATGGAAGTCTTGAGTGCTCCATTCAAACTCCTGACATGAGTTAACTGACGAAAATATTATCACAAACTGACAACATCGCATGAGTTGAAAACCATTCATAGGTGGATGCAACGTAATTCTTCCTGAAAAACGCCAAATGTATGCCGAGAATTTAACTTCGGTGCAGGTGCTGGAAAACAACATAGAAACTCAAACAGCCGCCATTTCTTTTTATGTGATTGCGTTGCTGAGCTGCTGTTCCTAAATTAGGGTTCTGCCAGCAACCTGCGGATGGTCTTGCATTTCCCTCGGGCTCCGCTCGTTTTCTTCTCACCATAATGCTGGCCGCCGTCGTATAAGCGAAACTTTCTTGTGTATGGCGTAAAACACCAATGAAATAAATAAAAAATTAGGAGCATTTCCTCCAACCTTGGTGTTATTTGTTCCTACTGTTCATTGTAAAAAGAATAAATAAACTTCAAATGACAGCATATGGCGAGTACGAGACCAGCGACGCCAGTAAAGGATAGTGTACACGTACCCAGTGAAATCCGTCCTCTTGTCCATTTACCTCATTTGGGCTTTTATCCTAATTGTTCATGCAAGTACTTAATGAGTATTACCTTATCCACCCCATAGTGTCATGCCCCAATTGAGAAAAACACAGTGATACAGCTGATGCGATTTATTAAGCGTTAAGAAACTACATAAGACTTACAGACAATGTTATTCATCGCCGTTATTTGAGACGTTGTGGTCTTTATCATTCGCGAATGAGAAGGTAATGTGACATCAGCATTATTTTGGAGATTATTTTCAAAGACTAAAGTTTTGGTATGTTGAGAGGACAGCACACTGGTAAAGACTTGAAGTCATTAGCTGTGAGGTAAAAAGTGTAAATTGGTATTTCTGTTAATATTAACAAAGCGCTGGAATCATATTTTGTTTCTTTAGCCAGGGAATGGCATAAGTCAATAATTTATATATACTGTAAAAAATTTTCCCAGCTTTGCGTTTGAAATAAAGGTGAAGTTAATGATTGTTGCTAGTGTTTTTATTACTACAATGACAGACCCATGAATGAATTCATTTGTTTATTTGATTGGTGTTTTACACCGTACTCAAGAATATTTCGGCCAGCATTTTGATCGGGAAGACTAACAGAAGAGCCGGGGGAAAACCCACGACCATCCAGCTTGCTGGCAAACCTTATCACACACGACCAGAAGGGAATCCAGCAATACATTTATGATCTAAATAATAACGAAACAGAGACAATGATTGCACAATATTTGCGTTAGTTATTTGAGAAACACAGGAAAGAATAAGTTGAGTTATTCATGGAATGGATAATTCAGGAAGCGGAATTTCAGGGATGATCAATGACAATCGCAGATTTGAATGATTTAGTTATTTGTTGAGTGCTTTACGTCGTGCTCAAAAATATTTCACTTATACGACGGCGGCCAGCGTCGTGGTGGAAGGAAACCCGGCAGAGCCCGGGGGAAACTCATGACCATCTGGAGGCTGCTGGCGGACTCGCAGATTTGCAAAAATGACAAGAAAGAAGTCACTCGAACAGTGTATGCTGCTGATGACACTAACCCCATAACACTATACTGTGAAGCGTGTGGAAACCAACATCCACTCTGGAGATGCGACAAGTTTATAAAGCGCTTCAGGTAAGTCAATGTTGGGAATTAGCAAAACAAGAAAATCGGTACTATCGTTACCTACCAACCAACCACAACGGATCAGAATGTGCAAACAAAATTCACACAACAGACTGCTACACCAAGACCCACAGTTTCGTCCAAACAATCGTAAAACTGCTGTGTCAAGCTCGAACAATCCAAGAATTCCTTGGAATTCTATACTTGCTAATGTTTCCTCTCCCAAGGAGGGGGGGGGGGGGTTATCAGCAAACACGTCAGACCTTCCCACGTATGTCCGGAGAGTAAGCCAGTATGACTTGAACTTACAGGGAACGCATTGAAGCTTCTGGGTCATCGTCCTGCGCTAGCCCTCTAACCGACTGAGAAACGGAGGCCTCTAAAGAATCGTCACAAACGATTAACAGTGAACGTACTCTTAGATGAGGCCAGTACGAAGACATGCGTAAATGCTGACGTTGCAGCCGAATTAGACTTAACTGGTAAATTTAACTGGTAAAAGTGTATGTAAATGTTGTCAATGGCTAAGTTGAAACATTTGAAACCATGTCCGTTGAGTTAGGGCTGAAAAGCCTGAATGGTGAAGTCGACACGAAAATCGACGCCTACACCACTGACAAAGTAACACGCAATCGAACAGCTGTCCATTGGGACAAATGTGGGCGGCAATGGGAACAGTATGACAAAAATCCAATTCCAATGACCAACAAACAAACTGTGGCCATTCTCACTAGTGGTGATTACCCGGATTAACACTTCTCTTACAGAGATTTACGAGGAAAACAAAACGAACAAAAAGCAAGATTCCCCACTAGTCATTAACCCACAACACCCATTTTGGTATACGAATAGGTTAAGGAAGACCTCATCTCACAACATCAACTGTTACGGCACACTGCTACTGTTCATCCATTCATTCTATTGATCTGGTCACTGGGTGGGAAATAATGCGCAAGGGACTACTGTTACCAAGTGAAACAATGTTCCCTCGGTAACGTGGCCAGAGGAGTTGACCTGCATGAATACAACACCTGCTAAACGGACACCACCTACAAGACCTACTCAGTCTACATGTACAACGCCGACTCCGCAACACCACTTGTGATATGAAAAAGGCTACATTATACAAAGTAATACGAGAGCAGCAAGGACAATGACATATGACACATCAAATCCTGAAATGTATGCGGCGAATGACCTTAACCTACCCCATTGAAGGCTTTTATTCCCATGTAATAAATTTATTTGTCCTCGAATTTGAAGTTCGCCTGAGAAGTGTGTTAAAGCAGCATTTATTTATATATTCCTAAAGTTACCAGCTTTATTTACTGTATATAATATGTCTTGCAGATTCCTTTGGGAACTGGTAGTACAAGTTGTTTTTTGATATGAATTCTACTGTAATCAACTTGGAATGCCCTGTCATAGTCTACGAGTGGAATGCAACGGTTCGATTCGACAAGGTTTAATGCCATAGATCACGTGTAACAGTGAAATATTCGACAAGACAAAAATGTTTGACAGCCTTTGTCGCGGAATACCTCTTGAAGTCTAAAGGCGCTAATCAGGTTTTCTACCACGTCGCACAGCAGCGACTTATACACCCCCTAGCAACATGATTAAAGCAGAGTTGCTTAAAAGAACAATCGTACTAAACGCTGTGTGATGAAGACCACACTTAGTAAATATTCACATGAAAACAAACCAATGCTTGTCCTCTGGGATGCTTACTTCACCGGGAGAATCCAATGAAATGGGGAAAGGTTGGGTGGTTATAACGTGGTAAAAATACGTCAAATCATTGAATCTCATTTGCACAGATCACTATAATCATTTGAGAAGTGGGACAGTGATCAATAAAAGGCAGCGAGCTTTTCTTTGTAACGCTCAAATCCAGACCTTAATAACCAGTCTTACTAGCCTAATGAATAAGACATTGTATGCTCCCGATACAACGTCCAACAGAGGTTCATGTGAAAAACCAAGGTTATTTCCCTATCCGTATTTAAACGCCACCCTTCCTTTAAATTCTGAACGTTCTTCAATCAGCAATGGTCAGCAAAGGGGATCGCTTGTCGCAGCGGTTTTAAAACGCTACTGTTAGGGCCAAATCGGCTGTTTCAAACAATCGCTTTGGTAAAAAAACTCCCGGAGTCCGCCATGTTTTGTCAGCCGTGAAGATATCCCGGTAATCTCCGTTATGTGGAGTTTTCAATCCAGGATTCACACTATCAAGTGGGATTGTTCAAAAGCCTAATAGTACCACAGTGCGGAGAATTCACTATAAACAAAAATGTCTAGCGATCGGCAAGTAGTTAATAATGAGCCGTTGCCTAAAACAAGCCACAAGAGCTTAACTAAATGGTTTTAAAACCCCTGTGCTTTGCGGTCCCCTCGGCTAACCATTGCTGATTGAGAAACAGATTTTAAATGCTAGGCAGTGTCTAAATACGGATAGGGAAATACCCTTTGTTTTTCAAATGGATATCATTTAGAAATTGTATCGGGAGCATACCACGTCTAATTCATTAGGCTACTGTCATATCAACTCTACCCAGTCTCTGCTCCACCAGATTCCTTGTTGCAAAACGCCAGATTCCTACTAAGAATGAACTAAAAATTCTCTTTCACAAATTTACAGCTAGACTGTACCCGTGTTTTTTTCCTACTTATGTGATGGTCATTGCATTTCACAGACTGTTTGGGTTTTTTCAAGAATCAAAAGTCTTTGCGCGTAACGTTATTCAATTAAAGTCCATTCGACTTATAAGCATTTAGCACTCGTACAATGTTCACTGATATGCTTGTTCTTCGTTCCAATGCGCACAATCGAGTAATCAGTGTCGAGATGCGTAGAAGTTATACTTTGTGTAAGTAATTCTGTTAGTTGTAATTTTCTAGAGTTTCACCCAGAGACCAACACCTCACCCTTTGTGCTGAGAAGTGTGCTGACCCTTAATCTGGTTTGGGATATGCATGTATGTTTGGAGTCTTGCGTAGTATTGAACAAGTTTTCCAGTCATAGTCATACGAGGGACACTTAAAATGTACAAAACACAACTCTTTGTTTGGGCTTGATAACTTTATTAAGACAAAATTATCGACTAATTACAACCAAAATTTAAAAACATTACAGATGACACAGGTCTTGCATATATTATGTCTTTCAGGCCTTAACATAGTGTGCTACAATATCTTATAATGACACACACCGGCCCTAGCATATGCGTGTCATAAAACCTTTGTATTGTGGAACACCACAAGGCCCACTAAAGCCATTTAAGCAGATACAGCCCTCCAAGCAATAGCAGATAATGCCTTTGCCCTACCCCAGTACACTGTTAACTAGTAATTTATGAAAATCACAGATACTCCAAATCAATTGCAGGGGTAGTAACACTGTCACATGGGAAGTGACTGGGCGATTCTTAACACACTCAGAGTGATGTGGAGTTATTTACCGAAGCACGCTAACGCCCTTCCAATCATCAATAGCCTTAACAGATAATGGTCCTCCTGCCGTTATTAACCAAGAAGTACCCCGTCTGCGCAGGATTCTTAACACACTCAGAGTGATATGGAGTTATTTACCGAAGCACACTGACGTCCTTCCAGTCATTAATAGCCTTAACAGGTACTCCTGCCGTTATTAACCAAGAAGTACCCCCTCTGCGCAGGGAATGTGTATTGTCACCCCCCGAATTGAGGCCAGTTTGTCTCATCACATTTTTCAAATCGAAACGATACACCCAAAAGTTCAACCAGTGTGCTTTCTTCAAACACAGCAAAAACAGGGTGGTTACCACCAACTTGATCAGCTGTAAATAAAACCACAGATGAAGGGCAAAGGCGATTCCCAGGCAGAAGGAGGAGAGCTATCTCATGAATACGAGCTTGACATTGTTTCGTTTTGGATCATGTGACCTTAATAATGAACCCATTCGGGACCATACTTACATCTCAACGACAGATACATTTCGAGGTCATGTCACTACGTGTCTCAGCTGTTGTATTACTAACCCCAAGGAGGCCGAGAAACCCAGTGACAATTGTACACCAGAATTATAAATCAGAAATATCATTAAGATACAGCGTGGGAAGAATGTCCTTCAGATGTGGTAAAGTAAACGGTAATTAAACGCTGTGTTAGCACCTTAGCACGCTTAACCTCCGTGAGCAGCACTTTAAGACGCCCACGGCTCATATCCAAACCTGCGTTGACACCCCGTTACAAGTGTCTCACAGCCTGGAGATATTCCTTAATTAGATCTAGTCAAAAAACCAATTGTACCGAAGAATTGTGATTTTGAACCCTGGTACAGGCACAGTTCCGATTTTGGAGCAGACGTCAACATAACAATTAACCTGGCAGTTATAACACCGGCGAGTAGATGGGACCAAGGCATTTAGCTGCCTGAAAAAGGCTTCATACAACTGCTGCACAAGTTCTGCCACTGTTGTATCTGCGTAGATATGAAAAAAGCAGGCGTTTGATATGTGATACGGAAACCAAGACAGAGTAGGTTGAGTCAAGCATGTTCTTTAATAGAGCAGCTCTGAAAATCGCTGTATTTGACCCGACAAGTGGAATCTAGAAATCGCATCAGCTATAACATTTACAAGAGAGGCCAACTACTTAAATTACGCCACCTCGTCCACACTAGTTTATCCTTTGTTGATCACATGGGTTGTAACAGTACTATTTGTGTATATGAACGCTCGCTTATTCCTCCATGTTCGACACCAACGCTCAACGGGTTTTAGCACCACACCCATCTCTTTGATATGGACGCTATTTCTGGAAAATCCAAACGTAAACCCAGTGGAAGTAGCAAAACGCTCTGCCAGCCGCTGGGGACGAATCAGTCTGCACATTGATTACCGGCCGATTGTCAATCTGCAATTTCTGGTTGTCGACAGCGTGAAAAACCACCATTTTAAATCGGGCTCTATTTCAGCCAAACGAGCTTTGTGTGACGGAGATTTAAGCAGGGGCAACAAATTGTAGATACCTTTAGTGTGGACAATGACATTAGTAGCCCATGTTAATTTCCCTGCTATTCTTGCAAGATGTTTGCGGGTTGCTCTCCCTTTCTCCATCAAATTGCTAAGCTCTGTCACCATCGCATTCAATTTTCCTGACTCGAGAGACAACTTAATCTGCATGGTGTCAATGTCTATACCCAAAAATGTTAGGCATGTGGTAGGGTCAACAACCCTTGACCAATTAATCACAAATCCCAATGCTCTTAACAGACTAATTAATGTACTGAACGCATTCTGATGGGCCTTTCGAGTCTTATCGATTAGGCCGTCCTCCGAGGCTCAATTGTTTAGCGTGCTAGTGAAGCGCAATGACCCAGAAGCCTCGTTCAAGTCCAGCTCATGCTGGCTTCTTCTCCGGCCGCACGTTGGAAGGTCTGTCGGCAACCTGCGGATGGTCGTGGGTTTTGCTCAGCCTCTACCCGATTTCCCCCCACCATAATACTGGCCGCCAGTGAATAACTGAAATATTCTTGAGTGTGGCGTAAAACAGCGACCAAATAAATGAATAAATATTATCGTTTAGCAAAAAATCACGTATTCACATCTAGACATCATTCTGTATACACTTTGTTTTAAATGTTGAAAAATAATAGGACTTAGTTTTGCACCAAAAGGTAATCTAGTATCAAGTTATGTAGTTGGTTCATTGTCCAGCTCAAAAGTTCAGTATATTTCAAATTGAAAGGACAGATCCCCACTGATCTATAGGCAAATTCTCCTTGACATTGTACTCCAGGGCCTCGATGCCCGCGGTCGTTCCCTTTGAAGCATGTGGCGCATTATTGGTTGGCCGCAGTTGTTCCCAACATGGGGTTACACGGGCACGTGTATGTTGGTAGCGTTTCACTTCGCTCAAGACGTCTTTTAGTAGAAGTCGCTGACCAAAAGGGAGATTGCTGATGGGCTCATCAACCACACCGGGAGTTTTTTCGGGCCATTTCCTGTGACGAAAATTACATACAAGTCCCTTTTTCTGTTTTGTTTTTCATAAAGATTTATAATGTTCTCTGGCTGCAACATATAGATTGCTACGCCAGCCCAATCAGAGAGGGTCGACGGTCTGCCCATGACCCTCAAGCTCTGGTATTTCAGTTAGCCACAGAAACGCGTTTAGGCCATTCAAAGGCTTGTACCTCTGCGTCAGCGAAGATATTGCTCCTGAGGCGAAAGATTGTTCATAATCTGAAGGCTCCTGTCTTGAGGTGACCAAGCAGAATCGAGGCTAAAAACAGCATCTCCTGTCACATGGCAACCATATATGTTCGTCCTCAGCCATGTTTGTGTAGTATGTGTTATTTACTTTTCCTTTTTTTTGGTGAGGGGGGGGGGGTAACCTTAAGGTTTTATTTGTATTCTCGCCGTTTTTTGTTTCGTTTTCTTTCTTTTCTTCACCTGGCGACGCCCCTGATTACCATGGGGACTTACGTACTGCCTTCGCCAGCATCCAAAAGTCTGGAGGGGGGGATAGGACTGGATGGTAATCTGTTTGTATAATACTGTTTCGTCTGGGCAGTGGCACAGTCCCAGAGTGGTTGACTGTCATTTGAGGTCATGCAGCATTTAGCATGTTTTACAGGTAATGGACCATGTGAAATTTTCCATCTTTCAACCGACATGCACTTTCCTATGCTCTCATACAATTTCAGCCTCGAAATTTCGAAATGTATACATTTATCCCAAGCGGTGTCCACTCGGATTAAAAGAGATTAAAACCTGACCCCGACGTGCACTCACAAGTGCACGTGATGTTTGTGCTAAGTGCTGTGCGTGACAGGTGGCTAAACCACGCCTACATGCTATAATGGCTGATTGACGCCATATTACTCTTAACATGTCAGAGAGCGCAATAAAAATATCTCAGCCGTGTGCACCGTGTTACAGGGAGTCTTGGTCTGGCGATTACAAGCGCTTGGCATCCAATCGCTGGTGCAAAGGAAAAGCTGGTTTAAACTCGACCTTGGACAGGGAAATTGTAGATTCACCCACTCTCAAAGCGTGTGAGATCTTCGTGACAACAACCCACCAATGCGGTCGCTGTGAGCACAAGTCTGGCTTATGCTGAGTTCCTCTCTGGCCGTACGTGGGAAGGTACTTCCCTCATCAATTCCCCCTCATGGGTCACCCACCTTGCCAACAACCTACCCACAAACACATAAGCCATGAACAAGTTTCTAGAACATTTGTCGAAATATCACCTGTTCTGAAAGTAGAAGTTTGAAAGACGGGATTTGTAAGGAGCTGGTCAACTGTATAAAAACTGTATAAGTTTATCCCTACCTGTTGTTGACTTTCCTGATCTACTGCGCTCTCCCCAAGCTTCGCAACTAACGTCGAAAAAATAGCATGGCACTTGTACTCCACCTGTTCTGTTCACATCTTCTCTTCCAGACAACGTCCAACCGAACAACAAACGCTGCACTGTGTCAGGTGTTTGGGGTGCCTCTTCACTATTTTTGGACGGCCTCGTTTACCTGTGTGTTAATCTGTGCATGCCACTTGTACACCGTCTTCACGAGCATTCGGGCTTACGTCAGCGATGATATCCGAGACAAGAAGTTTATTATGTGTTTTTTTGTTGCTGTATTTATTCCCATATTTATCGTCACACCTTGCCTAGTAAGGCACGCTGTTCAGAGCCAAGGAAATGGCATATATGATATGTCGGATATGATGGAATCATTTGCCTTCTTAACAGTTGGGGCCTCCGTGGCTCAGTGGATTAGCGCGCTGTCGCAGCACAATGACCCGAAGCCTCCCACCAATGCGGTCTCTGTGAGGTCAAGTCCAGCTCATGCTGGCTTCCTCTCCGGCCGTACGTGGGAAGGTCTGCCAGCGACCTGCGGATGGTCGTGGATTTCCGCCGGGCTCTGCCCGGTTTCCTCCCACCATAATGCTGGCCGCCGTCGTGTAAGTGAAATATTCTTGAGTACGGCGTAACACACCAATCAAATAAATAAATCTTCACAGTCCTGTTGATACTGGTATTTTCTTCGTGGCAACTAACTGGCTTTAAATCTTGTCGTGAATGCAGTGTTTTTCATGAAGACGGTCCTTGCGACACGAGCAGTGTCTGACATGTAGGGAGCCGCCAACAAATCAAGAAAGCAACATATCTTTGTCTACATCAAGCTGTTCTTGCGGTTCGGCTTCACTTAGGTGTTCGGCATTCTGGCCGCCATTTTATAGTCTACTGTATAACAGTACACATTTACCATTCTGACAGGAAGACAAGCCACTATGGTCCCCTTGGCCTACTGTGTCAACAAGCCTACCTGGGAGAAACTTAAAACCAGAATATCAGATCATGTAAAATTTCGCTATACTATGAGTTCAAGTAACTAGTAAACAAACAGGTCCAGAAAACACAGATTCATGTCCGGCGTTCACACACGTCACTGGAGTCCAGAGGAGAGGATTAGTCTGTTATGGATGTTTTCGTCCCAGCGGGGCGATGCACGCCAGGGAGACCTCGGGGCTGTTTGCACTCTATTAATGATATTTATTAGAAAAACATACATACATGTAATTATATAAACTAATATATTTATATACTCTACTAAGGCTCATCCACTACACTACATGGGAGGAACTACTTGGTTGGGTGTCTAGAATCTATAGCATGGAGTTAGGAAATTAGCCACAGCCTGGAATATCCGATTATGATGCTTCGTAGGGCTAAGTCTTATAATTTCATTTAAACGACGGATGCCGAGGAGGAGAAGTTTTGTGTACACAATATGCCGGGGATGTGAATGGCTTAGACAACGAAATATCAGGTGGGCGATACTATCCTCCAAGAAACATTCCTCCAGTGCTGCATCGTGGAGGCCAAATCCAGACAAGCATAGACTGGTTGCTACCCCGAATAGGGGTCGAAATACTAGTACTTCGTCCTGACGACGATTAAGCTATAGACCTTAGCGTAATGTAACCAGGGAGTTGTGTTCATCGCAAAATATCCCTTTCTTATTCCATTCGTCCTGCCAGACATCCATGAACTTCTGCTTTACTAAGCTAATTGCTTCCTTCAGCGATAAGGGGACAGTGAGCGTTATGGCTTTAAACATAAGAGCTTCTTGAACCAACTAGGCAGTCTGTTCCTTACCAACAATACCGATATGAACCGGCACCCAATCAAACGATACAGGGACGCCATGATAATCAAGTGTGGTGTTGTGTATTTCAGAAAAAAGGTGTAGAGGACTTGTCCCACGATAAATTCAACAGAGCCTTTAAAGAATCACACACACCACCTGTAAACCATGAAGAGGCGTTCTAAGTGTCTAACAGCAACACTTTTTTCCAAAACAACCTGAAACGCCGGTTTCCAAAGGAATATGCAAGAAGTAAGACATAAGTAGTAATTAAAGCTCTACTAACAATGTGTTAATATATTTTCGAGAAGCATTCTTCGGGTATTTTTTTTTCATGATGTAAGGAAGACTATATACTCTAATTGGGAATTTCCAGTTTTAAGTTTCGATTATTTCCTCGCGGAATACAAACATACGTGTCTCGATCTCGCATTGATTGCAGCTGTTCATAAAATTATCATGCTTTGAAGTAATAAACATGAAACGTTTCACTGCATTTTTTAGCAGTCATAATGACTCAGAAACCTTCATCTAGAAACTCTCAGCTTACCACCAACTGATAAAGCAGTGAAAAAACAAGTGTGGTCTTGTCACAAAAAAGACTGAGAACTTCTACTTTTCCCTATGAAGGCCTATCTATTGTGCCACTTCTACAGAACACAAGTATAATGGCACAGGCGTTGAGTTCCGCGAGTTTACAGTACATATACCGACTGTTCTCACATTCTACATTTCTGAAAATTCTGAGAGACACTGGCATATCCAGGCTTCGGATGGAATCATGTCCGATGCACATAAGCCAGCTCTTGGTCACAGAAATGCGGTTGGGTGCATTGAACTCATACAGTGCAAAAAATCGTGAACATTACATCGTTTTAAGCTTTGTATTAACTCATCAGGTTGCAGGCACATGTTCGCAAGTCCATTATTTGACTTTGCATTGTTAGATGCGGCTTTAGATTGATTGATTTATTTCATTGCTGCTTAAAGCCAAACAGGCTTTGGAAATTATTTTATCCAGCGATGGAGCCAGATAGAGACTTTACCATGTTTGTCACAAAACAGTTTTCAAATCTCAGCCGACTTTGGTAGCTTTTCAGAAGAACTGAATTTTGTCAACAAAAAACAAAGACAACAAATGATAGAGCCAAAAGATATTTCTGAAGAGGGTTCCAAACTGACCTAAACGGGCATAGGCATTTTTATGAGGTACTTTTCAATCTGGAATTCTTACGAAGCTATGGCATACGCCATTTTGGAGAAACCAGAAACGCGATGTCGGGTCATCCGTACACTACGGTCTTGAGAGGCGAGACACGCCTCTGTCGTGCGGATTACGCACCCCCCCCTCCCCCTTGATTATTACAATAATCATTGTTGGATAATAACCCAAGGCATATTTCACTACCACTTTGTCGTTAAAAATTGTTTTACAGTATATTAGAATACATGATAAAATGGTCAACTAGGAACGAGTGACGTCACAGCAGAAACAGATATCTCCTCCGGTGGTAGAAATATCTCGTCCTTGATTCTTAAATTGAGAGCATGGCGGTCCGTTTGAATTTCCCTACGTGTGTTTTTACTTACTTCGAAATGTGATATCTCTGTTATTCTATACTACAAAAATAAAAAGTGACGTTTCAAAAAGTGAGGGCTGGTCACCGTCGTGTAAGTGAAATATTCTTGAGTAAGGCGTGTAACACCATGCAAATAAATGACTAAATAACAACACCGTAAAGGCTAGGTTTTTCATACGTAACACATTGATTCAGATATCAAATAGTTCACTGCAAATAAGATAATCATGAAAAGATATACGAGGGAAAAAATCACTGAAGTGCAACAAATAGTAGCTTTCTGGATAAAACTAGAGCGGTTGCCTTGCCAAGAAAGTGGAATCCACTCCGTGTACGAAGTTGACACAGTTCCCTGTGCGCTGCTGAAACGGTTCAAATTTGGTTTACAAAACACCAGCATACTTCTCTTTGGTACAGATGCAAACATGTGCTTACATGTACGAGCCAATGTCTTGCCCATCAATTGCCAGGTCACATAAGACGTATGAATTTTGCAGCTTCACTTGCTTTTCTTGATCTAGGGCCCGAGGGGACACTGAGTAGTTGGAGTCGTTCCCTTGTGTGGTCTTACACGAAGAACAAGAAAAATACAAACCTTCTACCGATATGAGAGACGCCAGCACAGACTAAAACCAGAGCAGTGGGATGTTTGGCAAATGGTCGTACATCATTCAAACACACTGCCGCTCATTTACACTGGTGGCGTAATAATAAATTCTTGTGATTGCTCCAGTTAGATACTACCACTCCCAGAAACAGGCAAAAATGCGATACGCTACGTCATGGCCAACAACAGCTCGGCGCCTGTTTTGGACCCGAAACCTGAACAACTTCCAATGCTTTTGGGTAGCAACGTTTGCATTCGTCAATGACCTACAACCCTCTATTCTTTTGGAATGGGCTCATCTCTTACATTGATCATATGGCATGGATCATTTCCAAATATGCATGCAAGCATTCCAAGAAGGCCGCTACGCACGCCGGTATTTTGCATACAGAAAAATCAGATCGTGTGGCCGCAACACTAACACCATCTGACTCACTGCCAGTGTTAAATGTCGTCAGTGGGCTGCTTCTCGATTTGAGGCAGAAATTCCGGACATGACCAATAGTCGCTCTAACAGACCAGAGATTTCCGATATCGGCCGGTGTTAATCGTGCTGAATTCCAGCGTATGGGCGAAATTACAAGAGCAATTTTAGGTATCTGTGAAGAGCGACGCAATCCACGCACTATCCGATCGTTTATAATACGGGCGCACTGACTGGCTGTTATCTATTCTCCTAGGGTTCTCATAATCCCTCAGACCACGAACAACAAGGGCTATTTTCAGATCCCCATGGCGCAGCGCAGCCAGAACTAAGGATATGATTTTAATGAGATCCGGGGAATACAACTGGCTGAATGGCCGCCCAAACGCCGCTAGCGTACACGTGTAGCTCCCCCTCCTCCCCTCCGACCAACAAGTCATATTCAGATATGACTCTTGATAGCGTCAAAGTACGAACATAGTCGCCGACACCTTCAACGATGCCGTTAGAACAGACTATCGTACACATATCTTCAATAAAACTGGATGTCTCAATGTCTATCCCGCCTTCAAAGTCAGAATGTATTACACACCACCGCCTCAATTGCAAGGAGACCCTTTAAAAACACGACAGGACGACCGTGTGATTTTTGTTATTAAGATATCTTGATAACATACCACCTATTCATATGCAAAAAAATACTACTATACTACACCCCAAATCAATATCACGTGACCACGCCTTGCACATCTACTATAAACAACGGGGCATTTTAGGCACACGTCAGATCATATTTTGACATGTGCAAACACCGTCCCATATTCCCTTTCCCGTCACAACAGTCGCGGATATAATTACAGTCAACATCACAACAATATATCAAGTGGTATAGACAGCGGACTATGGACCGGAATTGCTATCTGGCAAGAGTTCGAATCCAACAGTATCCAGAATTAACAGGTAAGAGCATATAGCACCTTAATACACAGACAGATATATGTAGATGGGCGTTACATGAGTTCAGCACAGCTATAATACCGACCCGGGATTGAGAGGGGTTGGAGTAATACAGGAATCTAACGTTGACAATTATACTGACTCCTAAACTTTTTAACCCCCCAAATAAAACATCTCCACATTTTACTTGGCAATAACCCCAAAAGAACACCCCCTTTTTAGGCGCTTGATTAAGTAACCAATGAAAATTCTCTGCAAGTACGTGACAGTGGGAAATTAAATGACGTCGAAGAACATGTACTCACTTCACCCTCAACTTAACCAATCCCGTCATTACAGTAATGTTTTAAAAGCATTTAGCTGGCATGGTCCTCATATTTTGTAGTTCAGACGATGTTGTATTGTTCTCATTAAAGCAGATGGTTGCAATACGCGGTTTTGAACTTGACAGAGTGCCTTGTTGTATTTGTTCCCTGGTGCGCTTACCTATAACATCCTACAACGACAAATGTGTGTGTGTTGAACCCTTTATGGAGAGTGTTCGCCTGACGAGGAACCCCTCCCAAGTTTAACACGGGTAATCTTGTTGTCTGGTGCTGTAGGAAGCTTTTGGAAGACCCCGCAAAAAATCTCCTCGTAAGCCATGTATAATATTAAACCACTGAGAGTTAGCTGACACCGTAAGGTGCTGTCCCCTGGTTTGCTTTAGTATTTCCCATGTTTCGGTACTTTTGTCCTCAAATAACCCAATTCACGGGTACATTGAAAGTCAAGACTGAAGGCCTAGAAACGAAAACTTGTTAATACACGTTAATATCACTAAAGGTTGGTGTAAGCCTTAAATATTTGTCTTATGAATTTGGTGACCTTTTTCTATTTACACAGGATCAATGCGAAATCAAAAAACTTTGATTTAGTTTCCTTGATTATGCAATTTTAGTTGATCCTTTTCTCGCGATAGTAGAGGCGTTTGTGTTGTAGGAAAAGTCCATGAAGAAGGGGGAGAAATGCATTGCCGCATAATACCTTTGAATTCTATATCATTACACACTGAGGAATGCTCTGGAGTGCTGGCATCACCGGGAGAAGATTATCTGATACCAAACACATTATCACATAGTTATACATCGGATGCCTTAGAACAGAAATGTATATATCATGCAATACATTATTACACGGTAGACGACGTATTCGCGGTCGAAGAACGTCAGCCTTGAGGGGTAAACATAACTAACGTTGAAACCCACAAAACTACACAGGGATTCTTACTGCGAACAGACCTGGGAGAGTATCTTTGTTTCAACAACAAGAAGTCTGTAATCAAACAATACCATACGAAAATGAATATCCGAATGGTACTGGGATCATTTTCAATGTGACCAAATGTGCCGTTTCCACGGTTACTGCTGTCCTTGGCATGCCCAAATCTATCTTTCTGAACGAGTTTCGCTCATTACGAATGAGTGTGTGTGTGTGTGTGTTTATGTTTGGAGTATTTATGACAAATTCATTCATTTAGCCTCCCTGTCAATGGATATATACTCCTTATACGTCTCGAATGTCTCGACGAGACCAGGTAGTTTTCGCGAGAGGCCGTGTTGGGCATACTCGTTTAACACATAATTTTAATCTGGCTGGGGACAGTGCTCTCGAGTGTGTTGAATGTCAAGCCCAATACGGCTCCAAACATATCCTCATGAAATGTGCAGATGTTGCCCACATTCGACAAAATATTATATGAGTCTACTCATATTTGAATTATTTAACAGCGTCCATGGTGGCGATGCCATTTGTTGTTTAGAACGTATTGGATTACATCACACGATGTAATTCCTTTCACATCTATAAATAAGATGTTCTAGCTTATATATAAATGTATGAATTTTAAAATCTGCTGTGGTTTTTCGAGTTTTCAAAGTGGTTTGGTTGTTTTATCTGGTTTTAAATACGTCAGTCGATTTCATGTAAAACCATACACTGTTTTCTGGTATGAACATGTTCTCGCCACGATGTGGCTGAAAAATTTTCATGCCCTCTCTGTAGTTCAGCTCTTGTTACAGAAGCTTCCTCTACGGCCCTACGTGGGAAGGCCTTCCAGCAACCGACCGACCGGTGTGAGTATTCCCAGAGAGCTTACTAATACATAAACTCTTCTGGTCTTCGACCATTAGAGCTGAAAATCATGTGAAAGATGTATTAAGGTCTGTGTCGTATGGAACAAAAACCAACTGAATGTTAAGGTCAGAAACAAAGTTTCGCAGGGACAATCTAAATAATAACCATTCAAAAGAGCATTGGTACGAAAGTCGTTCATAATATAGAGCAGCCGTTTTTTTCTGCATTGATCAAACTGTGGCATGATTTTCAATTTGCTCAACAATATTAAAAACACCAATCAAATTTCCTCATTGGTCATAAAAGAGAAAAGCGACGTACATATATAGTCTCCGTCGATATCAGTCGGCCAAAGTCCTTGATAGCACGCTACATGTTCACCACCTTAGAACCCGTTGTGTTTTCATACTGTTCAAGATATTTCCAGAAAGCTCCGATTCAATTTTCCCACGACCATATTTGAGGTAACCTTGATCTTCGTTATATGTAATCTGCTTTTGAATTTCTTAACCCGAGAATATGAGAATTCTAAATTTCGTCGCCTTAAATAACACTGGCGCGGTATTATGTGGTACTCCATTTTTGCCACCGACATTAGTTGTTTTCTTTAACTGTTTTGTCCCACTGGGCAGGTGAAGAAATTGGTGTTACATTTACATTTGAACTGCTGAAAACCTTAGTTGAATTCTAGAGCATAAAAACGCTGACGCGTAAGAAAACCGTATTGTATTAAACAATACCAGCTTTGGCCTGTAGTCCGGCCTTAATTAGACTTTTATCGATTATTTGGCTTTCTCAGCAGATTAGCAATCAGGTGTTTTATGCCGATAACGGGAGTTATTGAAAAGGCTTGTGTTCTGTGGGGAGGGAAATTCAATACCGGTATCTCCCAAATACTGATGGTTTTGAATTCATTATTACTCACACAAAAGATACACTAATTAACGGCAACAACAGCTAAAAGACATTCTAAGAAACCTGGAAATATGTCCATAGGTATACACTATGAACATTGCTTGCAAATTAGGCCCCATAAGCAAATCAAGCTTAAATAATACTAAATTTTCACTTGGAAATGAAATTAACCCGTGTAAATGGTAGTACTTTCAACTCATGTCTTCTCCAGAAACATTCCAGCCATCCTCCAAGTCAAGTTGAGATTTCAATCGTTGTTGTAAGTAACGTGCAAATTTTATGGGCAAACTAGCTTTGTATGAATCAAGTCATGGGGATGCTTTGGTCTCTAATTCTGATACAGTGTTTGTTTCCATGTAACCCTGAAAACAAAGAGCCTACATGGACAACTATTTTTAGTGTACCAGCAAAAGATAATATCACCGAACGAGTCGTTCCTGAAGAAACCATATTTACTGCCGATAAATTAATAGAAGGCAGCGCGAAGAAAAACTACAGAAGAAAGCATCCGTCAGTCATGAAGATTCCGCTGGTCAGA
Source organism: Acanthopleura granulata (assembly GCA_016165875.1). NCBI lineage: Eukaryota > Metazoa > Mollusca > Polyplacophora > Chitonida > Chitonidae > Acanthopleura > Acanthopleura granulata. Next base: position 3,878,859 of record JABBOT010000009.1, on the reverse strand, counting down.
AACTGGACCACTGAGTTAATGGACTACACCATACCTACACTTGATTTAAACCTTGTCTATGAGTTCAATCTGAACGCCACAAAGAGATTTCTGGCCACGGATGTGACAAAGTTTCTCTGTGGAACCGCACAACTCTGCAATCAGACATCACCCAGTGAGAAAGGCTCCTGCAATGCAAACTGTTATCCGTGTCAGTGTGACGAAATGTGCCACTTCTACGGAGACTGCTGTCCCGATCTATTATTCAGCGATTCTGCCGACATCCCGTCCTCGGCATCTCCCTATGTTTCTTGCGGCAAAGAACGCTGGACAACTTGGGGAAATGTGACCGACATATTTATGGTGAGTTCGTGTCCAGCTGATGCAGATCCTATCATAGCAGCGAAATGTTTATTACCAGACAAGGACGATCAAGACCAGGTCACACCCGTGTCGGTTTTGAGCTCTGGAATAACGTACCGGAACGTCTTTTGTGCTAAATGTCACAATATTCCGGATGCCCAGGCTTGGCGTCATCGTGCCTTTTGCACGTCGGACAATTCGCTGAATACTGCCAAGTCTAAGGTTGACTTGTGGAGACGAGTGTTGGCGGATGAAGGGTGCAAAATTGAATCCTATCCACCAAATAATGTAACACCTCGACAATGTTTCCACTCGGAAGTGACAACATGTCCGAGAGGTTCAGATCCTGAGGTAGAAAAACTTTGCTTATCCTTTGAAAACAAGATAGAACTCATCCATAATTATTCGTCGCACACTGAATACAAAAACGTATTTTGTGCTGTGTGCAATGGGGAAAGTCTGAACAAAACTGGGCTTTGTTTTCTCCCCGCGATTTTCGTAGATTCGTTACCATATCCACTGAATGTCCTGCTTGATTTCAACCCGAGACAACGACGAGTGGTAGTGTCCGAGGAAGAGGTTATATCCTGTGCGATGAATCAGGTCTACGATCCCTTTTCTGTAAGTTTAACCGTAACATATTTGTCCGGATGACAGTTCAGGCCGTCAATCGATAATGCCAAATTCGAAAGAACATGATTTCACTAACTATAATTTATGTAGAAGATGTAGAAGTAGTCAACAATTTATCAAACACGATGATGGAAAGACATACGTATGTAATATCTACTGGTAAAGTAAAATCCAGTACATAATCCGCATCACTTCATGTGTGGGCATTTAAATGTTCCTGTTCAAGTAATACACAACATTCATATATGACACAAAAAGTATCTCACACACGCCTTTTTTGCCACTCTTGCATCACTGACATTTAAACATTCCTTGGCTATTTTGGTTGAATCTCACTTTTCATTGCCCAAACTGGTGTGTCATGGATATTCCATCAAACGCCTTCACTCTAAGTCTCTTAAATTTTTGGAAATACTTATATTAACAGCAGCCGATAGAACCATACCTAAAGCTTCGACAAGTCCAAAATCCAAAAGTAAGCCCTGGTACGATAATGACTTGCAAATTCATAAAGGACCGTGACAAGGCCGAGCGCAGATTTAATCATTGTCCTGATAATAATAATTTAAACCAGGTTCCTATATTTAGAGCTAAGGCTCGTCGATCAATTAAGTCCAAGAAACGATCTTGTTGGCTGAACTTTGTTTCAGGCATTACGTCAAAAACATTCATGAGTAAGGTCTGGAATATCATTCGCAAACTTAAGGGCAAAGACAATATTACCAAAGTTCAGCATTTAAAAGATGGTGATACTTTATTAACATCTCCATTTGATATGGACAATGAACTAGCCGAAACAATATCTCAGAAATCTTCCGCTGAGAATTACACCACTGAGTTTTAGCATATTAAAAAAACAAAAAGAGAAAATTAAATTGCCTTTTCCGTTGAGAATTTAAAAGATTATAATCGACCTTATTCTATTGAGAGCTTAAAACTTCATTAAAAATGGCGCACGATACTGCGTGCGGCCCAGGTATATATATTATATATAGCTTTTGACCCACTTACCATCTGACCCACTTGAGACCCTTTTGGACTTATTTAACGATATTTGAATAATTGGTAATTTCCCACCAACATGGAGGGAGGTGTGTATTTTCCCGGCCCTAAACCGGGTAAGGATCATACTGATCTAAATAATTACCGTCCCATAGCTCTTACCAGCTGCGTTGGAACGGACGGTTAGCGATAGACTTGTTTTGTTTCTTGAAACCAACAAGCTTTCATCTAATATTCAATGTGGTTTTGGACAGGGTCTTTATAAGTGATGGCTTTATTAATAATGAACATGTGGTGTCGATATTTTGGGGCCTCGAAAAGGCCTACTATATCACATGGAAATACGGTATTTTAAAAGACCCTTCAGATATGGGTTTCAGATATGACTTCCTTATATACTGCCGCGCTAAAAAATATGAACAACATCGAAAGGCAACGGCAGTTTTGGCTCAGCAAGATCGAGAAATGAGCAGTTGCCACCGGTTTTAGATTTTCCACGTCTGAAACCGTCCGTGTGCATTTTTGTAATAAGAGGAAACTTCATTCAGACCCTGAGCTTAAATTTTATGGTGAATCAGTTAAAATAAATTTTATAATATTTGATAATAAACTTTCCCTTACACCCCACATTAAAATGCTTAAAGCTAAATGTACAAAGGTTCTCGATATGATTAAGATCGTGTCTAGCACCGATTGGGGTGCTGATCTATCTATTCCATTGAATTTATATCGTTCCCTGGTGAGCTCTAAATTGCTCTATGGGTCCGTCATTTACGGTTCCGCAAGAAAATCCTATCTTAAAATGTTCGATCCGGTCCACCACCAAGGTTTGAGGCTCGGTCTTGGTACATTTAGAACCTCACCATTATAACGTTATACGTTGAGGCTGACGAGCCTCCTTCACATCACAGACGTGTAAAACTGAGCCGTCAACATGCTCCTAGGCTTACAGCACACCCAACAAATCCTGCCTACGACTGTGTTTTCAGTCCATCATATGTAAGTAAATATAATATATGTCCTAACAAGATCCCTTCATTCGGTTTTCTTGTTCTGCACCATATTGCGGAAGCCAACATCAAGTTTGAGGATATAGCTCCGGTCTCTTTTCCAGAGTCTCCGTCTTGGCTTCTTCCGCACCCTAAATTGATATTTGATGTATGAAAACATAATAAACCAACACAAACTCCCCTATAATTCAGCAAGGTTTTGCTGAAATAAAGGCTTATTATCCGAAGTATGAATTTATATATACTGATGGGTCGAAGGATATGGACATGGTTTTGGCTACGACTGTCTTAGAACAGCGAGTTACTTCTCTTCGTCTCCCATTCTCATCTTCCATCTTTTCTGCCGGCGCCAGGCTATGCTCATGGCCTTATCATATGTTTCTTCTGTGTATGCCCAGCGGCTCGTGACGTATCGTTGTTGACTGTGTGGACATCGCTCATATTCGAAAAAGATTCTACACACTCAACTCTATATTTGACTTGTTTAACAGCTTCGCTGGCGATGCTGTTATTAATTTTGTGAAGGCTGTTGGCCTTTATAATAGGATATAGTTTATATATATATATTTTTATATACATCTTTAGATATATTTTATCCCTTCTTTCTTTCTTTCATGAATCCGTGGAAATTTTATATTTATATACCTTCTTAGTTCTTTGGAGGTTTCTTTTATTTGTCGTTTTTGGAAACTGGCCTTGCGATTATTGATCCGGAACGTACATTTTGGTTGACGGCTGGTATACGAATGTGGGTTTCTACGCCTAGATGTGTTTGTAACCAGAATGATTCAGTGAATCATACAACACGTGTAATAAAAACATCACATATCGCAGTTTATCTCCACGTGTTTGTTCACCTAACAACTGCATTACACGGATTGTTGGTGTCGAGTACGTCAACCATTGCACAAGATATTGGTAAAATAAGCTCATTTTACATATTTAGAAAGCAGTCTAAATTTATCCCGAAATGATTTCTAAGTAGAGGTAAACTCGTTGATTTTGTAAATTGACGTTTTCAGGCAAGAGTGATATTTAATAGGGACACGCAGTAATAACACTACTGAATTAATTTACCTTGTAAATATGACAGTAGCTGATAATCAGATTGTACAGTGACCTGTATTATTTTTGAACTTTCAGGCTACCTGTAAAAATATTACCTGTTTCGAGGGAAGGTACTTAATAGATGAGCAATGCAAGAAGATCCCTGATTTTGGCGATTTCATTGGCTATTTTTTGGATGTTACCTTAGAACCAGCTAACCCCTCAGTTAGCATTCCACCGATATCGCTCTTCGTGGAGGAATACACCACTATGCTTCACAGACAGCTCACAAATATTCATCCATTTCTGTATACAAAACTAGGTGTAACTTTTTACGTAAACGAATTTCATGACAGCGATGAGACTCCACTCGCAAAAGAAGCGATCATCGAAGGTACAGTGCTAGTCGTCAACCATGCAAACAGCACATACCTGGAAAAGGTTTTGGAAAGAATACTCTCGGAGGACTTCTCTTATAACATTTCCGGGGACATAATCACGTTGCTTAGTAGACCACGTTTTTGTCAGCGCCAGTATGACCATCATGTAGGGCTAGTTCTGACAACGTTGTCTCGAGAGGAGTTTTCAGGAGGTAGGTGTGCGGATTTTCAAAATGCCGGGGAAATAAGTCGCGCGAACTATACAACAATTCCTCTCAGCTGTCCGTTTGTCGAATACGCTGACCGTTTGGAAGAAAATTTCACCTTCGAGCCACTGACGCACAACTTCAAATTCAGAAATTATTCGTTTTTTCTTCATTCAGACGAGTTCCGTGTCTGTGGAAGACTTTTAAGAATATGTCTCCGAACCTTTAATAACCTGACAAAGATTCTATTTACCAACAACACGAACGTATCTAGGGAGGAGCAAGACACAGCTCTTGCCGTTGTGTCCTTGATCAGCATAAGTTTATCTCTAGCCGGTCTACTGATGACCTTTCTTGTTTACTGCCTTCTACCCAACCTCCGCACCTTACCCGGGAAGAACAGCATGGCGCTGATGTTTCATCTGTTTTGCTCACATCTTCTCTTCTTGACAACGTCTAACCGGACAACAAACGCTACACTCTGCCAGGTGTTTGGGGTACTTCTTCACTATTTCTGGATGGGCTCATTTACTTGGATGTTGGTTTCTGCATATCACATGTACACGGTCTTCACACGTGTCCGTGGGTACGTCAATGATGATAAAAGAGACAGAAAACGCCTGATTGTTTATTCAATCTTTGGTATCATTGTACCTGTTAGTGACATAGTTTGTTGCATTGTAACTCATCGTGTTCAAAGCCATGGGAAGGAAATCGGGTATGGTGGAACCATTTGCTTTCTGAACAGTCCCTTAGCGATTGGCGTGTTCTTCGTTGGACCTTTGGCGCTAATCCTTCTAATTAACGCCATATTCTTCACAAAGACGGTCATTTCAATACGATCAGTACCCGACATGAAAGACGCCTCCAACAAGACCAGAAAGCATCACGTATTTGTCTACATCAAACTATCCCTACTTTTCGGTTTCACTTGGTTATTTGGAATTCTTGCAGCCATTATTCAGTCTACTGTATTACAGTACGTATTTACCGTACTGACAGGAAGTCAAGGTGTGATGATCTTTGCAGCCTACTCTGTCAACGGACATACTCGGACACTGATGAAAGCCAGGCTTTCTAGAAGTGCGGAAAAATCATTTTCAAGATCAAAAAATTACAACACGTCGTTCACAATGTCAACAGTATCATCGGAGACTCCGTTGTGACTTGCTCATAAACTGTCAATTGTTCCTTCGCCTTCGCTCCTTTTTGTGACGTCACAGCCAAGAAACTGTCTTGAATTAATCATCCACTCACGCGTGAAACAGAGTTAATCGAATTCAAGGTATTCTAAGCTGTGATTTCTTTATCTCACAGTACAAGTGCACCGTCCTAGACTGACAATATCTCGACAAATTCTTCTTAATGCAACAACTGTTCTTGGCCTCCGGAGAATTATTTTAATACATTGTTTTAGAATAAAGCGTCTGGTGTTGCAAAAGATATTAATAGCGAATAGCTAATGGTATGCCCCGAGCGTCAGCGTCGAGGTGTGTGTAAGTTGAAGAGCTGGAATGACACCTTCGGGTAAAACTGACAAACACCAGATTTCACTGGTAACATATGACCTTTTTCCAAATGTTACAGTGTTGTCCCTTCTCTGGTTTTTTCTCTTCGCTGTAGTCTTTTATATTATATCCAATAACCGCTTCAGTAATGTTAAGTAAGTTAGGTGTTTCATCTTAAAAAGTGTCCTTCGCGTCTCTATCGGGTATAAGACTACATGTTATATTAAATGTTTTACTGTAATACAACAGACCACAGCATAGTCCTTTTATGATAAAAAATTATGTGTTATGCAAGCGATTTGCATTGTTTTGTGTTTTTGCCTTGCAAGCCGTGCTACCAGATCGGACATTTGTTCCACCTTCCACTCAAAATACCCGTAATTTAGACAATCAGCATATCCTGATCTCGCGATTAAGAGCTGGAATTCGGTGGCTTTCATAATATTTTACATATCAGACGGCAGGTCCAATTTTCAGTAACATTTTGACATGACTTTGATGTTCATTCGCGTGAGAAATAGTCTTTTCTAAATTCTGCATGGTCTTTAGTTAGGAGAGTTAACATAAAATATTGCAGCATAGACCAGAGCATAAGACCAGAGCAGTGAAAAAAGATCGACAGTAAGGAAATGGTCACGTGAAATTCGGCGTCCTGTTAATTTATCTCACCTAGGGTGTTATTCTAAGTGTCCACGAAAATGCTTAAACAGGAGGGCCTTCTAGCATCCTGGCTTTTGCAGAATTAGATAAAATCAGTGTTATGATGTTAACCATTTATCGGATGTCACCAGTCTAAATTTGAAATCTAATGACTTTCCTCTCCAGGAAGGACTTGCAAAAAGCTGATTTGCCCTTCAACACTTCAATTTTTACTCATAAGAGGCCGGAAGTAAACTGTGTTACTTTTCACCTGAGAAATTATCATTTGTAAGTGAAATTCAATGATCATTTAAAAGCTATCAGGATATATCTACAGTATAGCTTCATGTTTACCAAAGACTCTTTATGTAATTTTTCATTTTCATTGTGGTTTGACCGCATTGAGGTTTATAGGTGGTGGAAACCAATAAACACAAGCAGTATACAATCTTTCAAAGTAACACAAAGTTACATAAAGAATCGAAGGATAATAGGTTATAACTTGGAAAAGTTTTATTCAAAGCATGTGTTTAAAGAAGAACACTGTATTCTCATGGGTATAAATTGTGCCCTTTTGGCAAATCTAAGAACGGCTCCTCTGTAAAAGCCACGTCATGTGGTAGTAACGAGTAATCGTTATAATGTTATATCCATGATTTGAGAGGACCAAACAATCCACAGGCTGTGGACGACACATATTTTATCCCACCCTACACATACTCATGCGCTGTACATGTATAGGTTTGATAATATTTTCGGCCGGCGTCCGGACGTCTGTCTGTTCATATTCCTCGTAAAAACTTTATCTCTAGCTCGGTTTATCTTATGTTCATCAAGCTTACACCACACTTACACATTGGCATGAGAAAGAACTCAGCGATTATTTCAGCGATCTTGACCCTTTTCCTCAAGGTCATTTGGATCATTTAAATTAAATTTTATACAAAGTTCGCAAGCGCTCTATCTCTAGAACAATTAAGTCCAAGTTCAACAAACTTACATCACACTTACACGTTGGTATGAGAAAGATCCCTACAGATTTTCGTCGACCTTGCCCTTTTTCTTTCAAGGTCATTGGGTCATTGGAGTTAAATTCTTGCAAACGCTCTATCTTTAGATCACCTTAGAATATATATCTCATCACCAAATTAATACTATTTTCCATTACTGATATTGTTAGTGAGGTCTTGGGAAGGTCTTGTGGCTGTTGGGTCAATGAAGCAGGTTGGCCTCTGTTTTTTAAACATGAGCGAAAAGCCCGTCATACTGAAGATGGCGTAAACTTTCGTCTCTCTTTCTGCTGGTTCCTCGAAGAAAGGGTTTCGCCCTAGTTGACACTTCGTGGGGCGCGAGAGGGGGTGTGACCCATATTTTCACCCAGTCTTATCACACATTCTTTTTAGTCCTACATCTGGCTTCTGTAAGTAGAAAAAAAATAAATCGTATTGGCTGACCCAGATCATTCTTAGTGCTATTGACTAAAATGATCATAAACTTGCAAATGAGATTAAGTTTATTGTCGGGTAAAGCCATTCAAGGTTGTGCTAGTGACGTCTAGAACGTTAAAAATCTTCAATCAGGGGACATTCTCATCGAGAGACACATGAAGCAACAGGCTGTCACTGAAAAGTGTCATGGAGATCCCCGTTTTCGTCTCTCCTGTAACAGTAGTGTAACACTAGAAAATACATCACATCGAAAACCATTCCCTGCGTTCTAGATTTAACATGATCTCGCCACGATAGAGCTGAAACATTGTCGACAATGGCGTTAAGACACAATCATTTATTCATTCAGAGTACGACATTGTTCCTAACTGGCTATATTCGACAACGACGGAAGATATTCACAACATTCCTTCTGGAATAATCGGCCATACGTCGTTGTGTCGTCTCGTTTTCAGTGAACTAGATAGCATTATTTTTGTAGGTGTAAGAGTGAGATTACTATATGCCATACGAAAAATGCGGAGTGCGATCGATTCTGTATAACTTTAGCTAGAATGCTTAATTTATTTTATGAAAATCATGTCATATGAACTAACGGTTAATTAGTTTATGTACTATTTCTAATAACTAATAACTATTTTTGTATCTGAATTTATATCTTTAATTTCCGTGACGACGTGTATGTTTTGATGGTCGCCATTTTTTGTTTTACGACTGAGATACGTACGGACTGTCGAACTGAACTAGCGAATTGAACCAGAAAACGGAGTTATTTCTGTAAGTAACTACTGACCATGTGAGTTTAACCAAGTCCTAAACTGTTCTTGTTATCGTGGTCGCTTATCAAAGTTGGTTTCAACGCTTAAATGTGAATAAATCATTGTTTTCTTCCTAATGCATAAGCGCTACATACTGAACGAGCGTGTGTCATGTTAAAATTACATATGAATGTGCAGTAAATCTCAGAGCTTGTGTGTAGCAGTACGCTGACCTATTGTTTATGAAAATGTATCCGTAAACATGCTTATGATTTATCATGTTGGAAACATTGTTAATTATGAGTGTAACTAAGTTAGGAACTTTGTAATTGTAGGCTAAGCTTCACTCCAGTCGTTTGCTACTGTGTTGGCCCGAGTTGTGTCCCTTGTTCTGATGTGGCCTGTGGCCTGCTGTTTACTATGATATTTGGACTGTGAGCCTGACCTGATGTACTCATGCTGTCTGTATACATTTGGGGGTGAGATTTGTCTACTGTTTTATGAATGTTTTATGGTGTTTATTGTTACACTATGCTGAAACTTAGACTCATAAATTGTCATATAAATATGGTACATGTAGTTATACATACACATATACATATGTTTTGCTAATCATACAGTTGTGTTCTTATATCAGTTAATTAGCTGCATTTAACTGAAAAATGTGGAACTAAGCAATTATTGTATTTTACGGAATTATTTGAAATTAATGGTTTGTTATTTCATTGTGACATTTAATTTTGTTTCCAATATTCATTTATCGTTTCTCATTGTTATTACAAAAAAGGCAATGGTTAAACAGGGTAGTCAAACGCATGGAGTACATCATTCATATTTAAGATATAGATTAGATGGTAACAAGTACAATGTCTTTGTGCCTTACTGTCTGGTGTTTTATTCAGCTTTGTAGCTATTTTGTGGAATGTTAGCTGAATTGAGTGTAACAGGATTATTACTATAGGTGACAATACTTTTGAACTATAGTATAATATATATGCCTGGGTGTCATAAGAAAGATGTGATATTAATGTCCATAACAGATAATGCAATACTTTTGTATTATAATCCATATGTGACATGAATATTACAAGCTGTAACACTTCTGTTGTGCATGTGTTTACAGGTAATGGAATTGCCAATGGGATTTAATGGTCCATTGGGACTTTCGGACTAATAAACTTCAGTAACCTTGCACTAGGTGTTGTGTTGGTCTACGGGAATTGGAGTATCTGTCACGCTTCTTACATAGGCTTCCAAATCACCCACCACAATTCGGACACATCAAAAACATTCGAATATAGAAAAAGCCTTAGCATGTTAATATTACTTGGTTAATGTTCTAACTCTTTGAAATATTAATTATGTACTGCCTGCTGCACAAAAGCAGGCATGCACAGGCGTTTACAAATTACTGAAGGCGCAATACATGTTCGTGGCAAAAATGTCCACTTCCTGAAAAATGGCAAAGACACATACATAAGTGGTATAAGTAATAATTACATGCTTAGTGACAACTTGTGACAGAACAAAAAAAGTTTATTCATTAATCATATGATGATGATGAATTGAAATAAATTCATTATTAATAGCATTGACATTAACATTATCAGTACCATTGTCGGAAAACCTTTCTTATTTATTTATTTACTTATTTGATTGGTATTTTACGCCGTACTCAAGAATATTTCACTCATACGACTGCGGCCAGCATTATGGGTGGAGGAAACCGGGAAGAGCCCGGGGGAAACCCACGACCATCCGCAGGTTGCCGGCAGACCTTCCCACGGGAAAACCTTTCTGTATCTCTAAAAAATTTATGTACACATTGGAAAAGACGTTTGTTATCTTCTTAATTTAGATCTTCAGAATCAAACAAAAGTGAACATTCTGGAATAAGAACAGAATTATACTAGACCTTAGGTTGTATGAATTGGATTCTGTAAAAGGCCTTACTTGTAATAAGTACTGTAGGTAACACGGAGAAAGGATTCTGCTAATCTTTGAAATTGTAAATGGACTATGTTGTCTACGCCGGACATACAGTGATATCCAATCTGGTTCACTCAGAAGAGAATCATCTGATGCTGAACGCATTCCACCTGCACAGAGCAAAGCTGAGCGCTCTTGAACATTTTCCAGTTTTTGAAAACACGCCACAGTCCAGTTATCCTATATTATATCGCCATATCTATTGTATATCTAATGAGGATATTGTATAAGGTTATTAAACAGTTCCTTGTTAATATTCTCTTCACTCAATAATACCTAATTTCTTATTACATTTATTTACGAGTGATCTTATATGTTCGTCCCATTTACCAAAATGATACCAAGATGTTTATGGGACTGGACGCTCTTCACCTCAATACCGTCTAAATACAGTTTGGGATACACCGGATTTTGTTTTACAGAAATAAGTAAATATACAGTTTGCATGAGTAGGGTTTGAGTCGCATATCCTTTAAAGAATATTATTTGACTACGTTCCGTTTTGACCTTGGTCAGCTGACCTGGCGCCGCTTATCGAAGGTCAAAGACAATGAGTTCACTAAACACTATGGTATGCAGTCTTTGAGCTGACAGTACTAGGAAGATATAGATATTTTATACACACAAAATAAAAGACAACAACACAAAGAGCAAAACCAGAGCAGTGAAGAGGAATGGTCCCACGTTACCGGTGATATCCGACCTCTTGACAATTTACCTCAGTTAGGGTTTTATTCTAAATGTTCTCGTAAGTGTTTACGAAGTAACTCTTTACACGCCTAAAGCACCATGGCTTAAGCAGAATTAAATCCAAAAAATGCAGTGACGTTAAATGCAACATTATAAACGTCACTGGTCTATTTGGTTATTTGATTGGTGTTTCACGTCGTATTCAAGAATATTTCACTTACATGACGTCGGCCAACATTATGGTGAGAGGAAACCCAAGACCATCCGCGGTTTGCTGGCAGACCTTCCCACGTACGGCCGGAGAGGAAGCAAGCATGAGCTGGACATGAACTCACAGCGACCGCATTGGTGAGAGACACGAGGTCATATCGTGCGCTGGTGCGTTAACCTCTCGGCCATGGAGGATCCTAACTGGTCTAGATTACTCAAAATTCCGTGTTGTCATCACATTTAACATATTTACCCAACAATATACACAACACATTTGTGAACAAAAAATTTAGAAAATGAGGCGGGGGGGGGATAACGAAAGTTAACGTTTGATTCAAGGTTAGACAACCGCATTGATTTTCCTTACTGTTTATGTAGTAAATTTGTCAACTTCAACCCGGAAAATATATATCCCCTGACTTTCGCGTAGTGGTATGCCATACTACCACACACAGCTTGGGTTTTCCCTAAATCATATGAAAAAATCAGCACAGCATGAGCACCAGTTTTTGAGCTGTTGCTCCTGGAAGTGACCGAATAGCATTTCGTCACCTTGGTAACCTCCAGGAGGACGGGTAGTCCCCTGGGAAAAAGTTTTCAGTTGTATCCAAAGTCGATAAAATTCTGATATATTTTAACTGGGCATAAAATCACAGTATCGACATTTATAGTGTATTAACAACCTAGACCTTCTGTGTGGCAGAATTATCCAATCGGCGATTCAGCGGTCATCAATTCGGAGTTAAATCTTGGATCCACTGGTCGAATTGCGCATGTGTAACCTTAATACGATTGTTGCAACTTTGTTTCTTATTAACAACAAATTATATATGAAGTTACAATCCTCAAAGTATCCTCCAGCTAGCCATTAACTCTCAACTTCTGTACAAATTTATCAATCAGTCTTTGTTTTGCTGCATGTAAAAATAATCATATTTCAATCTATCTCAGCATACCAAAACCGTTAATCATGCTGGCTTTCTCTCCGATCCTACGGGGGAAGGTCTACCAGCAACACGCCGATGGTCGTAGGTTCCGCCAACCAGAATGCTGGCCGCCATCGTATAACTTAAATATTCTTGAGTACTGCATAAAACACCAATCAAAATAAATATATAAATCGATCAAACCCCTTAATCAGAAATCGTCGATAAGATCTGTGAAGGCCCACATTTCCATATATTCTTTTGTATCAAAAAGAGGTTAACTTAAAACAATATTTTATACCTTACTTATATTCCAAGGCTAAACAACGTTTTATCTTCTCTCCTGTATTGTCTATTATGGCCTAATAATCTAAAATGCTCAGTACTGATACACTTCGCCAGAATGTCACTCTAGCAACTAGACCGCACCAAGTGCTACCGGTACACCTCGAGTCCAAGATTTGCCTTCGAATTCAAGATTGCTGGAGCACTAATTAATTAATCCTGTTTCACAGACATACATCTTAGGCTACTGATACACTATAACTTTCTACACTGGTATTTTAAACCGAAATGTAAATACATCAAATTTCGTTTGCATTGGATAGAACTGACAATTTTTTACCCAGACTTACGACCTTCCATGCTGGTGACAAAATACTTTTGCGTCACTTTCAGCAGCAACAGCTCAAAAATGGTTATCCTGCTACGTGTAGGTTGACTTTTTGATATGCTGTAAAGCAAAGTCCATGTTGGTTGTTGTGCCACGACAGGGCACCACACGAATGGTTGGCGATATATGTTTTGAGGGCTGGCGTTCATAAAGTTTACCACATTAACAATAAGGAAGGCCAAGGTGCTCATGTTCCTTGAAGACTTAAACGGACAAAGGGGCGAAGTGACGGAATTCGATATCTGATAGGCTCTGGTAGGCTATACATGTTGCACCTATAGAAGGCGTTACATGTGCTCACTACAAACTCCACATCGTGGCTTCTTTGCATCGATGGGAGGCATTGACGCATTTGGCTTTAAAAAACAGCCAATGCGTCTTTTCCGTAGCCTTAAAATACTGTGCCCCTTGAATTGAGGAAATTATATTTCCTTTTCACCGTCTTGCTGTGAAAACAACCTAGCTGAAATCGAAATTCCGTTTCTCTTGTCGATGTAGCTATTATTCCGATAAAACTAACACACAGACCGCAAGTTGCAATGCCTCAGACTATTGGGAAAATTTAAAACATCTAGTTGGTATTTCCTACTGAATAGAATATATTAACATTATGTAGAGCAGAATATTCCCTTTATGCCTGGATCTCATCTGGATTATTGATGATTTCATTTAATTTTGGAACTTACTCTACTGTCGCTCATTTCTGTTTATTTATTCGGAGCCCGAGTGAAGCCCACGACCAGCAGGTTGCTGGCGGCCCTTCCCACGTACGACCGGAGAGAAAGTCAGCGTGATCTCGGCTTAAAATCACGGTGATCGCCTTGGCATTATTCACCTGGGTGATTAAGCCGCACTTGCGCCCTAACCCCCTCGGCCTCAAGGGACCCCACTTCTCTTGAATGCTGTTGTAAGAGGGATTGTGATTCCCGTGCCGGTGTGTTTGGTATATGCTGTTTGGAGCTCATTCTCAGAAACTGTCGAGAGAAACGACGATGTTGCTTAAGTTAGGATGACTGCACAATATGTAGGTTTTCTCACTAGCCCAAAAGCGATTCGGGTAAGTAACCGATGACAACAAACCATTAGCTTACATCAGTTGAGCTGATATTTATTTATTTGATTTGTGTTTTACGCGTTATTAAACATTATTACACTTATACTATGGCGGCCAGCATTATTGTGGGAGGAAACCGGGTAGAGCAAGGTGGAAACCCACGACCATCCCCTCGTTGCTGGCAAACCTTCCCACGTACGGCCGGAGAGCCCAGTACGGCATGAGCTGGGCTTGAACTCACAGCGACCGCATTGGTGGTAGGCTTCGGTGATTGCGCCGCGTTAGCGCGCTAACCCACTGAGCCACGGAGGCTACCAGTTGAGCTGATAAAAGTTAATCTCAACTATTTCCATGGATTTTTCGGGTTTGGTTGGATTGATGTTGCGCTTATTAAAGAATGGAGATATAGAAGTTGATTGTATGTCTTAACTTAGTAGTTTGTGAATGTGCACAGATTATCATCACACTGTGTGATCCACGATAATATATCAGCTTGCGTTGTCCTGGGTCGGCCTGTCGTATCAGCCGAGCTCAAATATCGAGGATCATGTGACAGGAGGACCCAAGACAACTCAAGCTAAGTCAACTTCGCGGAAGACAGACCTGCCATTATAATCCATTTATGAAATCGCTGAAACCGGACAAAATAGGTTTTCTGACGTATTTACATAGAATAGACAAACATCCTTAATATGGGCATCGTATACGGGGCGCTACAATTATGCACGACAAACTTCACATCGCGACATCAGTGCCCGGATGGGGGACATGGTGGCTTTCGGTTGTCATGCTGTGCAGATATACAACCTGGAGTTCCTTTTTAACATAGCCACACCTTCACTTCAACACCCTTAAAATTTTACATTGTTTTGATACATGAACTTCTTTTTTCATCTCACGATCTGATTTTCAATACAAATGCACTTACGTCGACATTCCGTTTCGGACAGGTGGTCATCATTCCCGCTAATTAAATATACAGACTGGTAGATACCATGTCCCATGTCTAAGGAAGTCATTATGGAGGGAGGCGTATGGGAGATTTATGTGTGGACTGTGCACGACCCTTTTTGGGAGACCTACTAGATCTCCCCGATGCAGATGATGTATCCATCATGTCCGCATCGAACGTTGAAGGACCGATGTCCTGCAATGACCCAAACTTATTGAAAGTTTGGATAGGGTCCCTAGTGGCCTTGGAGGGGCGCTCTGTGGGGCAACTAGGTTTATCTTTTTTGTGATGTTTATCACCCGCTGCATTTAGTGAAGATTCAACGGGTTTAGAGGATTTGGATTTATTTGCACAAGGTTTGTGATGAGATGGAGAATCAGGTGAAGTAGCGGGTTTTTCAGTAAGATTGATATCGGTTTGTGATGAACAACTGGCCGTGTTTTCCAAGGATTTTACGACCAGTTTCTGTGGCTTCTCTATACCAATGGGCCAAGTGAATGATGTTTGAACTCGTACCGAAACGGAGGGTTTCTTCACAACATTGGCATATGTAGATTTAGTAAGGCCATTGGTGACAGAGACAAGACGTTTGGCTTCTTGATACGATTTGTTATTTTTGCATTTAAGCGTTATGATTTCTTTTTCTTTTTTGAAGACAGGGTTTGTGCAGTCGAAGCCCTCGTGACCCGCTTCCGCACATCTGAAACACACCAGTTTATTACGGCATTGACTCCTGCCATGGCCAAATCTCTGGCAGGAGAAACACCTGGTCGGGTTAGGAATGAATAATTCTACCCGCACACTGTACGGCTTAACGAATATTGATGTTGGGAGAGACGGGTTATTAAACGTTACGAGATACGTATTTGTTTTAATGAGGTTCCCATCTCTCTTGATGGTAAAACGTTTGACGTTGAGTACGCCCTGGTCCTTCAGTTGCTCTGTTATTTCTTGCTCTGTCATGTCGTATAGATCTTGGTCTCTGTCACGAATGATGCCGTGAGAGCAGTTTAAGGTTTTATGTGGGGTAACAGAAACAGCTTGCTCCCCAATATTTTGAATTCTGAGTAAGTTAATGTACTGTTGTTTTCGAAAACATTCTACAAGAATTTTGCCAGACTTTAACTTTTTCACTTGTTTCAAAGTACCTGCGTAGCTCTGCAATGTTTTATTCAATACGAAAGGATTGATTTTCATCTTTGCCTGATTCTCATTTTTACTAGATATCACCAGAAAGGATGGGAAGTGAGAACTTCCCGATTCCACATCCAGTGGTATCTCGTTTTTCCTTTTTTTCCCCACAACTGGGGAAGGCTGTGACATAGAAACATTTGGAGTAGGGGAATTAGAGGTAGACATAGCGAGACGGTTGGATGATTCATAGCGCCGTGTCTCTCACCCGCCTCGGAGTGTCGATACATGTACGACGAAACCCCTCCTGCGAGTGACCAGCAGAAGGAGAGACGAGAGTTCCACGCCATCCTCGATAAGATGGATTTTTCGCTCATACTCGAGCAGGCCGAATCTAATAAATTAGAAACGGCCTACTCGATTGACCCTAAAGCCACCGCCCAAACATCCGAACATCTTACTAAAAAACTTCCAACACGGAAAGCAATGACTCTATACCAAATGAAGATATATGAAGGTTGATATCCGGACATCTGGACTGGCGTGACCAGCCGATTGATCGGAGCGGGCCATCCGACCGCCCGTCTTTGGAGAAGTAAGGGCCGAAGTGGAGTGTTGGGCGTGAGAATCTCGCAAGATGAACCCGCCCTCAGCCACCAGGATCCCCTCCTCCTCCTCACGGGTCGCAACCCACGGCAAACAGGTTGCCCCTTTTAGTCGCCTTGTGCGACTAGCCCGGGGAGGCTGTGGAACGAGTCTATTCACTGGAACCTCAAGGGAGAGCCCTAGGTTAGTCGCCTCGTACAAGAAGCTTGCCTAGAGAACCTATTCTTTTCACTCCCGGGAACCCCATGGGGGTGGAAAGCCTAAAGGATTCTTCTTCTTATAATTAAAGAAATCTTTATTTGAAATTGAACACGAAAAGAACTAAACATGGTAAAGTTCAAGCTTCTGGTCACAAATCTGTTGTTGCTTTTTTGTATTTTTTTTTTATAGTTTTGCCCCAATTTGTAACTAAATTTGAAAATCGTGCAAAAATGCATTTTTTCGAAGTACTGACAGAATACTGCAGGCATCAGATTTATTCTCTAAACAACGCTGTTTTGCAAATTGCTGTGACGTTCGTAGTTCCGGCGCTATAGCGGATCAAATTTTGGTCGTAATCGATAGTTGATGAAGCTTGTTTTTCTTGGAAGCATTTGTTTGGTTGAGATAAAAATTTAATGACGGTGGTGCCACGATAAGGCAAGCAATAATTCAGAAAAACGGGGTTGTTATCTTAAAAATTGGAGAAATAAAGTAATTTACATGCTGGGCACGCAACCACAAACTTTTGAATTTCAACACTAAAAGGTATAACTCAGTATACCTAACTGACAAGTTTTGTTGTAAAATATGACTGAATTTCAAAAATTCACAAATTTGGAGAGCACGTGACAGAAAACCATTCTAAGTGTGAATCTGAAAACTGGTGAGTAAAAACAAAATTGTTGACTTGTCTTAATAAAGACAGGAGTTGTTTGGCCTCAAACTTTGTCAATCGATGATATCTATGTGATGTGAATACATGCACGAGAGCATATCCCGACGTTGGCATGTACCTGACAGGGAAACGCACCATCATTTAACGCAATTTTGTAAAGCAATTTCAATCTCTAAAGAAAGAGTTCCCCCTCCCCCAGACCACATACTTTTCTCCACCAAGAACTTCCGGGAAGATCAGAACATCTATGTTGTAATTTTAAGAAAGATATGTAATATACACATCAAAGTAGCAGTCCTGATTGCAAATCTTCTTGTAAATTGTACTGATTACTCCCCAATGTAAATGTCACGACAACATACAAAGTATTCAAGCAGTTGTGTGAGACATTTACGCTCTGTTAAAAAAACCGACCGGCTCAAGGTCGTAAATGTCGTGTAATGCTCTCATCGCAAATCTGTTTCTCTTCATGGATGTACAGTTTTCTCGCAAATTAAATTCATGTTTGGATATATTTGAAAGTTGAGTGCCAGTAAACCGTTTTAGCCGTAAAACTGCAAAGTCGTATGTGCAAAAGGTTATATATGTACTCAGTGTGTGTAAAATCCTGAGCTGTGTTGCTATGTACAAAACTTGTAGCGCTTCAGTCATTTCAAAGTGCCGATTAACTGTGTTTGGGAAATTTGTACATGTAAGCACATACTTACGGCACAGCCTCATTCACATGGCTCTATGTTCACTAAATGTTTATGTAAACGTTTTAAACTGCGTACATGAATATCAGGCATGTAGGGCTTTAAACATTGTCAAATTGCTGATTTGCTATATTTGGCATACTTACACTGATATGTTGTATGCTGTATATACAATAGATTGATTCGCGAAGGTTTCTCAAAATATAAGCATCTATGTTCTGTGCAACTATTGGTACAAACCTTACAGTGTCCAGCAATCGCTCTGTACTGATACAAAAGCTGAAAACTGCGTGTGAAGACGGCTTGGAAACCTTGTAACTGCAGGTAGTTCTAGTTACAATTGCCATTGACAGGCATACATGATACTGTGATTGATGCTTGTCATAATATATGTTTTATTCAGTAACCGTGCCTTACACTGAAGGACATCAGTGGCCAAAAGACAACATTTAGAAGTTCGAATAAAGAGAAATAATTATCTTCAAATATGATAGACCTTATGCTAAAATTTAGGACGTAGTGCTTGAATTTTGAAGTGAACAGAGTTTTCTCTTTACTGCAGCGTTTTACGTTATCTGGAAAAGGGAGATGCATTTCACTGGGCCCTATCGTAAATACTCCAACCATAATTTTTACCCTCCTCGGATGAATTGCAATTTTCAATATAGCGCAACACAGCATAAAAGAAATAAATGAAACCATTAAACAAAACATCGGCAGTCATTATTGAATGAACTGATTTGGGGAGACCATTTTTAAAACGTTAAAAGGAAAGACCACATAAACATTAAGTTATGATGAGTGAATAGACGATATCTGAGAATACCTTCAGTAAATTCTTCAGATTTTTTTCACCAAACTAAACGCAGTCAAATGTTTTGATTGTATAGTGGGTTTTATGAATCACATTGATGATGTGGTTTACCTGAGACGATGTTTTAGAAATACTAAGATTCTGCATTGACGTCACATTTAATAAATAATGACATGAAAACAATGAAAAGAAACGAAGACCTTCCAACTACAAAGGGCTCTGGTCAAGCAAGACAGATGAAACCTGGCTCTCCTGTATAGAGTTACCAACATACCTACCCTTCGTAAGATATTAGACTACAGCACAGAGAGGAAAACCAGAGTAGCAAGGACAAAGTGATAGTTGGAAAATAGTCACACATTGCCAGTGAAATCCGGGCTTTTTGTCAAATTACACCAGTCAGGGTTTTATTCTAACTGTTCATCTAAGTGTTTAGTGTGGACAGGCTTCTCAGATCGATTAAACTGGCATTTGCAACTGATGGTAGTGTTCCTGTGCGTAAGAGATAGTCATGCTTATTTTAATAACGTAATGTTTAGAATGTGGGAATTTGACTTTGGATATTCCTTCGCCGGTTGACACCCTGAGTAAACGTGAAATATTCTTGATTACGGCGTAAAACACCAATCAAATAAATAAATAAATAAGCAATTTTCTTCTTTGCTCTTCAACTCTATTTGGACATAGTCCTGCATGCGCTCTCCTGGCTCAGGTATTCATTAATGGCTTGCCACGGAAGTATATGACCTTCGTAAGGATATCACTAATCTGATACCCTTACCCTGATAAAGCTTGGTCAACTCCGAGAAAGCGATACACCTTACACAAGGTTAAACAGGGAAACACGAAGACGCTTGTATAAGTTCAGCACGTAAAAGTGAACGATATAAACAGAGCAGATCAACTTATATACAATATACAAGAATAATACAAATAATAGGAAAACTACAGTGTCTTATGGAGGTTACAAATCCGGTTGAAAAATCTAAGGGTGATTCTGTGCAAGGAATTAAGGAATCCACAGTTCTGGTGAATTTCTGTAGTGAAGAGCATCACCGGTCACTAAGTGACGATGGGTCATAACGTCGACCAAGATTTGTAATAAACCGCCTACACTGGTCACTCGTCCTGGGACGGGCTGGATGATAATAACCTCCATATAGATTTCAATCCTCGGACTTGACACAATATGACCTCACTTCCAACCTAAACTGACATGAAAAGTAATGCAAGCCTAGAAATAATCTCCATTTGAGTAGCATGTTGCGAAACACTAGTGCTAAAATGTTCGAATGTACAGCAAAAGAGTCCAAAATGTCCAATGCACAGAATACCTACAGCTTAAGAGTTAAATCAAAAGTTGTCCTGATTTGTATACCCAAAAAATTAAAAGAAGTATTACACACGAGATCACAACACATTACATTTAAATTGTGATAGCGTTCTACTGCATAGTACCCAATTACGGGGCCTGTTTTACGTAACTGTCAAGGTGACGTATCCTTACAGAAGGTGTCGCCATGGCAACTACGTTTGAGATAACTTCCAATATCTTTGGAAAACGGGCCCCACTCGGTTAGCCAGCTTCTCCTGTGAAAATACAGACCTATATAAATATGTACTCTGTAAGTTTAGCAGCCTAGCGTTCATTCTTTAGTAGCTTTCGACCATGAGAATTATAACACAGCGTTAAAAAGACAGCAATCTGTTTTGGGCGAATTTACACTGTAAAGTATTAATACTGTATGGGTGTATTTGATTTAAAACACATTATAATGGAAAGAATCGCACTTGAAAGCATCTATACTGGAAGAAAATATTCCCACTTTAAGCCATTAATACTGGTCAAGAATATTTTCACTTACAGTCAAAGAGAGTGCATGTTCTAATTTAGGTTTGGTGAAAAGATTGAACAATATTATGTTTATTCCGGTAAAGTATTTTTTTCAACAGCTACTGCGAACGTGGAAATTGACGTTTTACCGTGCCCCATCGACTAGCATGAACGTCGGCCATTTTGTATGGGCTGTGACGGAATTCTTGCAAGCGCGGAAAACTCTTGTCCCTGAGGACAGTAGTAAGCTGCTAGGCTTGTGGTTGAAACTTAAGAATATATGTGAATTTATTACATGAAATGATCTCAAAACGCAGTGGTCTGGAAATTCTAAGCAGTGTTGTTCATTCCTATACTTGTTACAGTTAAAACACAACATTAAAACAGTGTCCTGTTCCTATGCTTTTACATGTTACATTAACTCAGAAGATTTACGTCACAACTTATAAAATCTGATATCTCCTAGCTCTCTGACTGGTCAATCCCTCATAAGCTTTAAAGCATGGATGTCTTCAGATCACCAGTCGGCAGCTAAATCCTCCACACTTCAAACATAGATAATCCAGCAACGAATTCATACAATTTTCATTCCAGAGAGAATTTTGTAATCTTTCTAATGAACATTCCGTCAGACGTGAGCTGCCTTTTAATTCAAGGTATACCTGTACTGGACAAATACGTTCTCACATTAACACATGTCATTTGGAAAAGAACGTTCTTACCCTTAACACATGAATACTGCAAGGAAACGTTCTCATTTAAACTTTCTGGGGAGGGGGGTAACATTTCCGCCTTAAATATAACACGTTAATACTGGGCTGAACGATTCTTACGCTAACACGTCACTTCTGCAATGAAGCATTGTCACTTGCATAAATCAGTACACCTGCCGGAAACATTTTCACTTTGACAATTAAAATATTCCGCTCTCTATGGGCCTGCTAACTCGTGCTTATCCTAGTGTGATATATACATTTGCATATCTCACTACAAACTACGCATTTACATACTTGTTTAGTAAGCCCTAAATCTGCCAGCCCTAAACCATTCGGACCTGATAGTCCTTGTCCCCTAAGAAAACCCCACTGAAATCTCTGACCGATGAAATTTTTCGCAAAGTTTACAAACAGCTGACAGGTGTCAACCCCACCTACACAGTCAGAGGCTAGTGAACCCTGATTTAGGCCTACCACTGCGTTTTCTTCGTGTGTATCCGCCTCCATTTCCTGAAAAACACCCGAAGTTTTACCTATAATAAAACTGTGAAGCCTGCCCTACAAAATGATACGATCCAACAAGCAGAATAAATGAAAAAGGGAGGCCCTGAGGAGCAAATGAAAATATATCTAAAACAGAGAGAAATTACCTTCCCGAATTACCTTCTTTCCTTCCCGAAACGAAAGCCTTAATTGTGGAATGTAGCCACCTCTGTGTAAAAGAGGACATAACTGTGAAGGTAATTTTAATCCAATCGCAGAATTATTTATGGTCGGTTTAGTGGATCGGGTCGGTAACTCATTGCCATTATCATTATTTCTTCACTTTGCACAACGCGATTAGGACACAAACGAATTCATCTTCATTTCAGACAGTTGGCTGATGCAACTTGTTTTTTCAAAGCACAGAAAAGAACGAAGGGGTGAAGGTTGCCAAAATGTGCAATGTCTGGCGGCACAGCACGTCTGATGCAGAAAGGAAGGCGCTCGGCTTTACGTTTGAAAGCTTACGGTGATAAAGCAGACGTTTCTCAGAGAACGTCCAAAATAGTATCGGATAAAAGTCTTCGAACCTTACTCCTTTTTGCAGTACAGGTCTCCACTACTTTTGGTGTAGGGCGCATAACAAATGGTGTATACTCTTAGACTTTTCGGTCTACAAGTCTACACCATGTAGTGATATTTGCCAACACTGCTTTTTGAAGCTGTATAAGAGAATAAATCGCTTAAATCCAGAATACATAAATCATGTCAGTCATATTTAGTGAAATATTCATCAAATCCCCGTTAGACCCCAAACAGGCAAACAAGTAAGCCCATCAGTTTATTTATTTATCTGATTGGGGTTTTACGCCGCACTAAAGAACATTTCAGTTATAGGACGGTGGTCAGCATTTATGCGGGAGAAAACTGGGCAGGCCCCATGGGACCCACGAACATCCAACGGTTGCTAGCAGACTTTTCCACGTTCGACCAGAGCGGAAGCCAGTAAGGAATGAACTTACACATCAAATACTTGTACATTGGTGTGTATTTATCTATTTCTGTTTGTGATACAGGGATTCCAAACCTAAAAAGTAGTGTCAGAGTATAAGAAGCAACCTGGTCGTCCCCATAGAAATGAGGCTGTATAACTGATCATTACGTTCATCACATGTGCATATTTTTAATAGGAAACTTCACTGAATTTGCTTTTTGGTACTCACAGGTGATCCGTTGGCATTCATAATGCCTCTATTCCTTCATGCTAATGTCAAATTAGATACAATGAGACAATTTTTATACTAAGGGACATGTTGATCCGGGTGTGTAGCTCTATTTATACGGGTTGCGAAATATAAACAAGACAACATTAATAACTGTTCCGAAGTAACCAGAAACAGAGTGTCAGAGAAAGATAAAGGTAACTCGTAGGCAGAGTAAAAAGTTTGTTATGTCACTTCATTCGTTTAAGTATTGCCTATATGAGAGACAAGAGTGCTCTACCGGAAGTATAGGGACAGCATACAGAGTGTACTCTTTTCTCAAACTGTGACTAACTGTCTACACAATGAATAGTGTTTCGAAATCACCAAAGACAAAAAATAAAACAATTGTTACGTCACCATGTGGCATGCGTGAACTGAATAGTTACTGAACGGATATTTCGTTCGTCAGATATCGAATGAGCGTGGGAGATTTCCTCAATCCGTAAACTTTAGTTGACTCGTATCAGTGAAAAACCTTGAGCAGAGTGTTAACAATGAATGGACGGATGAATAGTTATGGCTTCATGCCAAAACAGACACACAGTTTACAAAACCAGCTAAACGAAGCAAAAGCTGAGTTAAAATTCGAAAAAAAATATCCTTCAGACGTCAGTATATGGTTTAAAGAATTGTATATGTATATACAAGTCAATATTTGTAAAAATATTGAAAACTAAATGACACAGACCAAAAGCGGTGAAAATGGATGACAACATTGCCAGAGATGCAGCTGGCAAATTACAAATACGTAAATAAATAAATTCCTAATTAAATAAGTGGAAGAAGACTCGCTCTGCTGATATAACAAAATGGAATATACATAATAAGTTATATAGCCTTAATTTGCTAGATCTACTGATGACTTACACATATTAGAGTATAGTTTTAACTTCGAAGACAGTTAATGCCTCAGTGTTGGAGAATGAACATGTATCACATCGTCAGTAAATAGAAGACATATTTCAGACAACACTGAACTTATGCAAGTTCAGGCTGAGCAGATGAGCCAGATTACAGTCACAGAGAAATAGGGTAATACGACATTTTCCTATCTATCCCTGCTAAAGCTCCCGATGTTAAAACTCCCAGAGATTAACTGATCATCAAGAAACATGAGGTATGGGAAGTAAAGACAATGCTCATAAGTTCAGCATCAAGAAGATTGAGTATGTGTTACTTAATGGGTATAACCAAGGACACAACACAAAGATGACGCCCAGAAGCAGAGCTGTGATAGGGCTTGGTATATTGTGCTTTATGTCATGGGAACCGAGTGGTCTCAAAATGATGTGGTTAGGAGACCGGAGCTATGCGGCTGTTTTGAAGGCAACGTGGAGGGGGTGAAGTGAGGACTGGAATATGAAGATAGGAGACCGCATCCACTCGTCTGTTCCGAAGGCGACGAGGAAGGGGTGACGTAAGGAACGAAATATGAAGATAATATGCTTAGGAGACCGTGTGTACTCGGCTGTTTTGAAGGCAACGATAGGAGTGTGACGCCAGGTATGGAATGTGAAGATAATGTGGTTAGGAGGCCGGGTGTACTAGCTGTTTTGGAGGCAACGAGGAGGCGGGGACGTCAAATATGGAAATGGTTCAGTTACAAAACTCTGCGTACTGGTTGAGGACGAAAAAATCCGCAGATGATCCACACACTGGTGGCACGGTAGCACTGTGAATGGTACCAAAGGTGTCCCCAACGCCCTTGCCACAATGTTGTCGGTATGGACTTTGCACTTCTCCAGGTCATCTACGCATGAGCACAGAACTTCATTTATCTCTGCTAGCCCTTTTGCTCCCTAGTTATGCTTTGTAATCTTAAGTTCAATATTTGGGCATTGTAACTGCCCAGTCGAGAGGCAATACAATTTCTTACGTCAGTCTGATAGTCGCCGACTCAGACCTTCTGTGCTATCAGCTGGACTGTGTTGCTAGGCTCACACACAACACCTACAGCATCACGCAACTCGTGATAGTTCACATACTTGTCGAGCTGTCGCCTTATTGCCAGACTCGTCCTTCTGCAATCATCGACAACTCTCTCGACACGTTTCAGTTCTTTTTCTGCACTGGTAGCACAGTAAGCTTTGATAGCTTCGGCGTTGGTGGAGGTTTTAGTCTGTGACTTCGCTAAAACTTTGGTATACGCGTGAGGAGCTGTTGGAGGGCGTGGTTTACTGACAACGGACTGGCGTCAGTAACAAGGTGAGGAACCCCAGCCACTGGACGATCACGGGCAGACTCAAAGTGGTCCTGTTTTCTATGAAAAAAATCTGGATACACAGCACGTATACCTACTTCCTCGGCCCAGTTGGATAAATTTAACCGAGCTTATCTTGTGTTATGTCGGCTTTAGGCATTCATCCTTTAGGCGTTCATCCTGCTAATTGAGGTTTTGAGTTCAAAAATTTGTGCTTGATGAAAGGAAACGAAACAGACCACTGTCATTTAAGTGAAATTTTTACATCACTATACACATGCAGACAGGTAAAATAAATAACTAAAAATGTTTTCTAAAGAGGATCATGATCTCCAACCATCAGAATGTCAAAATAAACATAGTGTAAAAGGGTGGCCAGGAGTCTAAATCTACATTCGTACAATGCAGAGGCACTGGTCAATTTCAGGCCAATCGCATAAAAAGAAAATGCGGGATCATCACTCAGTCGGGACAGATTTTGACACTTCTTCTCTTTACGTTTAGATGCCCGGGTATTACACTGATGGTGCCCCCTGTCCGTACGGTGCCAGCATACTGAGCGTACAAACTAACGTCTTACGTTTGCCAATGCTGGGTAAGCGCGGAAATGCGGCGTAATGACCCAAGTGACTCTCACCAATGCGATCGCTGTGAGTCCAAGCCCAGTTTACGCTGGCTTCCTCTCCGGTCGTACGTGGGAAGGTCCGCCAGCAACCTGCAGATGGCCGTGAGTTTCCCTCGGGTTCTGCACGGTTTCCTCCCACCACAATGCTGGTCGCCGTCGTTTAAGTTAAATATTTCTGAGCATTTCGTAGAACACCAATCAAATAAATAAATAAATTAAATCTTAATTCTGCAGTAAGATTGAATTGCAATAATACTGAAAAATATGATATTTATTACTTTCTTATGCTTTACAAACTGATGTCTGTAGGTTTCTAAATGCTACTACCGCCATAAAACATACAATCTTGTCCAGACGCTATATTTCAAGTGCTGTGGGGCAAATACTTATCTTGAATTATTTAATATTGTTTCTGACACAGGCTGTAAGCCCGACCAATGGGCTGAAGGCATCATTCGACCGATATACGAAAACAATGAATGTCGACAAAAACTATAGACCACTCATATTTTGACTTGCCCAGGCGGCTATTTACTGCCATCATCAATAATAGATGAAATAAGTTTTTTAAGTCCATAAATTTATTGAGTAAAATCTCTTACAGGGTTTAGAAATTGATATTCCACTGTCGACAACCCGTCTGTTTTACACTTAATTATGGAACATCTTGTGGTAATTGTTTTGCGCCTCTATACAGCCAGTGTTTGAAGAGGAAGTCTTTCGTACAAACTTATCTTCCACAAATAGTGTACCCGTCAAGAACATTCAACATTGTTTGCTACTAAGGCAGGTGTACGCAAGGTGAATAGCTCATGCCATTGTTATTTTCCATTGATATGGTAATAAGCTTTCACCTATTTCCCTCATTTTAACTTTACGCTGTAGTGAAGAATATTTTCACTTGTACATTGGCAGCCACTCTGATGGTGGGGTGAAACGGGAAGGGGACTCTGAGGGAAACCTCAACAATCCGCCGGCTGCTGGCAGACCTTCCTACGTACTCCAGCATAATCTGGACTTGAGCTCACAGCGATCGCATTTATGTGAGACAAATAAAAGAAGTCGTTGTTCTTTTTTGGCGTAAACCTAGAAACAGCTTAGTCAAAGAGGCATGGCCCGTGATATAGCTGACTCTTATACTGTGATTTAGCTATTCTGTCCGTCTGATAAAAGCTTTCACTTGAGTCAAAAATTGTTTGAGCAATCGGCCCCAGAGGTATAAAAGGGTTAACACGATTGCTAAAGGCAGTTTCTGTGATGAGAATCAGGAGTAGTGCAAATGGTAGTTCTGTGTAGCCTCTAGACTTCCCAGGATAGCGGTAATGTTCCAACAAGAATGGATCTTAACTCAAAGGCAAATTTCATGGACACGTTAATTGAAAAAATGCTAAAATACATCCTGTTCAACAAGTGGAATGAATGAATGAATGATTATGGCTTAACGCCACATCGGCAATATCTCAGCCATATCGTGGCGAGAACAAGGTGGAAACACGAGACAGTTCAGGTTTTCGATAGTGGCTGGAGAACATTAAAAAGAAAACAAAAATGTTCGGACATGGGTTAAAATCAGGTAAGAAAAACCAAAACAGTTAAAACTCGAAAACCAGCATGATAAGGAAATTTTAAAACAAATATTTATTTTGAGAATAAAATTTATATTTTATGATAAAGGCCAATGGTTTTCAAATATTTTATTACAGCGTCGCCAGCGATGCTGTCAAACAAATCATACATGGAGTTTACTGTGTAGAATCTTTGCCGCACATGGGCAAAGTCCACACAGTCAACCAGGATATGTTTGATGCAGTATTGCGCACCGCATCCAACACACTCGGGAGCACTACCCCCATCCAAAATAAAATTGTGTGTTAGACGAGAATGCCCAACGCGGTATCTTGTTAAAACCACTTAGTCTCTACGAGACATGCCAAACGTATAAGAGTCATAGCCTATGACAGGGTGAATGGCATGCAGTTTGTTATCAACCTGCAGGTCCCATTCATCCTGCCAAAGGCGACAAATGTATTTAAGAATATCAGATTTAAAACCAGTATAAGGAATTTTAATCTTAGATATGGGTTTACTAAGAGCAGCTTTCGGTTCCCTGTCTGCGACTGTGTTTCCCTGAATACCAGTATGACTTGGTATTCAACAGAATACAATATCTTTCCCTCTTTTAATTAACTTTCTATGGATGGCTAATATTTCTAGCATTAACGGGTTTTGAAATTTATTTTGCTCTATTGCCAAAAGGCAGGACAACGAGTCACTGCATATGACTGCTCTGTGGGCAGCGCCGGATGAAACGTATGATAAAGCCAAAACTATAGCTCTGGCCTCGGCAGAAAATATTGAGGACGAGGATGGAAGGCGAAGAGAGGTGACTCGCTGTTCCAAGACAACCGCAGCCGCCACCCTGTCCCCATCCTTTGACCCGTCTGCATATATGAATTTATAATCCGGATAATTAGCTTTTACTTCAGCTAAACTTTGCTGAATTATAAGAGGGTTTGCATCGGATTTCTTATATTGACGTAGATCAAATATTAACTTGTGGAAGAAGCCAGGTAGGAGACTCCGGAAAAGAAACCGGAGCTATGTCCTCCAGCTTGATGTTAGCTTCCACAATATGATCCCGAACACGAAGACCAAAGGAAGAAATTTTGTTGGGACATTTATTATATTTATCTGCGTATGATGGATTAAAAACACAGTCGTAGGCAGGGTTTGTTGGGTGAGCTTTAAGCTTAGCAACGTATTGAAGGCTGAGTTTTATACGCCTGTGATATAAAGAAGGCTCATTGGCCTCTACGTATAAACTCTCTACTGGTGAAGTCCTATAGGCACCAAGGCTGAGCCTCAGACCTTGGTGATGGACCGGATCCAACATTTTAAGATATGATTTCCTAGCGGAACCATAAATGACAGATCCATAGTCCAATTTAGACCTCACCAGAGAACGATACAAATTAAGTAACACTGATCGGTCAGCACCCCACTCAGTGCTAGACACGACCTTAATTATATCCAGGGCCTTTGTACATTTAGCTTTAAGCATTTTTATGTGAGCTATAAAGGATAATTTACTGTCGAATATAACCCCTAAAAATTTATTTTCTCCAACAATTTTCATTGGTTCACCACAAAATTTAAGCTCAGGGTCTAGATGAAGTTTGCGTTTATTACAGAAATGCATACCCACGGTTTTAGACGTAGAAAATGTAAAACCATTGGCAACTGCCCATTTCTCGATCTTATTGAGACAATGCTGCAGTTGCCGCTCGATGTTATTCATATTTTTAGCGCGGTAGCATATCAGGAAATCATCTATATACAACAACCCTCAATACCAGATGTTAATGTTTGAGCCAAGCTGTTAATTTTATGCTGAACAGTATTGGTGAAAGGATACTGCCCTGGGGCACACCCATCTCTTGTTCATAAGAGTCCGAAAGAAAAATGTTACTCTCAGCGGCGCCAATTATGTTAATAAGTACTTCGATAAAAATAAATGACAGAAGATTTCAGTTCTTATATCATATCAGCTACGAAAGCTAAACAATGGGGAACACAGTTGATTTAGAAATACGCATGACTTTAATATCTTCATTAAAATAAAGTAAAAGCAATTGAATAATTAGCGATTAACATCACTTTGGCAGTATTTCAGCCATACCGTGACGAGAACATTTTTAAACCAGGAAAAAGTTTCCTTTAAACAGGAGAATGATAAC
Source organism: Acanthopleura granulata (assembly GCA_016165875.1). Classification (NCBI taxonomy): domain Eukaryota; kingdom Metazoa; phylum Mollusca; class Polyplacophora; order Chitonida; family Chitonidae; genus Acanthopleura; species Acanthopleura granulata. Next base: position 3,848,409 of record JABBOT010000009.1, on the reverse strand, counting down.
GAAACAAACATAAAAAAGTCAACACCCGGAAATTACATTAAATACAGGTTTATTTACAATAACTTTTAAATGAGTTTTTTTCTACTTTAAGCATGCCATCCGCAGCAGGGCTGCCAAGTAATTGAACTGTAGACACAATTGTGGCAAAGAACACGTGTGGGACATAATTATGCCTGAAACGATGTTGTGTACAGGAGAAGATCTAGGTTATTTGTTATTTACGCCAAGCTTGTTACCAGAGTTAGGGTTTTATGCTACACTCTTAGCCAAAATGGTGATAATGTTCACCCATAATGGGTGTAAATTGCTTGTCCAAGGACGCATGCCCTTTGAAAGGGTGTCAATTAACACCCTGAGACAGGGTGTTGATCAACACCTTTTAGAAAAGGTATAAATTTACATCATTTGGAAAGAGTGTGAATTAGCACCCTGTCAAAAGGGTGTGGATTAACACCCCTTGGAAAGAGAGTGACTTAGCACCATTTGGGGAATTACCATCCCTCAGAAAGGGTGTGGTTTAACACCTTTTCTAAAAGGTGTAAATAGACATCTTTTAAAATTTGGCAAAATAACACTTTTTGCAAAAGGTGCAAATGAACACCCTTAAAACAGCTTTGACTTAGCACCTTTCAAGAGAAGGTGTAAACTAATAGACATTTACACCGTTCAGGAAGTAAGTATATTCCCGCTTTAAATGGTTTGCATACCATTCAGAATGTTAACAGCATAAGGCCAATGGAGAAGATTATGCGGCTGTTCCATTTAAATGACACACAACTGCATTTGCAACTACATTCTCTACCATGTTCAGTCAGGGTCCTACACATAGGTAACCCACAGGTGATCATGGAGGACATGCCAATACAGCAGTGGCGACTTCTGCTCAAAGAGACTATACATTATATTTTCGGCTTAAAAATCCACCTCCCTGTGTAATCCCTTTATACACTGAAAAAGATCTTCGCAGTGAAATACCAACCCTATGTCTATCCCCTATAAATTATCTAGTTGAAATGAAAAATCCTCCAAGTTTCAAAAATCGACCCGAGTGAGGATGTACACAAACCGTTTTGCCTAAAACGGTGAAATCTGTAGCGTCTTCAATGAAAATCTGAGGTAAAGTTTCCTTAATCTCACCCTAAACGTAAAAGACATGTATGAAACATGCTCGATACGGAAACACAATAAGAGCTATTCTGAAATGATAATGTACTTTAATCAAAATGAAGATTGAACCATAGTAATTCTTCCTGTTTACATATTAAATGAAAACTATCGGTTTGGCCAAAACGGCGACAACTCCATACACCCTAATGGCCTAATAGTCCTCTCACTGTGTGTAACACTCATCCTTACACGTTGCATAACAATTTAACACATAACCATAGACACACCGGTGGCACATCTTAGGTCCGTTTAATAAACGTCAAATGTAGCTTTCATGGTAACACCTGTTGAAGAGATACGTGGCCATGGTAACTGTGCTTGACGGACGGTTACACCTTCTAAGTTAAACGTGTCCCAGGACATTCCCTAACCACCTTTTATGTCCGCCTTACTTGCTCAAGGTAATAGTATGTATGTTCTGCTCTGCTGCCAGAAGTGTTTAAAACGCATAATCAGCGTCTTTCATGGTGTTAAAGGGAAAGACCTCGTAAAAATGAAGTTATGATGAGTGAAAAGACCATGAAAAACTGTATCTGAAAATACCTTCACTAATATTTTTGGATTTTTTTCTTCACAAATTAAATTCAGTTAATTGTTTTGATTGTATGATGGGTAAAATGGGACATATTAATAGTGTGTGTCAACCGTGACGTCAAAAAACTTTTGTACACCTTGATGTTCAGGTCTGAATCTAACTCTTGTAAACCGTACTCGTGTGGTGTGTCCCTTCGTGTAGAAAAGCGAGTAAGATGTTTTAAGTTCTGTTTTAGGGCCCCAGAAAGGTAGGCACACATGGTCCATAAAACCCGCCATATAATCAAAATATTTGACTGCATTTTAATTTGGTGAAAAAAATTCTGAAAAAATCAGTGAGTGTATTTTCAGATGCAGTTTTTAATGGTCTTTTTACTCACTGTTATTTTTTGTGGGTCTTTTCCTATATGCTCCATTACCCATTGCTCGACTGTGTCGCAAATTAATTCTGGCTGTGCGCGGAGAAAAAATAAATTCCTCTCTGAATCTTTGAAAATAAACTTTTAACAAGGTCGGGTATATTCTATTTCATGGCAAGGCTACTGAGTCCAGGATTGGGTGAGACATAGGATATAAAGAAGCAGAGCGGTGAGAAGTTTGGGAATGTCCACGGTTACATACCGAGACCGGGGTAACATCAGCTATAGAAAGTAAAGATGGCGCCCAGTAGCACACTGTGTGAAGGTTGGGTATCATCTTTTCCAAGGCACGGTGATATGCTGAGTTCAGCTAACATCACGTTCGGAATATGAAGATGATTCCCAGATACACAGCGGTGCGAAAGCTGGGTATCATCTGTTGCATGGCACGGTGATATGCTGAGTTCAGGATAACATCAGGTACGGAATGCAAAGAAGATGCAAAGACCAATGAGAACACTGTGAATGTTCTGCTTGACGGAATTTCCTACACAGTAAGACGGTACTTCGTTATACCGAATGATTTGATGAGCTCCTGTACCCTTTGGCCACAATTTTGGTCATACAGGTTATGACACTTTGACACATCCCGATGATATTCACAGCGTTTTATACGCTGCTGTTCCTCTAGATATGTTTTCCTTTTTGTGGAAATCTATAACTTTAAACTTCCTTCCAAGGACCTTTGCAGACTTTTTCGATGGGCAACACAAAGATTTACGCCATCTTGCTGGTGTGAGATGCAGGTCCTTTGTTCAGAAACCGCGCTAGTGTTTTCACACCAGAAATTGACCAGTGTTCCGTAGCCGGTCACATTTATTAGCTTGCCAACATCTGGACAGCCCTCAAACACTTTACTAACACACTGGTTTTCTTCGGTGGTGTTGTTGATGCAGTAAGGCTCAAGTAGCTCCAGACTGCTGTTAAACATCACTATATAAGATAGATAGGTGTGGCTTTATTGTACTGTAGACCTCAATTATATAAGATGAATAAGTAGCTCTACCATGCAGCATGTATGTATGTATGTATATGTACGCTTGGGTTATACGTCGCATTTTTAGTAAACCTGTACCTGTTTTCGTATGAATACGACTATACGCAAAAGTTATTAAAGAGTAATCTTCATCACACTCGACCGTTCTCATTAACCAAGCGGTATGTTAATGACTGGCTAGTTATAAACAACCCGTATATAGCAAGGGCTGTGAAAGATATATATCCATCTTCGCTGGATTTAAAGGCAACTGCAGATTCTCCATATGGTATATTTTATCTGGACATGTACAAAGACGACAATGGTTTCCTATCACGCCGACCTTATGACAAGAGGGATAGTCTCAATTTTGATGTTGGACAGCAATACACCGAATGGTCCCGTATATGGCGTATACATATATCAAACAGATCCTCTTTGATGATTTCATTCAGTTACAAGTTATTGCAACAAAAACTAGGATACACACGCCTTCGCTCTAAGTTTCCTAAATTTTACAGAGTACGCCTCTCTTGTTGGTGAATACCAAATATACTTAAGTGGTATACGATTTGGAAACTGATTTTATTCATCCGCCTAGAACATTCATTGCGTACTTTCGTCATTATTGAAATCTCTTGACTTCTTCTCTTTTCATGAATCCGTCCTGATTTTTAGATGTTATATATTTTTTGTTTCTTTGGTGGTTTGTGTCATTAGTCGTTTTTGGAAACTGGTCTTGCGATTATTGACCCGGAACGCCTATTTTGGTTGACGACTGGTATACGAATGTCGTTTTCTACCCCTAGGCTCAACAGTGTTTGTGTTATATGACAGCGAGAATGTATATATGTACTGTGCCTTTTTGTGGCAGGGCAAATCCATACCACCAACGTGTTGCCTTCATGGGAGCATGATGTCGAAGACACCAGACATGACACCCAAACCCAGTAACATTATATGAATACCGGGCCGACCAGAGCGCTAAGCCAGTCAGTGAAGTATGATTTTTAAAGTCTTTGTTATGATCATGCCAGAGCTTAATCCCGGACATCCCGATATCGATTAGGACGCTCTAACCACCAGGCCACAGAGGCTGTTTTACCGAGCTGTAAAACCCCGTTATATAACACAGTTAAATAGCTCTACTCTAATACAAAACTTCGCATCCTATATAACACAGGTAAGTTTTTGTATAGCGTTCTGTAACATTCCATCAGATAGGCATCGGAGAGCAGGTTTTGAAGTATAGTATTGAAGTAAGATCAACAAAGCCTCGCTGATAATTTGGACTAAAACACGTTTGTTACTTTTTTCAGAAATTATTTTTCTTTATTTGCAATTTTTGTTTTTCGCATCGACAAATGTCGACCATATTTACTAAATCCTTTAAAAAAACTTGCGTTATTGCTATACCATGGGCTAATGAAAGAACACGGTTCCCGAAAGCAGGAATTATACCATAAATGTTCATCAAGTGGATTTATTGATGTGTTTATTATCAATTTTTGCATGATAAAGCTTCCTATGCATTCAGTGTAACTACCCAGAAACGGTTGTTTACACTTCGTATATTTTTGCCGATACATGTACCCCAAGAGTGCTCAAACTTTCCACATCATTTTGATATAAATTTAAATTTTGCCATTTACGTTTGGTAAGGGCTAGCCTTCTTCAACAAAATATTTTTAAGGATTGTACAAATGGTACCAAGTTTACCAGAGGAAGTCCACCTTCATCGTAGTTGATCTTTGTTTCCTGTCTGCACCGTTATTCTGTAAGAATTTTTAATGTACTACGTTTATTTCTTTCAGTTTAATGTCTCGGCGACTTGGGAGGGAAGGAAACAAATGCATTAATTTTGACAACATAAAATCTACAGCAACGAGAGTAAATCCAGAGTGGCGACGATAGTGCGGTAGTTAGTAAATGATCACACATGACCACGTTATTGGGGTATTATTCCAAGTCTTCAAGTAAAGGTTTATTAAGTAACAATTTACACGCCCCTAACATTATGGCTTAAGTAGAATTAGGAGAAAAAATTACAGAGATTTATTAGAAATCACTGGTCTATAATTACTCAAAGTGCTGTGTTATCATCACATTTAACACATTTAGCAAGGCGAGAGAATTTATAACTGTTTGTTTTTCCCGTAGTAATGAGAGGTTTCTGATTGTCATCTTTGAATGTCATTTGATGTGTACAGTGTTTTATCTTTTTAGCTGCACTGCATACATAAATTGTAAGAGATGTAAGCTACTTTTCAAACCTATACTGTCTTTACCTAAGTAATAATTATATATCTATAAGTAAATATACAATGTCTAAATACATCTCCCTATATATAATCATCTAAAGGACCATCATTATAATCCGTTATAATTCTGTGTCTTCAGGAATTTTTGCGGAAAAAATCACTTTCCTGGTTGTTTATAATTAAATGTAAACCAACCCTTTACAAAAGGACTTTTTAAATGCACATATTTGTCGTGGCTGGGCCTTCAAAATACACTCATAAAGATCCAGTGAAATAAATCTACAGCAAGTTAATACAGATGGCCAAATGTCTTATTCGTCCATGTAAAGGGCTGTTGAAATGTTAACACGCATGCATATATATATATATATATATATATATATATATATATATATATATTCAGAGGAAGTCAAGCATGAATCAAACAATGGATGTACATGTAATACACGGATTCACGAATGAGAGTTAAGCCTATCTTCCGTGTAGCCTTAGGAGGAAGTCCTAAAAAAATGTATGTTAATTAAATGAAAATGCTTTTATACAAACGTCACAAACATTGATGAAACAGCACAAAGAAGTGGGTTATAAATGGGAAACGCAACTATTCACAACCAGAAAAATCGTTTGTTTCTTTTTTTTCAACGTAAGACATTTTAATATATACTTGATTTTGATCTTGAAGAGAAAGGAAAGACACAGAAATAATCACAATGTAAAAAGAAAAGATCGATCTCAAAATTTCACTCCGGTGAATCCTACTGCATCGAAGTAGAAGATATACAGTTCTTGATGTTAAGATTATAATCAGCCATTTGTAACCGTGGTGGCATCGTAGACGTGAAGACATCCATTCACCATATGTGCCTCAACAGGATCCATAGGTGGGTCCACGTGGTAAGTGACGCTGTCATCCGTTTTTATAAAATCCTGCTACGAGCCAATTACCACTATAATATTTACAGGTCAGGGAAGCTACCGTTGGTTCCCTGTACATCCTTACCTCAATAAAAAAAAGGTCATGCAGTGTGATCACGAGTAACAAGGTGGACTGAAAGGAGAAGAAAACATAAAAATGATTCCAAAATCTGCAGATTAAGCGTAAAAACTTTCTTGCAAATAGTTTTTAATATTTTTTAGATTTTTTTTTCAGGAAATAAAGGTATTTGAAAATATTTTTATATGGTAGCTATTTGGAACCAACTTTTGGTATTTAACGTCGTTGCATAATAATGTTCTAAGATGTGGTGCATATCTAATAAATTTATTTGAATGCAAATTTGTTGTTTATGCTCAAACAGATGCATTAAACCTGAAATATGATAATATTTATCAACATATTAAATAAATGATTCAAACCCCAGTTGAACACATTTTTAGACGAAAATGACAAATTCGAGAGCAGAAATACATATTAAACATGTGTAACATGCACATTTACAAGATTGTTCTACAAAGACTATAAATACCAAGAGGTGGTCCCAAATAGCGACCATACAAAAAATTATTTTCAGAAGTTTTTTCTCCTTAATGAAAATTGGAAAAAAAAATATTGAAAACCACATTCTTTGTTCACTTTACACATGTTACATATGGTACATCTTTTATATGATCTGAGATACTATCATGTGTTGTGCTATTCAGTGTAAAATTCGGTACTGAAAATCTCTCAGTTTTATGCATTTTTGCACACTAAAAATAGAAAAAAGGTGTTTTTTTAAAGGCCTCTTTATGGTCATTGTATACGAATGACGGGCTAGGTTTTATATTTCCCAATGATCTGGCCGCCCAAACCAAACTTAAGTCGTCCTGGGTTACTAACGTCACCGGAGAACCTATGTGTGTTTATATTAGTGAAGTGTAATATTAATGCCTAGCTGTTAGCAAAGTCATAAGCATGATCCGTTATACAGGTCATCAGTTTATGGGCTAAACACGGCGTAAAATAGATTTCAACAGTCTACCATTAATAGAGACATAGATAACGTGATTTCAATGAAATGGACTCAAGCCTTTCGTACATGTAAAGAGTTCTGTATAATGAAGACCAAAGCGTAACCTTTGGGAAGAATGGCCTGTACAACCCAGCCAACGGATTCGAAAGGGCGTCTCACAAACGTCGCAATTTCGTCCAGATTACTTTTGGGTTAATTACGGGTAATCTTATTATCATTTCTGCACATCTTGTTTAGCTTCATAACTCGTAACTACAGGATATCCAAGAATGACGGACTTGTCTTGAATGTAAGTGTTCGCATTGTGAAACAGAGAATACATTGTAGAGTGGAGAACACAGAGCGCTTAAATGTAAACAATTTGCTTCACTTGTGAAGTATACAGAGATGTGATTTATTTTTGTTGTGCCCGGTTTCCTGCCACCTTAATGCTGCCCGCCGTCGGATAAGTGAAACGTTCTTGAGTATGACATTAAACATCAATCAAATGGATAAATAAGTAAAGTTTTCTTTTTATGTTCGGCAAAATCTCTTGCGACATTCATGGCCTTCTCTTTTCCCGGAAAAATGGTTTTCTTCGTATATGCTAGACGTTTTGTGTGCGTGTCATACACTATTTCCGGGAGTGAATCAGTTGCCATGGTATGTTGACTTTAAATGAAACACTGCATGTGACCTGGGCCATATACACCCCAGAAGTCGTACCAAGCCACTTCGTACACTGGTCATCAAGAAGTTCAGCATGGGATACACGACTCCTCTAGTTTTGATATTGGTTGTCCACTGGCTGGGAGTTCCTCAGCTTGTTACAGGCGCCTGCCCCTCGGCAGCTGACCAGGCTGTCCGGCAGCTACTGGCGTGCATGCCAAAGTTTAATCAAGTGACAGATTTTACTAAAACCTCCGCCAGCGCAGAAGCTATCCAAGATTACTGCGTTACCAGTGCAGATCAAGAGAAAACGTGCGTCGACCGAGTTCTTGATGATTGCAGAAGGACTAGCCCAGCAATAAGCAGACAATTCGACAAGTTTGTGAACCCTGACGGGCTGCGCGGAGCTATACGTGCTGTTTGTGAGCCTAACAACACAGCTGAGCTGATAGCGGAGAAGACCTGTATCGGTGAACAACAGACGGGAGTAAACCAATGCATTGTCTCTCGTCTCAACAGCTATAATATCCAGCTGTCCACTTTAAAACAGCAAGCTTACAGCAGAGGACAAAAATGGTTAGAAGAAGAGGTAACAAAAGCACTTTGTACATACACTGGTCAGTCGAAGCAGTGTCAGAGTCCGTACAGGCGGAATTGTGGGAATGGAGTCGGTGACGTCTTTGACACCATACATAGCGCTTCTGTTCCACCCGTGTGCGGGACGGAAGCCATAAAGCAGAGCCTAGCCAGCCTTATTACCGCTGTGCTTTTGAGCGTCATCTTTGTATTCCGTGACTGATGTTACCAGACACTCAGAAGACGACATCGCAAGCCTACTCACCGCTATATTTTTTGAGCCTCATCTTTATATCCCTTACCTGATGTTACTCGGGACTGTATATGATGTATGGTCGTGCCATAAAGCAGAACGTACCCAGTCTTCTCGCCGCCATTCTTCTGAACGTCATTATTATATTCCGTACTTAAGGTTACTCTGGACACGACATATAACAGAACATACCCAGCCTTTTCAGTGCTGCGCGTCATCTTTATAATTCTGTACCTGATGCTACCCGTTACTAAGTGTATAACTGTGTCATAAAACAGATGATACCAGCTTTCTCACGGCTTTGCGTTTGGGCGTCATCTTTACATTCCGTAGCTGATGGTAAATGGGACTCGTTATATAACCGTGCCATAAAACAGATTATAGCCAGCCTTCTCACCGCTGTGCTTCTGGGCGTCTTCTTTATATTCCGTACCTGATGTTACACGCCGTATGTGATTGTAAGTTTAGGTCTAATATATGTATGTGTTTTGAGATTAGGGAATCATTATTCAATGGATGAGGTAAACAGCTTAGAACGCTGATGACAGATTTATTTCCTGCATTTATGGGTTTCTCAGGGGACTAAAATTTTTGGTAAATTATTTGTTTCTTAAAGATATACTTACCATATATTTATTGAATTGGGGTTTATTGCAAAAGTTTCCAAATAAAAATAGGCGAGTAGAAAGAAAAAGCTGTATAACGCTGTGTCAACCCCCTTATCTAGGGGACACACAGGTATCGTGTTGAACGCAATTAACGCGTTGGATATATGAATATCTAAAAATGCCGCGCAAACCGGAACATGTTTTTGTCTAACGCCCTTTAAACCGTCGCAAAGAACTGCTGGCTTTCCTCTTTACACCTTTCCGTTCTATTTTCCTACGTCACATGTGCTCCGTTTTACCTTCCTCGGCTTTGGGTTCAAGGTTGTTTTGGCAATGGGTCTTACTGATATGAAAGGGCCATCGCGGTTTTGATTATTGGTATGCGAATTTGTAATGGAAGGTATAATTTATCTACTGGCGACTATCGTTGGTTGGAAATATTGATTTGTTTGAATCTTAAACATTTTGGCAAATTACGTCTTTATGTAACCAGTGCAATACAGTGCAAAGGCAGAGTATGTAACTATTTTATGGAAATCTGCTGTTGAGTATGCTTGTAAAACTCACTCTTAAGGCTCGTCCTGCTTACCGGCTTTCACTCGTAAGGGTCAAGCCACTTCAGCGATGTCACCATAAGGAACTCGTGCAAGAAGAGCACATCTTTAAGGATTGCTGCCAGCGCAATATCACCCTGTCTTTACAGCACGTATTGCGTTTAGCTGTGCATCCCATTTATTGCAACAGTGTCTTGCTTACTTCACTTATTAAACCAGAATGACCCATTTCCAAGTGTTCCCATGGTACTTTTCGTCAATATCAGCTGCACAGCATTTTTAAGTAGACCTAAACCAGATGGTCGTCCCTTGCATTTTTTTAAGTACAGCATCGACAGTTCAAAGCGTACATGTTGTCGGGTTGAACTGTAATGGAGCTGTTGATTGAACTCGATGATTTAATTGCCTTAAAACACATAACTGACCAGTGATGTAGTGAGCGTGAAAATAGTTCAACAAGGACGGGACCTCCGTGGTCGAAGGGGTTAGCGCGCATGCGGCGTTATGAACTCCTGCCTTTCTGTTACGCGGCCGATGTGAGTTCAAGTCCACCTCATGATGGCTGCTTTCCGGCCGTACATGGGAAAGTCTACCAGCAAAGTGTGGATGGTCGTGGGTTTCTGCCCGCTTTCCTAACACCATATTGTTGGCCGCCGTCGTACAAGTGAAATATTCTATAAAACAGAAATCAAAAAAATAAAGAAGTTAAACAAAGAAGTAAGGGACGAAACAAGGGATGGTCCTTGCACTTGAGTCTACTATGCCTTCACTGGGCACTTCTGGGTGACAATAATGACTATGGATGTGGCAAGGGAGTTAACGAACAAGGCAAACAAGCTCTGTTCTGGATTTTGTGCGACTGGGGAAACAGGTGAGAGGAGTTTGCGCAGTCAGTATAGCAATAAAATAACACCGGACAGCTGCTGATGGCGGACCATATCTAAAAAGGTGACAGTTATTGAAACTCAGTATATATATATATATATATATATATATCGGCTATGCTCGAGCAGCCTTGTATACCCAATGCCTTTAGAGGTTGTAGTGGTGCTTTTTAGGAGATAAAAACAAGAGTGACAAAAGTTTCCCACCCGCCTTGGCAATTTAGTAGCTCACACAAGTTGGACTTCTCAGGGCCGTGGCGACCTCGGTATAACTCCCTATGATCTAATTCACTACGCTCAAACAAACACAAATAATTTGTGATTTCAACAATCGTTCAATCACCACAGGATAGACGGGACCACTGCTGTACGCATGGCGATACAAGCTTCATTTGGTGAAACAGACAATGACTTTCACGAGTGCGGGACGCCGCCAAGGTAAAATCAGATCTAAAATACCCTTTATAAAAAAGTGGGGGGGGGGGGACCCTGTGTGCGTAGCACGCGCAGCCGAGCACCTTCAGTCAAAGCGACGGACTTCGCTCTTTACAGACCCCCCAAATATCAGTCAAAACCATGCATCATCGGTGCGTGCTCCAAAAGTGCCTGAAAAATACAAAACTAACAGCAAAGACAAACCACACATAAACAACGATTTTGTACCGCGTGGTGTGGTACGTCGATACAACTGACAGGTTCCCATGCTCTTATATAGGTACACAGCTGACCACACATTAAATATATCGTAACCCCTGTGTGGACACTAGTTTCGCCTTTCAAAACTAGACGCTACCAAGTCTGATACTTCTATTAGCATGACAGCTACCAGATTCACCCTCCTCAAAGGAACAAGTAAATAAACCCAATAACAAATACATTCAGTGTTTTCTCACCTTTGCTGTTCATGTTAGGCCACGGGTTCACGCTGTGGGGTTAATGGTGTCTTAACACCAGACTGATCCGGGTCGGTGGAATTTACAAAGAGACGTTGCAAGTGATGAAGCAGAGCCAGAATTTGAGACGGAGGAAACAGACCATAACGAACGCTGCAAGACAAAAATTCCGCATGAAAGTTGGACTAACATAAGTCATGTTACCTTTGCGGATTGTAGAAAAAGAAGGATAGCGTTACACAGACTAGCGTCTATACCGAGACACTGATGGTTAATTTAGTTTTTATCTCAGAGGAAGTGACGTGTTAGTTTGAAGGGTGTTCCAAGTCCTCCTTTGTCATTAAGAAATCCCTACAAAAATGCGTTAAAATACAAAACATAGAGAAATGTATCTCAAATAAAAAGGAACACAGACTTTTAAGAGCTCTAAAAACTGAAGAACACACCACTTCACGGTGTTAGCAATGTGCGCAATGATGTGCTGAAAGCCTCCTTGCACCTAGAATCACACGGAGCAGCATAAAGGGGATATATCTGTAACAGAACTCCAAAAAACATTGATGAATGTGCACGAGCAAGAATAAGTTGTTGAATGATACATGTGCGGGTGGGGGAGGGGGGAGGTCAAAACATATATTTACGACCGCCTGCAACTAATTGTAGAGCTCATGAAAAGATTAACTTTTTTTAGATTAACGTATTTTACTGCGGCTGTCCCTTACCAACAAAACTGGCACCCACGGAGAAAAATCGCATGCTGGACTAGACACTAGACGAAACTTGCACCGTCTGTACCAGTTAGCGAGATATATACTGTAAGTATAAGAACAGACAGGGTGAAATTTGTACCGTTTATTATGAATCTGGAGTTCTCATTCATTGTGAAACATGCACCATATATATTTAAGAATGCTGGATTTAAAATCCGCCATAACATCCCTACCTCTTTCATGCAACTTTCCGTAAATGACTAAAAATTTGAGATTTTTAAATTTAGTTTCTCCTATTTTCAAACGCGAGGAGAGATTAGTTTTTGCATATCACTGTTTTCGGACTACCCAGGAAAAAAAAAACAAATTTTAGGAGTATAGCCTTGGTCTCGGCCGAAGTTGCTAGACGACGAGACGCGACGTAGCCCTTACCACCAATATTCTTGCCGCTGTCGCACAAGTGAAACGCTCTTGAGTAAAACATCTATCAAGCCCGCAAGGAAATATGCTGCTCCTTCAGGTTAAACGACATTTAGATAAAAATATGACATACATCGTCAGCGTCCAGCGTAGTCAATGGAATTTAAGAAACTTAGATGAAAAACAGACACAAGAAAAGAATGAAAAGACAATTTTAGCATCCAAAACAGAAAGACCCATGGACGCAGTGGAATTAACGGCGTCTGAGACATCCACGTCGGGGATTTTACAGAAGGAAGCCGTTGCATGGAATGAAGTAGAGGAAACATATCATAAGGAATGCTGAAAGACAGAAAATTCCGCATCAAAGTCGGACTAAAACTTGCCTTATCACCTATGCGGATTGCAGCAGAAGAAGGAAGGTGGTACGGACGCGTCTGTAATGATAATTTTTATGATTGTTTTCATGAGAGCAGTAAAGTTTTTCAAACTAATGGTTGATTCAGTTTTTATCAAAGGGGTAGTGACCCGTCATTTGAAGGGTGTGTCATTATGAAATCTCAACACAAGGGCGATAAAATAGAAAATATAGAGAAATATACCTCAAGGAATAAAGGGCAAAGACCCTTAAGAGGTCTACAAAATGACGAGACCGCCTCGGTGGCCTGGTGGTCAGTGTTCGCCTCGAGGTCGGGTCATACCAAAGATTGTAGAAATGCTACTTGTTGCCTCGCTTGGCCCTCAACACTGAGAAGCTACAGCAGGGAAACAGGACTGGTCGGCCAAGTGTAAGTTTTATGTGACTGGGTAGAGTGTCAGGTCTGGTGTTCTGGCATGTTGCTCTACTGGCGGCAGAATTTTCGCTCCAAGGACTCCCCGTCGTCACATGACTGAAACTTGGGTACCACGTAAAGCCCAAACATACATACAAACAAAATGAAGAGCATAGCTATTTACGGTGTTGACAGTGTGTATTGTTATATGCTGAAAATCGCTTTGCGCTTGGATTCAACAGAGTGCAGTATAAAGCTGAACTCGTCACGTTGTGACGACTGAGCACGATCCACAAGTTGTTGACGGCTACATGCAGGGCATGTCAAACCATACAATCACGAGCAACTAACTGTAGAACTGCTGAAATGTCGAGATTAAATTTTGTAGTTTAATGTGACTAGTTTTCCCTTACCAGCAAAATTGCCGACCACAGAACAACAATGAACACTGTACTTCGCACTTGTAAATAGAAGATAACAGGGAAACCGCCTATACAAGTTGTCTAGATGCTATCTGATGGTCACAATGGTCCGAGAATATCGTATTACCTGAGCAATTTGGAATATGACCCGTGTTACGACACTCGTCTTTAAAATAATGGGCTATATTTTTTTATTTGTTCTTGCGCTAACCGGGTCAGTGTCTGACCTACACTTTACCCTCTGTGTACCTTATAGCATGCACTGTAATACAGTCGCACGTTCTCGCGGCTTCTGTGTTTATGAGTTTCGTGTCATTGTACATGGAGCGTACATTCTGGACAGATTTTCCAATGTTGTAAACCTGTGTACGATCAAACCATTCATACTTTTCTTCACGTCAGTCTATAAATTTGAGCGACGAAATTAGAAGTTTCGTAGTCTTTCACTCCAGTCAACTGGAAAGCAGTCATATTTACGTCCACTTGAACATTTTGTTGGGATATCGTTGGTGCTTGATTTTCGTGCCATTCGACATTCGTCACTTTGTACTCCTTTTTTCGTACGTGGCACTCTTTGAACTTGTATTTCGTCACTCGTTATTTTGAGTGAGACGTTCTTTTGGAGCCTGCATCGTTCATTGTCTATATGTGCGATTAAGTACATTTCTTCCCAGTCTACGTGTAAAGTGATTTTGTGTACATTTCCGAGGAGTGAAACATAGACTACTAGCTCGACATCACGGGCGCTATTGTCAACTCGTCCGCCCTGGAAAGTTCCCCTTGCCGGGGAGCTGGATATTTACCCTATTCTTCCATTCGAGAATTCTCAAAAACTGTGGATTCTGTATGTATGTGGACTGACTCGCCTTTGGAAGCCTGAATATTCCATCCGAATTTGAGCTCTGTCATCTGTAAGAAACTATATATTTTGTAAACCTGAATTGTTTTGTACATTATTGTCAGTTGTACTATGTATGTAATGAACTGGTTCAAGCGTCTTGGTGTTTCTTTGTTTGTGTAAGGCTTATCGCTGTCTTAGATTTATTGATTTGTTTGATTGGTGTTTTGTGCCGTACTCAAGAATATTTCACTTTTACGACGGCAATCAGCATTATTGTGAGAGGAAACCGGGCAGAGCCCGAGGGAAACCAACGACCACTGGCAGGTTGATGGCAGACCTTCCCACATACGGCCGGAGAGGAAGCCAGCGCTGTCTTAAGAGTTGAACAAGCCATTTGCTTATCATTTTTCCTCTCCGATAGTGGTACCCTTACATCCGTTGGAATTCAATGGGAAGAATGCAACCCCCACCCATATAGAACACACTATTCATAGTCTTTCCGAAACTCCAACGCAAAAGTCTTGAAAGATGAAGATTTAAAAGATTTTGTGGCCTGCTGCTTTCTATTACTACAAAACAGTCCTTCCCTGTCTTCTGGGCGATCCATCTGTGAGCTGACGTCCACTGTCCGGTAGTAACTACAAAGTTGGCAACGACTTAAAACTACCGAAGCATTGTTATTGTCGTAGAAGATTGTGAAGAACATGACGCCCTTTAGAAGCCAGCTTCTCTTACAAAGGCACAAGTCCAGAGAACTTTCGCTCACTAGTAACTCTGCCCAAAATAATTTCTTCATTTTCTTTGTTTTCGTAACAATGTTGTCACCTCAGTATTTAAATTTTTTGACAGCGTCCATGGTGGTGCTGGTATTAATTATTTAAAATGTATTGGATGAATCCATAAGATATAATTTTCTTACATTATATATATAATTTGTTCTAGATTATATGAATGAATGAATGATTATGGCTTAGAGCCACATTGGCCATGTTTCAGCCATAGTGAATTACTGTATCGCCAGCAACACTGTGGGATAATTCAAATATACAGTCGACTGTCTACATTCTTTGCCGAACATGGGCAAAGTCTACACAGTGTAACAGGCTATGCTTGATGTAATGCTGGGCATTACACCCAACACAACCGTGAGCACCGCTCCCAGCCAGGAAAAAGTTGTGTTAGACGAGAATGCCCGATATCTTTACCTCTTTTAATTAGTTTCCTGTGTAAGGCCATAACTTTCAGAATTAACAGGTTTTTAAATTTGTTGTTCTGATTTGCCAAAAGGCAAGATAACGAGACATCGCTGCGTTCTGCTTTACCCAAAAGAAGCATGTGATAGGGCCAGGATTATAGCTCTGGCCCCTACGGAAAACATAGAAGATGAAGATGGAAGACAAAGAGAAGCGACTCGGTGTTCTAGCACAGCCGCAGCCCTGTTCCCATCCTTTGACCCGTAGGTATATAAAAATTTATAATCCGAATAATTAGCCTTTATTTTAGTAAAGCTTTGCTGAATTACCAGAGGATTTGTATTTTAATTTTTTTTATGGTCACCTAGATCAAATGTTCATTTGGATTGAGGAAGAAGCCTGGGAAGAGACTCCGGAAAAGAGACTGGAGCTATATCCTCAAGCTTCATGTTAGCTTCTACAACATGGTCCTGAACAAAAAGAGCGAACGAAGGGATCCTTTTAGGACATTTATTATATTTATCTACATATGATGGATTGAAAACAGTCGTAGGCAGGGTTTGTTGGATGAGCTTTAATTGAAGGCTGAGTTTTATACGTCTGTGATCTGAAGAAGGCTCATTAGCCTCGATTTATGGAGTTTCTACTAGTGAGGTTCTAAAAGCACCAAGGCTGAGCCTCAAACCTTGGCGATGGACCGGATCCAACATTTTAAGATATGATTTCCTTGCGGAACCGTAAATGATCCATAGTTCAATTTAGGTCTCACCAGAGAACGATAAAGATCTAATAAAACAGATCGGTCAGCACCCAAACTGGTGCTGCACACAACCTCAATTACATCGCGAATCTTTGTACATTTAGCCTGAAGTATTTTACTATGGAGAAAAAAACTATAAAAATTCATTTATTCCAACAACTTTAACTGGTTCTCCACAAAAATGTAAGCTCGGAGACTAGATGGAGTTTCCGTTTATTGTAGACATGCATACCGACGGTTTTAAACCTGGAAAATGTAAAACCGTTCGCAACTGCCCATTTCTCGCTCTTGTTGTGACAAAGCTGCGGTTGCCGCTCGATGTTATTCACATTTTTAGCACGGTGCCATATAAGGAAATCAGCAACATACAGAGGACCCTCTGTGCCCAATGTAAGGGTTTTAGCCAAGATATTTCTTTTCATGCTGAACAACGTAAGAGAAATACTGCCCTGGGGAGCACCCATTTCTTGTCTAGATTATAAATATACATGGATTTTAATGTGGTGTTTTTCGAGCTTTAGCCGAGGTTTGGTTCTTTTTAACTAACCTTAAACACGCCCGTCTGTTTTATTTGCTTTTGTATGCTCTCAATGCCCCGATAACCATATGATTCCTGGTTTAAACACGTTCTCGCTTCGATATGGTTGAAATACTACCGAAGTAGCGTTCAGAAGAAATCATCAACTCATTAAGAACAGGGTTTCCTGTTAAAGTTTTATTATTATCCTCTCTGTATTGCTCTTTGCACGTAAGGTTTTTTATTCTCCCAAACTTATTCTTCCCAGTTTCGAGACCTATCTGATGAAACAATCTGTTACCCATCACTATAGCACTAGAGCAATGCGATTAAAGTATCACAGACCTATATAGAGAACTAATCTATCCCCTTTTTTACTAAGAACAATTAGTCCTCGAAAATGGAATGAATTACCTGAAACTCTCCGCAGTATTAATTCCATGTCTCTTCAACTCTCGACTTAAATTACATCTTCTTAAGCAACTTACTTAAGAACGCAATTTTGCTCATGTAGGTTAAATAATAAAAAAAAAACACATAAAGTTCACCAAATATACCTTAAAAATTTTATATATCGCATTATTACTTATGATTGTTTTACTATGTTTTGCTGCTAAAAATATAACATTGTAATATAATCACTGACACGCTTCCCTGTTAAACAATTAGCATGATATTTTTAATGGGATAGATCAAGTTCTCATTCCCGCCATATTTTCAAATGTATATTTACGTTATTATTTCATGGTCTTGTTCCCACTCGGATGTATGCTTTTTAAGCTGTACTCGGGGATGGTGATACATACATTTGTTCTACTCTTGTCTTCCTCTCAGGCAAGTTTTGCAACAAAAATAGAAACAACTGTGTGTTGGCCGTAAAGCCTCATATAAAAATGCTCCACACTTTCAATATCGCGGTTTTGTGTATGCAAAATGTAGGTTTTCTCATGCTGCTTATTCGCCTTGTACGTTGTTGCCCTAATTTGCTCTCACAGAGGTGAAGTCGTCGTCGTTTACATACATGCCCAGCACATCCGGGAGATCAGGCCTTGTCAGGAACTTGTCCTGAAGCTGGGCCGAGCAGGTAGGCAGAGGAATGTCTTTACACAGGATTTATCACACGTAGAGGTTCAGGGAGGAAGCTGATGGACATGACGGGGGGTTCATGGAGATTTTGGAGGGAGGGCCTGCACTTATAACGGCACCAATATAGAAAGTCGTTATAGATGCACAGTGTCTAACAGCAAGGCAAAAGAACCTTGGCGTCGAAACCGCGACATTTGTCGCTCCGCTGCAATTTAAACATATTATTTGGTTTGTGTAGTCGAAGAAGCTCTCCGAAAATCTAAAGCAGACTAGTTTATTACCTCTGCCATGGCCTAACCTCTGGCGCGAGAAATACCGGGTAGGGTTAGCCATAACTAATTCCTCCCCCCCCCCCGCCATCGCTCACAATACGTGTGAGTTTGGAGGTTGTTCCAACCGATAAAATACAAAATAGGGAGAAATAACGTGGAGAGTAAATTTCGTAAATTTAATGTAACTCAGTGTGTCTCGGCACAATCACCAACCAGAAAAAACCACGAATGCGCTACTATGCACTTGTGAACAGAAGATGAAAGGGGAACGGTCTGTACCAGTTGCCGAGATGTTACCCGACAGTCACAATGTCCCACAATAGCATATTACTGGAGAAATTTGGAATACAACCGTTAAAATTAACTGGATTGTAAACCCCAGCAGGGCTTTCCGAAATTCCAGTGCAAAAGTCTTGAGAGATAGACTTGCAAGATTTTGTGACCTACTGCGTTTTACTAATACAAAACTGCCTCCGTGTTATGCGTGATCCATCTATGAGCTGGTGCATACAATGTGGTAACAACTGGCAACGATTTAGAACTGCCGAAGTATTGTCATATCGAAGATGTTGGTGAAGAACATGACGCTGTTTAACAGCCAACCTCTCGTACAACGGTACCCGGCAACCCGAGAGAGTTTTCTATTTACAGGGTACATGGCAAAAATGAATGACGTTCTGTGAAAAGTTAACAGCCAGGCCATGACAAAGGGCTTTTCAACATGCCACGTTATAAATGTAACCGATGCGGCAACCATTACTACTGTTTGCCTTATCTGTAGCGTTTTCAGAGAACAGCCCACATCAGAAATAGACATCAGCCGGTAAGTACCCATTAACTGGTGGACAGAGTTGTTGCCTCGCCTCCTTACACCCAGGTGAACCTCCATCTAAGTGCGACGATTAAATCCAGGCTGTGTCGACCACCACAGATCCAATATTCCAGACAGAGGCATCGGGTACTATGCAGTGATGCCACACTGTTGAGAGACCTTTAGCAAACTCCGCCGCAAGTGATTTGTTTATTTTCCATAACAATGTTCTCGACTCAATATTTGAATTATTTGACAGCGTTCAAGGTGGCGCTGGCATTAATTATTTAATACATATTGGATAGGGTATATTTCGCTTACATTGTATGTATGTATTGTTCTAGATTGTATATACACTATATACACTATACATATTCTAATATTGTGGTTTTGGATTGTTATAGATTGTATATACACATGAATTTTGATATTGTGGTTTTCCACTTTTAACCGAGGTCTGGTTCGTTTTGGCTGGTTTTAAACACAGGTTTCTGTTTTATTTCCTTTAGTATGTCATCATTGTCTCGATAACCATATTCTGATTCCTGGTTCAAACATGTTCTCGCCACAGTATAGTTGGTATACCTCCGAAGTGGCGTTAAGCCGTAATCGTTCATTCATTCATTGTAATGTTACCTCTCCACGATTTATTATGACGAATCATCAGATGTGGACGTCCTACATTCAAAGTGTGTCCTGGTATGACTTTAGTGGAAGCCAGCATGCGTTAGACTCCCCAATCACAAAGGCCGCATATGTGAGAGGCTCCCGAGTTATTGTCCGTGAATCGCAGATCATGGGCTATGCCCTCTAAGAGAAACCATGTAACACACGAGTGTGGCTACAACGAACGACTGGGTCCGAAGGAGCAATCTTATGCCATTGTTACATATAAGAAGAGTACAGCACAGAGAGTAAATCCAGTGCACGACGGGAGTGTGTGAAAGTTGGCAAATCGCCGCCACACGTTACCGGTGAAATCCCACCTCTTGTCAATTTACCTCAGAAAGGGTTTCATTCTAACTGTTCATATAAGTGTTTAAGGATACTAGAATCCCTCGTGAGCAGAATATATATATACATATACATTCTGAAACCTAAACGACTGGTGATCTCAAACAAAGCTTTTATAATTTACCTAACTTTAATATCAATAATCAGTGGTGTCCCACCATCTGAGCTGTATGTTGTTGCACTGTTGATTCAACGTCTTGTGCCCACTCGAATGTATGGTTTTTATTGCTTTATTGTGGGGAGGATATATACAGTTGGTCTAGTGTTGTTTTTCTCTCAAGGTAATTTCTGCAACAGAGAGTCTAGGCCCCATTGTGCTAAGACCTGATATAACAATGCCCCACACTGTCAATATCGCGCTTTTGTGTATGCAAATTGTAGGTTTTCTTATACCGATTATTCGCCTTGTATGTTGTTGACCTAATTTGCTCGCATAGATTCTGAAGTCGAATTCGTCTACCGAGTCGATTTTAACATACGATCGTATATCTCAACGCATGTACGTATGGGCCATAACAGTTTGCTGTGTGAATATGTTTTCGTTTTCATTTTCATAGAGTACTGAACACAACATACGCCCAAGCAAATACATTTCACTGAAACCTATAAAAAAGCACCAGCAGCATAGTGTTGAGTATAAACTCTGAGGGAAAGATACTTCGTAGGTTATATTAATCATTAAACAATGAGTATGGAAAGGAATGTTTTCAACAATATGTGGACGTGAATTACAGTTATTATGAGTTTTTTGGGTGGGGTGACAAATTATCATGGCAGCCAAGGAAATATATACACAAACGTCAATCGTCACTTCTGTATCTGTTTCCGTCAAAACTTGAAATGGACATATGCGAGTGGCGACACATCGTCATCAGCGTATCTACATCAGCCGATGTTTAACACTGTATATGGAAAACAATTGGAATTGTAGACCTCACACCAAACCATGTCCATTTATAAAGTCTATGTAGGCTCTCGTTACCATGGCAACCGTTTATTTATTTCACTGGTGTTTTCCGCCGTACCTGAGAAGATTTCACTTATATATACGACGGCGACCATGCAGCATTGTGGTGGGATGAAACCAGGCAGGCCCGGAGAAATTCATGGCCATCCGCACGTTGCTGGCGGACCTTCCCACAGAGGAATCTAGCATGAGCTGGACTTGAACTCACAGCGACCGCATTGGCGAGAGGCACCTGGTTCATTACGTCGCGCTTGTGAGCTAATTCTCTCGGCCATGGAGGACGACACGGAAACCGTAAACATTAATATTGGCGAGTCGCTACACATCATCGCCTCTCTACCTGACTATCCACCCAAGAATTAAAATTGAATATGGAAAATAATAATAGCCTGGACACGAAGTTTACACCTAACTACATATTAAAATGAATGATTACGACTAAATTCCACGTCGGCAGTATCTTAATCCTATCATGGCAGTATATTGTAGACATTAGGGAAATGGTAACCTGGTTACTATGGCAACCATGAAAATGGACAAACGGGAGCCACGATACATCGTCATTTGTCTACGCATCCGCCATAAATAAAAATTGCACATGGAAAATGGGGTTGTAGCTCAGAAATCAAGTCATATCAATGAATACAATATACATTGGGAAAGTGGTGATGTACTTAACACAGCTACCGCAGAAATGGAACAAATGTGAGTTGTGACTTATCCTCACATCTACATCCGTGCATATACCAAAAATTCAAACTCACATAGTAAACAACTTCAATTGTAGGCCGGACGCGAAATCGTATTTGAATGTATTTACTTAGTAGACATAGGGATATGGCAATGTGGTTACCATGACAACAGTAAAAACTGACAAGTGTGAGTCTTCAAGTATCGTCATATTCGTATTTATGTATCAACAACAATGAAACGTGACTATATGGCGCAGAGACCAAGCTCAACCCCAACTGTATAGTATACAGGTCTATAAGGGGGATAGCAATCTGATTAGCGTGGCAGCCATGGAAATGAACAAGTGGGATTTCCAATGCCTCGGCACCTGTGTACCTTAGTACCCTCCAAAAGTTAACTCTACACGGAAAAAGCTTCAGTTGTAGCTCGGATGCTACATCAGAGAAAACTAGTTATCTCTCCCTTGATGGACATGTTACGCCATGGAGTTCCGGCTGGGTCGAGCAGGTATGTGTTGAGGAAAGTCTGATGAGCGGATTTAGTGGACTTAGCAGGCGGGTTCAAGGAAATTGGGGGGGGGGGGCAGCATCTACATGACTAGCCTAGGCCTAACAGCATCAGTCGGAAGTCGTTATAGATGCCCAGTACCTAGGCGCATGGCAATAACACTTAAGACATCGAAACTGTGACATTCATACACTACATGTTTAACGATCGCCAATCAAACTAGAAGCTTTCGTAACTAAAATAAGAAGTCAAATACCTGATATATTCCATGCTCTCAGGAATACTACAAGTACGAAGATACATGTGGATGTTTACACATGCACGAATGCAACCAACTATTTGACTGCAGACAACAACCACTATCGAGCTCTTCCAGTGGCAGAACAACTACGACCACTACCTAGGCACGCGAAACATATTCATGTATTAGACGGGGCTTGCGTGCAGCGCCTTCTATGATGTCACTCTCGGGTGTATTAACTTCGTTTTAACCTCAGTTCGGTTTCGATTGAATAAATCATACCCTTCACAGCGTCAAGTGATGTCAGGACACCATGCTGATCCCACACACATTGACACAGTCTTTTGTTAGAGCCAAAAATAACGTATGCATGTTGCTGTGACCATGTATCTGAAACTAGGACCCCTATAATGCACTTATCGACGTCAGCAGAGGAACAGGCTGATGCCGAACTGTAAGAGCAAGCTACTGTGTATGGACGGATGAGGAGTCTCAGATGGAGAGGGCCAGGGTACTTCGCGTGGAGCGGAAATGATCGCAGTATTTTACAAGTGTGGTGAATAACATATAGTTTTATTCACAACGTGTGTTTGTATGGAACAGTGTCCTCTTCCATAACGCTTACACAAGGACATATGTTTGGGTAGATACAGAATCGAATCCCTCCTTTTTAAATATGGCGATAGATTTAGAGCTAGAGAACGAAGGTTCACTGGGTGATTTAGTAAACACGGGCTCTTCTGTAAACATTATGAAAAGAAAGCAAAGGCAATTCAAGGCGTTCAAAAAAGACGCCTGGTTTCAATAAACTATTTCTTGCGCAGTCTTTTGCTTCCAAATGCCGCTAATATTTTTTTCTCCTTTTTCTCGGTGTTAACCCCTAGATTGTATGCCATATTATAGTACGACACCATACCATTATACGACCCGTCATTAATGGCAGGCTCTGAAAAACCGCACACCATCTATGCGCGTTGAAAAAATATTACTGACGCCTATTACAGAGATTTAGCATGTCTTTCAGAGTGCTGTAGAACCTAGGCGTCGAAACATTCACATAGCAGCCGTCAACCAAACTAGGCGTTCCTAGTCAATAATCACAACACCAGCTTCAAAAAACGACAAATAACACAAATCATCAAAGAACTAATAAAGTATATAGGATATGAATATATTATATGAATATATAAATAATCGCAAGACCAGTTTTTATATAAAATGTATAAATATTTATATAAATAAAGTAAATAAATGTATGCAAAGAGAAGCAGTGAGCAGTTTTCAGTGATGACGAAAAGGCGCAGGGAATGTTCTACGCGGATGAATAGATCCAGTATCCAAATCATGTACCATTATAGCAAATAAGGTGTCAATAATGAAATATGTATCTCGGTTGCGCTTTCATTATAACTGTTCATATATCCAACGTGGCAACCATACTCAACACTGTAAACATACGGCCCCTAACTGCGCCTTTTGTTAGGTCTTGCATATTACATGTGATGACAACACAGTATTTTGTGTAATACTAGACCAGTGACGTGTATTAAGTATCACTGCTTCTTTTTACATTATTCGGCCTGTGTCATGACTCTTTGGGGCGTATAAGTTGGTAATGGTTGAATATCTACATGAAGAGTTGGAATAACTCACTGAGGTAATTAAAAAGAAAACTGCCCAGATTTGGGCAAAGTTTGGTGTGGATTTCATAAAAAGACCTTGACAAGACTGTTGTGAATCCCAAAGCGTAAATATAAATATAGTTTTGAGATTACGAATTACAAATCATTATCTCGTATCTCAGGGTAATTAAGAACATATTATCACACACCTCACATATGAAGGTGGAATGTACAGATGAAAAGGTTGTTAACCGATTTGTTGCATTTATCATACGTGCGCTTCAACACTACTATTTCTTTCCACAACCTGACAACCCCCCCCCCCCCCAACGCCTCTCTGGTTTCTGTCCGCTGTCGTTTATGTAAAATATTCTGTAATACGACACCAGCACCAGTCAGATTAATCAATATATTTCTTTCACCGGATGCGCTATGCTGACTCGCGTAAGATTGCTAGCACAATATGAGGAACAAAAGTGAATTTGTGCCTTAATCGATGAGACGTTACGACAGAGGTACATTACAGTGTCCTGTTCATAAACTCTTCAGTGGTTACCTTTCTTTAGTTGGGTTCTCCTTTCTGGAGCTTTTTTTGAATAGTTCACATGGATATTTGCAAAAACCACTGCTTTAGGGGTTAGTAAGAAAAACGTTCTTTAAAGAGAAAGACCGTGAAAAAATTATGGTGAGTGGAAAAATCATTAAAAACTATATCTGAAAATACCATTATTGCATTTTTTAGATTTTTTTCACCAAAGTAAACGCAATCAAATGTTTAGATTGTATGTTGGGGTTTGTGGACCATATTGATGATGTGGTTCACCAAAGACGTTACGAGGAATTTTCTATGGTCCTAAAGCAAAACTTTAATGTCATATTAACGCTTTCATGCACAGGCAAACGTTGCAGCGGTACTCTTCCCTAGAATTTTATTCAGAGCTGAAGATAAAGGTGTACAAAAGGTTGTGTGACGTCACTGGTGACCCACAATATCAATATGCTCCATAAAACCCAACATACCCAATAGGCTGGCTCATACCCATAAAAAGACGACAATGGTTTCCTCTTATACCGACTACAAAAAGAGGGATAGTTTCGATTTTGATCTTGTGAATTTTTCCCATTTGGATAAAAATATACCGAATGGTTCTGCATATTGTGTACACATTTCTCGTATTGTGGCATTCATTAGATTCTGTGGGCTGTGTGATGATTTCAATCAACGTCACGAGTTATACTTGCAAAAACTAGTGTGTCAAGGATATTCCAGCAAACGTCTTCACTTTAAGTTTGTTTTTAACTTTTACAATGAGCACGCCTCTCTTGTTGGTATATACGGCAGAGTGTTCAGAATCTCTGGGACTCTATACTCATCGTGTTGATTATGACCGCCACGTTGGATATATGAACAGTTGCAATTTATTTTATTTATTTATTCCATTTGTGTTTTATTTATTTATTTGATTGGTGTTTTGCTCAAGAATATTTCACTTATACGACGGCGACCAGCATTATGGTGGGAGGGAACTTTGCAGAGCCCGAGAGTAACCCACGACCATCCGCACGTGGCAGGCAGGCCTTCCCACGTACGGCCGGAGAGGAAGCCGACATGAGTTGGACTCATCTCAAAGCAAACGCGTTGGTAGGAGACTCCTAAGTCTATGCGCTGCGCTAGCGGGCTAATCAACTGTAAAGAAATAAAACGCCATAGGCACTTGAAGGCAAGAAACAAAATTAAGTGCGTATTTTAGTTTATATTTCTTGTGACAGACTCCATGAATACATAGGTGTTTAAATTAAGGGCGTATTTTAATTTATATTCCTTGTGACAGACTTCATAAATACACAGGTGGTCCTCGCTATTCAAACACGTGTAAATGTGTGTTTTGGGTATTGCATCTAACTGTGTGATTCCGTATGTGTCTTTGTTGTTGTTCAAAGGCTTTTTACACACTGAATGTGACTGCATCTGCAGGCATCTGAGTAGTGCTATCGGACCATTTCCACCCTACCTCACAACGTCAAGGGAGGTATTCAAGAAAGACATTATGCGCAAGTATTATTGAAGTATTCCGAGAGTTAAAATGTATGCATGCCCATAGCACTTTATTCGGCTTCCTACTGGCGAGACATGAACATCTTAAAACGGCTTCTGGGCAAGGCATACAATTCAGAAAACTGAACGTCAGCATGTGTATTGCTATGCGCCCCTATGCGCCAACATCGCTTCGCCTAGTTTTGAGTGAAGCTATGACGCGTACTGCACACAACCAATAGTAGTCGACCAGTAGTGATTTTGGGTCGATACGGTTTGCTGAAATACCCAGACCCGATCTCAGATCGGCATAGGAGAGAGACCGGCATATAGGTCGCCCCAGTGAGAGCCAGTTGTTACGTCAAGCCACTCTTGAATAATTTTTCAAGGAATTTGAACGCAGATGTCATATTCTTGAATACTACAGACCCAGGTCCATGTGTACCTGCCATCAGCAATGCAAATCTGGTAGTAATGTTTAAACTTGTTTTAAACGCGTCACAAGTTGATAATAACGAAAATTGCGCGCTGCATATCAAATTTCCTACTTGAAGTCAGCTCAACATGGTGTAGGGCATGGAAGGAGAAAATTTATAAAGCTCAGCATGTCTTATTACATGATCTTAAGAGGCTTACTTGGGTCATCTTGCTTTCCTCATGAAACGGTTATGAAACCTCTTAGCTTGCGCAAAAAACAGATGAGCAACTAGTCTCCTCTCTTCGTCTGCCATTCTCACGATCAATCCGTATGCTCATGGCCCTGTCATATTTTTCGTCAGGGTATGCCAAGAGAGTGGTATACAGTGACTCGCTATCTTGCCTTTATGGTGATATCGAAGAATAAATTTAAAAATCCGTTAGTTCTTGAAATTCTAGCCTTCCATCGAAAGTTAATTAAAAGGGGTAAAGATATTATTTTCTGTTGGATACCAAGTCATATTGGTATATCCATGGAAACACAACCGTAGACATGGGGGCCAAAGCTGTCCTTAGTACACCCGTATCTAAGGTTAAATTACTTTATACTGATTTTATGTCAAATATTCTTAAATATATTCGTCGTCTTTGGCAGGGTGAATCGGACCTGCACGTCCATAAAAAAATTGCATGCTATTCACCGTATCATTGGCCATAATTCTTTTATTCTTAGTATGTCTCGCAGAGACCAAGCCGTTTTAACGAGGTGTCGTATTAGGCATTCTCGTCTAACACACATTTTTTTCTTAGATGGGAGCAGTACCCCCAAATGTGTGACATGAGATGCTCAACACGACAGGTTACATATACTTGTTGACTGTATAGACATTGCGCATGTCCGGAAAAGATTCTACACAGTCGAGTCTATATCCAGTTCGTTTGACAATGTCGCTGGTGGTGTTGTCATTAAATTGTTGAAGGCTGTTGGCCTATATCATAAAATATAATATATAAAGGATATACATATCTATATATTTCAGTTTATAATATAAAAATGACAATCGTGGTTTCCGACTTTTAAGTCACATTTAGTACTCTTATCTACTTTTAACAATGTACATCCGTATTTTTTTTATTTTAAATGTACATCACATCATGTTGAAAACTGCTCCCGGCTTACTGGTTTGAACATGTTCCCGCCACGATATGGCTGAAAAATTGCCGGTTTGGCGTGAGGCTATTATCATTCATCCATTCATTCAACATTTGCTGAATAAAAGTGTGAAATTATGACAGATTTACTTAAGTGTCTCCATGATAAACTAAGGACAGGCAACAGAATTATCTACATGCAAGAAACCTGAGCATGCATCATAGAATATATTTCAGTGCCTATAGGCGCTAGTATTTTACATAAAAACTAGTCGCCGATTTTGGATGACGCTTGATATACTAATGCCACATGCCAACATGTTCTCGCTACGATATGGCTGTAATGTTACCGATGTGGCGTTAAGCCATAATCATTCATCCATTCATTCATTTTCATCTGTAACGTGTCACCATTTGCCAACTACCACTACTGTGGTCTTCTGTATCAACAGCTGGGTTCCAGTAAGGGCTTAGATGCTATCGATGTATATACCTACGAGCACCATATCTTAGGCAGGATCCGGTACGAACGCAATGTCTTAGGCAGGACCCGGTACGAGAAAATGCTTATTTTCATTGCATTCTATGAGACGTCACTGGTCTGTCCTTAAATTTACTAAAAACAAAGGTTTTTTTCCTCAACATGCTAAGTCTGAAAACGATCGTAAAGGTCTGAAACGGTTGTTTTGTGAAGCTCGGCCTCTTGTTAGCTTTACTCGAAGAACTGAGGTGATATGAACTGAAAACAACGTCAAGGGGAATCTGCTTTTTCTGTGGTATTGCTTTCATACCTTGTTTACCCATCTATCAGAAGACCAAAGAGATATACCATTACTAACTTACAATTCAATGTGTCTCAATACACGTTTTCAAAATAATTTCGAAACATAGCCCACTTATCGTTAAATTGAGATTCTCTTCTCAAAGTTGCTGCAATATACTTCTCTGCATTACTGTATTCAGACATATTTTTTATAAAATACGTAACAGTATGCGGTCGTATTTTGTCTCGATATTCATAATATATGTTTTTGTTAATGTTGTTAAACAATTTAAAACAGGCATAGTTTTATGCCATCAAAGAATTATTCTTTCTTTCGTTATTTTATCTCGCAATCCATTTTGTATGGTCGTCCTTACTTTGAAATATTACAATGACCTTATCCAAAACGTCCACTCGGTTTAAAATTCGGTTTATAGGAGGACACGAAGACCTGGTGGACAAAGTTTGAAGCCTTACAAACATCACACGGACAGCTGTCTGAGGAAACTTTTGTCCAATGTTGGATGGGAATCTTCAATGTAGATTTCGCCAAATTTGTCGAAGATCATCGGACGTCTTTCTCTGCCGTATTTGATCTAATAGATCGTGACGATGACAAGATTTCAGCCGAAGAATTCCACAAGTATTTCAAACTCTTCAACGTGACCGACTTGGAGGTGGTGGAGAGAAATTTTCAGCTGATTGACGTCACAAAGGAAGGTTTCATCACGCGAGAGGAATGGACCACTGCTAATGTGAACTATGCAACGCGGCAAGACCCACACTTCGATTACGGCTTTCTGTACAGGTTCATTTGGTGACCGAGATGTAACTCCTATACTTATTTGGTGTGAACAATGGAGTCCTTATACCGTACAACTACACATTGGTCTGATATGATTTGGAAGATACTTTAATCTTTAACGCATTTTTTTTTTGCTACTGTCCAAAAGTTATTTAATGTAAATTATTCAATTGTCTGAGAATTTTGGTTTCTTTTTTATAACACTGAGTATATGGTTTTCGGATTCTGAGATGTATACAGGTCTCAAATAAACATTTAAAGAAAATAAATCAAAATTGTTGAAGGGATTCTCTTATTTATATATTATACTGGGTTTGTTATTCATTTCATGCAAATAAAAGCCGTTGTAATGCACAATAGCGACAATAATACGTTACCAGAATATGGAAAGCTCGGCGTTAGTGGAGACTCTGGTGCGTTTCACATAGAGGATCAAATCGCAGTACAACAACATCATAATGATTCAGGGTTCCTCCGTGGCTGAGTTGGTTAGCGCACTAGCGTAATGATCCAGTATAATGACCCAGAAAAGCCTCCAACCAATGCGGTCGAGTTCAAGTCCAGCTCATGCTAGCTTACTGTCCGGGCGTACCTGGGAAGGTCTGCCAGGAACCTGCGGGTGGTCGAGGGGTTTACCCCGGGCTCTGTCCGCTTTCCTCCCACCGTAATGTGATGGCCGCGGTCGTATAAGTGAAAAAATTTTGAGTACAGAGGAAAACATTAATCAAATAAATAAATAAATATAATGCCTCCATACCTGTGAACTACGTAAACATTAGTTCGTTTAACACTTTTGTTACTCCAGTGACATATGAAAATTATGGGATAAAAATCTGCCTTTCTCTGCATATTGTGCATATTGCGCATGGGTCTTTCCGCTTTTTACCTGCAAATAAGCCATCACGCTGTGGAAAATTTATGTTATAAAGCGTGGTATCAGTTTCTGAATAACTAATACCTGCGTTGTGAATTAATTTTCAGGTGTTGAAATGAAGGATGACCAAATTGTTTATATAGTTTATTGTGGAATTTATTCTTGTTTTCTTCTGGGTTCCTGTCAGCATCCATTAACAGGACTCCTGACTGGGAATAGCTGCATGGTTGTGTGGCCCAAATGTCAATACAGTACTGCCGAGGGCCGTCGTTGCCGAGGGAGTTAGCACACCAGTGCAGCCCAATGACGAAGGTGCCTCCCACCAGTGCGATCTCAGTGAGTTTAAGCCCAACTCACACTGGCGTACTGCCCGGTCGCATATGGGAAGGCCTGCCAGCAAGTGGCGAAAGGACGTGGGGTTTACCCGGGCTCAGCCCGGTTTTCTCCCACAATATTGCTGGCCGACGTGGTGCAAGTGAAAAATGCTAGAGTCCCAGCTCTCTTGAGAGTAGTTTTACTCATTGAAAGATGTAAGTTACCCTCGACAACTTCAACATCGATTTCACGTCTGATATCACTAATCTAAGGAGGAATGATGGAATTTTGAAAGATTACTTCAGCACGATCATTGAATCTTAAAGGCTGACAACTAGGCTGTCTGCCGCAAGCAGTTCGAGAACAAGCCTTATTTATTACAGCACTTCCAGATAACTCGGTCATGAAAATGTTCCTGAAATCTCAGAGCTGACTGTCAAAGTCATGTTGCACTGCTTTTCCGTGTTGCTCTTGTCAGAAAGTTGGAGAGACGCAGGGTCAGCAAGACTGGGACAATATCTTGAACAGTGGAAGACTGGCATATTTCCCATTTGGTTCGTTTTCCTTAACGATTTCAAGGATTGTTTCCTTTAGTACAAGTAAAAATCATTGCTAGAGTTGCTTTGGAATCGAATTTTGTCGAAAATTCTGTCCAGAAAGGACAGAAAGGTTGTTGAATTGCAATGGCTCCACTCACAGTGTACAAGGAATGTATGAAAAATCTATTTTAGGGCTGACTTCCGCGATTTGAACTTCTAATCCGAAGACGCAGTGAGAGCTAACTGCGTCTGCCTCTGACAAATATTGGGAATCAAGGGGTTTAATGGTTAGGACAGTATTGAGTCCATTTTGTGCTTTTTACCTTAAGGATTCTAGAACCCCTCGTAAGAAAAAAATTAACATTTTGCCTTGTGTAGCCCAAAATATTCATCAAATGTGGCCAAATGTAAACATATTCAAAAAGATTTCAAAAAAGCCTTAAAATTTTACTTATCTTTTATATTAATCAAAATAAAGAGAAAATGTGAAAAAATGAAGCTGTTTTTCGAAATGCTATTTTTTCGCCAATTTTCAAAATTTTCTTGCCTAACTGGAAAGCTTACTGCTTAAACTGAAAACTGTCCCAGCGATTTTTAATATTCGTCTTATATTGTTCTGAGTAATCATTTAATGTTAAAGCATTCAAATATTAAAAAAAGTTTTGAAAACTTTGATACTCTTTTACTAATATCTTTAAAACTAGGACAAAGATCAAAAATTTGCGACCGCATTTAGAAGTCGTACCTCGGTCTTCTAACAACTTCGCCATCAGTACTTCATTAGGCAGGACATTGAAAGAACCGTACCCTTCATCGCTGGCCTTGACGAGGTGTAATTAACTTTTATTTTACTTATTAACCACAACAAAACAGTGCGAAACTGGTACAACTGTTTACGCCACAAATAATTTCACAAAATGCCGCCTAGATTTTTTGATCTGGTTTCGACGCGAATCAACAGGACAGTATTTAGGAATCAGCGTACTACTGAATAGAAGATGTGCGGTCAGGTTAATCAAAAACAATTTTTCAGTGGGTATCCAAACTTTCAAATCATACATTTGATTGAGCTAGGGATTAAGAGTCGAGTGCCTAATCGTTTTACGGGGTATAACCGTGAAATGGCGCATAATCATGGTAAGATACTGCACTTAATCGTGAAATGTCGAATAAGCGTGGTAAAACTTAGCACGCACGTTAGGGAAAATGAGGCACAATTATGAGAGTTTGTTGTGTAACCCGGAACCGTCGAACATCGTTTCGTACCCCGTCAATTCCCGAAAATCAATCAAATAAAGTACTAAAAATGTAATCACAAAAGTGATTTCTATAAACTGCGTGAAGTAACACTTTTTTCGCTGAAGGATATAATTATATTTCGCCTTTGTATAAATAAACCAAATTTAAGGGTGACAGCATGGCAATATTATTCGGGGAGGAAGTGGTACCAGGCGGTATGTTGCATGCCACGCTGGATGTTGTTTTCAAAGTTCATCCCTATTTAATATGAATGTGTGCATAACAGTATAGAATTACATCGCGCATCTCTGACACTGTTGCATGTGATATGGATACTCTTTACTCTTTAAGATCACTTAGGCTAATCTGTGTTTTAATGCTCGGTTCCTATTCCCCTGTTTGCCGAGTTTTTCAAGGGATGTGCAGTACTGAAAATCGTTTGTAATCTGGACGACACGGGCATTTGTGTTCCCAACATGGCCAAACGAAGTGTTGGTGCCTAATTCAAATCCCGGCTTTGCACCTCAATCTGCTTCAAACCAGTATTCACCGACAGTTTGGGCTCTCCGCGAGAATTAGAATTACAGAGTTACATCCCTTGTCCCACGGACCATGTCTACATGTGCTGATTTGATTTTGAATGTTTTCAGCGATTCGAAAGAACCTTACTTACCTCTAAACATGTTCTCCCCAGGATATGACTGAAATACTGCTGATATGGGATTAAGCCATAACCTTTCA
Organism: Acanthopleura granulata; assembly: GCA_016165875.1. Taxonomy (NCBI): domain Eukaryota; kingdom Metazoa; phylum Mollusca; class Polyplacophora; order Chitonida; family Chitonidae; genus Acanthopleura; species Acanthopleura granulata. The sequence continues at coordinate 3,814,955 of JABBOT010000009.1, read as the reverse complement.
TTCATTCCAATCTTACCAATTGCAGAGAAGGAGCTTTCTTCACATATGGACTATAGATTACAGCTGCTTAACTGTAGCTATGCGCCGTTAGCTACCTTATAGAATGTATTTCTACACATGTATTTCTGACTTCAATTCTCATTAGAGAGAAATGTTCTACTTCAAATGTGCTAGTAGAAAGGCCAATAAACTCAACAGTATACGAGACACTTGGACTCTCCATGGGGCGATATGCCGAAGATCGAGTCCATGGTTACTCGTCAGGTGCAGTAGGCTTTATATTGATTAATGCAAAATACCTGATTTGTTCTATTTTTATTGGTTCTCATCTTTGAAATAAAAACAAAACGACTAACATGTTTTTCGTTGTTGTTGTTTGTTGCTGTTGTTTTTTTTTTGTGTTTTGTTTTGTTCTAGTTGTTTTTCTGCCCGTCACTTCAAGACGCCTCAGGAGCTTTTGGATTGTCACCGCCACTCCAGTAATACAAAATGGAAGATTCGCCTTCTGTCCATAACAGGTCACTCTTGCATTTTGTCACATACTAGTACTTTAATTACATCACCACGACACGTCAATGCAATTGCTGTGGGTTAACGTCCAGTTCTGGCTGGCTTCCTCTTTGGTCGTACGTGGGAAGGTCTCTCAGCAACTTGAGGATTGTCATGAGTTTCCTACGAGTTCTACTGGGTTTCTTCCCACTATAACACTGGCCGTCGTCGTGTAAGTGAATATTTTTGATTACGGAGTAAAACATAGGCCTCGAAACGGATATTCGGATACCAGCCATCAGCCAAAATTGACGCTCCGGGCAGTGATGGCATGGCACGTTTTCAAAGTGACAAATATCAAAAACTAAGAAAGTATACAAAATGAAACTAGGACGGATTCACCAATGAAAGAAATAAATGAAACGAATGTCCACGTGTGATATACAGATTTTTACGCCATATTGGTGAAAGACTGTACAGCTGCGGGAGCCCTTAACATTAACATTTCAGTGGTTTAGTTTGACATCACGTGTATGTGTACCAGCTAGTGAATGACCAGCACTTAGGTCACTGTCAGCTCCTGTATGTGAAATAAACACCCTACAACACTCGTCTGCTGTATGGTTTCGGACAATTTTGTATGCCACAAAGGCTTGTATGATAAGAGAAATGCCTGTTTCTAAACCGCAGGCACACATGCCTCGAACAGACAGACTTAGATACCTGGAAATCTGGAACTGCTTTCGTCGATATTAAACGCAAATATTCATATCAGTTGTCTTTTTGTTTTTCGTCATCTGTAATTAAAGAACTGAAGATATCCTCATGCATTTGTGTTGAAACTGGAATCCTTATTACAACACGTTTGGTATGGAAACCAAACCATACTTTCTGGTGAGCTCTGGCATTCACCTCTAGTGGGATTCTAACACAACCCAGACTCCAGTTTCATGAAGCCTACTTAGCTAACTATTCCCTTAACTGCCATGACAACGTATGTTGTAGAGATAGGAAGTGCACTTAGCTTAGTGCTACTCAGCACTAAGTATACATCATGAAACCGGACCCTGGCCTTACTTCGAAATTTAATTCCAATGCACCGGCCCTTGGCGTCCGAGACACAAGCCTGACATGATTTCAAAACTGTAATGAAACTATTTACGGGAAACACTGTTAAATACATACTATGTTATTTAGTCCACCTAAAGTAAATCCGATACCAAATTTACTGTTTGAGCCAGTATATCTTGCAAGTGTTGGATGTAGTTGCCCGGGAATATGTCCACTGTCGTAATAAGCCAAGCGGGAGAAACAGATCATTTTTTATTTATTCTTTGAGGGCATCGTAAATAGTCAGTGTTTCCAGGGAGTAGTTTTAGTTCATTGTGTTGAGCTTGTTTCTTGGACGTTAAGGACCGGTTTGAAAATCACACCGCAATCGCAGACGTTGGATTTAAGTGTCGCTGGCGACCGCCTAATTGTTAATACAAATGTTCAACGTTATCACAGACTAGAAAGACAATAGAAAGAAGCTCAAGTGCCCAGCTCAAAAGACAAGTTTTCTGTGTACTCCGGGCCTAACCAACATGGAACGATTGTCCAGACTCTTCAGGATTACTGATAATGGGAAAAGAACATGGCCATGTAAACTATTACAGTCTGAAAGAATGCAGTCGAGGCGATGGGTAAAGTGACACCGGGCAGATCCCAAGTCCATTTATGCTACACATAACTTGTTCTCTTACCACCAGTTTTTGATTGACCCGGCCTGGAATCGAACCAAGTCTCTCTCTAATGAGAATTACCCTCTGCACGAACCAGTCGGTCATCCCCAAGTATGCGAATATCGTCAATAGAAACGATATTATGGGGGCATTACTGCTTATACTCCTCGTTAGCTGCCGTGCCGAAAGCCGTCTTTCAGATTGTGAAGTCATCTTTAGGCTGTTAATAACTGCTGCCTATCACATGTATCATCGTTCATCTTGTTTACGTGAACGACTCTTCCCATCCAATCTTGTCAGTCAATTTTATTGACGTGTGTTCATTTCAAGTCACCCTGGGATCAATCTAGACGCATCTGTCTAGCCGTGGTGGTTGTGTTGGTTAATGCATATGGAGGAGGAATATTCAGTAGGGGAGGAGCAGTAGAAATTTGGCTTAGCCAGTTGGACGTGATCATGCTGCTGAGGCGTCAATCACGTGTTTGAAACCCTTTGAGTCCTACTATCCTGTGTGCAACAGCAACCTACATCTTATTATAAACGTTGTATGCCAGTTTACCTTTACCACCGGCAAGCGTTGCAAATTCCGTTTATTTTGAGAATTTGTGAGTTGTCTGTGTTCATGAATCAACAATGAGCGAAGAAGGCAGAGAGAGATGTCTAGACAACAGACTTCTTTCTGTAGGTTCTTCTTGTATAGCTTTCCCTTCCCCATGGGCTCTGTCACACTATAATGTTGGTCGCCTTCGTATAAGTGAAACATTCTTCAGTAGGGCGTAAAACACCAATCAAATAAATGAATTAATAGTTAAACGTGATTATTTTTCAAAACCCAAGACACACGTGGTGTGGGTTCAAAACTGGCGTTTGACAAGAATTTATAGAATCGCCTCCACTTCCTTCTTTCAGACGGTGATACTAACATTTCACATAGTTTTCTCCCAACACCAATAATCACCCTGGGCAGGGAGATCTCCATAGCAAAGAACGAATGGATAAGCTCGTGTTGCCCTCTGCGCAGTCGAAAGTTCGTTGCAGACCATTTTTCTTCCACCAATATTATGTACATACCTGTACGTCATATACGGAAAAGCTCCTAAGTAACTTGGCGTCGTGGGCACTCCGGTGTCAACTATACATCACATAGATATTGGAAATACCTGCGCTTCTTACCGTAGTTCCGGTCGTACGTGGGAAGGTCTGCCAGCAGCCTGAGGATGGTCGTGGGTTTCCTCCGGGCTCTGCCTGGTTTCCCCAAACCGTAATGCTGGCGGCCGTCGTATAAGTGAAATATTCTAGACTACGGCGTAAAACACCAATCAAATAAATAAGTAAGTAAATCTTGCCGCAGTTGAGCAGTTTGATCATTCTGTTTCATTGTTTGAAATTGTAGAGAAACGAATTATTTGTAAGCTTAGCCCAAAATTATAATGTCATAATACGGCTGACGCCCAAGATGCGGGTTCAAACCCGGCATTAGATAGGGGGTATTGGATTCCACACCTCTCGGTGCGACTTGGTAACAATAAGCTTGTGCAGATGTTTGCTCTGCCTTGCGTTCGTTTGACGCCACTTGCCTTCCATCAATATATGACGATTAAAACTGTTCGTCACACGTAGAAATGTTCGTCCTTAACTGGTCAAAATTTGGTGGTTTAACCTGGCAAGTTGGTTTTCTCAAACGATAAACTGGCCGCAATCGCAAAATTGAAATAAGTTTTGTGAACAAAAAGAAGGTATTCATGAAACTATAGACGCAAGCCACGAATTCAAATGCCAGTGCGTGCAGAGGGGAGTGTTAATTCTTTGACGACTTTCTAAAGATGTACTGCTGTGATCGCATTCAGCTTCTCGTTAGCCTTATGTCAAACAGGTTGTTAGATACGTTGTTAGATACGCTGGTTTCTTCAGGGATCTGCCTGTTTTCTTCCACCCAGTAACCTCACGTCCGTCGTTTATACTCGTGTAAGTGAAACATTCTTCATTACGGCGTACTACAACAATGAAATTCTTAACATTTATTAATTTTCAGAATCGTTTATTGTATCATTTCGTTGCCTCAGTATCATTCGATTTTTGTTAAATCCCATAATTGCTTTTGTATTATATAGATCATTAGGCTGAAACAAATAAATAGATAGGTTAAGTATACAAATATACCAAGCTAGTAGCTTTTTATCATTTCATATGCATATAAAAGACTTGATCACCCGTGCTTTCCTCTAGGTAAGGTATTACTTATGTAACAACAGAACATTCAGCTTTATCGGAAGATCCCAGTTTACGACAACACTCTCCGATTTCCGGGAGTAGAGACATGGCCAAATGGACTTGTTTTCCTCACTTTATTTATAGATATTCGTTGGGCTGGCCAAACTGTAGATTCCCTTACCAGATAAGGGTAAAAATCGTGCATAGATCCTCGATTTATTGACAATTTTACGTCCATCCCGTGGTTTACATCTGCCGGAGGTTATCTATCACTTTGGGCCGATAGTATTAAATAGTACTTAGGCAAAGAGAAGCAATTACTGGGGAATCAAATGGTGGCCAGGGCTTGGTGGTTACGGGAACGCGGACTTGATAGCCATCCGAGACCGGATTTGAGAGGATCAAGAAAGAAGGCTGCAATCAGTGAAGGTTTCATCATACAAATCCTTTATTTCTACAGACCGAGTTCTGACGGCCTAATTAGTAAACATGGAACTGCCTCACCGCTCTCGACCATCGACAACTGATGAATATTCATGAGACCCTTTGACGATATGAACAGCGACAGGCGGCGTAGACCCGTGAAGTCAAATCGCAGTATTTCTAGGCCACACACATTACCTGTGGATACCGAGCGAGTGACAGTTGGCAGTAATTCTCTACGTACAGGGCGTTCCTGTTAACTACAGTATTCTACAGACATCCAGTCGGTATAACATGGGAAATAATAATAAAAAAATCTATATAGAATAAACAGCAAATGGTATAACGTACCAATATTCTAGTCTGATCACAGATGTACGAGTGTATATAATTATATTTATATGTATATAGTAATATGTATATGTTATCAATACTTTTCTAAAGTCTAACCCCCTACAAGGCGTTTGCCATTTGTAAACGCCAATACCATTGTGTAATATATACGCGCACATATATAACACGATGGGCAATCAGTTCCACATAATGTACAAAATGTGTGTAAAAACAATGCCGATGATTTCGGTGATTTTTTTCCTCCCATTTCACCAGAATGTTTTAGGAAATGGTGACAAGGAATGGCGAGGAAGGTACTGGGGGTGTAATGGCATGCATGCTTTGCTGATGTCCAATACAAGGAATACACTTAGGGATGATCACAATCTCTTCCACCCTAGTGGCCGACTCATTCAGTCTTGCCAGCAAACCCAATGACAGCAGACGAACTTAATCACGTGACCCTAGCCTACACCAGAAATGTCTCAGACCAACATAAATGAAACATTCGGCTATGTGAGTAGAAGCACATGTTTAACAAATAACCCCGGGATTTCAGATTCAACCTTTTTTACCCGTGTAATTTATACATGTTGACAATGCGCTTTGCATGGTGAAATATACAAATAAGGAATCTTTATGACACTTAACAACAATTTACATCACAAAAATGAGTAAACTCAAAGTGACAGATTTGACTGCAGACATTATCATCTGAGGAGGCTTTTTTAGCGATTGATATAAAAGTTTAAAGTTTAAAACACGAGCAACGAAACATTATGACGGTTGGCAAATGGCCAACCAGTGAAATCCTGCGCCTTGATACGACCCGCAATCGACTAATCGAAACACGGAGGTGGGGGGGGGGGAAGGGATCTAAAATGCTACTTGACTTAGTACTGCAACTAGTTGGGTCAGCGAGAGAAATGGATATGTATATACTGCATGTCAATGCAGTACGATATCACTTGCATGAAATCTGTTCTGGCTCTTCTTTTTCTACACAGAGAGTCATTTTTTGGCAAGCAACCAAACCAGAGATAGAATGAAATAGATCTTCACGAAGCCTTGGCTACAAGGACGGTTATTGTTTTTGTAACACAGGTGTATTGTTAGTTATGTCAATAGTCACCCGGTTTATGCAATGGCCACACGTTCCGGAGGGCTCATATTTTATGTACTTAAAGCGTAGTAACCGATGGAGAAGTGTTTTTTCCGGGGAACGGAGGCGGAGGTGGGGTTGTGTTGGAAGAACTGCTTCTCTGCTCTTGGCTGTGATCAGTTTTTTTACCACAGGAGAGTGCAGAAATCCGAGTCTGTCACATAACTTAATGTCAATTGGGATAATTTTTCTAAAGCAACTCGGGTCCAAGTCATACTCTTCTTTTTGTTTACATCAGTACACAAAGTGACGAGTTTGTTCACAAATCGTCGTCGATAAGGCCGGAATGAACAATGGGCTGCACAGCTTTGAATCGAATTAGGAACGGCTCACCATTAAAAAATTTCGCTTCAGTTGGTTAAGAAACACGATTTAAAATTGCCTTGCAGGTCACGTCTGCTATCGTTTCAAGACACCTTGAAATTATGTCGAAACTAAAAGATTATCTTTCTTACCCCTGGTCCTTACCCTCTGATGCCCGTTGATGACATTTCATATCTTATGACAAATGACAAACCATTGCTCACTGTATCATCCCACAAACGACAAACTATCTCCCTCTTTGTGTTATATTGCAAATGTTATGTTGCAAATTCCCCTCGGTGAAAACATACACATTAAACACCATACATTACTTCAACATCAAAACATTCGAATGAAAAACTGTAATTGAGACAACAAACAATTAGCCTTTAATATGACAGTGAAAGCTCCCTTACTGCTGGTCTTCTTCCATAAAATCCCAACACTAACCAAGAAATAACAAAGAGAATGAACTTGTGAGGGTACAGAACTTGAAATGATTTGAAATGGTGAATCAGGAGTCTTTCCCCGAATCAAGTCTCTGAATTTGCGTTGAACTCTTAGCCCGGACAAGAGGACATACTGCAGTTATGGTAATACTGCTGGTAAAGGCTCACAGCGCACAGTTATTTACCTTGAGCACAGTGTGAAATCCCAAATACATCTCGGTATAATACAGGCATTGTTAGAAAAACAATTAACTATTGAACTCGGAAAACGTGTGGCTTACCCATATCAAATGACAAACATCATAACTATAATAACAGGTAAAATTTTCAGGTGTGAACAGCAACAATCTGACGCGAAACAATTAAAATAATGCAACAATTAACAGTGTACCTATGGGTAATAAAACAGTCCGCATACTTTCCCAGCATGAAGAATATTTCAACAAACACCAGTTCAGTGTTTCACCTAAACATGCTTATATACTGATCCATATTTTGGCAACGCCCTAAGTTCGTGTCCTACAGCGATACCTTCAGCAAATACACTTGCTCGCAGAAATATCATCGTCGACTTTGAAATTTGCCTGTACTACACATAACAATGCAGCCCTCTAGTGCGAATATACATTTAAATATTAAAGCGCATGTTCATAGGAGACACGTCAAAACGAGCGGTTCGGTGAAAATCAGTAACAATTTACCACCACTAATTTACTAAAACCTATTGTCAGTACAATTATTATTGCATAGCTAGAAATGACAATAATCTACATATTTATATATTTTCTCCTGACAACTATATAAACATTATGCAAAATGATTCGTGATTGCTAATTATGAATATAAATAAACTCACGTGGAACCGAACTGTCCTGGTCTCGTATGCTATCACGTGACAACGCCACCGCAGCGGAGAGTACAGTCCAAAAAGCTTACATTATGCAATGGGCAACTGGGTTGAACCACGCAGAAGAAACAGTTCGCACGCGCCTGGGTTTCCCTCTAGCTTTCTCTTTGGTTGTCTTTAAACAGGTACTTTGACTTATTGGCAACATCGGCACATTTACCGATCCATTTAAAAGACCGATGCGTATTTTTGTAACGGAATTGGTAATCACATTTGTGAAACGCCAATTCCAATGGGTAATGACCAACATCAGGTGGATGTAACAAGCCCTTCAGCGAGTTGAGTAGTTGACTCACTCGCGTCAGACTATGTAGTCTCTCTAATAACAATCCCAAAAAGCATACTCACAAAAGACACATGAGTATATAAACACAGTGTATATGTAACTAATAGTCTGCTGGAAATGAGATGACAGAGAGGAATTCATGGCATGATATCGTACATGTTCCATGCACGAGGTTCAGCTTTTTTGCACCAGAGTATTATTGCCATCAACATATTTATAAATCAACTCTTGCGAGACAATAATTTGGTACATTTGACCGTGTGGTCATATTGGATAGAATGAACATATTCCTTTGGGTTTAAGAGGCCACATCTTATAAGAAATCAGGATGAAAAACTTCCATCATTTCACCTCTTTGTTGTTTGTCTTCTGATTCACATCTTTGTCCAGTTCTCCCAAATTACAGAGCTTCCATCATCTGCCCGTTAACTCTTGTCTTTTTTATCACACGAACCCAGTTATATCGTTGGGAGCAACTTCCAGGAATTACCAAACGACCATGGGCACCAGTTATTCATTAGAGGAGTGAAAGCGGAGGACAGAAAAATTAATTCCCAAACAGTCAACCTACAAAACGTTTTTACCCATGAAACAACAACATGACATAAGTCGTCATATTTGCCGTTTTCTTCTTATTTTCCAGTCCGCATTTTCCATGCCTCCATGTCATTTGGTTTTAGCTTAGTGAGGTTTCATCATTCCTTGATGTTGGTCCACAGTCAACTAATTTATGTGAGACCAAAACAACATCTGAGCATTCTCACGGCTGCCCATGTCCCGAGAAGACGAATATGACTTCATGCTGACAAGAATACAAGACGTTCCATAAACAAATAGCCACGCGGAGATTGACCAGGCTATGATTGAAACTCAACGATATCCGCATGTCAGAGAATAAACGGAAGTCCTGAGTCGTGCGCAGGCTTACAGATACACCGGAAGTTCAGGTTCCATTTTCGGGACCTCTTCCGGTACCATGGATTGCGTTATTCTCTGTAAAACAAAACAACACACACAATTCTAAGTTATTTCATTTTTAACATTCCCGAAATGAATGAAAAGTTACAATCTAAAAACCAATCTGTTGAAATGACAAAACACTATGTTTTCTCAATGACGGCAAAAAAGATTAGGTTATTGCCATGAACTATTCTGTTGTATATTGTAGATTGGTTCTGTTAGTCCAGTAATATATTTTTATTGATGGAACAAAGTATTGTTCTTACTTTTATATCAGGGTGGAGTTGCACAGTCACACAACTGCACAATCTCTTCTGACATAACTCAGAAAACATACGATTATGTTACATTTAAAAAATGTGTGAACAGTGTAGTCTATTGTGAATACTTAATGGAGCTAACCGAAACTGATTATATTACACCATAATTGTTCGCTATATTTTCATTCTTAGGCTAGACAGTACTAAAATGTTCATGGTGACAAAGCTATGCCGTAAGCACAGAAATTAAAAGACTTGAACACACTACACTGTAAAGTTGCACGACTGACATTTAATAACGATTTGGTAAATTTATAAGAATCAAGATTCAAATAGCATACGTTTGGGAAGATAAAATTAGAGCCTTAGTTTCAGTACACCAATGAACAAACAGAGCAAATTTCGTTTCCCAAAGTACAGACGCAAGAATTCGACCTGATCTGGATGAGTTGAGAACAGACAGGCCTAACCAATCGCAAGTCAGAATATGAGGAACCGTTATTAAGTGTAAACAAAAATCACAAATTCACAGTGCATGGTAGTTTGAAAAACCTGGACCAGATATATCTGTGCCACCAGAAACCGCTCATTAATGAAATTCTCCTCACTTGAAACAGAAGGGCATAGAGTTTCAAATGATCACAGCTGGGTGCCTCTTCCAGCGTATCGAACCTCGTGGCTTTAAATACTCATTCGCAAGATGGTGACCCCGAACCACAAAAGCGGTTTACTGTCAGTAGATCACCAAGATTGAATTCGTGATAGCGGTGCACTGTGCGTTTCCTCGGCGATTTTGCCATTGATCCGCCAATGCCAAGATAATTTCTTGTTGGTACCGACAATTTGGGGAAACGTTCTGTTTATATAAGGTCAACTTGAATTCTTCTCAAGGTACCCTCTCGAAGAGGCGTCCAAAGTTGGGTCATTTGAAATTCGGTCATGTATATGATTTATTTGGTTATTTATTGGATTCGGGTTTTACGCCATACTCAAGAATATTTCACTTATACGACGGTGACCAGCATCATGGTTGAGGGAAACTAGGAAAAGTCCGGTCGAAACCCCCGACCTCTATCATGTCTATGCTACACCCTTTCTAGTTGTAAGTTTCATTTATGTAAGTGCAACAATCCTCGTGTAAGATTTCACAAGCACAAATTCTCAGTGCATGAAATTGCAACATCCTTCGTATAGGATTTCGCATGCAGAAATTCGCAATGCATGCAGTTGCAACATCCTTCGTATAGGATTTCGCAAGCACAAATTCGCAACGTATGTAGTTGCAACATCCTCTGTATAGGATTTCGCAAGCACAAATTCGCGATGCATGCAGCTGCAACATTCTTCGTATAGGATTTCTCAAGTACAAATTCGCAATGCATGCTGTAGCAACATCCTCTGTATAGGATTTCACAAGTACAAATTCGCAAGGCAGGCAGCTGCAACATTCTTCGTATAGGATTTCCCAAGTACAATTTCGCAAGGCATGCAGTTGCAACATCCCATGTATAGGATTTCACAAGCACAAATTCGCAATGCATGCAGTTGCAACATTCTTCATATAGGATTTCACAAGCACAAATCTGCAATACATGTAGTTGCAACACCATTCGTCTAGGATTTCACAACCACGAATTTGCAATACATATAGCCGAAAAGTCTCCCGTGTAAGTTTCATACTGCCTTCAAATCAGGAATGATGTTGAGTGAAAGCTAAAATATAGGCTCGCGGTGGTTAGAGAAAGGATCTTACAAATTTATCCCACAGACCAAAAGACAAAACGACCGACTATGGGCCTGCCAAAACTGTGAAAGTCAAAGCTGCTTGTGTCGTGTGGACACACGTCTTTCTTTCGTTCACCAAGCAGAAGACTAACAATTATATGTAGCCATACTTTCATTCCCCCTTTCACTCGCGCTTTTATACACTTGTTCGTTCTTTGAATACACCCAGTCACGTTCCGTCCCCATCTGGCATTATATATTCTTCTATTCTAAAGTATTCGGGTATATTATTAAGTAGATTATCTATCAGTGATGGCCTTTTAGTTTCTTTGGTGTCAAAAATCCACATTTTTGCTAGTATGAGTAGAGTGGTTATTATCGCTTTTTCGTTTGATAAGCCTAGAATTATTGACTCACCTCTTTTAACGAACCCTTTTGTACAAAGACCAGGCGGTAAATCATGTAAGCAGGAATACAGACGAGAGAGGAGGCGGTTATCATCCAACCTAAACTGACGGCCCAGTCAGGGAACGGTTTATCTTTCCCATACATTGGAGGTTTGTAATATATGAAGGATAGAATGAAAAGCACCTGGAAACGGAAAACAAGCGAGTTGCTTTGTGGTGAGAACAGTTGACACAATGGTGAGAACATCTGATGCGATGGTAAGAACAGTAGATAATGTGATGAAGTCAGGTAATAATGTGGCGAGAACAGCTGACACAATGGTGAGAACATCTGATACAATGCTGAGAACAGCAGATAATGTGATAAAACCAGTCGATAATGTGATGAGAACACTTGACCCGTTGGTGAGAACATCTGATAGAATGGCGAGCACAGTAGATAATGTGGTATACAGCTGGGTAAATTGTTTCTCTAATATTTAATTATTTAATTGTTGTTTAAGGTCATACTCAAGAATTTTTATAGTTACACCCTTGATGGAAACCGGAGCGAACCGGAGTAAACCGACAATCTTTGGCAATTTACTGACGAACCATCGCACGTTTCACAAATATATAAATACATTAATGAAGGACAAACGATCTTCATCCACAGACATACATTGTGCCTAGAGTGTTACGCACGGCCCGCGAACATTAAGAGCCGGAAATTTTTTACAAATTCTATGTTCAAGGTCGGGTTTGAACACGCAGTTTGTATGCCATTACCGTTAGAAGGCAGGCACTTTTAAGCTGGTTCCCACTGCTTTCGTAAATACAGATTATACTGTATAGATGTATGGAGCAGTATTACATTTACTGTAATCAGAATAGATGACACTGTGCTGTATAATGACATGGAAAGGTGGGATACGCTGTTTGGGGCTGGGAGTACATTCAACACGCGTTTGTCTAGTATTTTATCACTGGACCATTCCGTTATAAACGTTGTACTTACTATAATGAGAACTGGACTGACACATGTCCAGCACACCTGCCAGAAGATGCCTGGTCTGAATCCCAGCATGGCCTCAACATCACTCGAAAATCTCCTGACGCCTTTGAGAAAAAAAGAAGAAGAAAGAATTAGATACTAGCGCCAGTTAAGAAACGTCATATGTATGTATTCTTTTATTTATTTGTTTGATTGGTGTTTTACGCCTTACTCAAAATATTTCATTTATACGACGGCGACAAGCGTTATGGCGAGAAGAAACCGGAGAAACCCCTTGGGGGAAACCCAAGATCAAGAAACGTCGTAAGCTTTCAGGCGAAAAACCGGTGCATATTTTTATCTTTCGAACATTAATTTTGTTCACACTACCCGTTTTCCGTTTACCAATGAAACATTCCATGACACTGTAATTGTCATGCACAATTTATCGGCCAGTTTTTGACGTCATGGCGATTTTTACCTTGTCTGATCTGAACTTCTATCATTAAATAAATCGGCTCGAAATTGAATCTTGTCGTTTTCTTTTAATTCTGTCTTTTTCCTATGAAGACTGCAATAAACAAAGCACTTGCAGTAGCTGAAAGACCCCGCCAAAAGGTACGAAAATTTTTCAAAGTGAAAGAAGAGACTCGATGAGGTTAGTAAGAGAGTACGCGTTAAAGTGATTACCGTAAATCCAAGAGACTCCTATTATCTCGAGGAAGACCACAAGGAGAATTGAGATAGGAGCGGCGTGGCTATCCAGTAACAGTATGACGTATCGCCCTCCCTGTCAGAACAGATAGAGATATGAACTGGAGATAATGCATAGTATTAGGGCGTCTCACCGGTCAATAATACAGATAAGCAGTAACATAACAGGCTACCTCCTTCTGTACTATATTAAATGCGGATAGTTATGTGAGCTGCCTCACTATCCGGAGATATGACCTGCAATGTGTTCAGGAACAGTATGACGTACACTATTCCACAGAATAATACAGATACAGACATGAGCGGTACTGATATCCAGCAGCATAATGATATCTCGTCCTAAAAACACCGTTTTTAACTATAAATACATGGTTTAAGGGCGTATTCAGTGGGCTGAAAGGGTGTGAATATGATATAAATGCGAAAATGGGGAGAAATCAGTCCAGATTAGACCCTTTAGGGTACAAATTTTTTAAGTGGACGTTAAGGATACTAGAACCCCTCGGATTCAAATTTGGTCATTTTTTTTATTTCACATTCTCATTCTCCATTCTGCTATCTTTCCTCTCACTTAAATATGAAAACCAAATTCGAATTGTAAATACCTTAAATTTGACAAAAAGTATAACATGTTGTGAACCAAGGCAGACATGTTTTCTTAGCTCCCTCTGGTTAGGGGGATTATCTCTCTGAAGGGGGTTACCTGCTGTGAATAAATATTAGATGTGCATTGCCCTCTGCTATAAACTATGCACGGTTGCTTGTGCACACTACACTGCAGACTTATTAACTAAAACAACAGTCTTAATCAATCCACCGAGGTGCACAGAGTTTTTGCATGAGCAAAAATGTACGTCTTTGGAAACCGGAGAATTTGTTCCATAAAAACAAATAACGCCGAGAGAATAAACCTCGGGTCGCCACGTTATTTTTTTTAAAGCTTGAACTTTAAAAATACACCGCGATGACAGTTTTTCAATGAATGCAAAGTATATACTGATGATATACTAGCAGTGCAAATCAAGATTATCTTGATCTCTTGTAGGTGACAAACCTAAACAGTTGCTCAACAGTCATGACACCATCAGTGTTATTTCCCCACAACTCAAACATCTTTGACTGTTGTTCCAGGGTGGTCTTGTTGTGTACTCTGGTGAGTTTCCCCTCAGACACGAACTAAATCTGGATGCTCACTACTTCAACTCATCAAAGGCAGAAACACGTGCCTCCTCAGATGTAGCCATTGTTTACTCAGTCTTAATTAAGCAACAAAACCAGTGATAACAGATCACTTCATAGGAGAAGAAAACATAAAAATGATGCCAAAATCGGATGAAGGAGCGTCAAAATTTGCAAATATGGTCTTTAATATTTTTTTGGATTTTTTAAAGGAGAAAAGGGTATTTCAAAATATTTTTGCATGGTGGATATTTGGGACCAACTTTTGGAATTTATCGTTGTTGCATAACAATGTTCTAAATAAGGGTGTGATACATGTCTAATAAATTTATTTGAACGTAAACTGGTTGTTTAGATACAAATATATGATCTAACCTGAATTATGATAATATTTATAGACATATTAAAATTATAAATATGAACCAAATCCAGGGTGAATGCGTTTGTTAGCTGAAAAGGACAGTTGCAAAAATATTTATTAAACATGGGTGTGAAGGGGATTTCTAAAAGGTAATAATCCACACTCTTTCTTATCTTGTTCATTCACACCCTTTCGAAGGGCGTAAACTTACATCTAATAGGGTGTGCGTCCTGCCACAAGATATTTACACCCATTATGGGTGTATATTGACACCATTTTAGTTAAGAGTGTAGGACCCGGGGGGAAACCCACGACCATTCCAGACATTCCAGATTACGAACAGAGAGTTGGCCACCATGAGCAGGACTCACATCAACCCTACTTTTGAGAGGCTGCTGAGTCACTATGCTAGCACGCTAACCCCTCGTCCATGAGAGCCCTCTGGTAATATACTGTGGGCTAATTTCAATAAGAAAAATATATTTAGTTGACAATTTAGGTTATTTCTTTGGAGTGGAAAACCGATCTTCCACAAAACGGCCAGAGTTCTTTCTTACACTAAACACTATCTTGTGGAAACAATTCTAATGCCTCCTGTGTTATTTTGAAGTACATGTTTTGCTAATGCAAGTGAAAAATGGTGTGACTGATGCCGCACTGGTTGTTTCAGACATCAAGATAAGCGGGTTACAAGGAATGCTAATTTCCTTATTTGTTTTAGATTAAAATGAGTCGCACAAACGCAACAATTTTTCTGACTTACTCTTTTCTTAGCAACTATATACTATTTACCTGGCAAAACAATCGAGAGTAGAAAAAACGAATCGTTAACCACTAATTACTTCGGTAGGAAAGATACCTTAAATTTAGAAAATATAAACATAGAAAATTTATAAGAATAACCTATACTAAAGTTGTGTATTTTTAAGACTTTTCATTGAACATACAGCTGGTTCCTCATTCGGGACAAAAGTGCTGGTCATATCTCTGATTTGATACTACATAGTGTACACCTAGTTCTACTGATTTATGGTTGCTTACAACATCATTTCTGTCATCATTTCTACCAACTTGTTAGGGCACTGGATCCGGTTTCATGAAGCATACTTAGTACTAAATAATCCTTAGCTAAGCGCGCTTCCTATCTCTACATAATACGTTGTCATGGAAGTTAAGCGAATGCTTAGCTAAGTGTGCTTCACGAAACTGGGGCCTGGACTGGAGAGTCATGGAGAACATTTCACTCTACAAAATCACCCAATGATTCTTTAATACATCTATGCAAGGCTGTGCCACGGTCAACCCATTCTCCGCCATCTGGTACTTACGAACGTGGTGGTAGAGAGTCCTCCCAGAAAGCAATAGATGATCAGGACGAGCACGAAGAGTTCTCTCCTCTTCCTGAGCACTGGCCACTCGTCAAGGATCCCTGTGATCACCGACTCGAGGCCCCCAAACTGAGAAGCAAACAAGACATCCTCATGAACAATTATGCTACTATGACACTTGTATAAACAGTACAGATAAACAGGATAGTATTAAATCTGATAAAAAAATTCAGCCTTTTTACTGCTGTCAAAAGTTCACTGTTAGAAACTCTTGTTTGCTTCTTTTCCGCACACCAATAACAAATTATTGTAACCCATAATTTTTAGATTTTGAAATCAGATTTTTTGGATTTATCTGAAGTAAAGATAAATGCGTCCGGTCATTGAAGGAAAATTATACAAACACTGATGAAAATATGAAAGTAATGATCTAAACTAATCATTGAAAATTATGTCTGATATTATTGTGACGCAATTCAAAATGGAAGCCATAGATTTCATATATGTCTTCATACATATGTTTGCGTTCCGACACAACTAAACCCTAGAAATTTGTTTCACTCGCTTTTAATGCCATATGACAAATGTACAATGCAATGAATGTTGTTTGGCTGGAGTATTTCGATGATTGCGCCAGCGAGGACCTGCTTCCAGGCAAACCTACCCGAACATTTGATCGTACCCATGATCTTAAATGATGACTTTTTTCATGTGAAAAATATTGTCATTTGTCACAGAAGCATGACAGACATTGAACACAGGCTTACCGTGGTGTCCAGTCCTAGCGTGATTAACATGATGAAGAATATGATCGCCCAAAACACGGAACCGTCTAGCGTGGAAATAGCCTCTGGATACGCGATGAAAATTAGTCCGGGACCTTGAAAGTAGATTTATTAAAAAGAAAACATTCAAAGGATGTTCGCTCTGTTAAAAGTGAAATTTTATGTATGTTCCTATCGACAGCAATCCTGACATTTTTACCACTTTTTGGGCGACGGAGTAGTGTACTAAACACACTAGATACACAAATACTTGAGGGCCTCCATGTTGTTGGGCCCTAAGCTCTCCAGTTTCTGGAGGAAATGTGGTATCGCCTTCGACAGATTTCACTAGTCATCTCACTGACCGAGCCTACTACCACAAGTCAGTTACCTGACGTCTGACTTATCTGCACGAACAAGATTCCAATCGGAGAAGAAAGGTGATTCCCCGTAATTCTGTTTATTATTTGCTCTCGGACCACAGGTTGTACAGATTGACAATGTGGTACCCACGAGAGACGGGCAGCTGTTGGTAGTATTGCTATCTTTGCAGTCTTGCAGCTTCTTAATAAAAAGTCTAAAAAAATTCAACCTGTTGTTATACAGACTATATGCAATGGTTATGCATTTACAATGTAAATCATTTGAATGTTTTGTTTTTCTTATTTCTTTTAAACATCTCTTCTATTCATTCAATCTCGTTAAACTTATAACTGCAACAAATGTCTGTCACCGTACAGAGTTTTCTACGCTAATGGCGAACACTGAAATTCCAAAACTCTTTTGTTCTCTTCTGTAATATGTCACGGTTTCTGAACAGTTGCACTCGTAGAGTCAAGAGGCTGTTCACACGCACTGAAATAGTGTGCTGTTACACACTTTGGAACAGTGTGTTGTTACACACTTTAGAAACAGGCTTGTTTAGGTTGGAATTTTGGAGACACCGCTTACATTGTTGCACACCGTTTCGGATAAATAGTTAATACTCGACTTACCTTCGTCAGCCACATCTTTTATTGGAGTGTGGTGGACGTTTGACATAAAACCGAGCACACTGAACACTGCGAATCCCGCGAAAAAGCTTGTGAAACAGTTGATTCCTGAAGTAACGATGGCGTCTCTGAAAACAGAGATTATAATAGCCCAATATATCCTGCACGAACAAACAAATGTTAAGACTATTGTCTTGCAAGACAAAAAATATTAAAGTAGGACATTTTAAACACATGTTCACTGTGTGCATGCATTTTATATCATTTGTGTAGCGGTACATGTAAAATTGCTGCCGAAATATGGAATACATCTGAATTCCATACTTTTAACAATTTTTTGTGCAAATGTTTGCACATATATATCTAAATAAGTATTACTGTACTTCGCAGGTTTTGATTGTTGCTCAAGATATTTTTCGATAGGCATCGTAGAACGGAACAACTTTGCTTATATGGTGACGGTAAAGTTTATGGATAAAATGAGCCATACAGAGCACTGAGAATTTGTTACGTTCTACTAGGCACCAGACTGATTTTACTGTGTATCTCCAAACTGAAGAATTTTTGACTTCTACAGTGGCGGTGAGTTCTAAGGCCGGTGGAAGCTGGGTAGACTTACCGGTAACAGTTGTTATTGAACTTGTTGTAACTGGACAGAGCCAATAAGACTCCGAACCCGGGACCCAGCGAGAAGAACACCTGGGCTGCGGCGTCCACCCACACCTGTACATGCATTTATTGAATGATAGGTATATTTATATAGTAAAGTCTCGGTGGTTGACAAAAGAAAAGATTGACTGATTGGCTGATTGATTTGACTGATTATTTGCTCAACAATTTAAGTCAGTTTTATGAATGCAGGAAACCGGAGAGTTTGAGATAAACTGCTGACTTTCGGCAACTTAATAACGGGCTTTCTGACGTGTGGCCCACGTCTGTGGTGTGCCACGAAAAGACGACGGTGCATGGACCGCTTATCGTCACCCCGAGCTACGAACAGCGAGAGCCGTGAAATCTAGTCACATATTCCCTGTGCCGGCGTCAACCACAGACGTAAAACAGCGCATGTAACCTCACTGACGCCTAAAAATACAGAGATGACCTATAACGCCTGTCTTAGCATTAGAATATTTGAACACGCTGTATTCTGTTCCAACACTTTTTAACGTTTTCCAAAATGAGTTGTTTTCGATACAAATTTTCAGTGGGGCAGGTGTGTCTGATTATTTCTTTAATTTATTATAGTTTAACGTCAAAACCAAGAATTTTATCTGTCTGGAGATGACGAGGAATAAACACATAGAACATATAACACTGCATGCATGCCATATTTCGCAGAAACATCGAACTGACCAGTTTTGATTTTCACCATCCGAAAAATGATTAATTATAACAGTATAATATATTCAAACTATACTGAGCATTATTCATCACATATGATGAAAATTTTACCCGTTTGACGCGAAATAAATGGTCATAAAAGCCGGTTTTAGCGTGCTGAACATAAAGGTGATATTACGAATCTAATGTTTTAGCGTACTGAATTTGTGGCGTTTCTTCTTTATTCGAATTAATAATACAGTCCCGATAAATCAAAATCAGTCGAAGATTTTTAAAACAACTTTTTGTAGACGAGGAAATCTAACCAGAATGTACGACATTAATAGACAAATTTGAAAGTGTTCATTTGTATACGTGATAGACCAGACCAGTAAACGCAACAAGAATGTCTTCCAAAAGAGAAAATGAGGTAAAAATGAGTGATTTACATCACTGGCATAAAACATTATCAAGTAGAGGTCATTTGTGGTATAGATTTCAAGCGTCTGTCCATAGCTGCTCAACTGTTATTCTTGTTTTCTCCTACGCTACATAAGCTGTCCGACCTCCAGCTCCTTTCACATCCATTCTAATGTTACCATACCAGACTCCGCACCAAAGGTGACATTATAAGTGGCATGTAGTACAGAACTGTGACAAGCCTGTACACTCATATCTGCGCCAGGGAGATATGGATTCTTGGATTTCTGTTTGAGACCTTTTAGAAGAAGGATACATGCATGTTACAAGCAAAGCTTTTTGGCGCCTGTAAAGGATAACAACCTATTATCGTGTCTGGCCACACCAAGACGGTGATATCGATATATTGACAGTACAGTTAACGCAAGAATCAAAGGTCTGCCTTCTCTAAACCTCTGCGAAAAAGCCGACCAAAGGCCTTCTTTTAGCCATTTTTCTCTAAAGTCATGGTCCCACGGGGCGTGTAAATTGCTAACAATAAGGCATTTACATTTACTCCCTGTTGTTGCTTCTTATATTGAATGAGAAGAGAAGCTTAATTAAGAAATAAAGTCATCTAATTAACCAAACATCTCTGTTTTCAGTACTATTTCTTAGGTCTTCAATGTTATTTCCAACGAAGTACTAAAATACAGTTAAACATTCGATTTGTTATTAGCGTTTAAAGAATTATGTTTAAAACACTTTGTTACAAAATCTTTTTTGTACCCAAGGACATATATTTGGCGCCAGCGTGGAATACCGATTTTAGACTACTTTAGAATAATACGCATCTACACAATTTGTAATATCTGCTTGTATTTTATTTTAAAGAAAAAGTAAGTAACTAAATGAAATTGGTTCCAAATGCAGGTATATTTTGGTGTGTTTTTAGTTTTGAGATTTTAAAATTTTGTTTAAAGACCTAATGCAGTGTTTACCGAAAAATAGTTGAAAAGTGTATAGTGCTCAAGTTTTGTGTCCAAGGAGCCCAACATCCTTAACGTTAAAAGTGGCTTAAATTACACACTTTTACATGTTAAATGTTGTTAGATCGATAACGTAATGTACAATGCTTGGAGTCCCATCGGCGTATAGGAAAGCATTGAACTAGTAAATTAACCTACCCACATCTCAGTCTTTACCAGTTAACGGTTTATCCAACCCGTAAATACAGCTACATTATCTCCCACCTTGCCAGTTAGCACTTCATTCGTAACACGCAGGTCATGGCACTGACCCGGCTATTCAATAATCCAATATTTCTTCTAGAGGCAATTGGGTAACAAATTAATGTTGATGGTTCGAGAAAATGCTAGGGAATTTTGTTAATTATCACCCATTATAACGATTTGTGGTGAAAGGAATTTGATAATAAAGTCGCTGGCAGAAATCTGGAGGAAATGATTGGTTTCATCAGGGGAGATAATCTTGTAGTTCTCAGTTAAATGATATTTACTGTTCATGACGAAATTTCGGCTTGAAAAGAGTTATCTAATTCTTCTTTAAAGTAAGATACCATCTTTAGATAAAGTAAGCATCATTTGAAATCCCATTTCATACAGATTCAAAAATGGAGTTCGTGATTTTTTTGGTGCAGTCAGTTCAATGAAGTAAATCGCAAAGAAAGGCATTTATGTTCTGCGAACGGATTTTTAGGTTAGATCGAACAGGCTGTAGAACAATGACGTCACTAATTTTTTCTTTTTTGTTTTTTGGGGTTTTTTTTGGCTAAACAGATTCTTACATAACAGAACTTATATTTCCAAATTAAGCACAAACACAGATGTATTACTATATCTATATATTCATGTTGAATTTTTCATCGGTATTTTATTCACTGTTAAAAAATCAAGAAAACCCTACTTTCTGTCTGTATGAAGTAGCAGATTTACTGACAATACAGGCGTACTCATTGTAAAATTTCAGAAAATTAAAGTGAAGGCGTTTGATGGAATATCATTTTTTTTTCAGTAACAGGTTGTTGATTGACTGATCATCACACTAGAAAACTAAGTTAATGACGTGTATTGTTATCTAATCAAGTGACAGCCATTACGACAGGAGGGCGTTTTGGAGAGATTAGTAGTATATATAGTAAAAAATCTTCCGTTAAATCCGTTGCTTGAGGGATGACGGACTGCCCTTCCGTTGATGAAGCAGATTAATCCGTTCCTGATTACGGATTAATTCGGTAACGGAAAGGCAATCCATCATCTCTCAAATAGCAGATTTAACGGAAGATTTTTAGGGTGGCAGCGCTTACAACATAAAGATAGAAGGTTTTTCTGTAAAACTATAACGGTACTTCATCGTATTATCACAGCAGTAAATCGATGGTAGTATTGATTGTAGTACCTAAAGTAACCCCATAAAACCATTAAGCATCACTATGGCGGAAATTCCTAGTTAGTATATTACCACTACTTAAGAATCACCTACGCGGAACGTTCCATATGACGATAGGTGTACATTCTGCATTTCTACATACATTATCGCATGTATTTGCAGTATTATTACTGCTTTGTTTGCCATGTTATCACCACACAATTCTTATTCCCACTGCTACAGCAGCAGCACGTAGAGTATCTTTATAGGATTACTCATAAGTATTATCACAGAAGTGCTAGCAGTATTAGTATAGGAGTAATTATAGTATTAGTATAGTGTAAGTTATAAACATCCCAGAAGTGCTTGCCATATTGCCATGGCAGTATTTACAGTGTAATTTAAATACTTACGAAAGGGTTTTTGAGCTTCTCCCATTCAGGTGTGAGGTAGTACAGAATCCCATCACGTGACCCCGGTAAGGTACAGCCTCTTATCATGAGCACGGTCAACACCAGGTATGGCAATGTGGCGGTGATCCAGACGGCCTGAAGCAGACAGATTGTACGGCTTTACAGCTCACTGTTCAGTCAAGGTTAAACTGAAAATCTTTCTGTGATTTGGCGAGCAAACATTAAGATGCTTGATTTTTCCTCTTTGTCAAGGGTTTGTGATGTGACCATAGATATCGGAACACCTTTCCCAGTTTTTCACTGCAACATTATACACATTCTTATTTCTTATTTATGCATTCGCGTATGCTCAACCATATTATCTGAAAGCCACTTAATGCAATGTAAATTAGTTGGTTAGTTGTCTCTCAAGAACCAGGATGTGGTCTCGGATGTTTGCAGCTCGCTCAAAAGCGCAGGCTCTTGGTCACTGAGGTCGTGGGTTCGAATCCAGCTTTTTCTGCTGTGGCTTTAAATAAATACTCTTTTGGTCAGATCAGCTTTTAAGAGATGATTGAACAATGATGCGCATACAATACGAAGCCTGTGCATTTCACCTTGGATAACGTGCTGTGATGAAAATCTTGAAATCCTGGTTGTTGTATTTTGGGTTGTATGACACGTTCTGCATATTATAAATAGCTAAAAAAAACAGAATGGAATGGAATGAAATGTTCCAATGTCGTTCACCTTTCCTGAGCTTTTGATGCCCTTCCAGAGAGCGAAGTAGACGAGAACAAAGACGGCAGCCAGACAGAGAGCTATGGACCATTTTATCCCGCCCACGTTTGACAAACCATCCGCTCTGAACGACTCCAAGACTTCACGACTGAGAAGAAAACAATCACACGAAAGAATTGAGAGGATTTATCGCGCTGATTTACGTGAAAAGAATTACCCATAGTGATTAGATCTCTATTTTTGTCGCAAAATGATAATGGTGCTTGCTTTCTGCGTGTTATCTGTTCAATCAAAGATGCTGACAATCCCTAACCTTAGATGGAAGCATAGGTTTGTGAATGAGGTTTGTTCCTGAGCTAGGTTTAGTCAGTTAGTTAGTAAGTTAGTTAGTACCATTTTAGCTATTTACTTACTTAGTCAGTCAGTCAGTCAGTTACATTGTAATTATTTGTTTATTTATTTGATTGGTGTTTACTCAAGAATATTTCACTTATGCGATGACGGTCAGCTGACAGACCTTTCCCCGTAGGGCCCGAAAGGACGCCAGCCTGGACTGAACTCGCAACGCCCGTATTGGTGAGAGGCACCTGGGTCATTACACCGCCACAATTTGTTAGTTACATTGTACTTAGTTAGCTAGCTAGCTATTCATGAAGTCAGATGTAGTTAATCATAGCTTGAAGAAAGATCCGCCAGCAACCTGGGGATGGTCGTGGGTTTCCCCCGGGCTCTCTGCCCGGTTTCTTCCCACCGTAATGCTGGTATAGTATAAGTGAAATATTCTGGAGTACGGTTTAAAACGCCAGTTAAATAAATAAATAAATTAATAAATAAATAAATAAATCAAAGCAAACCTGTAGAATTCTTCGGACGAGGGCACGGAGTAGTTATTGATCAGTGAGGTGTTTTTCCGGTCTTCAAACGACGTGCAGTTGTCAGTGTTCCACTCATTGTCACAGCTTATCCATGGCACTTTTAAGCGCATGGAGGAGAGCAAGTAGTAGAGTGCCAAGGCAATGACGGTGTTGTAATAGAAGGCCACGTACGACGCCATGACGATGATTGCGTAGCCCGTGCCTGGAACAAACAAACCATATATACAGTAATACACGCTTAGAATAGAGGGTTCGGTTTTGGTGCTTTAAGGAACCTTGTGGTTTTATTCTGATCTCGAAGGTGCTATCCTTTGTAGACATGCTTTGTCCTCAGTGCAAAGGCTCAGTGACCGAGGATGGAGTTCTACTGTTGAGCCCTCACCCATGAAACAAGTCAGATAAATACAGGATTGTGGACATAAGAGAAGAAAAATAAAATTGTTCGCAGTTAAACTTCAGAACAAGTATGAATGTGATTTCATATACAATGAATATTCCAGCTACAAAGATAACACCATCGCGTGATGTCGTGTATCAGTTTGTCAGCGCCCTGGAAAAGGTTGCTGTCGTGAATTCCACTTTGGCTAACTAAAACCCTGGTGCAACCTGGAACCTTTAATATTGGGTGCTAAACTGAACAATACTAATAAGGTTCTGTATGGAACTTTACAGGGTGTCACCACAGAGGCAAGATATGGAACCCTGCTTTTCTAAGTGTGTACTCATGACGGCCCGTGTTGCGACCGATAATGTAGTAAGGTCCCAGTACTCTAGTACCCAATCGAGACTGTGTCACTTTACAACCGATAATGTTACAACGGTTGATGCTTTTGTAGAAACGTTTAAAAAAACTGTTCTCTATATTTCGACATTATCAATTACAATATCGATATATTTGATGGAAGTATTTGATAATTAACGTCATAATTGAGAATTTTGGCTTGTGCGAAGGCTGTAGGGTTTCTGAGTGACCAGAGTACACCACCGACCTTCGACAGGTGCCTGACAGGCGCAGCCGGGACTATTGAGACACTGTTTCGCGCCTATGACACAGTCTTTGGCAAGAGTCACACTTTCATCTATTGAACTAACGAGCAACCGTCTGAATAGCTTTTCCATTTACACGAAGGGAAATGTATGCGTCTTCATTCAGCTTTCGGCTTGGCATGACAATATTTTAACGTGCTTTCATTGTTTTAGCAATGGGGAACCTTTCCCGCCAAATGTAATTTGGTTAAAAGCTGTGTAGTCCATTGTTCGTTCTTGCATTTACGATGATATTTTGTTGGCAAACTGATAACTTATTCCTCGTGGAGAGCAAGGGAACAATAGTCAAGTCAGCCTGGGACCGAATCGCAACTGCGTTCGAAAAGGTGTCCCATTTGTTAATTAAAATTTGACTACATGTCAATCATCGTTTATTAATGGTTTTTAAATTCGTGTTTTACATGGTAGCATCTCCTTGCATAATTGAAGAATGTTTGGCTGCTGTGTTAAACATCCGGTTTCATCCCAGAATAATGTTGGCCAATGTCGCATAAGTGAAATATTCTTTGACTACGGCGTAAAACAAATAAAAATAAAATAATTTAAGATAAATAAATAAATACTGTGTTAAACATAATGAAAAAACGGGTCCACTCAGGGCTGAACTGGAACCCATGGCGGAAACCCTGGGTCTACGGCCATTGCAACAACGCGTGGACGTCCTGATAATTTACAACGTTTTCTTCACTGGCCATTTCGTCAATAGCGTTAAAGGATTTTTCAATACGGTCCGTTTTCCTGGCGATAATTTGCTCGATCGTTAAGTCAGGTCGTGTCACGACGCGTCCACACGGAAGCTGGCTGTAATGAGCTGGCAACAATCTCTGAAGCGACCAGATTGGCAGACGCAGTGATTCCAAGACAGGCCAGTGGTAATTACAGAGTTAACCAAACGCCGTCTGTGTCACAAGCTCAAATCACACGAGAATTCACGTTAATCGAAACAGGGTACATTCTTCACGCTAAAGTACTGGCGTCCTTTGGTGCTGGCGGAATTGGTGACAAAACTTCTTCCATAAAGATATCGACCGTGGGCATGTCTGAGATGCAGATGCTCTGGCAGGTTCTTTAGGTATAAAAAAACTGTCAGGTCACAAAAGTCTAAGCTTTAATTTTAGGTTTGCATTGAAATTTACCATGAGATTTCAGATATTTCTGTGATTTGTATATGCATCAAAATTATGCAGATTTAATGCAAATTAGTTTTTGCTGCTTTTGGTTTTTGCCGTTAGTCTGAAAAATAACGGTTCCATTTTTGAAGTGAGTGAAGCGAATAAGGCGAAGTAAGGTATTACGTTGGCTAAATTTGACTCGACTGATTTTTCTATGCTGTTTTAAATGAAAATAAAAGAATGTGAAATAATAAAACTCTTCATTATTAGTAAATGTGTGAAACATAACAAAATCGTTAACATTGAAATGACCCTGATCAGGATAACGTAAAGTATATTATTTTTAATTTTTTTTATTTATATATTGATTTATTTTATTGGGGGTTTTACGCAGTACTTATCTATATGACTATGACCAGCATTGTGGTATTAAGAAACTGAGTGTATTCCGGGGAAACCCACAATCAACCGCAGATTGGTGGCAGACTTTTTCAGGAACGATAACTGACATTACATGTGAAATCAGAACTTTGAAACTTCACAAATTCGATGTATAGGAAAAAAACCAGATATCTATGACGTTAATCTTGAAATAGATTAAATGTACTCTGCAGGCACAAGCAAACCACTCCTTTGGAAATTTGTCATCATATATACCGTTAAAAGAGGAAGAGAGATTTGTGTTTGCTGGAAATAGAATATATTCACAGCATACGAAACTTATAGGCTTGCAGAAGCAAGATCTGTGCTTGATGCAGATTTGACTGTCTCTTTTTAAGGACCGGTCTTAAGGCCGACAGAGTTATAATGGTGCCTCATTGCAACGCCATGCTCAAACACTAAACCCCAAAGTGCTCCAACTAGTAAATGTGTGTATCAGAACCAGCAGTACGTAATCCGTCTCTTCATGCCGATGATCTAGCAAGAAACGAACATGAGGCCCAAACAAAGAAAAGTCAAGAAGGCCAAGCACGAAAGAGCAAGATAGCCAAGCGAAGAAATTCCAAAATGGCCCAGTGAAAAACAACCAAAAAGGCCGAGCTAGAAAATATCAGCATGGCTAAACGAAGAAATTCCAAAAACACAAGTAAGGGACAGGTCAAGTGATGAAACATCAAGAAAGCAAAATGAAGAATCACCAAATAGTTCAAAGAGTAAGAACCAAGACGGCCAAGCGAGAAAAATTCAAGCTGCTGAGCGCTGTGGTCCTAAAATTACCAAAGAATGGGGAAATGGTTGTTATCGTAACTACATATAGCTAGAATTGAGCGTATTATATCCTGTGGTTAGGAAAGAAGACAACGAAATTAGTTTGACGGAATGACATGGAATCTAGCCTTCGAGAAAGGTAGCTTAAGAGTACGTCAGGGCATTGTGAAATGAGCCAGGTACTATTTAGTACATACCATCTTCTTTCTAGCCGCGCTCAACCAATCAATCGTTAGGATTTCCCTATTGAACCCAAGGTCTGTGAAAGATCTATTTTCTGTAGTAGCACGCCTTGATTTTGATTTTGATTCTTTGTTGCTCGAAAAAGACGGTATGTGCTAAATAGGTTAGCTCATGATTGACTCGAACACCACAACATTGTACTTCGGCTACGCCTCTATGTGCTGTTGTGTAGGCCTCGTCAATCATAGTCTAACGTCTACATCAACAATGGTGTTGAACAAAAAAATATTGTTTTCATTTCATCCAAAAAATATGCAATAGCAGCAACGTTTGATGTAAAACTAAAATCATTAGTCATCATCGCTTTATTTTACAAAAGCGCAATAAAAATTTTGGCATGAAAGAGAAAATATTGTTTTATTTTAAAAATTTAGCATATTTTTTACCTGATTAATGTGTAATGAGCACTGAATCGGTGTCTCATTCTGTAACATGCTGAGATAAAAAGAGCTAAAAATCTGAAAGTCAAAAAGGCTGAAGGATCACCCGGTGTCAGCTGTCAATCAGCCGAGACAACGAAATATGGCCAGGCTTTGTTGGAACTATTTTTAGCCCTAGCTAAATGTCGGCCGAAGAAAGATTACAACAAGTGTCAGAAGAAAAAATCGGAAAAAGACGAATAGTAATCCGGTGTAAATAAGAAGATGATAGATCAAACAATTCTCAGTTTGCTCCCCGGCATAGTTGGCAGGAAAAACTGTCGTGTAAGGCCGCAATATTCCAGTGATGTGGCAAGGCGCGGATCGATATCCGGTAGGAGTGGTAAGGCCCAGTGGATTGGGGAGGGCCGCGGGTCCGACGCCAGCCATTCCAGTCGTTAAGACTTCTCAAATCACACGGGTTTTGTGGAGGTAGTCGGACTGCTACTTAAAGAGGCATACATAGATTGGCGATAAAAATTCAAATCATCTGTTGTACTCTCCAGCGCTGCTATATGCAAAGCGGTCATCCTCCGGTAAAGCAGTATGCAAAACCCTGCGCTGGGCCAGGTGGGGGCATCTTGGTCATCCCAGTCAAGATGGGTAGGGGACTGGAGCAGGGAGGGGAGAGTAAAAATGGAAAGGCATACTAAGATTGTTGTATTAGGGCACGCCATGATAGTCTGCTCACTTACTCATCATCAGCTTAGATCGATGATCGGAGAAGATATAGAGGTGATTACTTTATTGTCATTTCCGATTAGGCGACTTGTGGAGTCGCGCGTGCACTCGATAGTTTATCCCTATGGAATTGTACTGAATGACCTGCTGATTTAAACTGTTTTCCGCAGCGTTTCAACTTATGGCTCCGACTCGAGTCTTTCGGACAGAAATGTGCTAACCATTTTTTTTCCCTACGTTAGCGTCATAAATCAACACAACATACTACCCTAATTAATTGTTTACCACATTGGTTAAGCTGGCAAATTTCAGGTTCTCACAAATAGAATATGATTATATTGTACAGTCGTCCTAGAATAATGCATTAAAAATACGCTTGAATGAAAGATCTTGTGAATATGAGAAAAAGTTGAAGAATTGCTATAGGCCAATAAAATGTAATCAAAATTTTCTTGATTCCCATTTTAATCCTAAACATCGAATCTTTCAACGATTTCCATTGCAGAAAATCATTACAATTTCTTCTTAAGCTGCCGGAGAACAGATGACCACTTCCATTACGGATAACCCAACTACCAAAAGAGCAAAAGATAAAGCTATCAGGAGAAAAACTTTGAATGAACCTCGTTTAAATGGCGCCTTATATGCTATGCTAGTTATTGGAAGACAATTTCAACCCGAAGAATTGAAACGCACGGGCCATCTTCGTAAGGTCTGGTCAATTTAAAATCTTTCATGCTGTTAATTATTGAATGTAATTACGGAACGTCATTTTCAGCGAGAAAGGCGGTCTTTCCGCTTTACAATTCCACATTCACGCGCTTACATGTATTTTACAGTGTGTATTTTACCTTTGAACAGTGGACACAGCCTCTTCCAGACCGTGAGACAGCCGACCTTCTGAAACTGTCCCAGAGCCAGCTCCATGTAGAACACAGGAAGACCGCCGAACACGAGCATCACAAAATACGGAATCAGGAAGGCGCCTGAAAACGGAAGAGAAAGCGTCAAGAAAAAAAAAATAGATCATATAAAATGTTAACAGAAATAATTCCGAAAGTAGACACAGTTCAAAAGTGCGAGTTGAGCCAGAAAAGAGCCAAAATTACATATTTGGGGCCCTTTTAGAATCTTGGGGCTCGTTTCAGAAAACTTCCGCAGCTGTCTTAGATCGGTTAGTCGGCTAAGGTCCATTTAGCGGACAACCGTAAGTAGGCTACGAAAAAAATTCACTAAGCCGTTTCACAAAGGTAAAACTGTCTCATGCTTAGCCGACTTACCATAGCCGGCTATATGGCCACTCTGCAGTTATCTCATTGGTTGAATCAATGAGGTTAATTGTTAAATTAACTTCAAAATATAAATGAACTAAATTACTATGTTTAAATATCTGAAAAAAGTGTTAATTTCTTTTTCATTTTCGCTACTGACACAACTTGTAAACAAGAAACGATACCTCTCATCAACTCTCATAACAGTCGAAGTGAAACAACAACAACGGATGTGTTTTGGTGGATTGTGAGCTTTACAAAGATTTCCATGTGCTGAAAGAAGCTTTTATATCCCTATGTTTCTCCAATCTGGAAACAAACTTTCAAATTTTGGACATAGAACACTTTTAAAGCCAAATTTGCTTCCTCCTAGCGACCGTGGAACATGACTCAGGATTTCAGGTTAACTTTCAAAATGTAAGACAAAAAGATTTAGCCAAATATAGCCAAATATTTTCTTTGTGCAACGGGCTAGACAGAATTGCTGGCCGGCTAACTGAGTTAACCGTCTAAGATTAGCGTTCACATTTTTGTGAAATAAGCCCTTGGACATGAGCTGCCTAAAGACAATGTTCTCTTGCTCAATAGGCTATCATGAGGTGCGTCTGAACACGTTAACTCAGTGTGGTTCAGCCCATTCGGCTTGAGCTGCATTGAATCCCGCAACATAACTATGTTTCAGTCGAGTTAACATAAGCTGCGTGTGAACACGTTCCCTCAGTGTTGTTACGCCCATTCAGCTTGAGCTGCTTTGAATCACGTTCCATAAATGTGCCACAGCCGAGCTGGCATAAGCTGCGTCTGAACACGTTACCTCAGTTTGGTTCAGCCCATTCAGCTTTGCGCTGCATTGAATCCCGATACATAACTGTGTTTCAGTCGAGCTAGCATAAGCTGCATGTGAACACGTTACCTCAGTCGAACTACATAAAGCAAGAGCGGCACACAGAACACGTAACCTTACAGGATAAGTTCTGAACTGTGTCACTCGGCATCAACTTTACCACTGACGAGGGCTATTAATATGTTCTGTTTATATAAATGTTGTTTGAGGGAATACTGAATTTTTCACATACAACAATGCGGCCAGTTTTATGGTGGAGAAAGCTAGACAGCCCAGGCAGGCCATGGGCCTTTGGCATTATTTTACCGTTTCCTGGAAATCTGAACGCTACATTTGGTGAAAGTCAAACGGTTTTCAACGAACTTTAAACTATCAAACTTGTGCTAGAAAGTATCTGTGTATCACAAGGTTTGTACGTGTACGTGTAACAATTATTCATTTATTTCATTGGCGTTTTATACCGAACTCAAGAATATTTCAATTATGCGACGGCGGCCACCATCATGGTAGGAGGAAACCGAGCAGAGTCCGGTGGGAACACACGACCATTTGCAGGTTGCTGACGGATTTTCCCTCGCGCGATTGGAGAGGAAGCCAGCACGAACTGGACTTGAACTCACAGCGAGGACATTGATGAGATGCCATGGTGCATGTAATAATTTTCGTTTAAACCTTGCCTGACAGCGAATTTAGCCCAACAACCTAAGATAATGTGTTCCAACTTTGCACACCCGCAGATAGTCGTGGGTTTTACCCGGGCTCAGCCCAGTTTTCTTCCACTACAATGCTGACGGAGGTCGTGTAAGTGAAATGTTCTTGAGTACGGCCTAAAACACCAGTCAAATAAATAATAATAAATAAATGTGCAACCATTAAATCCCATGACTAAGATTTTTCGTATATTGTGATATTTTGAGTATTGTGTCATTTTCAGCTGCGACTAACTTAGACTCTGTTCCACAAAGCAATCGTTGACAATCGGTGATTGTAGTTACCATAGTAAACTATCTCTTGAACATGGGTTGTCATGGTAGTTACAATCAACTTAGTCTACGATTGCTTTGTGAAAGAGAGACCAGCTCTTTAAGGTGGTTGACCTATCGATTGGTCCATCTGTCGGAAGGTCCGTTCGTCAGTCCGTCTGTCGGTCGGTCGGTCGGTCGCTCAATGTTTTGACATCCTAAAACATGGGCCATACACTTAGCGATGGACTACAGCGCAAGTCATGTCGCAGCTGTGGCGTGACTGAGTCTGTTTACCGATGACTGACAGTATTCGAGTGTCATACAAAAAATTTAATGGGAAACTTTTCCCGCCTAAAGTAGCCAGGGCCAAAGCCTTGTAGTCCGTTGTTTCTTCCTGCTTTTGCGAAGAGGACAACGATGGGCCTGAGTCGTCACTACGCAGGAAAAAAGTACCTCATTTCTATAGACGATGCAATCCTTTTCTTTTTATCGTTTTATTTTTTTAAAACCTTACTTAAGAACATTGCACTTATCCTCAAGCGGTTAGGCCTACACATAGGCACTTTGGCGCAAGTGTCGCCAGTCTGCTGGAGAAAGGCCGTTTTAGCCTTTAGCGGAAACTGGAGTGCGCGACCTGACTGGTCTAGGTCTAACCGTTTCTGTAACTAGCATTTCCTAGTTCGGGAGGAATGGGAGGAATTTCCTAGTTTCAGGCAGACATTTCAGTGTGTTGAGGGGGGGGGGCATTATGTAAGACAAGTTGTTTATTGTCAGGTGTGTTTGGCGGATGCACACACATGGAAACAACGTGCAAAGTCCATGTCGCCGTTATCTGGTTGACATTACCTGGCACCTCTCGTGTTCGAGAGGCTAATACTTCTTATTTAACGCCATGCTCAAGAACTCTTAATCATGGTGGTCAAGTAACATAAGCGGAGGTAACGGGAGCGCCCGTGGAAAACCACGGTTAGGGTTATAAATTTCCCCATATGTAGCGTACATACATACACACCACATCAGTGGAAGACGAGCTATCTTCAACTAACGTTAGACTGCGCAAACGATCATTCAAACGTCGTCGTCCGCTTACTGTCGCTAAGGCCCCACAAGCAGTTAGACCGGAGAAATCTACAAAATTCTCTGTCCACGACTGGTTTTGAACCCAGGTCACCAGTATCACTGCGACTGAAAAACTATTGTCTTTACCACGGTCCGCTCGTACACATTTCATACATCTGGTTGCTTACCGGTTTTGACAGTAATTTCCTACAGTTCTGTCCAGAACAAGTTAAGTACTTGGTACTTAAGGGTTTGGTACTTTAAGATTAAAGCGATTGTAGATGTTGGCGTTAAACGTTAGTATGTAACCCAGTGCAAATTAATTGTTGGTTGAGCCAAACAGTTCATGTATTAAACCACTCGTCTAACCAGGATAACTTTTGTTCAGATATTAAGTAAAAATGGTACTAAACGTGTACTGAAATGATGTATCGATTTTATCAACGTCGCCAGTCAATACTATATAACGAAGAGTACAGCACGCTACTAATTATGGCCATGGGCATGTGACCCGCGTTAATTGGATGTTAATTATTAGTATTAATTGAAAGCCTTAACTTATTATCAGCGTGTCGCCAGCGTGTGATATATGCTAATCGAGGCATTCATGTCACCTGGCAAGGTTCAAATACGAGATTCCACGGCTAAGTATCACAGGTAATGAATCTTTAGCTGAAACTACTTACTGGACATAGAAAACGGAGTTGTAGGCCCATGCTCGTTTATCCTAGCAACAGGTGTGCTACAGCTATTTTACATAAGGTGACATCGATTACTTGGAACTGGCGACGTATGCAGGGCACGCCCATTTTCCCCCACTCACAAAGTTAACATGAACCCTTTTCCACAAAGCAGAAGGAGACTAAATTGATTGTAACTACCATGACAACCCATGTTAAAGAGGTAGGCTGTCATGGTAGTAACAATCAACTTAGCCTCCGATTGCTTTGTGAAACAGGGTCCAGATTACAATCGTGCAGATGCAAATTTCTGTCATATGTTTTGAAACAGAAATGAAATAAATACATAGCTAAATAGCAAGAGTCATTGTTTAGGCTCGTAAGGACTGTCAGGACCTTGACCAATGTGCTCACGTCATGAAACCTAGCTCTCGCTGTCTCGGCAGCGCTTTGAAGTCAGAAGGCTTGCCAGATACATGTCGATGGCCTGTGGTTTACTCGGGCCACTCTTGGTTTCCTATACCAATAAACTGAGTGTAGTAATAAAAGCGGAAAATTCTTGTGCAAGGCGTTAAATGTCAGTGAAGTAAATAGCTGTTTAAAAATTCATTAAGGCATAATACTGCTAAAGGAGAGCTAAAGAATTATATAATCAGAGAAGTAAAGACAACAGCTAATAATATTTTGACTTTAGAAGATCGTTAATAAACATGTAACAAAAGTTTCTGTGAGTGCCTTTTTATGAACAGCTGTTTTCAGGGACGCATCAGTTTTCAGCGATGATGTAGTGATGTAACCGCTTTCATTGATGATGCAGCGATGCAGCAGTCTTCAGTGATGATGCAGTGATGCAGCAGTTTTCAGTGATGATGTAGTGATGTAGCAGTTTTCAGTGATGCTGCAGTGATGTAGCACTTTTCAGTGATGCTGCAGTGATGCAACAGTTTTCAGTGATGCTGCAGTGGTGTAGCCGTTTTCAGTGATGATGTAGTGATGTAGCAGTTTTCAGTGATGATGTAGTGATGTAGCAGTTTTCAGTGATGATGTGGTGATGAAGCGGTTTTTCCTGATGCTCTTTTGGTGCTTCACTTTTCATTTATATTTTAATAATAAATCTGTTTTTCGTGACGTGCTGATGCCGCAAATAGCTATTGGTGTTCATTGGTGCTACAATGATTCAGGAGCTTTCATCCTAGTTGAAAGTATAAAGTTTCTCTTTTTTGTTTTAGAAATTTTCCCCTCACTTTGCTGTGAGTCATCGGAGTAAACTGTGTTCCACTATTTCCTGTACATTATGCCACATAACAAAATTACTATATTCTGAAATCTAGATTCTATTTATAATGTGAACAGCATCTCAGATGCTCAGACAAGTCCTAGAGCTCACTCACTGAAATAATGTCTTTAAAAGATATGCTTTTTCTCATTGACAGGTAAATATTTTGCTCTTCACATTTTACTTAATTTCTTGTATAGGAGCATTTCAATGTTACGCAAATTTTATTAAAACGATAGTCAGTTACAGTTAGAGCAAATCCCCAGACTTTACACTTGCTAACTGACAGGCATGCCAGATATTATACTTAATCAACTACAGAGTCGGTTAGCGCGCTAACGCAGCGCAAAGACCGAAGCCTCCCACCAATGCGGTCGCTGTGAGTTCAAGTCCAGTTCATGCTGGCTTCCTCTCCGGACGTACGTGGGAAGGTCTGCCAGCAACGTGCGGATGGTTGTGGGTGTCCCGCGGGCTCTGCCCGGTGTTCTCCCACCATAATGTGAAATATTCTTGAGTACGGCGTAAAACACCAATCAAATAAATAAAATAAATAAGTAATCAACTACCAATCACCACGCTATTTCTCTTTTTCATATTGCCTTAGATATTCAATGTTTAGTTGTCGACATTAAAGCAGATACATTGAATATGGATTCTTTAAAGCAAAAGACCAGCACCTTTTGAGACCTGATTTTCAGTCATGCTTAAGGCTTTCAGAAAGACAAGAAACTTCAGATAGATGGGAATAGGCTCAAAGCTATATAGCACACAGTGGAGTAATTTCCACCCAACCGATAAGCGGAGAGAATATCTGTTATGGGGTAAAATGACAAATATTCAAATCATTCTCTAAGCTATGCACCTCCACAGAATCCCCCCTCTCCCCCTGCCCTCATTCCCCTGCTCACCCGCTGCCAGAAACATGTGCTTAACAATTTCCACGCTGCGCGTTTTGATTTTCAACTCCAGTTTCCATAAATCGGAAGTGGTTGCAACCGAAAAGAGGCCAGTAGTGCGTGATTGTTCTTCATCTTGATTGCAACTTTGCGTTCCTCATTTGTCTTTGTGTCATTTCGTGAATATCACAGCTGTCATCTAAGACCAATAACCATGCTTAACTCCAAGGCCCTCTTGTGATTGATCTAAGCTTTAAACGCACACTAAAATCCTTCAAATAACTCTGATCATTGTCCATTTCTACTGTATGGCTACTCTACTGTCCTGTATAAAAAAAAGTTGTTCTTGAATTGTTTTATTTTTTGCTTTTTGTTAAAGTGTGTGGAAAAACTATAAAGTGGGATAGTTATTGGTTCCACTCAAAAATGTCAGATTTGTACCAACTATCCAAATGTTTTACTCATATTAGTCATTAAATCATGAAACCATCCTAGAAAAGCGCTAAATTGTTCTGGAGCGGCGGACTCCGCAACCGATGGCTTAACGTGATAGCACAGCACGGTTATTCAGGAGGCCCTCATTGGCTTCCCCTCCAGGTATGAAAACACTCATTCGGTTTTGTACGCAAGATTCAGGCGCACACAAAACGGTGGGGACGGGTAGGAATTGGCTTTATCTTTATCTAAAGCCTGTTTATATGCCGACAGGAAGCTAGTACCTGCATACCGGCTGATTTATTTTGAGAAAATGGTGGTCAATCCCTGATGATATTTGGATATGTTGTAGGCTAGGCATCTAGTTACTTGACAGTATGTCATTTGGACCAACAAAAATTAGGGACTACAATTTTAGGTTTAGGTTCTTTGTGAAATTACTAGATAAATAGTAAGGATACTTTCTAGTGGCTTTACACAAGTACCTCCAGCAGTACGTGGGATAGTCTGCCAGTAACCTACGGATGATCGTGGGGTTTCCCCAGGCTCTGCAAAATTTCCTCCCGCCGTAATGCTGGCCACCGTCGTATAAGTGAAATATCCGTGAATACGACGTACAACAAGAAAGAAATAAAAAAAATAAATCGTTCAAAG
This sequence comes from Acanthopleura granulata, assembly GCA_016165875.1. Lineage (NCBI taxonomy): Eukaryota > Metazoa > Mollusca > Polyplacophora > Chitonida > Chitonidae > Acanthopleura > Acanthopleura granulata. The sequence goes on along the minus strand of JABBOT010000009.1, from coordinate 3,778,099 downwards.
TATTAATGCCTGCATATTTGCAGCGCATTCTAGTCGTGTTAAAAAATTCGTTCTTGAGCTAAGCTTTTAGCTCAGCGCATATCTCATGCCGTACTACATATGTTAATTTGAAGCAACTTTGCTTAGAATGCATATCTCGTGCAGATATTCCACATTTTGCTCAAACCGCAGCTAACCGCTTAGCTATCAGGCCATGACCTCCCCTCTTCCCCTCCCCTTCCCCTTCCATAGACTCACGTTACCTTTGAGATTGATTGCCTATCACAAGACTTGTTGCACGACGTCTGTCCTAGAGTTATTCCCACATAGCACATTATCTGGCCATACAGGATGAATGAAAATGGCGCAGAACTCAGCAGAAATGATGAATATGACAAGAATCCCCCCCCCAATTACCTGCTAGTTGGTGTTCTCCTAGAACTAATTTCGCAAAGCTGTATATATACATACAGGTTCAGTCAGCGATTTTTTCAGCCACAAAGACATATCGCCATGATGCGAGCGATTTACCAATATAGTCAATGGTTCTGAACTATTACTGCAAATTCATATACACTACACATTGGCCAGGAGGTCGATTACCGATAGCTGCATACCTTTGGTAGTACCTTCACAAAGTGTGGCATGATTTCATTAGAGTTTAACCCGCTATAGTCCGGAGTATGCAGCTTATATACGGCGACGGTTACCTTCACGGCTGGAGTAAACAGGTATATCCGGTTTAAACCTTAAACCTCCTCCCATTGACAAGTATCTGACCAGCTTTCTCACATGTGATCAACCGTCTTCTCAATATCTATGCCAAGGTGATAGAGCGCAGCTGATGTTTTTTTTTAAGTTTTTATAAAGCCGCCATAATTGCCCTGAGCTGTGCGTCTTTCTTGCCACTAGGACAACAGAAACAGTTGGGTCGATATGAATCATAAACATTCCGTTTTCACTGTGGGACATGAAATTTTCAAAACCAATTATGTTCCTAAGTGTGAACTTAAACCTGTCATTTGTAAACCGTTATAGTTTTTACCATTATATATAGTTGAGGCAGAACAGTGATGCTAAAAGGGGTTTGTACCAATACCAACACTTACATTCAGTGGCAAAACACCCACTGTTCTTTGAAGTCTGGATCTAATGTGTAGTTTTAATTTTTTCGTTATACGTGTCACATATACGTAGATAAATAAAGAAGTTAAAATGGGGGTCTGTTGGATTCGATCTCAGCTCGTCAATTGTATAATTTGCACAGTTAAAGATTAGAACTAGAAGTCAGTGTTCTGACTGTTGGTATTTGGGGATTTGTTGCTGGGAAAGCATTATCTCATATGTACTTATATACGCCTGATAACAATTTTACATTTAGCGTCCTTATAAAAACAGTTAAAACATTTTCCAACCGAAATGGTTTGAATTTCAGTGTGAAAAGTTTGTGTCTTTGTACATGTTTAGGTTCGTATATTTCATAAGTAGCATATACTATATCGGTACTGTTTCTAACAATGACAAATTTTGAAAAGGAAGAGCTAAGCGAAAAACTTTCAAATACATACCCCCTCCGTTTTTGTAACAAATATAGGGAAACCTCCACACGTTTCCCAGATCGACGGCAAATCCAACCACTGACAAGAGGAAGTCTATCTTTTTGCCCCATGTCTCTCTCTCGGGTTCTGGCCTGGGCTTGTCTATGATCTTAGTTCCCCCATCCGGTATGGTGCTGTTCTGTGTGGGCAATGTCATCTTGGTAGGCAGGGGTTGGGCAGTAGCAGTAATCCACAGAATCTCCGTCAGAAATTTCCTCGACAAAACTTTTACAACAGACTAATTTTTTGGACAGTCCTATGACGTAAACGGTCGGTCGCCAGGAGAACGGAAGAAGCGCGTGCTACGTTGTTGTCCTTTGACAAAAACATTTAGACGACTACACAAGGTTGGACAACAGACGTATAAAAGTAGTTAATTTCCACCCACAAGGTTCTGGCAAGGGTGGAGAACACTAACAGTTGTGAATGTGTGCCCAGAAGTGTTGGGTCTGTACCCGGTGTCTTCAGTTTGGTCCGCGCTTTGACTTCCACAAACTGGGGACTGAAGGATTCCACCAACAGACGACGTGGATTGACCAATGCCCATTTCAGCTAACGAGACGTCAGCCAATCAGAGACCGGCAGCGACCAAGGTGGGCTGAGCTAATCGCGACCACACCGGGGGGCGATTGTTTTATTCATGCGGTACAGCTGAAGCAATTTGATTATCGATCTGTACGTCGATAAGTTCAGGATGATGCGCAGAGGCGATGCTTTGCGGTCCGGTTTTTGCCATGTTTCACAAACGCTGTACATTTCCTAGGGGAGAAGCGTTCCAGTCTTACGTCATTTATTCACGAATCTGCTGTTCTTGTTATTTAAATCACAATTAACTTTAACTGGAGCATATGTCTGTCATGTTATTGCCAATATTTTTGATATGTCTCAAATTCCTGGGCTTATGCCAATTCCAAGCAGTGATTTTTGGGGTAGCCATCACGTTAACAGTATTCTATTCCATTTGTTCTCCAGATAAATTTTACACATAAACATGAAGTGAATGAACATTTTACTTTCAGGAGAGGAACTCTCTGGAGGGAAGACAAACCAATATACAGAATAAAAGCAAAATAACGGTTGAATGTGGTTTGGCCAATGTTTTCCCCTTATTTTACGTAAAAAAGAACTGAGGCATATCTATACAAACATAAGAACAAATTTTTTTTGGTTTCGAAGGGAAAACATTTTTCAGCTTTTAAGTTTGCTTTAAGTTTAATTATTGATATATTGTCATATTGATTTTACATATATAAAGAGTATGTTAAAATTTATGACACTGGTCTTTGTACCTTAAGAGATGCACAACTGATTGAGCACTATATCTTACAGGTCGTTATTTTGGTTAAAGTGATCAACGTCAACATTGTCTTGGGCATTGTTAATGTGTTACAAAGGAGCCTTACGATCATCGATTCTGAACGTCGTGTACGAAGGACAGAGTTAGCGTTCTTAGCACATGGTTCCAAAAAGATGATATACTCTTGATAAGGAGGCCAAACTAAGCATTTGAATTCAGCAACAGGCACTTGCAATGGAAAATTTTTGCGCGTGTAGGCCTATGACACGTTTTCGCCTTATAGTACATATAATCGTGCATTTCAACATAGGGGTGAATGGTGAATTCATCTTGGATCCAAAAGGGAACCCCGTGGTCGTTATTATGGATTGTACCACATTGGTATATAACTCATATTCTAGTGATGAAAGCTGCACCGCTTCGGGATGCCGTTGCAAAGAAACCCAAAACTTAAAAAAGGGGTAATTCCGCCATGCATGCAAACCCGTGAATTGACCATTACTCCCTTGCAATGTGGTAGAACATTACCAGTCTGCTCACAAACCCAGTAGGTTGATATTGTTCGTCCCTGAAACAAATACATGTATAAGTTTTTTGTGGGCACGCTGTCCTTCTTGTTAAGGCAGATTACACTTATAAATATTCGACTGAAGCGATCGCCTTCACCAATATGCATGTAGATCACTTTTAGCTCAATCCAGTGCGCAGGTAAATGTCATTATTTTAGACGAACACTTAGCTGGTTTCAGCAAAGCGTGCAGTGATGATGTGTGCCAACGCTTTCTCTCGTAAGTAGACGTCATTAATGACATCTAAAAATCTAAATTGTCACAATGAAACCATACATCAGTTATGTGACCTAGCTGCCCCCTCATCGTGTTACGTGAAAGTGCGTTCTGCTTAATCAATGAATGCGTTAAATGTGATGACAACAGGATGAGCTCTAACCTCGATAGCAACTAACCTCGCTGCATATCTTTCACCATAACTCTGCTTAAGACATGGTGGTTGGGGTGCCCGTAAGTTGGTCCGTTGTAAGCATATTTATAAACTAAAATAAAAACCCTAACCGAGGTAAATTGACAAGAGGCCGTATTTCACCAGTTACGTTTGACTATTTGTCAACTGTCACACAGTCGTTCTTGGTGTGGTTTTGTGGCCATTGATATTTATTTATCTATTTATTTACTTATTTATTAATTTATTTATTTGTTTGTTTGATTGGTGTTTTACATCGTATTCAAGAATATTTCACTTACACGACGGCGGCCAGCATTATGGTAGGAGGAAATTGGAAAGAGCCCGGGGGAAACCTACAACCATCCGCAGACTGCTGGAGGACCTTCCCACGCACGGCCGTAGAGAAATCAGCTGGAGCTGGACTTGAACTCACAGCGATCGACTTGGTGAGAGTGTTTTTTTGATATTGCGTTGGTCACGATTTAAGAAAAACTAAATCTATATTGCTTATGTGCTGCGGTATTAGAAAGCTGATGACAGCGGTAATAGGATAACAGAGAGATTCAGTGGCACTCAAGGTTCGTGATAAATTTAAACGTAAATTGATATATCGAACATACATGTTTTCGCAACAAAAATCCATACAGTTAGAGTATACTTTTTTTCTGATTCACAATATTAAGCCCCATAAGTTTGGCAAAGACATTCTTGCTTCGGGTGTTGTCAAAATTATTCAACAAACAGAAGTGGCAGATCTTCACAAATGTGGTCATGCGTTAAGAATTGGCTTTCACTGTTTCAGCTATGGTTCAATTTTACGACGAGAGATTTGTTTTTTATCTTATTAAGTGAGTTTGATTTTTCTCTTGCCCAAAACAACAAGGGTAACTTGACACTGTTCTCTAGGTGTTGGGTTCTAGTCTATTTCATCATGGCAAAGCTTAAATTGTAACATTTAAATCGACCCTTATGATTATGTCGTGACTGAACTCAAATAAAAAGATTATTTTATCTCATTGTCCACTGTTCTACTCTGTCCTTAGGAATTTTTCACCTGGATATATACCATGGGGTTCAGGCATGCGGTCTGCACGCCATATCGGTGATAGAGAAGAAGTCTTCAGCGAAGGTAAGACGGCATGCGCATACCTCCCCAATAACACTGCCACCTTTAATAATATCACCAAGGGCTCCACAATGATTGAAACTTGGATTTTCTGATTATACAAGATGATTGCCATATATAACTAGTTCCCTTTCTTTGAGGCACACATTATTTTGCATTCATATCAGTTTTTACTATATTTTTGGTCATCATGATTTGAACAGAAATAATCAGATCCGGTATCAATTCCAAAAGGAACTTCAAAAAGAATTTAGAAGAAACATTTTGTTTTGCGGTAATTCTCAGCAAAACTATCCACTAAGCTTTGCATGACTTTTATCAATCAGCACAAGGAGTGTCTAATTTCACCGGATTGAGACGATACGTATACTGAAAGCGGAAACCAAAAAGTTATAAATTCTTACCATGCATTTCACAAGATCGCGGATAATTCTGATGGAAGGGATTTCATGTTGTTGGGAAAGAGGGGCACGCGACACACCAATCCAGGACTGATATGCGATATCTCATTACCATACGGTTTAACATGTTAACAACGAAAAGCCTCAACGATTCCCGGTAATTGACAGCTGATTACAGCTGTACTCTATTCTAGCACTGCTCCGCTATTGTAACGGCTTATTTGTATGTTAATCACAGTGATCTGCAAATTACACCATTCCTTATAGCCGTAAATATACATATTCCAGATTTTGGTCGGATCAATAACGCGTTGACATGTGATATCAAGCCTTACGCTTATGTGCTTCGGTATTAGAAAGTCGATGACAGCGGTAATGGGATAACAAAGAGATTGCCTTTGCTGTGACTGTCGTGTATGTCATGTCGTATTCCCAATGTCGATTTCATAACAGTATAACTTTCCACTATTAGCTTTAAAGGCAAAGAAAACACTAATATAAAGTTTATGTCAAATGAAACACTTTTAAATGTGCACTGTTTAGGAAAACTATCACATTTGTATTAGCTTTTTGTTTTCATTTGTTTTGTTTTTTTTTTAATGTTTGCAAAGGAGTCAAATGCATTTTGAGACAATGGATTCTACACCAAGGCCTTTCTTGATCATACTTGTTGGGAAAATCTGTCAGAAAACTACGGATTGTCGTAGTTTTCGCGGGCTCCTCCCACCATAATGCTGGCCGCAATTACAAAAGACTTCCGTTTTCTAATGCGACGTTTTACAGGCATTTTATACTCCGCTGGAGAAAGTAACTTTAAAAAATCGACAAGTGCTTCAAGAGTGTGTTCAATTATTTGATGTATATACACTTATTTTAGTTTTTTAGGGGTTTTTTTGTTTGTTTTCTTTCAACATTATATCTTCTCTGGGAAACCGATTAGCCTTTGTCTACCGGTTGCATTTCTCGTTTGTTCGGTTCCGGCCTCACATCAGGAGGTTTGTCAGTTTTATTGTGAGGAGCGGTGGTTTCCTCTTAGACTGTCCCGTTTCCTCCGAGTTTAAAATTGAGCGCCAAATCTAACCGTTATTCCTTTTCCTTATATCCGTTTGTTTGAGGGATCAAGGTTTGACTTTCCGTTGATCTAGCTTATTCTTCTGTTCCTGATTACGGATTAATTCGTTATACAGCAACGAAATTATTTATTACCGGAAACGGATTTATTCCTAACATTAACAGAAAGGCATTCCGTCATCCCTCAAATAACTGATTTAACGGAAGATGTTTGCCGGCGTTATTTATTGTTGATACCGCGTGGACAAGGGGGTTAGCGCGCCGGCGAGGCGTAATGACTCAGGTGCCTCCCACCAATGCGGTCGCTGTAAATTCAAGTCCATCTCATGCTGTCTTCCTCGTGGGAATATCCTCCAGCAGCCTGCGGATGGTCGTGGGTTTCCCCCGGGCTCTGCCCTGTTTTCTCCCACCATAATGCTAGCCGCCGTCGTATAAGTGAAATATTCTTGAGCACGGCGTAAAACACCAAACAAATAAATAAATAAATCTGAAAGCGGGGAAAGTTCATTACTATTTTTTATTTTTTCTTTCTTTCTTTATTTATCGGACTGGTGTTTCACGCCGTGTACTCAAGAATATTTCACTTATATGACGGCGGCCAGCACTATGGTGGGAGGAAACCGGACAGAGCCCAGGGGAAACCCATCCGCAGGTTGCTGGCGGACCTACCCACGTACGGCCCGCTTTCAGATATCCTTGCCTAAGCTGTGTTGCGTTGATTTGTGGGCATATGGCATGATGCCACAGTACTCAACAGTTGTAATTCTGTTTAAATCATGGTGTTAGGGGGCGTGTAAGTTAACTGTCACGGCTGGCACACTTACATGAACCGTTAAAACTAACCGACGCAAAGTGCCAAAAGGCCGGATTTCATTGGTAACCAACTATTGGCCCACTATCACAGTGTTATCGCTGCTCCGGTTTAACTCTCTGTGTTTTAGTCATTTATAATGATGCCATAGTACTCATGTATTGCAAGAGAACAATGGCAAACCCGGCTACTGGCTTATTGCGCCCGAAAATATGCGCACTGGCGTATTGGTATGTCACGAGGGTAAATGTCAAGATTACAGATTTTAATCTTGCTTGAACTTAGGATTCCCTTTGATACAAGACAATCGTGATGTTGTAGGTAGCTGTAAAGAGGTTTATAGCGTATGGCATTCCAACCTACGACTTTCTTCCTTAATTATTCATTTTATATTATACAAAATATTTGCTTAATTTAAGTCATGTGTTTTGTTAAATAGTGGCCCAAAATAATAGGTAACCCGTAAAACTCCACCCCGCTTGTGTGTCCTTTGTTATTTACGAGTATTTCGTCACACCTTTAGGTGTATGTGTGCTCACAAAACATTTAAGTAGTATACAGACACTGCATTGTCACAGCAGAAAACAAGCCGTTTTTCCTGCGATTTGGACCCTTTTGTGTAGTCCCCCATTAGTAATGTCTGGGATTCACAGCGCATGTAATGATAATGTTGCCAATTTGATAATTCGCGTGTACGGCAGAAATAATGTCATGTATAGTACGAGCACTGATTAGTCATGTATCTATAAGAATGTTGCGAATTTTAATTAGTCGACTATATTATATCAAACAGTGCCCCCTTATCTGAGTTCTCGTTTAATTGCAATTAACATCTCTGCATTTCCGCTTCACCACCACCGAATTTGAATGGCCCGTTGTTTTTTGCAATATTTGCTTAAGACAAGTGATTTCCTAACGAACTTCACGTAAGGATCTCCAAAGGGCTTTACAGGAGGGCATTCGATCGCATATTAGCATCAATGGTTCAATGGCTTAAATCTCGGATGCCATGGCATCTTTGGCAGGAACTACGGTTTACGGTACAACTCCCAGGGCAAAAGGTGAACAGTAACCTCGTGTGTCCCGACGTTTTGAAGACAAGAATTTTAAGAGTGCCGTCTCCTAATTTGTTTTTGCCCCTGCCCCATCCACTCTTCACCTTACCCACCACCACCACCACCAAAATCTCGCTAGATCGCGCGGTCGATAAATACGGGCACCATATGTAATTATCCCGTTACATATAGCGGCGTGGTACTTAGCTCTGTGCTAGTCTCGCTCCACCTTATCTGCGTACATCATCAGCCGTTGTCGTAGTCATGCATATACAAGTCCCATCAAAATGATACGACTTGGGACGGAATTTGTAATGAGCGAGTAATTAGATAAGTCATCTAAATTATTGCATATTTTTAATCGTCCGCGGCATAAACCTCCCTGCTGTCTTCGTCATTACACTGGATTTGCTTATGGCAAAGACATCAAGCGTAAGTGCAGCCAGTTTTTACCACTCCGCAGCCTCCTACGACTAATGTGTTCCGTAGAGAGACAAGATTGGCCAGCTTACAAGGCGCTGTCTCTCCACCAGCCTTACTGCCGTTTCCCATTTACCGGTAATCTTTCTACTTAGATGGTAACAGTGATATTTCCATCAGGCCATCCCGCCCCATGTCGTCCGCGTTAGCCCCGAGGTAAACCCCGGCGCCGTCCCTATATATGTATTTAATACTTCCCAGGGGCGGCGGACTTTTTTTTTAACCGGAAATTGGCCAGTGGGTTAATAGAGGGGACAAAGGTTACATCAGCGTTTGAGCTAGACTTCTAAAGCCCTAATGAATAATTCCTAGTAATTAGCAAGAGTTCGTGTAAGGTTATTTGTTTTCTGTGTGTATTCATTTAAGTATACGTTTATATAATCGTTCAGTCTCGTAAATAACTGTATTTGAATAATCTATATATTTGATTGGTACTTTATGGTGCATGCGAAAGTATTAAGCGTATTTGTAGAACCTTAAGGATTTAGACCTACAGTTGGGGGTGGGGCAGAGGACAAGAAGAAACAACCGCTCCCATATCATGTACATGACAAGTCTCCTGATCTAAAGCTGCAATAAAATAGCCAAAAAAAATGTGCCATAGTTGGATTCGAACGCGCGATTTCAAGATGCGTTGATGTCAGAGACATTTATTTATTTATTTGGTTGGTGTTTCACGCCGTACTCAAGAATATTTCGCTTATGCGACGGCAACCAGCATTAAGGTGGAAGGGAACCGGGCAGAGCCCGGGGGAATCCCACGACCATCCGCAGGTTACTGATGGACCTTCTTGTGTGCGAGGGCCTCCGTGGCTCTGTGAGTTAGCGCGCCCGGTTTCCTCCCACCATAATGCTGGCCGCTGTCGTATAAGGGAAAATATTCTTAAGTACGGCGTAAAAACACCAATCAAATAAATAAATAAATAAATTTTATGTGCGACCGGAGAGGAGATGTCAGCGAGACTCCACTTAAACAGTCCAGTACAAGTACATTGTGATTTATTGTATTTTAGTTGAACACCATGCGCAACAACTCTTGACTACCACGACGGTGGTCAGCGATAAGGGTCTACGGCAGAATCCAGCGTAAGCTACCCACCCGTAATGAGTTACTGACAGACTCTCCCATGTGTGACAGAGTGGAAGTGGTCTCCCTCAGATAACGCATGCCAAACTGCACAAAGAGCAGCATCAACCACTAATCGACACCATAACGACTCAGAGAAAATGGAACAATGAAACTAGAACTCTAGTTCGTCGTGGTTGTGTGAATCGTGGTCTAGCACTAGTAAAGGTGCCAGCCTTTCAGTTGCTATGGAACACATGCGAGCTTCGCAGTGTCAAAAATCTGATTTCCAAGCTTTTGCTGCTTGTGAGACCTTTACAACATTAAGTGGTTGGCGACGAACGTATCTAGTTCGACATGGGGCTCTGTAAAGAACGTTCAGACAATGGGATAACTAATATCTAGTCAGACGTAGTGGGTGAAGCGCTGACAACAACGTGATAACTGATATGTAGTCAGACAGAACTTTTGAAGCGGTGACAACAACGTGATAACTGGTATGTAGGGAGACAGAGCTGGTGAAGCGCTGACAATAACGTGATAACTGACATGTAGGCAGATATAGTTGGAGAAGTGGTGATGACAGTGTGATAAGTGATATCTAATTAGACACAGAGCTCTGTGGAAGTGGTGATGACAGTGTGATAAGTTATATCTAATTAGACACAGAGCTCTGTGGAAGTGGTGTCGACAGTAGGATAAGTGATATCTAGTCACATATATATCTGGTTAAGTGGTGACAATAGCGTGATAGTCGATATCTAGTCAGGCGCGGCTTGTGAAGCGGTATTGTCTTCGTTGCTTAACTAGATGTGTGTGGTCACACACCATACAATTATACACAATGTAGTCGCTGCTTATTTATTCATTTATTTATTTATTCATTCATTCATTTATTTATTTATTTGATTCTTGCTTAGCACCGTACTCAAGAAGTTTTCGCTTATACGATCGCCGTCAGTTTTAGGTTGAAGGACACTGGGGCGCCGGGGGTAAAGTCACCGACTGTTGGCAAGTTAATGACAAATTCAGTCTAACTATGATCTATGATCTGTTTAACTATGATCTGAAATATTTATTTATTTATTTATTTATTTATTTGATTGGTGTTTTACGCCGTACTCAAGAATATTTCACTTATACGACGGGGGGGGGGGGGAGAGCAGCATTATGGTGGGAGGAAACCGGGCAGAGCCCGTGGGAAACCCACGACCATCCGCAGGTTGCTGGCAGACCTTCCCACGGACGGCCGGAGAGGAAGCCAGCATAGGCTGGGCTTGAACACACAACGACCAGTGGTAGGAGGCTTCGGCCATTGCGCTGCCTTAGCGCGCTAACCGACTGAGCCTCGGAGGCCTCTTGATCTGAAATAGATTAGCCTATAAGTGGTTGACTGGATTGACAATGAAAGCCGTGTTTAAGAATTTTTCAGAGATATGATGCCAGGCAGGCTTATGGGTGGAGATAACCTGAATGAACAGTTGATTTTCGCCAGATATCTGATAAAACTCCTGACATAAAGCCACAGCCAAAACAGCGAGAGCTGGATTCGAGCACGCGACCTCCATGACCGAGTGATCGTAGCATATAACGAACGAAGACCTCTCATAATTCAGATACAATCTTACTTGATTTATTTATTTACTTACTTATTTTTTTGATCGGTGTTTTACACTGTACTCAAGAATATTTAATTTATACGGCAGTGACTTGCGTTATGGTGGGAGGAAACCGCGCACTTTGCGCCAGGGAAACAAACAACCAATCGCAGCTTGCTGGCGGGCCTTCCCATACATACGATAGGAGAGGAAGCCAATGTGAACTGCGTTTGAGCTCACAGCGATCGCATTGGTGAGAGGCATCTAGGTCATTTTGCTGCACCAGTGCCCAGACCCCCTCGGTCATAGGGGTCCCCAGTCTTAGTTGATAGCTCAGTAGTAACCTCAAAAACTCTCGTGGTTTAGAAAGTTTTATAAGGATTGCCAAATATAGTCTTTCATGTACCAAAAATATCCAAATAGTGAAATTCGATGATATATTCCAAAAAAATGGCAATGTTGCCATTTGGTTTCAGATCTATCCGGCATGCCATTGTCCGTAAGAAGGTCAGCCAGCAACTTGCTGATGGACGTAGGTTTTCGCCGGGCTGTGTCCGGTTCCCTCCTGTCATAATGGTGGTCGCTGTTGTACAGTGAAATATTGTTGAATACGTGACGGCATGAAACACCAATCAAATAAATAAATAAGTAAATAATAGATAAATAAATAAATATGGGACCGGACACGATATCTGGCTTTCAACAGCAGCGTCCCGTATGATTAGGAAAGTAATCAGTAGAACTAAAGTAGGGCTATAGACTGAACATCGGTGTGTCATTACCGTTTTCATATTACCTACAGAAACGATTAGTCATGTGTGCAGACTTACACCCACAGCTCACAGTTCCCGATGATGGAATGAATTCAATGGATATATATTCATAACTGGGCCATGCAAACCCATACTTCTGTGTAAATATGACGTCTAAGTTATGCAATTCATTCTACATGTATTCATATCCAACACTCCTGTTTACCACGCATGTGGGGCATTTCTGTATTTGACGATTTGCTTTGCATTTATTCAAAGCGGTATACCGAACATGACCGTAAGTTAAACAGGCCCTGTACTAGTGCATATATAGATTTATGCAAGTTTTCATACAGCCCTACATGCAACCTTGAACCCCGTGTTCCAGTTTTCGTCACAATGACATTCAGTTCATTTCCTATCAGTTATACGCTTAAAGGTCATTCAAAAGGACGGCGTTACCGACTCTGCAGGTTCGCCTATAATTATTGACTCAGAAGTCGGCAGCTCGAACCCTGCTCCTGCTGCATGTGCATTGCTTTGAATGAAGGTTTCACACGGGTAGGCCTAAATACGTAAACGATCCCTGTGGCTGTATGTCTCCTCTCGAACTGTACCACCGTCACCGGTATATAAGCGAAAAACTGTTCAGTACTGAATGCCTGAAGGCTGAACTTGTACACCAATCCAAAGTTAAACCAACATTTAGTTGGTCTGCATTCATTAGTCAGTTTGTCGCAGTTGCTTTATTGCCTAGGCCGTGTGTTACAAGGTATATGCGTACATGTCAGTGGCTTCAGAGGGAAATTAAAACTGGGAGGGGTGAAGAGGAGAGAATGCCAACTTCAGGGTCCATCTTCTCAACGCTCCCTAGACTTCCACTGAGGATTAGGGCGTCAGCCATTTCGGGGCACTAAAAGATGGTATCTGAAAAATAGGCGAGTGCTGAGCCCTATGTTGTGGAGAAAAGGCCAGCAAAGTTTGGAATCGTAAAGGTGACATTTTCACGGACAGTAAAAAAGAATGGATTAAAAGTCTAGACTCTGAGCTAGGCCTATACATGTACGTGAAGAAGTACGGTGTTCGAATTTAAAAGTTGGAGCTCCATGTAAACCATCTGCTCTCAAGCAACCACAGATCGATAAATCTAGGCCCTATTTATTTACTTGATTGGTGCTAGACCTATGTGACGACGTATAGGCCTGGCCTGATCAAGAAAATTTCACTTATACGGCGGCGACCAGAATTATGGTGGGAGGAAACCGAACAGAGCCGGGGTGGGTGTGAGGGGAACCCACGACCATCCGCAGATCGATACGGTAGGCCTAATAAAAATGCTCAACTGTAAAAGTGTACGCCTTCGTCTGCAATAAAGCGACGTTACATCTTTTTCTCACTATATTAATAAGATTCTATTTAAATGTTCTTACTGATGTACGTCGTTCTTTCTTTCCCTGCCATGGTTTCACGTGGAAAAGTTAATGAGAATCTCAGGTAAGGTCGGTTATGAGCACCCGGGGGCATTTGAAGTTTTCTCTACACATTAAACTGGCTATATGTTGTCTAAACAATTCTTGACAACATCTCTAAATAAATAAATAAACAAGCAAATATTTGGTCCATGTATGTATATACAGGAAGCCACGGGCTGCAGCAATCTGAGTGACTCCTTTCCTCGCAAATTGCATTCGCTGTACGCATTCGTTTTCATATGATGATAAATGATATATGCCTACAGGGCTTTTTTAAGCAGCCGGGGACCGTCAGACCTCTGTTTCTTTTACAGAGTAGTGACGTTGGTTTATTTGGAGCTGATCTCTGTTTTTACATCCATAATTCAAATATTGTGCATGTGGGCCTGTGGATAGGCCTGCCTCTCACGTTTAGGCTGTTCACGAGCGGATGTAGGCCTACATACAAAATGTACACGGGGCTATTCGTGCACGAGACAAGAGTGTCGGAGTACTTTTGTGGTACCCGACAGATAATGACCAATTGTTAGAAATAAAGATCTAGTGTAGAATTTGTATAAACATACCATGACTAGGTCCTAAATAGGCGTTGACTTCTAAATAACAGTTTAATGACGTCAGCGCAAAATTCAAACACGCCGCCCGGATACGTGACATGAATATTTCGACATTTCTCCCAGTCCAAAATTTCAACACACCCTGGTTACAGACGGAAAAGAAGTGAAAGAAATGGACTAACCGGACCAGCCGATTGTTTTCGTTGTGTTTTGCCGGTTATTTTCTCATGTTTCGGGTGTGAAGAGCTGCGTGAGTTATTGTATTCATTACTAATGTTGATTTTATTTGAATAATAACATAAACGAACATTTAAGCAGAAGCTCTTTTTTCCGGGTTATCGATGTAACAACAACAACGCGAATGCTATGTGGGTCGGGTTATTGAATCCTTCTACATAAAGCAGAATTAGGTTTGATCAAACATTTGAAAACATCATATGTAGGGTTTACTAAGTAGTAAATCGTTCCTTAGTTCCCGACCGAGTTTGAGAAAACATGTAGAAACTTGGTGAAGGTGGTAGCCCTTATCTGTAAATTACGATGGAAAGAAAGAAAATATTGAAACATTTCAAGCATTGTCATGAGGATGTGACTAACACAGTGCGCGTCCGGACTTGGAGCAGTGGCAAGTTGACAACGAGGTGAAAGATAACACGGAAAGGCATAGGGGAGTGAACAACATTGGGCAATGTTTGGAGAACTGTAAATGAAATAGTATTTCATACAACAGAAGATTCTTCCCAGCATACTTTAATTGTGAATATCAGCAAAGCCTAGGTTTGGACTTATGTCGCAGTATTATCTTGGGAAGATGTCTCCTGTGTTGAATAGCATATCCAAAACATCAAGTGTAATATGATACAAGAAAATTGGTATTAAGATTGAATGTGAAAAACATAGCAAAGAGAAGCGTGACATTTCCTGTAACAGAAGACACTGATTATACAACTATTCAGCCGATCACAATGCTTGTCACCATAACATAAGTGAAATATTCTTGAGTATGGCATACAACATCAGTCATATAAATAAATAAATCATGAATTAAATATATGTATAAATCATATACCGATATTAAAGGTATAATATTGTATTATTGAAAAATATATATATCTGTACATGTGCAGTATTAAATGTCAGTGAAATGACTGAATAACAGACTGTTAAAAGCTTGTGACTGTGTGTAGCTGAAGAGTTCAAGTGCAAAATCTTATCGCTGGCATTCTTGTAAAAACTTTGGAAAGGCTGAATTGTTGGAAGTTTTAAAGTGTGATAAATTGCAATTTACTCTTTCAGAATTGTGACATCTAACTTATTTTCTCCTAACTTTTTAAGTATGTGTACTTTAAAACATCAGCTGAATATAAAATTCAGTGTTTGGCAAAATTGCAATGAACTCATCTGACAGCAGTGTACTTGAGCCATTGAAATATAAGTTTATAGCTGTTAAAACAAAAACTGATTTGAATATTTCTTCTGTAAAGATCATCCAAAGAATGATAAATACAGAAAAATGAATGATGAACAATTCATAAGTTCTTTCTTTCCCGCTTTTATTATTTCCCCAGGTCATCCTTTACATGATTGTTAGCTCCCAAGTGCCTAATACACTTTAATGTAGAGCTAAAAATAAGGAACCACAAAGACAGAACGTACCACATGTATTGCCCCAGTGCATGTTAACACTGCTACTGTGCAGTATGTACCATCCACCTGGTGGCTATTATGGGTATGGGGCAGGCCCACCTCGACCCTTGCCCTACGAACCTACACCCCCTAGCGAATCTCAGACTAGTTCGGCGAGACAGTCACTGCCTCCAGTGGACGAGGTAGCTGCCACCGCTTTGCTGCAGCATCTGGACAAACAGGAGCTGCAGGGTCTGCTGGACGACGAGAGCAAACTGCAAGACCTTGTCGATGATTTACCTCAGGTATGTGCATGTTGTGGATAAAACAGGTGCAGCGGAGCGGTATGGATGTTAGAGGGAATTTTTTTTCTCTTGCTAAATGAAGAAAGTAAATACGGATTTTAAAGAAATTGACCTGGAGAGAAAAAGAGAAATTTCATTTAAAGCCTGATAAAAACTTTAAGAGTAGACCCCTTCTTTGGAATGTCAGTCAGGTTACCTGCAACAACCTTATTTTTATTGATGGCCTTGCTTGCAGTTATTTACCAATCCATGTAGCCAGTTCCTGCATAAATGTCATTGAAAGAAGCCCTCTGATAATTTGACATCATTAGCACAGGTGTACAGGTGCTGTGAGGTCAAGTTATCACATGATTTAAACTTAAGGTGGAGTTGAAAGAATTTTATAGTATCCACTGGAATTTGATAGTAAAGATTTGATGCTCCTTGTGTGAGATTGTTCTTTGTTTCTCAGTTGGGAGTTGGTTATTGACCCAGGCTCAGCTTTCATGTTAACCGCTCTGAATGATTAATTACTAACCTGTAACTCAGTTGTGTCGGCTGCGCTGTCCTCAATACGCCAAAGCCAAATCTGACAAAAACAGGTTTCCGATGATCTTAAAGTAATTTCATATACAAATGACCTCATTATCCAGAAGCACCAGAGGCCTTTAACATGATGATCAACACACATAACAGATGGAACCACTTGAACAGCTTGCAAACTTTGCGCACTTCCCAAAATAAAGATCCTGTACTTTTTTCACAGCAGTTTTCATAGTTCCTTCTGTTCTTCATTGAAACAAGAATTAAAATAAAAAATCGGAAACAAGTTGGCTATCGCCTTTTTAATGCCTTTTTTCGTGGACGACGTTGTGTGCAACCAACTCAAATCAGACATGGTGGTTAGAGAAATTTGCTATCGATGCACCAGGTATGTTTGTGTTAATTGTGACATTGTGGTCTTTATTATCCATGAATAAGTATGTGATACAAGTCAGAATTAATATAGGGATATATTTTTGAATCTCGTAACTTTGACATGTTGAGGACAGCACGTGAAAAGAACGAATTCGATGTTAGTGAAGTAGGAGGACGTGCACTTTTGAAAGCTAAACTGGGAAGTGTAACAGATTTTAGATCTACTGTGTGGATCATGGAAACTTTTTAGCTTACGTGTGGCTAAAAGTGAACCATGCAGACAGTCTAGAATATGTTCCGAAGACCAAGTGTCCATTTGATTGTGGAAATAAGAATCTCCAGGTGATAAAGTCATGTCCATTTTGCATGCAGTATGATACAACAGAAATGCCAAAAAAAAAATAAAATAAAGAACCTGAGGATATTTAAACGTACACATTTAGGCTTACCATTGACATAAAATACTAGTGATTCTTGAAGTGAATAAATTGAATTCATTCGAAACTAATAATACTTTTATGGTAGAGATGTGAACATCCGAGGTAATTCAAATATTAACTGTGAATTTTTGCGACATTTATAGGTAAGAAATATACAAGTGGAGAGAGAGACATTGCTGGCGTTCAACAAAAGTGCGGCCGAGCACAACCTGACGTATCAGCCACAGCTGGACAAGCTGAAGGGAGAAGTGGCCTCAAGCTACGAGGAGGTCAGAAGGTTACAGGGGGTCTTGGAAGAGGACCGTGCCCAACTCTGTAAGTCCTCTGGGTAGTTTTGCTGAGATGTTTGCACTTTGACCTTGAAACTGAGCGCTAGAGTTTTGAGAAAGGCGGGATTGATATACACCCTGCCAATCCTGGTTAGCAGTGGTAGGATGAAGAGTCTACAGAGAAAGCTTATTTGTAGATAATAGAACAATTCCCTGAAAAACACTAATTGTGTGGCTAGAACTTCAATTTTTACTGTGTTTTTCTTACAGTTTTTGTTTTTCTTACATTGTGAGATTCTGAAAGTTCAGTTTTTATTCAGTTATTGTTCGTTGTGTTTGGCTGTGAGCACAGGGAAATATGAGACTGAAGTTCTGATCATGATGTGCTAAAGTTCCATCCCTTTTTATTCTTGAGCCTACCATCTTCAAAGATAAAGAACTCTTGTGATAAAGGACTCTTAGAAATTTAAGCAAAGTACCATACATGACAAGGCAGTTAGAAATCAAATAACAAATTTAATAACAGTGACATTTGAAAAAAAGAGAAAAGTATGTTCGTTATGATTAGAGCGCAGTGGTATGAAAATCAGGTCTGACTTGATTGAACTAGGTAAATGGTATACACATGCAGTAGGGTTTGTTCCATGGATTGTCCACAGTCATTTGCAGTGTCATCAGCATTCAGAAAACATTTTGTGGGGTGGGGAGGGGAGAGGAGCATAAAAACAGTTCCTTTGAGTGCACAGTTTCTTAGAACACACAGTAAACCAACAAACACGACAGGTAGGTCAAACACGACACGTAGGAGGAAGAAATAATGGTAGGAAAAGTCAGCAGTGAGCCATTCACACGGAACTTATATGCACCGCTAAACTCTCATCCACACTGATTTGAACTGCTCAGGGATGCATACAAATTGTTTGCTCAGTAGCAGTCATATTGACTTAGTCGACATTTGTGATCAGAGTGTCCAGGATGTATGATACACAAGTGTTTACCTTGTACAGAAAGTGGCAGTTTTGCCCCGGTCGACCTGATGTACATGTAGACTGATGTTCATCTTCCACACAGACTTTGTCTCTACCATATATGTACAAGCAATCTTCAGTGGGATCTTATACGAAATGCAACTGTCTGACAGTAGAAATGTTTTGAGTATTCGGTGTTTGTGTACAAAATACTGTGTGCACAAAAGTTTAATGCTTAGGCCATCCTTAAAAGGTTTTTTGTTGCGAGTAACACAACCCTATCACAAAATAATGTAGGGTTTGTCAGCAGTTAAATATATTTTTTTTATTCTTGCTAATGAAGTAGATATAAGTATTTTAAAGAAATTCCACCTGGAGCTCAACAAGAATTTTGGAGTGGTGCCTTTCTTTGGATTGTCAGTCGGGTTACCCGCAACAAACATATTCTTAGTGATGGCCTTACACAGTGTCAAATGCCAGTCCAGATTGGGGCCCTTCTTTGCAGGGTCAGTCGAGTTACCTGCAACAAACATTTCTTAATCATGGCCTTACACAATGCCAAATGCCAGACCAAGGCATGTTACGAGTGAGATAAACGTTGTAAAATGTTATGTCTTTAATAGTTCAGGTAGCAGTCATCGTTGGAGGCAGTTAATTTATTGCCGATGGTATGATATCCAGGAAGGCACCTGGCCATTTCAAGGTCCATTTACACAAAGATCATAGAGCACCTTGGTGGTCTAGTGGTTAGAGTGTCCACCTCAAGACTGGGAGATCCAGGCTCAAGCCTGGGTCGAGTCATACCAAAGACTTTAAAAATGGTACTTGTTGCTGCCTCGCTTGGCACTCAGCATTGAGAGGTTAGAGCAAGAAAACAGGACTGGTCGGCCCGGAAGAAGACGCACCATAAGCACACACCAGAAAGACTTCTACTCATCATATGACTGAAACACTGTTAAGTACTACGTTAAACCCCAAGCAATCACTCACTCACTCACAAAGATCATATGGCCTCAGTGGATTCATATGAAAAAAAAAAAAAACATAAACAGGATCATGAGTGTTGGTGTTGTGTTTATTTCAGTGTTACGCAGTAGTGACCAGAGCCTGGACATGCTGTTAGCTCTACTACAGACAGAGTGTGCAAAGACTGAAGAAGAGTCGGAGGTTAGTACGTCTAGAATACATACCCAATCTGAATATGGAACATATCTCTAATAGCCATTCTCTATCCTGACATGTTGCCATCTAGATGCGTGTGTATTGAAACAGTGTCTGGCATTAAAGCAACAGTCAAGTAAGGAAATAAATGTTTATTAAACACATTAGGTGTTTTCGTCCACATGTTGCAAAGACGTCTACTCTTTTGCTAGTGATGCCCTGTGGGAAGGGTTAGAAAGTGGGGACTTGAACTCATTGGGCATTGTTTCTACACTTGTGGTTGATCTGTGTCACTGTAGTCACATGTGATTGTACCAAAAAGTTATGAGACTGGCAAATTATGTTGTAAACATTTCAGCATGTTTGTGCCATACCTTAACTTATTAATAAGAATCTACTATTTGTGCCAGTGTACAGATTTTGAAATCGGCCTTCGTTTATATGCAATCAGTTCGTTGTAAAGTTTCAAATAATGGACTGTCAAGCTTAGAGGTCTTGTGGTAAGTGAATATGTGCTTGTTGTAATTTACTGATATCCCCCTCCCCACTAAAATCCTGACCCAAGGACTGTATTTAAAGTAGTGGTGTGGAGAATGCCAGTTCACCTGTGTCCTCTGGTTTGTGAAGTGGGTGTCTTGATCCCTGCCTCACCCATCTCTGCCTATTCTTCCTTCCTGGGGGGCCCCTGTGGCTCAGTTGGTTAGTGTGTTTGCGCGGCGTAATGACTGAGGAGCCTCTCACCAATGCATTCCCTGTGAATGTAAGTCTAGCTCATGTTGGCTTCCTCTCCGGCCTCATGTGGGAAGCAGCCTGCGAATGGTCATGGGTTTCTCCTGCACTCTTCCTGGTTTCCTCCCAGGATAACACTGGCCGCCCTGGTAACAGTGAAATATTCTTGAGTACGGCGTAAAACACCAATGAAGTTAATAAATAAATCAGACATGTCTGCCTTCTGCTCTGTTCAACAGCAACTGGCTGAGAATTTCTGTGATAGGAAGCTGGAGGTTGACAGGTTCGTGGAAGAGTTCATGCAGACGCGGATGCTGGCTCATCTGCGGCGGATCAAATGTGACAAAATGGCTGAGCTCATGGTCAGTCAGCCGCCGGTACCTCCGCCACGGACTCAGCCCAGTAAAGGATGGTTCAACAACAACAACAACAGCAGCAGCAGCAGCAGAGTGCCGTCGTCCTCGGCAACTCCCTACCCGGCTAACAATCTGTACATGATGATGCCTGAGCCGTTTGCACGGCCGTAATCCAGCTCAGCAAAAACACACACTTGTATATACCCCAAGAACCAATCCACACGGTTGGTCGCTGTGTGGTAGGCGTGCTGAAAATCATTATCTCCTTGGCTTTGTTGCAGTAGTGTTTATTTTGGCACACATTTAAGGGCTAAAGTTTTCAGGAAATGAGCCATTGGTCAGGAAACTCGGCCCAGTGTAAGATCGGCGATATCTGTAAGCACATATAATAATGAACATGCATAAATTACTTCCAGATATGGTACCGTACTACTCTGATTTGCAGCCCTCTCCAGAGAATATATCAGATCGTTAGTACAATTTTCTATGCTAAACCGATTGTTGTACAAAACCAGGTCTTTGTGACTTTTGTTGTCAAATCTTTGGTGTCCTGAATACATGCACATACACCTTATTGTCCTCAACAGCATGATAGCGCAGCGTAATGTCCCAGAAGCCTCTCACCAATGCGAGCAGTGTGAGTTCAAGTCCAGCTCGTGTTGGCTTCCTCTCCTGACGTATGTGGGAAGGTCTGCCAACAACTTGCGGAGGGTCTCCCCCCGGCTCTGCCTGGTTTCCTCCAACCATAATGCTGGCTTCCGTCATATAAGGGAAATATTCTTTAGTACGGCATAAAACACCAATCAAATTAATCAGCAAATAAGTGAATAAACATCATGATCATGGATGGATACAAGAAAAAGGAATTTATGAAACATGAGCTCTAATCGGCTATAGCTAAACATAGTAATTAAATATGGATCATAAATGATCATCTTTAACACCAGTGAAATAATAATTATAATTTTTGGAAAATTTGAAAAGTTTGATGAATACATGATGTTGGGATCAAGGATTGGTGGAGCTAACTGCCGACACTCTCTGGCATGGTCTTTATGATGTCTCTCTGAAGAATGACGTTGAAACCTTCACATTTTCAAATTCAAGTGGGAGTGCCTCATATCTGATTGTCCAGTTTGAACCTAAAGATGAGGCATTCAAGGAATTTAATGCACCACTGTTTTTGATGGGTTTATTCTTGATTTGCTGTTCTGCAATGTTCTGTAACAAAGAGAAAAGTTCTAAACATTTGGCCTATGAATCAGAGGAAACCTACTTGTATAGGTTTATAGGCTTGGCAAACTTTGTTGAAAAACTTGACAGAATTACTCTTAACACAGTCTAGCCAAACTTGCATTTTGATCTGACAACAGACGAATGTAGTGATCCTGTCTCTGGCTGGCTAGTAAGGTTAGAGTAGTCCCCCCTTGTCTCAGTGACGTACATATACATGCCCATGTTGAGGATACCATCTACCCCAGGGCTGGTGACCACAATAAACTGTCTGTATTTTTTCTCTGGATACTGTAATGTTTAAAAGCTAAGCACCATGTCTTCATATATGCACGCGATATTTGTTCCAGGTTTTGATTTTTGATATTTTTGTGAGGAATTAGTGAGAGGTAGTGCAGAAAGCAGAGAAACTGAGTGAAGTACACTGGGGTACAACAGCAGACTGGGTCTTAAAATTTGCCCAGTCATGCTTTACTTACTATCTCGGCCAACTATTCATTAATATCCAATCAAGCAGTTCATTTTCTTCCCAGAGGCGCCAGCCCTCCAGGCATTTCCCAAATTCCACTATGGCTTGTTCACTGAAGTAGCTACTTATTATATAAATGTAGGTGTAATGATGTTCAGTTTCATTAAAATCATATCCTTAGTTCTGGCTACGTTACACCAGTGGGTTAGCATGTTAGGCACATAATTTTATTTTAATGAGATTGAATTCTGTTAAGGCAGACTGCCACACATTTTAAGACAATCTTTATATGTAACTGCTTTTGCCAAAGCCTGAGGCTTGAGGTGAAAATGAAATCACACTATGTACACGTATATATATAAATTATAAATTAGAATGACTGTGAAGTTTTGTGTACTTGTTTCAAAAACTATGTGTAGTTATTAATGAGCTTCATTATTTCTCACCTTATTATTTGCTTCGTTAATACCTCTTTGCAGCTCAGTGAATGTTATATGCAGTATTTCAGGATACAGTCACTTGAAAACTGAAATTTTTTTCAACGATTCAATGCAGTGAGGAGATTACTGATTGTTATATTGAAAAGGAGTATTTGTTTAGAAATCTGAATTAAATCTTTGTTGTCAGACCATATATGTATGTTGTAAACTTTCTCAATGTGACATAACTTTGGAACATAGTGCTCTGGCATGGATAACACCATTGACCAAATGCTGAAGGTAACTGAATCATATAAATTTATCCACGTAAATACAGTTAGTTTGAAAGATGTTGTTACTCAGAAAATGAAATAAATACATGTATCTTACAACAGTCATACACAGTTGGCAGTGGACAGCATGTATACATGTACATGCCTCATCTTGAAATCTTTTGAGAAATGTGTTATCCAAGTCTTTGTGTTTTCGTTCCGGAACGTCATACGGCTGTTAAAATGTAATCTTTTGAGAAATGTGTTATCCAAGTCTTTGTGTTTTCGTTCCGGAACGTCATACGGCTGTTAAAATGTAATCTTTTGAGAAATGTGTTATCCAAGTCTTTGTGTTTTCGTTCCGGAACGTCATACGGCTGTTAAAATGTAATCTTTTGAGAAATGTGTTATCCAAGTCTTTGTGTTTTGGTTCCCGAACGCCATACGACTGTTAAAATGTAATCTTTTGAGAAATGTGTTATCCAACTCTTTGTGTTTTTGTGCCCAAACGTCATAGGACTGTTGAAATGTCCTTGTTGCAGAACAATTTAATGCTAGCTACTACACATGAGTCACGTCTAATGTTGCAGTTGTCATCAAGGACATCGGGCAGTGCATCATGACCCTGTGCGTTTTGCATTTCGATCATAAGAAAACAGAGCTTCAGGCAACTGGAAAGACAAGGCTGATGCTTTTGTCCATCTCTGGCACATGTCTCAGATGTTCCTTGTGAAGAAACTCTCGAATGAATTGACATCATTCTGCCATGTCTCTTCGAACTCGGCCAAAGAACTCCAGACCTTTGAATCACAGTGTATAATCTAGCATGGTTTATTGTAGTCTTTACAAGTCAGCATTGTTAAACTTGTTGGTGGAATGAAATTAAATACAGGTACAGTGTTGACTTAAGATTACAGACCTAATGTACATGACTTACGAAATGACTCACTACATGGTTATAGATGACTCACTCGATGACTCAGAGAGCGCTAATGGATGACCCACTGAAAGACTCAACAGATCACACATGACAGACTGAACGACCCACTTGATGATTACTTTACTGTAATTATGCACAGTTTGGGCACATTAAGTTTGGCAAACCCGGCATATCAAAGTTCTTTTGCCCACAATGTTATGCCAAAGGGCTTATAATGCACGTGTACAAGTTCCAAGCCTTGGGTACAAATGATATGTTATTACTTGTATTGTACATAATATTATGTCAGGAGTTTGTGTGGTATAAAGTGCACTTTACAGTCACAAAATCAAGCCATAAGAGTCATTTGGAAATATAGTAGTGGACAAAAAGCTTTACAAATCCATCAGACATAGATCTGAGTAAAGCATTTCCTACTGGTATTCACCACAGTCTTCAGTTGTCAAGCATTCTTCCTGTTTCATGAAATCTTTGTTAGAATATGTTTGTGAACAGTATTGCATGTATGTCCGCGGGCTGGAACCAGACAACCTGGGAAGAAATGAACCCGTGTGACACATAGCTTTAACTGGGTGACCTTATCAGATTGTAGAATCCAGTATTTAGTTTACATCATTGTCTCTGTTATCTAGTCAGTTTTAAGATATATGTTGATATGAAAACAAAGCCAGAAAAAAAAGTAGTTTGTAAAGTAACTACCGAATTGCCAAGTCTGACTCCAGACCTGTGTACTATGCAGGCTAGGCTAAGTAAAGACTTAGTTTCCACCATGTCTATCTTTGTGTTACAGGGGAGTATAAGCGCTGTCTGCCTTTGGGCTGGGGTGGAAGGGGAGGTCGGAATTTCCCTCCAGTTTGGTGGTTAGAGAGAATGTCCCTCTGTGGTTAGAGATGTGACTGTGTAACCCAGAGGTGGGTGGTTCAAATCCCAGCTGTTACGCAGGGTCACAATTGTACTCTGAAATTCACCCACAAACTCCCGAACCCATGCTGGACCAACTTCTTACATTTAGCTTGTGACTCCAGGGCAATTGGGAACGGCCTAAGACACCAATGTGATTAGTAAATAAATATCACAGTGTGGAAACCTTTAAGGCTTTCTATTGACAGCACCCTTTGTTTTTTTGAATTGTCAGTGCCGGATTAGGAAGGCTTTGTAGTACATTTGCTTTGTGTATTGTGGTGACAGTGGTTTTTTAAATCTTAGTAACACAAAAGCGTGCTAAGGTGTCTGTACAGTCCACCTGTATTATGACAGCCTGATTGTTCACAATGCAAAAGAAATTTTTACTGTAACTCTACCCTGTTTTGATTTACCATTCAATGCTACTTGTGTATGTTTTTTGTGGGTTTTTTTTCTTTTATTTATATCAAAGGTGTGGAAAAAAATGACAGAAATATCTTTTACAAAACTGGATGTACGTGTGTATGGCTGAAAATCGATTTACAAGTATTTGTTCTTTGTCCATATTATGCTTATTTCGCATAAGTAGTGTCAACATGCCTAAAAAATCTAGATACAGCTACGGTTTTAGGTTTGTATTGAGTAAACTGTGCAAACTTAGATCAGTGTTGATATCTGCCCTGATAACTTGTACCTTCCACTGTAAGGAAATCATGGCATATTGTACAGGTAAATGGTATTTTTACCATATGTGTATCTCTTTAGAGTGTAAATACTTTAACAAACCAAACAGATT
Organism: Acanthopleura granulata; assembly: GCA_016165875.1. Lineage (NCBI taxonomy): Eukaryota > Metazoa > Mollusca > Polyplacophora > Chitonida > Chitonidae > Acanthopleura > Acanthopleura granulata. Next base: position 3,752,093 of record JABBOT010000009.1, on the reverse strand, counting down.
AATTAATAAATGTACTCTTGTGTGCTGCAACATTTTTGCTGGTTTTCTTCTTGTTTTGTACCCATTGATCAACTCTCACCACTGAAGTGGTGTTCTCAAGCTAACAATCTCTTGAGCTAAGACGCTCTTATCATGTTGAAAGGTCAAATGCCACAGGTGATGGCCAGGTGGTTAGGACACCTGTCCGCAGAGCAGAATACCATCATCACACCGAAGACATCACAATCAGCAATCTTGGTAATTTCCTAGCCTGGCGATCAGCATTAGAGAATAAGGCAAGCACTGCTTACTTATTTTTTTTTTTTTTCGTTGTTGTTTATTGCCATACTGAGGAATTTCTTACTTAGATGATTCATTGTATGACTATTATTATATTCATTTGATTGGTGTTTCATGTCACACCCAAGAATATTTCACTTTAATATATGTCAGCAGCTACATGTAGCATTACAGGTGGAGGAAACAGACAGAGCCCAGTAGCAACTAGCAAAAACTCACAGCAAACACATTGGTGAGAGAATCGCTCCTCATTGCGCTGCACTTGTACTCTGACCACCTTGACCAGAGACAAGCCAGTCAGTATTATAGGTTGAGGAAACCAGACAGGGCCCAGTGGAAACTAGCATAAGTTGGACTTGAGATCATGGCGAACACATTGCTGAGAGAATCGCGCCTCACTGCGCTGCACTTGTGCCCTAACCACCTCAACCACAGAGACAAGCCAGTCAGTATTATAGGCAGAGGAAACCATAGGGCCCGGGGTAAACCATCGATTTGGAAAGTTACACTCCTAAGTCCCTAGCCTTTTCACACATGAAAGAGAAAGTTTCTGTGCAAGTTATCCAACTTGCTGATTTGATTTTGGAGATTTCAGGGTTTCACATAAAGTATAATTCTATCAGTCTACACAGAATAATGCTTGAATCAAATATCTTGCAAACCTGTGAAAAGTTTGAAGAATTACAGTAACTTTCTGTGATTACACTACGCAATCAGTCATGTCAGCAACATGATCACTTATGGTCACCATGACCGAACAAGCAAAAAGATCAGGGGGCTTGAAAATTTCCAAGCCCAAAACTGGTTTTGAACACCCACCTTGGAGAGCTCACAAGACACGTGACTTTCTTACTGAACTCTACTGCAAAAAGCACAGGCTCATGGGCTGAAAATGGAAACATCATCATCAAACTTAACACGTTTAAAGCGAAGACACAAAAAATCCTGAATTTTAAAATTTTACCCTTTAATAAAACAGATGTATTGATAACACATCAGTTTTCACACAACAACCTGCACGCATAGTAAAAGCAAACATGTACAGCTGTACAGATTTCAAAGTTATATTTACCTATCACAGATTTTCAAAATTTAAAAATTCACTTTCATACCTGAACACCATACCTGAGTGTTAGATACTTTTGAGCTAACGGCACCCCCACATGCATCTACACACACACAGAGCTATCACACTCTTGATCACAGAATCTGACACACTGCTCTGTACTGACACTCAGTATTGATAACCAGTGTTTCTTGTCCTTACAATATGTGCCTGATACAATGTGTGCCCATTACAATGTGTGCTCGTTACAATGTTTACTTGTCACAATGTGTGTCTATTTCTAATCAGCACAGCACACTAACTGTGTGCCCCTTTTATGGTTATCCTTAAAAATTTTTTCTTGTGGTAGCACAACCCTCTCACAAAAACAGGATCAATCAATACGAATTTCTTTTTTTTTTTATTCTTGCTAAAGAAAGAGATAAGGATTTTAAAGAAATTAACGTGGAGAGAAACATAAAAAAAAGAACTGTTCACCTGAAGCTCAATAAACATTCTAAACTAGGGAAGCTTCTTCGGAGGGTTGGTTGAGTTACCCACAACAAACATATTTTTAGAGATGGCCTAATGCATGCAACACACTGTATATCTGTTGATACAATGTAAGCAACAAAGTGACTTGTTAAACCTGTCAGTGCACTATGTCCGTTTCAATGTGTGTCAACAAATTATGTGCGTCAATGTCTGCAACAACATAAACAATGCACTGTATATGATTCAATTACAATGAGAATGTCTGTAACACACTGCATGTCCAATATAATGTCTGTAACACACTGCATGTCCAATATAATATCTGTAACACACTGCATGTCTAATACAACCTCTGCATATCACTGTTTGTCTGTTAAAATTAGATACAACACGTTGTACATCTAATAATATCAGTGACAAACTGTGTCTGTTACAATGTATACATGTACCATAACACCACAAGAAGTTGTTACATAGTAACTTTCATATTTTCTTCCCACCATTGCCCGGTTTCCTTCCACCGCATATCGTATAAGTGAAATATTCTTGAGTATGGCGTAAACACCATTCAAATAAATAAATAAATCATATTTTCCCTCAAACAGAAATCAAGATTGGGGGAATATGCCTTGAGTGTGACTCAATCAAGCCTAATCAGTCTAAAACTACCATTGGCATAATGGGGTTCCTGCCGCATCCAAGTACAACAGCAGAAACCTATTTTCTTCCTGAATATCACAGTGGTAACATACAAGTTTTCTGTCATCTGCTATACAGTACTATATATTATGTCTGAACAAACATGTAAACCCACAAAACAAGCGTTTTCATCTCTACATTAAATACATGTAAATTTACTGCTGGGTATATGATGTCAGATACATAATACCTGTACACATACAGAGCAAAGCTGTTGACTCAGAGTACTGAGTGGTCCTTAACCACGTAGGATTTATGTCAAAAACAAGCAAAGGATAATCAGAACAGTACTGCACAATTCTGTGTCGGTATCACAGCCACAAAGCAGTACTGTGCATTACAAACATTATGGTAATTCTCAACAGGTGCACAATATCATTCAGATACTGACTGTTCATGTGTCACTATGCAGGTACATGTAAGGGCCACACAGTAGTGTGTAGCAGCTGTGTGCCACACTGTACTTTGTGCCAGTCGAGTACCACACTGCACTGTGGTAGCAACTGTCTGCTACACAGTATTGCATGCCAGCTGTACAGTATGGTATTGCTAGTCAAGACTCATACTACATTCATGCAGCAAGGTACGTGGATTGTCTAGAGATACTTGTCCAAGATAAGCCACCTACTGAATGGACCAGTGAAGATTGTCATCCGCTGGCAAATAAATAAAATCTCCACCATGATAATCAATAAAGATCCAACGCCGCCAGGATATAGAAGCAACATAGTTAACCAGAGCACCGGGTGTTCCTCTAGCTACATACGGAAGATGATAATGATCAATGATATGCCATCGTCTCCAGTATATCAACTACTGTTATGTAACACTCAGGTTACTGAGTTATGGCCTCTAAGGAGCTAAAACTGTTTAGATAAACTTTGGTGTCTGAAATTAAAACTTACAGAGTAATTGTCATCCAGGTAAGACTTTTTGGAATACTATCCTCCATTTTAGATACCTTCTATATTCACTGCTATATACAGACATTCATGTACAAACTGCACATGCATATGCACTATTATGTTATAACCGAACAGTTACCTTTTCTTAATTTAAGTTTCAATTTCTTGGCCCTCCTTGGTCTTAATGTTGATTTGACACTTTACTGACAATTAACTGCTATAGGATACTAAGGGGGCTATACTGTTATGTCATCATACACAACATGTGTAATCATTTGTTGATACTGTCATAACCCATTCAGCTGACTCCACCATAAATGTTTATTACCATGGAGCCCCATCCTGATCAGATTTTCTACCATGCTTTTCTGGGAACCTACTGTATGTTTGTGTATATATATATATATAATGTGACCCACATGGCACATTTCTACTGAGGATGACTTAATTAGAGTCAAAATATTTAGAACGTCAAAACGAATTTCTTCAGAGTTAATTTGCTCATTTATTGTGCTAAGTTATTCAGTGGATCAACTAGATGCCTGATGATGATAACTACCTTTCATACATTATCTCGACTTTTCCATTACGATTTGTACAATGTCAGGTCAAAGTAAGACTTGTGACTGTAGATGTATATATACCGGTCTGAGCAGGTTTATATGTAAGTATAGGGACCTGACTTGAGTACAGCAAAATATGAAAAATATAACAAATCCTACATGCCGCTGTGTTAAGACAAACATCATCTTCCACCTTTTGAGTGTCTGTTACTGCTGGCAAATGGCCATATGGCCAGTATGAAACCTATTGCCAGTCCAAAGGCTATCACACCCCTTGCTTTATCTCCTTCTTCACTGGCCTTCTCTCTCTTTGCCCTGCTAAACATTTCCTTGTTGTACTCATTTTGTTGTATGCTTTCTTCATAATGCTGTCTGTAAAATTCATCGAAATTATAAATGTTAGTTCTTCCCCTTGGGGGAGATTTTGTGCGCTCTCGAAATCCATGAACATCTCGAAACGGAGCAGGTCCAGAACTTTCCTCATGCCCTTGGGTGCCGGATGGGTTAAGAAAGCCTCTGTCATACAGCTTCCTTCTCTGAACATTACTAAGGGTTTCGTAGGCCTCTGAAATTGCGGCAAACTTTGTTGCTGCTTCTTTAGACTTGTTCACATCGGGATGGTACACTTTTGAAAGTTCGTAATACGAAGTTTTGATCTGAGACTGTGTCGCTTTTGGTGTCAGTGAAAGAGTGTCATAGAAATTCTCCTTCCTTTTGGAATCTCGCCGACTAGTGAACCCTCTGGATGAAAAGGCAGCACCTGTGAGCAGGTAAGTTGTTTTTAAAGTGGCTGACGATTTACAGAGGTGTGCTGCTTTCCTGTGGATATTCTGCATGCTGTAGCAACTGTGTCTTGCAGGCTAACAAGGCTACGAGGCTACCTGGAAGTAAAACAAACAGAGGCTGATCAACTCTCACATGTACAACAATCTCTCTTGCTGGCTCGTTCCGCAAGTTTAGACGATGTGGTGACACCACTGCATATTAGTCCTTCACCAATCAGACTTTCCGGGAGCCTCCATGGTTAGGATGCTCAGCAATGCGATCTCTCTGAGTTCAAGTCCAGCTTTAGCTGGCCTCCTCTACGCTCGTATCTGGAAAGGTTATTACAAGTTTACTCAAACATTAGGTTGGTAAAATTTAGCCAAACCTAAGGTCAGAGCACATTTGGATTTGTGGAAAGGTTTGCCAGCCACGTGTGGATGGTCAGAACTTTGCCCTAAGCTCTGCTCGGTTTCATTCCACAATAGTGCTGGCAGGGTTAGACATTCAACGTAAAACTAGATGCGCATCTGTGCATCTATAATGACTTTCTGTATTGGACTGATGCCATTACAGATGATGGCTCTTCTCCCTGAAATCACCGTGAACCAGCCAGCCATCCATCAGTTTCCTCCCTGAATGCCTATGTGTGATAAATCTGGTATGCAGACATTCCTCAATATACCTGGTTGGCCCAGCTGGGAGTTCAAGCTGTAACTTGCCCTTGGAGCAGTTTGGTAATCGAAAAGCCTTCACAAGGTGCTAAATTTTGATGTCCATCTTGCCGTAGACATTTTAAGGTTTACTCATTCTAAGGACACAGCTCAGTATTTGGCTCTGCAGGGTTACATCATGCGCGAGACAGTTGTGCAAAGCGGCAATAAGGAAAACAGTAAAATGGCCACAGAAAGAAAGGCTGCAAATTCAGTGAAGTGGCGCGAGTCTGGGATTACCAAACTACGCGACAGACAAGTTACAGCTTGAATTCCTGGCTGGGCCAAGCTTGTACACTGAGGAATGTCTGCACACCTGATTTATCAGAGGTAGGCATTCAGGGAGTGAACTGATGGACTTGGTCAGTGGGTTCGCAGTGATTTGGGGGGAAAGAGCCAGCATCCTTAACATCGCCAGTCCAGAATAGAAAGACTTTATAAATGCACAGTATCTACGTTAAACACCAATCGAATTAACATTCTGACATTAATCACAACACTCTGTCTGTAACAACGCAAAAACTTTAACATATTTTTTAGGGGAATAACAGATCTCAGTACAACATCCACACCACCTAATTTCTTGCAATAATCCTCTATATAAAAAGTTCTTGGGATCAATAGGCTCCATCAAACTACTCTACACTCTGAGTCTGAACGGTTTACAACCACAACAACGCTTCCGCTGGCAGCTGCACAACCTAATCGTGACCGTCCTTATGAACCAGTCATACAACTCTCGCCATTGTTATCCAGAATGAAGGTGTTCCCTCCGATTTAGCTGTCATTTCTTAACCCAGTCACCTAGCTTTGAAACTTCCTGGTCATTGAGATTAATATATGGGGAAGGTTTTGCAACAAAAATGAGCTGTATAGCTCAACAGACAACAGAATTATAAAATTCTCAACATACTTTTTGCGGTCAGACAGCTCCATTCATATCCTCACCTCCAACAGCGGTAAGAATGTACTTGACACATTCCACAAACCATTCTCTACAGAATGCCACCAATATTTACACTCAGTAACAGATTTAACCTCTCGAAGTAACAAAAGTTTAACACCTACTCTCACTGGCAGCCATATCATTCTGCGCAGTCATCAAAGCAACAACACGGCGGAAAGTAGCCTGTTTTCAATTCCTGCTCCTGTACCCAAAATGGTTCGTTTACAAACCAGCTTTGCTTCTTATTCTGCTGCAAAACATTGGTTTACAAGCCAACCAGTGGTCATTCGTTATAGGATACGCTCAGTGCACAAGCTAGATTTCGATAAAGATTGTAAACACAATGCACCATATGACAAAAATGGCACGTGCTTGGAAATGGCGTTTAGTGCAGCTGTTTAGATTTTTCTTTTTTCACGGAGTTCGAGATATTGATTTGTGAATATGTTGGTAGCACTGTATACACCGTGTTCCCAACAATGTTTCTAGTACATTTATATTGTCGCTGGAGCTAAGGCCTCTGAAAGAACTGTGTGGCACCAAAAGGTAAGTTGAACATCTGATTAATGTGTTTGTGTATTGCGGATTCTGTTGATTAATACTGCAAATTATTCTCCAAAGTCTACTGCATATGTACTCCAAAATTCAAGGTAATATGTCCCCTGATTCCAAAATGACAGCAAAATCTGCGAGAAGGACTGTCCAATGGAAGAAGTTTGCACAACTTGTAGGATTTCCCCTTAAGTAGTTAATAAATAATTGCAGATAACCTAATGTAGACGAACCAATGTGTTAAACACTCACTGATGCCGACAGCTCATCGAAATCTGCTGTTGAATAGGGTATTGTTTATGATTTCTGACAAACTCTCTCCGCATACCCGAAGGTCGAAAGTTTCCATCCAGTGATCCACCATTACAACTCGTACCTTACCAACTCATGTATACAACATGGACATCAAAGTACGAGTGTATAGTTTAAACAAATTACGATATTCACAACCGAAGTTGCGTAAAAATCCAGCATGGCATCAAGTCGACCAGAAAGGCAAGCTCCACCAGAAATTGTACGTAATATCAGACACTAATGTGACTTATCTCTTAAAAAGGTGTCTTCCCTTTATACTTAACTGTCAAACTAACCGTCGTTACCATACCGTGCAGTTTCTGTGTCTGTTTCCAACAAAAAGTTTGTAGCGAAAACTGAATCTTCAGTAGCTCTGACATATTAAAGTATCGGAACATGTATTCATATGAAAGAGGCAAAGCCTAGCTGCGAACGCAGTATAGACGACTGGAGCTGTGTAAAGCACAGGCCCAGTAACTGAAAAGAGCCGACGGATACAATTGTCTCCGCTTACTCTTATAATACCGGTAGGCCTTACTTCCTTTTTCAGTGAGGAGTAAACAGACTTGTTATTTTATTTTATTTTATTTTTTTCATTTATTTAATCAGTGTTTTACAAGTATATTTCACTTATACGACGTCGGCAAGCATTACGGCTGCAGAAAACCAGGCAGAGGCTGGAGGAAACCAACGACCATCCACAGGTTGCTAGCAGACTTGCCTCCTCGTGCCTGACATGCCTGGAGAGGAAACCAGCTACTGCACTGATTAGAGGCTTTTGATTCAGCTGTAGCTAAATTGTCTTCCTCTTCATTCAACATCTGACATTTAGATTTTCGCCCAACCAGTACATAAAGAGAGGTAGAGACTCCAGCTTGTGGAAACTGTGAACTTGATTAATCCAAGTGTGTGTGATTAGTACAAGTGCCTGTGATTATATATAGTAGGGGGCTGAGTTCATTGTGATCTGGAAGGCAGAGCAGAGTCAGTGTCAGTGACCTATATTGAAGGATATGACGTATCCCAGTGACTCGATTTTAATTTATTATAATTATCTAGTTACCCCTGCTGTATGAACAAGTATGTTTCATTCTGGCATAACTTACACACATCTTTGATTCATTTTATTATTGTTGTTTTTTTTTAATTTCTAAATTGAGACAACAAATTTTCTTTTCTGCAGAGCTGAGGAAAAGAAATTACAGTGAAGTACTAGGATATATAGTCTAAGCAGTAAAATGACACGGGTGGCGATCTGGCTTTTACTGAATGATGGCTTGATAATGGAGCATCAGTTTTAGACTATCTAAAAAAGGAAGCCTTGCATGCAACAAGATTGGAAATTGTTCCATGGTACATGGTGCAGTAGTGAGGTGGAATTTTTTCATGCAGAAAAACAGAGACCTGTTACTTTAATCTCAAATACAATTACCATACAACATGTTTTTGAAAAATTTAAGTGATGTGATTATACTTTTTGTTTTGTTAGAAGACAGAACTAAGGTCCCAAAATATATATTTTAGATAGGTTTCAAATACAATAAATATGCATGGATCTTACATGGTTTATACGTCTAAGCAGTGTATCCAAAAATATGTGTATGTTGTCCACATTGTCAGTTCGACTTGACGTTCCACACACTGAGTGTCAGTATAAGGTAAATTGTGGGGATAGGCACAGTATTATATGTGTTTATCAGTTCATGGCAATAATTGCCTCGAAAAGTCCAATCTTACATTCATGATACAATTTCTAAAACAAAACTTGTTTCAAATCCCACTTTGAGATTTGAGCAAATGTGTTTTTGAAAAAAGAAATATGGTCACATATAGTAATGTGTTTTGTTTTATTTGGCCTGTTTCCTCGGCCATACCTGTCTTACAACTTTCACCGCATATCAGGGAAACCCTCACATCATTTTGCAGACGATCTGTCACTGTGAGCAGGTTGGTATACGGCCTGAACAGTGCAGACAGTTTTTGTTTTGCAAGGGGTCTTTTCTTAATTTGCCAAAGTAGCATGGTTTATTTTCTTCTTTAAGAGAAGACAAATTTTTAAAATTGAAATGTACATATTTATTTATGTATCTATTGAATCAACATGTGTGCTAAAAATACACGAAAGTTTACTTGATATTTAGCTTGATATTTTGAACAGTTAACTTTACAGGACTTGCCCCCTTGACTTTCTGGTTAAGAGTATGTTACAATAAAATAATATATACTTTTGATCAGTGAAAGGAATCGTCCAGTAAAATTTTTGACTGTTTTACCAGTTTATTACAACTTCATTGTACCAAATGGCTCAATCCATAGCATAAAATGATGTAATTTTAGTTTTACATCAGAGGTATTCAATTGGTTAATAAAAATCACTCCTGCTTGTTGATTCTTCCACACGACCAAACATTAAATAAATAGTGCAAACAGTGTTGCCGTAGGTGATAAAAAATCTCACAACAGAAACAAGAACATTTACATAGGGCCCTTTGCACAATGATCTCCACGGCCTGTTGTCTGTCTTTTACAATTTCATATCTTTCTTTCAGTTTATTTATTTATTTATTTATTTATTTGATTGGTGTTTTACGCCGTACTCAAGAATATTTCACTTATATGACGGCGGCTAGCATTGTTATAGGAGGAAACCGGGCAGAGCCCTGGGGAAGCCCGCGACCGTCCGCAGGTTGCTGGCAGACCTTCCCACGTACGGCCGGAGAGGAAGCCAGCATGAACTGGACTTGAACTCACAGTGACCACATTGGTGGGAGGCTTCGGTCATTGCGCTGCCTTAGCGCGCTGACCAACTGAGCCACGGAGGCCCCCTTTTTTCTCAATTCGCGCGGGTGAGAGGGAAGTCCGACTTTTACTTTTTGGGTAGCTAGCTGATGTAAACAGGGGATAAAGAAATGACTTTAGCAAATTTAATGGAGAGCCATTGTATAAAAGAAGCATCATGGCGCCATCTACTTTGTCAAAATCCCTTCTGTTTGCAGTTTATACTTTTTCTCTTTCTACATTCAAACACACACACACGTAATTCACAATACTGTCAGGGCTTAGGGTGAACTCTGTATTGAAAATGAACAACACTGAAAGGTGTTTTACTAATTTTGAAGATTTTGTCCTTATCGGCCATGCATCTCGGTGACTATAAAAGTTTTGTGACTTCACAACCGAAGGGTTGTATAGCTAGTTTAGTTGCCTTCCAGTTTTTTCTTTTGTTACAAGTCCAGCTCGAGTATGTACAGTTCTTGGGTGTTGAAATGACCATACTTGATACATTACATATTTATCTTGTTTTACACGTTTACAAATTTGTAATTTCAGTATTACAATGAAGAAGAAGCCAAGAAATACACATCAAAGTAAGTGGTTTAATTTTACATTTATCCAGAATACCAGAAATGTGCAATATCATGGTGTGGGTTTGTAACGGAAAGATAAATGTCTGCTCAAATCAAAAAGTTTTTCCTGTAGACCATGTCTATAAGTCCAGATGGGCTCAGTATCTTGCCATTAAACACTTTTTATTGAGGGGTGTTTAAGAGCTTGAATCCAGGTGTCACTAGGTACGTCTCTGGTTTTAAGTCAAATTTGTCAAGTATTGAGTGAAAGGGGTGGTTGCCTTCATCATTGTTAAATTAAAACAAACTTAGATTGTGTTGATATAATTTGATTAATGGAGCCATAATTCTGAATGTCAGCATGAAAAATTCTTGGAAAATGTGTCAAACACCAGTGACATAAAATATGTCAAACACCAGTGAGATAAAATGTGTCAAACACCAGTGAGATAAGATAAAATGTGTCAAACACCAGTCAGATAAAGTGTCAAACACCAGTCAGTCAAACACCAGTCAGATAAAATGTGTCAAACACCAGTCAGATAAATACATTAATATTCTGACTTCGTTTATCCGACATCACATCAGTAGTCATCTATGGGGTATATCCACTTTTATTTTATTCCAGCTCTCGTATGATTGAAATTCAGCAGCAGTTGTCAGAGAGAGCAGTAGAGTTACTGGCCTTGCCTGATGATGTCCCTTGCTTTATTTTGGATGTTGGGTAAGTGAGGTTGTTTTGGGTTTTTTTGAAGTGGTCAAACATGTAGTGCAGACCCTTTCTACTTTACTCTGTGCCTTTGGTCAAGGGACTTTAAATTGACATCCTGTGAGAATAAGAGTTTGATGATTTATTTCTTTGTTGGTGTTTTACACTGTACTCAAGAATATTTCACTTATACAACTGCAGCCAGCTTTTTATGATGGAATGGAACATATTGGAACCCAGGACGAGACCCACAACAATCCACAGGATGCCAGCAAACCTTCCCACATATGACTGAAGTGGAAGACAGCCTAAGCTGGACTTGAACTCACAACAGCAGCATGGGTGAAAGGCTCCTGAGTCATTGGACTGCACCAGCTTTCTAATTACTTGGCCACATTAAGCCCTGAATCAGATATAAGCTGAGACTATAGCTCTCGGCTGCTTGTCTTTTGGTGTCATATAAAATTCCTAGCAGGTTTTAAACATATCTGCACATAAATGGATTTGTTGGATTTTGAATGATGTCAGTCACTTCAAAGCTCATTTTCTGATTGCTGGTTTAAGCATGTTTTCACCAGGATATTTCTTAAATATTGCCAAACTGGCATCAAACCATAAATCATTATCCATTCATGTAAGATCTTAACTCATGAATACATCTTACCTTTTTTCTTTTCTCTCCTGTCAGATGTGGGTCAGGGTTAAGTGGAGAATGTCTAACCGAACAAGGACACACCTGGGTGGGAGTGGATATCAGTAGGCCAATGTTAGGTGAGTCAGATATCAGTAGGCCAATGTTAGGTGAGTCAGATATCACTAGACCAATGTTAGGTGAGTCAGATATCAGTAGGCCAATGTTAGGTGAGTCAGATATCAGTAGGCCAATGTTAGGTGAGTCAGATGTCAGTAGGCCAATGTTAGGTGAGTCAGATGTCAGTAGGCCAATGTTAGGTGAGTCAGATGTCAGTAGGCCAATGTTAGGTGAGTCAGATGTCAGTAGGCCAATGTTAGGTGAGTCAGATGTCAGTAGGCCAATGTTAGGTGAGTCAGATGTCAGTAGGCCAATGTTAGGTGAGTCAGATATCAGTAGGCCAATGTTAGGTGAGTCAGATATCACTAGACCAATGTTAGGTGAGTCGGATATCAGTAGGCCAATGTTAGGTGAGTCAGATATCAGTAGACCAATGTTAGGTGAGTTGGATATCAGTGGGCCAGTGTTCCCTGAGTCAAATATAAGTAGACCAAAGTTGGTGACACGGATATCAGTAGACCAATGTTAGGTGAGCCGGAAATCAGTGCGCCTACGTTAGGTGAGTCAGATATCATTAGACCAATATTAGGTGAGCCATATACCAGTAGACCAATGTTAGGTGAGTCAGGTATGAGTAGAACAATGTGAGAGAGGTTGGATATCAGTGGGCCAAATGTTTGGTGAGTCAGATATCAGTCAGGATTTCTGCCAGAGAAAGACTTTTGAGTCCGTTTAAGTGAGTGATCTTTGATCACACTCAACACTGGCACGTGTGTCGCGAGGGAGGGAGGGGGGGGGGGGCAGGAGGAGCAGGAGAGGGAGGTACCAGGGAAAAAGTCACTAAATAATGGCATATGAACTACCGTTAATGACATTTATTTCCGCTCACAAAGCCAGCCCACAAAAATCGATGTCTGTTTGAGAACTTGCTGTCATCGTGGAAAACAGTTTGCTAAACAAATTTTGCGCCTTTTATAACTGTTGCAGTTTGTATCAAAACATTTTATGATTATTGCTTGAAGATCACTGCTCTGGGTAAATGAAATGAAGCTGCTTGTCCATGGCGATGTATTTGGCTATCGGCTGCGGGTTAAACCATTGCACGGGCTGGAAATCATAGGCGTAAGAATTCTCATCATTGTCAATAAATTGGTTGATTAAGCAATATTTCACCTTTATATATGCAGGCGAAGATATGAATATTGAAAATATACTACAACGGTCTGTCAGCGTATCTGTAAAAGGATTCAGATATTCAACTACGATTGGAAAGCTTTATTTCTTACTTATTTTGTATGTTTGAGGGGAAATTTTTGATAGGTTTGGCAGGGGAATGGGTCCAACAGACCTAGCGAAAACCCTGTCAGTAGACCAATGTTAGGTGAGTCACATGTCAGTAGACCAATGTTAGGTTAGTCAGATGTCAGTAGACCAATGTTAGGTGAGTCAGATATCAGTGTACCAATATTAGGTGGGTCGGGTATCAGTAGACCTATGTTACATAAGTCAGGTATCAGTAGACCTGTGTTAAGTGAGTCAGATATCAGTAGACCTGTGTTAAGTGAGTCAGATATCAGTAGACCAATGGAGGTGAGTCAGTTATCAGTAGACCAATGATAGGTGATTCAGATATCAGTAGACCAATGTAAGATGTCGGTATACCAGTGTTAGGTGAGTCAGATATCTAATCACCACATCTGTGCTAGCTGCCGCCTGGTCTACACTGTCTGGCCTGATCAGTCAGATAGCTCTCGCTGGTTGGCACTCCAGTCAGGAGGACTGACAGGTTCCTGATGAAGGGTGGTGCTTTTTTCTGGGCTCTGACCATTGTGTTTCAGCCACAACCCTGAGTGCCAAAGTATGTCATTGTAACACGTACATTTATTAACACAAGATCAAACACAATGAAGAAAATAAATAAATAGAACTGTTAGTGTTTTTCTGAAGATTATTTTCTACTTTCATTGTACAGACGTTGCCCTGGAGAGATCAGCAGAGGGTGACTTACTCCATGGGGACATGGGCTATGGTATGCCTTTCAGACCAGGCACATTTGATGGAGTCATAAGGTACATCCTGTGTGAATTTGGGGGCATAAGAATACCCCAAAATGACTTAAGATTTTGACCCTGAAAATTGCATTTATAGAGGTGTAAAGTTATTGTCATATATAAGAAAATTGTATTTGATTTTGAAACTTCCAGTTTTCCATTAGGATGTCATCCCACCTACCACACAAACCTTCCTCAGATCAATATATATGGACGAAGTTTTACATCACTTAGTTTACTTAACATATGCTGTAACATCTCCAGGGTGGAAAGGAGGGATGGCTGATGAGTTGAGTTTATCTTGCAGTTGGTAGGACTCCGTAGCAGACTAAGGAATTTATAATAATATAATAATGGTGGCCAGCATCATGGTGGTGGGAAAGAGAGCAGCGCTCCGGAGAACCAATAATGATGGCCAGGATTATGGTGGAAGGAAACCGAGCAGCGCTCCGGAGAACCAATAATGGTGGCCAGCATCATGGTGGTGGGAAACCGAGCAGCGCTCCGGAGAACCAATAATGGTGGCCAGGATTATGGTGGTAGGAAACCGAGCAGAGCTCTGGAGAAACTCAAGAGCAGGAGATAGTGTACATGTTACATATTGATTGGGGGGCCTCCGTGGCTCAGTCGTTTAGCGCACTATCGCAGCACAATGACTCGAAGCCTCCCACCAATGCTGTCGCTGTGAGTTCAAGACCAGCTCATGCTGGCTTCCTCTCCGGCCGTACGTGGGAAGGTCTACCAGGAATCTGCGGATGGTTGTGGGTTTCCCCCGGTTTCCTCCCACCATAATGCTGGCCGTCGGTGTATAAGTGAAATATTCTTGAGTACGGTGTAAAACACCAATCAAATAAATAAGTAAATAAACATATTGAATGTGGACAATGTTTTGTAATTGTAGAACTTTGCACTGATAGTAGCTTTGTAATTTAAACTCTTGAACCCACTGCATCTGTTTGTCCTGCTCTCTTTCAGTATCTCAGCTTTACAGTGGTTGTGCAATGCTGACAAGAAGTTCCACAATCCAGCCAAAAGGTTACACAGGTTTTTCAGTACATTATACGCTTCCATGGTAAGCCAGACTGTTTTCGTTTTATCTGTTAGAAACATGATGTTTCTTTTCACTTTTGTTGAGTTCATATATTTTATCATTACTGGTTTTCAATAAAATACACTACACATCATTTTTGTACCAGCCAGTAAGTAGCTATCTCATTGCCAAATCTGACTTCCCTGTTGTCTATCTTTTAAGGGGACATAACTTTTGGTGCGACTTGTCTTTTCTTCACCAACAAGACAGTTACCTCCCATGTGTCGAAATTTCTTGTCGTTCGTTACATTGAGGAACATTTTCATGTTTATCCTCTGTAGCCACCAGGCTAAAATGTGTGCAGGAGATTTTACATATATGCGTAGTTAAAATATTTCTAATTTCTTTTCCATATTTTGTATATTCTTTAAAGGCTCGTGGGTCTCGTGCTGTCTTTCAGCTTTACCCAGAGAACAGCAAACAGGTAAGTAATGTCATAAACAAACGTGTTGATTGTAATCTGTCTTGCACTGGTTTGTAGTATTTCCCAAGGGGAGGTAAATCCTGTGAACTTTGAAATGAAAGAGGGAGAGCGATGCACATGTAGAGCCATAATAAAGTGAACCACAAGGTTCCTCTTCCATCTCGGCCTTGAACAAGAAGTTAACGGATTCACTCACCCTCTTAAATTGTGGTGGCTTGGTAGCAATAAGTGTTCAACATTACTCACCTGTGGCAGTCTTCATTGGCTAAAAGACATGATAAGGGAAATCAGCGGCAGAGGGGTTTGCATGTCAGCTCAGCGCAATGACCCAGGAGCCTCTCACCAATGTGGCCGCCGTGAGTTGAAATCCAGCCCATGCTGGCTTCCCCGCCAAGTGTACAATGGATGGTCTGCCAGCAACCTGCAAATGATTGTGGGTTTCCTCTGGGATCTGCCTGGTTTTCTCCCAACGTAATGCTGGCTGTCGTTGTCTAAGTGAAGTATTTTTGAGCATGGCGTAAAACTCCAATCAAATAAGTAGTGAATAAGTCCCATGCTTCCTTGGCTTCCACCAGTTTGGCAGGTAAAACTAACCACCATTCCATAAGTGAAAAATTCTTCAGTGTGATGTTGAATAATAACTGAACACACAAAGTCGAATAAATAAATCTGAGAGAAAAACCAAAACTAAGTGCATGAAAAGAAAAATTCTAGACCACACAAAATGGCCATGACTCAAGCCTGAACTATGCACCTGTTTTCTGTTCCAGTTAGAGCTGATCACGCAGCAGTCCATGAAGGCTGGCTTCACAGGAGGACTCGTGGTTGATTACCCCAACAGTACAAAGGCTAAAAAGTAAGTCACAGCTTGTGTGTTAAGTCACACTGTATAAAAATAATTCTAAAGTTGCAGAAGGGAAACAATTTGAGAATGAAAGAAAGGTTATACGATCATAAGGACCGAGCTAATCCAGACGTGTTTATGCGTATTCTTCACATCTTGGCGAATCCTACAGAAACAACGTTGCCTACCATTTCTATTTTCACTTGATAAAGTGTCGTGTGTGCGAAGTGACACTGTTCTAATCCTTCTCGGTCATTTGAATGCTTTTGCTGTACCTGACATCATACCTGCCTCGTTGATGTCACATCAGGCAAATGCTACAAAGATGTAGTCTCTCAGGATATTCTGATTATACAATTATTTAGCCTGTTAATACAGTCCTGTGTTAGGCAACATTTCCAGTATGTGTAAAATTTAGTTTAGTTTCAAGGAGGATGATACAAATGAGAGTGTTTTTTGGGATATGTCTGTATTTATTTACGGTATGTACATTTATCTGTATTTATTAACGTATCTGTGGCTATCTACAGGATATTTGTCGGCTTATTTGCAGGATGCATGCGTTTGTTTACACGAGTGTCTGTCTATATCTATGGGATGTACATGTGTTTGTATTTGTTTACATCATTGTATCTGTGCTTATTGACGGGGTTCGTGTGTGAAAAATTCTGCAATATGGCATTAAATAAATATTTTCAGGATGTGTCTGTGTTTATTTTCAGGATGTATCTGTGTTTATTTTCAGGATGTATCTGTGTTTATATACAGGATATATCTGTGCTTATTTTCAGGATGTATCTGTGTTTATTTTCAGGATGTATCTGTGCTTGTTTTCAGCATGTATCTGTGTTTATTTACAGGATGTATCTGTGTTTATTTACGGGGGGAGCACCTCAGCAGTTGCCACAGGCTCTTGGAACAGGGACACAGATAAACGAGAACCAGATAGTATTCAGTGATAAACGGTAAGCTTTAGTACAGCAGATATAACATGCAGTGATACACGGTGACCCTTGTAAAACCAGATAGTATTCAGTGATAAACGGTAAGCTTCTGCACAGCAGATATAACATGCAGTAATAAACGGTAAGCTTTCGTACAGCAGATATAACATGCAGTGATAAACGTTAAGCTTTCGTACAGCAGATATAACATGCAGTGATAAACGATAAGCTTCTGTACAGCAGATATAGCCTATAGTGAGAAATGGTGAACCTAGTGAAACCATATCGCATTCAGTAATAGGCTATTAAACTAAACTTTTAAAACCTCGTATAATTACAAGGTATACTTGGGTAAGGTTTCAGAAGTTTACTTTCGCGGAAACACATGTATCATTGTGTCTTAGGCCCATACAGTATTATTTACTGGTAAATATCTGAATCTGATTTTTTTTGTTATATAAAATTCTTCAGAAATTTAGGTATAAAATAATTTGCTATTATATTAGAGCATAATTTTTCAGTCACTTTTTAAGACTTGGTGTGTTTTGATTGTTATTTTATAGACTTGGTGTGCTTTGATTATTATTTTATAGACTTGGTGCATTTACACGTAGTTGCTGACATTAAGACATGGTTTTAATTATTCTTCATTTGGGTTAAGGGAGAGGTTACGTAATGCACGCGGCAAGTCACTCAAGAGGAGCCGAGACTGGATCATAGAAAAGAAAGAGAGGAGACGAAGACAGGGGAAGTAAGTCAGTGTGACCAAGTGACTAAATGTGCTCGAGCTTGTTAGAGACTGTAATCTGAACATTGAGGTTGCTTGTTCAAATCCAGCAGCAAGGTGGCTGCCAGGGTGCCATTAAGCGATAATCAGTATTGAAGTTCTGTTAAGTTTTTCATGTAGGGCCATTTTTCAGGCAGGGTCTTCTTGTATGAGCAGTCTGGTCTGTCTTGAGTGAGATAACCCACTTGTGACTTTGATATTGTATGTTTGAACACATGCATTACCATGCGGTGATATGTTTGGACCCACCTATGAACTCAACCGTGGCCGTGGTGTTTAGCTTTTGAACCACCCCCCATGAGGTGATATGTTTGAACCCACCCATGAACTCAACCGTGGCCATGGTGTTTAGTTTTTGAACCACTCATGGCATCAAGTGTTTAAGCCTACCCATGACTATGACCACCAATGTTTGAACCCAACCTTGGCCATGGTGTTCAGTTTTTGAACCACCCAGGGCCATGGCGTCATGTTTTTTAACCTATCTGTTGCTGGTTGCACTGCGGCTACATTGAATGACCTAAAATTTCATCACAAAAAGTACATTGTTAGAGGCAAATTAATGTCATAAATTATTATTTTGGGGGCTGAAAGTTGTATTTTTCCAGTAGAATATCATCGTGTCTACCAAACAAACCTCAGAATATCGTCCTATAATCAATACAACTTTCAGAATGGTTCAGAAGAGCAGCTCTGTCATGAGCGAAAGTTTGTATTGTTCCTGTAGCAGTGTGAATATTGCCGACTGTAAAGATTATTTGTTATGCCACTGCCAGTGTGTTATATGTCAGAGTCTTGTGAACAGAGATCACATGACCTTACAATGGTCCCAGTCTGTTAGCATTTGCAGCAATGTGATTATAACATGGATGTATATCTGTGTTTACACTAGTCTCCTCACTTAATTTGTGTCGTTACTTTCTGTTTTTAGGCAAGTTCGAGCAGATACAAAGTACACAGGAAGAAAAAGAGGACCAAAATTTTAATAAACATGGAATTAACTTAAAAAAAACACCTTTTCGTCTTTTGTTGTTTGCCAGAACATGCACAGGCTATTTATTTTTAAAACCATAAAACCGGTCACTGCAACCAATGACTGCAATGTTCTTGTCTAATTCAGATGATACGAATACACAGGATTCGAGTTACATCATTACAAGGGCACAGTGACATCCATCTGCGAAATGTCGCTGTTTTACAGCATGGTAGGGTTACTTGCCTATCTCAACATGTGTTGAGAAGCCACAATCAGTTTCGTTTCTGTTGTCCCAAGTGATACCCACATCACTGGAGAACACATTTCGGAAGTTTCATATCGTTGTTGATAAATTTTCAATATTGTGTATACCTGCCCAAATTAAATTGTGAAGATAGACCCTGCGTGGCTGTAAAGCGGTAGTGTCACATCATAAAGATCATCACTCTGTTGTCCTAACTTCGCATCTCAGAAGCCGCATATTGCTAGATCTGGAAGGCATCTCATTTCTGACATCTGCTTTGAATTTCACTTAGAACTGCTGATGGGGGGTCTCCGTGGCTCAGTCGGCTAGCGTGCTATCGCAGCACAATGACCCAAAGCCTCCCACCAATGCGGTCGCTCTGAGTTCAAGACAAGGTCATGCTGGCTTCCTCTCCGGCCGTACGTGGGAAGGTCTGCCAGCAATCAGCGGATGGTCATGGGTTTCCCCCGGGCTCTGCCCTGTTTCCTCCCACCATAATGCTGGCCGCAGTCGTATAAGTGAGATATTCTTGAGTACGGTGTAAAACACCAATCAAGTAAATATATAGAACTGTGAATATTACCACCGAGAATAATTGGGCAAGTTGATTAAGAAGAAAGAATGTTAATTGATCAGTCTGCATTCCATGTAGGTGAAGACAATAAACACGCTCCACATCTTGACGCTGGCACAATAACAGCTTCCCTAGCTAGGTTCCAGTACATCAGAAAAGGATGCAGTTTGGCAAGCTACTGATGAACTTTACCGTAATGTGATTATGAATAAGCACCCGGAGTAGGTGGAAGACAGGTGGCCTTCACACTTCGCGAACGACCGCAGAAGCAATGTAGGTAACTTCTTATATTGTCACCAAGACCCCACGAACGGTGTATGGAGGCTGATGCTGACAGTTTTATAATCCTACCTAAGGCAGTCCTTGCCATTCCGAGACGAACACACCATAAGTGTTTCCACTGAATTGGCCACCAACACCAGTTACATTAGGGTTAGGAGCATAGTATAAGCAAAGCCTACTAAGGAACATCAACAGCAGCACTGAAAAGTTGGTGGGGTTAAGAACGAACATATTTTCAAGGATGGCCTTAAATGTTCTGATGCTGGGAACAATTCTTACTCCTAGGAATTCACGTTGAATGATGCATCTCTGAAGTGCACGTACATTTGGCTTGTATGTTGTACTGAACAATTTTTCAGTTATATGACGTTCTTATATGTATTTATAGAGTGGCTTTTGGAAGGGCGAGTCAATGCTGCTACTGTAGCGTCATGCTGATAACAGACATGACACTCCACCCAGTCACATTATACTGCCAATGGTACTGTTTCCTTGCTCTAAACAGAGTGCTGAGTTTTAATGTCATTGGGATTACCGGACCCCAGGTTCAAACACAAAACAAGACAGCCCAAGACGAACAGTTTGACCCAAAAGTAAATTTTAATAATATAGTTGACAATAGTTACAATTGCAATGTTAAATCACAAGTACAGATAGTAAACGGTACACCCACAAGTAACTAGACTGTCCAGCTGTTCATAAATATCCAGATCATGGCCAGAAACTGAGCTTCCAAGCGAGAGAAAAACAAAAGCAGCAAGGGAATGGAGTGACAAGATTCTTACTGGAAAATGTTCCTTCTGAAAGTCTGACTGCCAATACACCCTTCCTTGTGAGGTACATGGGCATGACCAGTTTAAGTCTGCATTCTCCTGAATGTGCTGTCCTTGAGGCGAGAGGATTGAATTACTTCATCGATGAGGGTGCACAGTCCATGAAATTGTCATTAAAATCTAGACCAGAGAGAACCACAGAAACATAGGAGGAGGCAGCACAACTGTGAACAATGTCATATGTCTACATCTTTCCACAGGAAAAATCTTCCTTTGACCGTCCTTTACAGTCAGATAAGCCAGTGGTGCTTCCAGTAGTTCGCTTCAGCTGTGCCAGGGGAAGTGGATTATTATACACAAGACCACAGTAAAATCCGATGGCAGGTTCCCCGAACCCAGATTCTTCTCAAATCTCTTCTGTTGCGTACAAAATTAATTTATAAAAGTTGTGTACAGTCTCTGGCAGAGCAAATTTAAAGACTATTCTCTTTACAAGTCGTCATCTGCGTCTTCATCTGGGAGAGCCACATCCTGTGCTTTCTGTTAGAACAAAAACAGCCAAGAATTAGAAATGCAGCAAATATGCAGTAAAAAGCTAAATATTCTTCTGGCAATTGTTCATACATTTTACTGATGTTGGCTGCCTGCTATAAAATCCATACAAGAACCATTTACAACTGCTTTCAACTAAAATGTATTACAGGACATGGATCGTTATCATTTTGTAAGGATTCATCAAGAGTTTGGGATTTACCTTGAAACCTGCACCTCAAAATTGAGACTTAGCACGGAAGTTTTGGATCCAGAATTTTAATTATGTTTCTCAAGGGTACTAGAACGCCTCAGGAATGAAATTTGGTCAATTTGTTTTCATTTCACATTCTTAATCTCTGTTCTCTTATTTTGCCTCTCATTTAAAGACGAAATCCAAATTCGAATTGTAAATACCTAAAATTTTACAAAAAATATAACAATGTTGTGAACCAAGGCAAATGTGTGTTCTTAGTTCCCCTTTATTTGGGGATTACCTCACTGAGGAGGGTTATATGCAGTGAATAGAAAGCCTCTGTTGAATGAGTATTGCCCTGTGCTACAAACTGTGCATGGCTGTTTGTGCAGACTGCCCAAGCAGACCTATTAACTAAAACAGCCTTAATCACCCCACCTGGGTGCCATTGAGGGACGGGTTTGTGAACACATTCTAGCAGGTTTTGCTCAGAACTACCGAGACAGAACACCAATTTACGCTTTCATAGAGTATAATAAGTTTTAAAATTTAACGTAAATAGATTGATATCTCTACATTTTAACAGGAGGTGGGACAATTCTTGAATAAAATTAATTCGCGAACAAATTAATGACGAATTTTGTCACACACCATGCGCCTGCAGACATTTTGGTCTTTTTCTCCCTTTCCATTTTTGAGACGGATGTGTGGTGAAATTCTTTTTATTTCTTGCTTATTTTTAAACAAGATGCTATGAAACTTAGCACACATGTAGGTAAATACTTAAGTTAAAGCGAGGTTCCACAAATTTTTGAATTCTTTCCTAGTTTTAACAATACTTGTAAAAGAATGTCAAAAAAAAGAAGGTAAAAAGAAAGTTGCCAAAATTTTTTGAATTTTTAAAAATTTTAAACTTTTAATCACCACTCAAAAGAATCTAAAATGAATATTAAAGATCTGTGGGACCCGTTTTAGTTTAAGTAGTAAGCTTTCCACTTAGGCAAGAAAAATATCTGAAAATTGGCGAAATCAAAAAGCTTACTGAATAACAGCTCTTTCTTTCAAACTTTCTCTATTTTGATTAATATTAAAGCTAGGTCAATTTTGAAAACCTTTTTGAAATCAACAGTTGTTTAGCTTTCAGAATATATATACACATGGTTATGTTTAATCAATACTTTCGATTACACAAGGCAAAACGTGTTCTTGTGTCCTTAACCTATAAAAAAAAAAAATGACAAGGAATTCTTTCAAAAACAAGCACGCATCTGCAGTTGTCCCAATGTCGTACTGTCGCAGTATCACAAAGGTCAAGAAATAGTGCCACAGCAGCATACCTTTAACTCCTCTTCATATTCCTTGGCAAGATCAGGGTCCATGTGCACTTCTGGAGGCAACATGGCAGGGCTGGCTACAAACTCCAGGTTGGGGTCTCCAATCAACTTACGGGCCAACCACAGGAACGGCTTCTCAAAGTTGTAGTTACTTTTAGCACTGATATCATAGTACTGCAACACAGATTGATGAGCGTAGAATTAAAGTCAATGATATTAATATACTTGTCCTTGTGCCCAGTAAGAAAGTGTGCCATTACAAGGATTTAAAAATCCTACAAATCAAAGGTAGATTCAATAATTATATAATTTTCTTTTTCTTTGGATTGTTGATCAGTGAACATGATATGAGCCTCTGAATTGGATTTAATTCCCACAGAAATTTTCTAAATGTCCAAAAATTCGACACTTATCCAAAGAACAGTCAATGATTTGTCACTACCTAGCCACTCGTTTGGGTACAGCATTATGCCACGTTAGCAATAGTCAGGATGAGTTAAGAGGCTCCCTTGTACCATTGGTACTAACCATCGTTAAAGAGTTCCAAAATTAAGTGTAGGGCTCATACTGTTTACATACAGCTTTCTGAATACTACACACAACCAAACATTTCTTCCATAAAACATTAATAAAATACCAAAAGTTTCCTCCTTTCATAATATTCCCCAGAAACTACCTGGTCTTACCTGCAAATTTTTCTTTCGGTGGAAGGTGATGGCTTTGGCTTTGACTTTCCTATCCTTGATGTCCACTTTGTTTCCACATAAAACAATAGGTATGCTTTCACAGACTCTCACCAAATCCCTATGCCAACTTGGTACACTTTTGTACGTTACTCTTGAGGTTACATCAAACATGATGATGGCACACTGACCTGGAGCAATAACGATATATATTCATTAAATTCTATTTTGAACTTCTTACAGTACCTTATCGGACAAAATTATTCTTGCAAGAGAAGACCATATCTATTCTGGGAGTTAACAAATTATCCATCCTTGGTGAACTTAGACCACCATAACGAGAAGAAGCAGGGGAGCCTCAGATTAGAGGGACACATGTTTCGTCAGAGACATCAGCATCCATGCAATCATCCCTGGCAAATCACAATATCCATTGCTCACGTCCACTATCATCTTTTAGCTGAGAAGAAAGCAGGCCAACATTCAGCAGGACTCATCGGGCCTTTCCCCCTTCACTACTTTGAGCAACCATTACCTGAGATTAACACCTTGATATCATACAACGCCGACCTACAAGTACCTTCAATATCCATGATGGTGTCTGGTGTATAGACAGAACCTACCCTGAATGTAATATCCATCTCTTAAGCCCCCAAACTTCTCCTGACCAGCGGTGTCCCACACGTTATACCGGATAGGGCCTCGGTTAGTGTAGAACAGTAGGGGATGTACCTCCACTCCCAGTGTGGCTGCACAACAGAAACATTAACAACATAGAACGTAATTCAATTAAAACAGAATATTTTTGTCTCGACCATTCAGAGCAACCTTTCCTTGCTGGATACTACATTACCACATTTTCTGTCCCCGTTCTTACTAAAAGGAGTGACTGTGTACCTTCACAATGAGTTTTTGTGAAATACTACTGAATATAACTAACCCTTTGTGATGTAAAGATCACTATATTCTCCCTACAACCACAAGTGGAATACTCCTATGGGTATGAACTGATGTTTCATGATCTTAAAGATGCCAACCATGAACACGTCTATTACTCTTCACATATAGCTATATACTGCTTCTTACCAATATATTTCTTCTCGAACTCTCCAGTCATGTGACGTTTTACGAATGTTGTTTTCCCAACACCACCATCACCTACCAGCACCATCTGTAAATCATGAAAATCAAAATGAAAGTAACCACATACACAGAGGCAACATTCAGGGTTTTGCGTTCGAGTAGGTGTGTGATTTACACATCGATGTTCATACTCCTTGGAGTCATTATGCAACCTGTGATTCAGGGCCCCCTTGCATGAGGCGCCAATAAAAATGTGATTCTTAAATTTCTATCAATTTGGTAACCACTTTGAATACAGAAATAAAGCCTACATTTGACCCTGGTACATGCATATTGTTTCACTACACTGCTAGGAATTGTTGATTCACATACAAGTTTATATCATATACTACAATTGTTCAACCTTTCTGCATGTTTGCATGGTGTTTATTCAAGCATGTTTTGAAGGCATTATTCTGCTCTGACTGATGAAATTATACTTATTATTAAGTAAGTATTGGCCCTGAAACCAATCCAATCGATGCAGTTTTCTCTCCAAAATCATACGGAAAATGTGCATAAACTGCACTTAAAGTTGATATTTCATACGTGAAAAGTCCGAGGAATTAGGTACATCAAATTTTAATTACCATTGTATTTCTTCACCGTTTATACTTTTAAGAACTACACACTTAGGAGGCTAAATATACACAGGACTTCACCCATTCTGTAACCTTTGCAAGTTTGGAGATTTGTGTGGAATCAGTACTCAGCTGCTACCAAAGTACCCTAGTAACCTTACTACATGCTCATCTCCTGGACTAGAAAGACTACTCCATATATGCTTAACAGTGCTTTTACTACAGTTGATGTAAGCCACTCAAATGCAAGTAATTCGTTCATTGTCACCACAATTTTATGTTCAGGTTGGTTGATGAAGATGTTTGCATAACCTGATACATTTGTGACGGTCTTCGTTTCAGACAGATGGGCCTCTCAAATGAGTAACATTTCTTGAGATTGAAATTTGGAGATTGTAGAGGGGTGGGAGAATGCAAAGGGAAAGTCACTTGGAACCAAGTCAAAGAAGAAGATTGGACTAAAGAGGGGTTGTATACACATAAATGACCATAACACAGCTATTAGTGCCTGGTCATACATCTATAAAAGATTTGAAACAAAAAACACATTTCAAATTATCCAGATATGTACATGCATTGCCATTGCTGGCCTATTAATGGGTTATCTCTGCGGTTTGCTCTGCCAGTTTTTGTCACTTGACACAAACATGGCTCCTGATTAGAGTCCTCTTGCCTCCAACAGTACATGAAAAAGACCTGGAAAAGTGGAATTTGAAGGAGGCGGACGTCTGTGGAGCAACAAAATGTGTTATTTCTTGCTGTGAACCGCAAGAACTGGTGTGGTTGTGATCGGAATCAATAAAGAGTTGTTTCAAGATAAAGGACGAATCCGAGCAGTGTGGGTGAAGGTAAACTTTGCTTATTGACGTTCTTGTGAGGACACTGTCAAGGCTGGATGGAGGTGATCTGTGTCTCCTGTATCTTGGACAGCATCTTTTCGAAACAATATTCTCTGCGAGAACCATGACTAAAAAATCCAATGCCACTGAGCTACCTGAATGTCATATTTCATACGAATGGATATCAAATTTGCAGTTATGCAACAGTTACAGTGCAAGGTCTTTGTCCATTTTAGAAATCCTACTTTGCTTCATAAATCTTCTTACCTTGAATGTTGGTGCTGGCTCCTTGTCTGTTTGGGAAGTGACGTTTGACATTTTGATTGATTCAACAATACTGTGGAGAGAAAAAATATATACTGTTTACTAAAATGTCAGAGATAAAACCTATGTGACGTGGAATGTTTGTGAACTAACCCAATACAGTGTTTACACCACCGATAGCCCACAGTCTAGAAGCCATATTTCAATTAGCCCTACATCAATCCCTACAAAACTGCACAGGCTGAAAATATTAGTTTTTTAACACTGTATGCTCTATTGTGATAACAGAGTGGCTGGACACGGTTAAAGCTCGGATATGTCCAGATGAGGAACTCCTTTAGGCCAAGAAGAGGAGCACAAAGGTAACTATTTGCCAGAAAACAAATGCAAACTAACAATGCAATGGATATTCCAAACATCACTTTACAATATATTGTGAGAAAATTTACACTACAGAGCACAAATGCGGAGAATGTGACGTAATACCTACAGTGCTGGCTGCCATGGCAGTTATGTGCTCGTTATGTTAAGAGTGCTTAATGCAAGTGGGTTCAGGCATATACAACCACATTTACAACTTTAACCAAGAAATCTACTTTTCACAATCAGAGGCG
Organism: Acanthopleura granulata; assembly: GCA_016165875.1. Classification (NCBI taxonomy): domain Eukaryota; kingdom Metazoa; phylum Mollusca; class Polyplacophora; order Chitonida; family Chitonidae; genus Acanthopleura; species Acanthopleura granulata. The sequence continues at coordinate 3,724,880 of JABBOT010000009.1, read as the reverse complement.
GGTCTGCGACCTACACAAGCAGCAATCTTTTCTTCACCCACAACTCTGGATTGTATTTCTATTTGATAAATTGGCCTACAGCACAGCCGGTGTACTGTTGTAAGAGCACCGAAAGCGAGATCCTTATTTCTACCAACAACAACACCAAGCAACGATCAGACCATTATGATTATATTCTCACAGGGTATGAACTTGCTATGAAAGCGAAACATTCAAATTTTAGCACAGATGTTCTGACCGATCTCAAGCCACGTGAATTTCATTCATTGACGTCATTTCACTGACTTGATTCAGATGGAAAATTCCACTGACGGGTTATCCCACGACGCCGGTATGAAAACGAGATCAACGCCGAATACAATTTTTCAAACAGGAAGAACAAAATTTGACTGCCTAGCCTTTTTGCGTTAACATTTATCGTATCCATCAACTGAGATGTTTCAATGATCTCATTAATGCATGTGTACATTCCTTAAACGGATGTACGCGTATGTACGCACTACCCAGACAGTCATGTTCTCTTTGTTGACTACGATTCCACATACACACACTAAGTACAGCAATTTACATACATGAGATTCGTCAAAATAACGAAATAAAGATAGACCAAACAAACCGTAATGTGAAAATATCACGATATCAAAACATACACCATCGATTATAACGATAGATGATGGATTACGTGAACGACACTCACCACGGATGCTGACCACTTTGTCGAATGGCGCAGTGCAACGCGAGACTGTACTTTTCCCGGGAACCGGTTCAAACCAGAATTGGCGCGATTTGTTCTCAGTCGCAGAAGCGACGTCATCGCCACAAATTTAGAACCGATGTCACTGAGTGGAGAGGCAAACAAGACATTTATTCATACACAGTAGTTTTAAAACGTTCAAAAGGATTTCGCCATAAAACGCAATTCACCCAAAAGCCTGTATTAGTGAATTAAGACGCAGAACGATCTCGAACAAGCTAAACTTGTCCTAGTGTAGTCTCGCGCACGAGACAGTGTGTAGCTAAAGTACTCGACAAGGGAAGTCGAAAGCGATTGCGCGTAGACACACAGGTGTTATAAGTAAACAAATAAATGACACCAGCCTGTATCCCTAAACACTAATGCCGTTGTCAGGTAGTTCATATTTGAACGAAACCGTACCATGATTCAACCTTGAATGGAAGATTATAATCGGGTTGAAAAGTGGTAAATGAGGGTGGGCACTTAGCACTTGACATAACATGTGCACATCGTTTTAAATTGAAGAGCCAAATTTATTTGGCGGTTTATTTTGTCACCTGAACATAATCGTTATCAAAGACACAAGGTAACACTATTTGTCCTGAGTTACACTATAAACATATTTCCGTGTTCTGCGATCACTCATTTCATTTCAGTCGTGGGTGGACTGATCGCTTACACACGCCTGCGTTGTGGGTAGACTTAAAACGATTATCATTTACGAACACGGACATATAATGGATCTAACGAGCACTCATGCCAAGTGCAATGGTGCGGGTGTCACTGTTGCAAGACGACAAAATCTTAATATACGTGTATGTACATATTTCGTCTGGCCCTACACTTAATTCGGCCTAAAATGTCAAGCACAAATATTATTTTAGGGTGCATGCATTTCATTGTAGCGATCGTCTATGTCTGGAGCTGCACCTGTGCACACGGAAAACTCAGTGTATTATTTATACCAGCGGAAGCGTACGTGTACGTACCAAAAACTGAGGACACGTCAAAACAAAACACGACTGGACTTTAAATGCCCTTTCATTTATAGAAAATGACAAAAACCTAAGGCCATACAGCTGGTTTCACGGCCTATAACTTTTTTTTATTTGGACAGGTTTTCTCCGCAGTTTAAATGTTTTCCTCTCGGTGTATGCCTATATGTTTTCTCCCCGGGCAGCGTTACGTCATAGCCCTATATATGGAGAAAACTATTCACACCATCGAGGAAACCTTTCGCTGAAAAAATAAAATTGTACTGTGGAGAAAACATTTAATTCGCGGGAAAAAAAAAACACCTGCACCCTTAAGCGCTCTCTTCCACCGCGGAGAAAGTTTCTACCGGAAAAGCCACTTAGCCAGTCCTAAGTGGCCATGCGCACTTTGTCCTGACCTGTTTGAGAAACAACACACCCACATCCCTAATTTCATATACATGTATTTAAAGAATACGAAGTTGTGAGATTGCCTGAATCCCAGAGACAGCTAGGAGTGATCGTCTTTATGGTGTTTTCCGAAGTCAGGAGAAACAAGACGATTTAGTGAAAAATAAGACTTAAAGCTCACCTTCGCGTCTGAACGTATTTTTATGAACTGGCCTACAAAATTTACAAAGCACTTGCAAAAAAACTTGCATTCAGTTTCATGGAATCGATGTGGTGTAGGTTGAAACATACTATAGACTCGTGTAAGACAAACGGAATTAATGACACTGGTATATATAGTAAATTTTGAATGGGAGATTCGTGAAATAATATGAATCTTTTTCTTATAGTTTTGGACCAACTATAAACTGGCTCCTCTACGGTACTTGTTATTGCCCGCAGCGTCTCACTCTTCTTCCAGTTATAACAGGATGTTTTCTCTAGCAAGGGTGATCCATTGTCTCCAGGTTTATATCCAATACATGCAGAAATACCCGCAGCGCTTTAGAAAGCCAGAACGACAAGGCATTGAGGGGGCATTAAAGAAATGCTAATAATATTCTGACTGATACAAACTGAAGTGATTCGCGGACAACACCAGAGTTGTCTTCAAGAAGAAACTTGCACAGATGCCGAATACAAAATGATTTTTAGTCAAACTAAAAAATAATGTTTGATGCGCTAATCTAAATGGCTTCTTAACAGGGCACAAGTCCACTCTAACTGCTTACACTGACATTTACCATGAAAGTTGTTAGAAATTTTACCCATTGAATTTCTATAGAAAAACCGCTAGCACACATCAATGTTGATCTTCTCAATATGATGATTTTTATCCTATTTCCCCGTTTTCCAGGACAGGCCTAGGAATTTCCAACGATATGCACCCTTCCTTAGCAAAAATGGGTTTACCGTTTTTTAACAAAAATGGTCTTACGCCACTACACCGTATAAATTATGAACAAATTCCCATCCGAAGTAGTCGTGTTGTCTTGACATGCTATAAATATGATAATTATACACATGCATACTCTGTTTCTTAATTTCATATGTTTATTTAAAATGAACTATAGGTTGAGTGAGTTTATAGGTTCAATCTGGCGGAGAACCGACATGGAGTGGTGCTGTATCGATAAATAACGATTGACGGAAACCGTTTTGCGTGAATAGCGCATGCTGCTAGGAATGGGCCGTTAACATGCACCGAACATCCAGATACCGTACATGGACCTGTACAAAGTTGGAGAAAAACAGCACGGACTCCAGATTTTCGGACTCGGCTAGTCAAGTGTTTCCAAGGGAAAATATGTACATTATATAAATGTTCCATCAAATATGACATTCTCGTTCCACGTACCAAAATACGTGTAAGCCCCGTAACAGACTCTCTCATGCTCAATGGTTGCAAGAAACTTTTTCTCCATGCAACATGCATATAGGTCTATGTAATAAAGTCAAGATGATTTTATTATAAATAATATTTTATTTATCGTTAAAGAAATTGCATTCACCGGATTGTAAGTTCAAAGTCCGTGTTCGTAACATTGTCTGAATTTTAGACTACCCAACAAAGGCAAGGCTAAGCCCCAGTAGAATAATAAAAGCTTATCGAAATGCCATGAGGTGGATAATTATGTAACCTATCATGTGTAAATTATGTAGATTCCACCGTGGGATGAAATCACTGACACATACATATAAGTGTAGGCCTGGCGAGTGTTTCGGTCAGGTATATTTCGCATAATAAAGTAATCATGACGTGACTAAACTTTGAAATACGGCAAACTGAATACTTCTACACCTAGGGTGATAAGTACGCCTACAATGTATTTGGAGCTCCGTTTTCCGCCCCGTGTTTGTGAAGCTTTGAAAATATTTTCGAATCTTCAAAAACATTGTTAAAGTTTTACAAACATTCTTCTTAACGTTGTGATATTTAAACAGGGTTCAGAAACAAACTGTGGAGGTCGAAATGTTTTTTCAGATGGTGCTGAATTTTAATACTGTACCGTTCTGCATATTATGTGTGATGTTCATAGTTGTCTCCCCTACAGTGATGGTTTTATGCGTAACTGTACGTGTATATGAAACATGTAGCTTATATTGTTAACTTTCAAGTTAAGTGCTGTTGGCTAGGTATAATATGAAATGTGATGCTACCACTAAGCCCGTGCAACAGATTGATTGTGATGTTAGATTGTCAAGCCTTTTATGGCAATAGTCCGCAATCTCCGTGCATAAAATTAACCTTCGGGCCTGGTTGGGCAGGTGCTTGTAGGTCACATGATGAAGAGATTTCACGAGATTTAGTTTCAATATGGCGGCACCCTTTGAACCTGGCTGAAAGGTGATGAAAATCTGTCACTTAGCAATGATTCATGTACTTATTTGTGTTTTATTCAATGCTAACATAGAAACAAGAAGCCATAGGACGAATTAGCCACAGGAATTGTTATGTTTGACACTTCGTATGTGACTGGGGAATGACTTTTCAGTTGTCAGTCAAAAGTTGATCACTTCGATTCACTGACAGGTTTGTCCACATCTCATACCGTTTTGGCCGCTGCGCGGGCTATTACTTAAAATCATATACTTTTATCTGTCAACAGTAAATCAAAAATATGGTGTGATATAATTAAGTCCGTTAACCATGCCATAAAGCAATACCCAAAGTCAAATTCCCAAATATTAGTTTCATTAATAAAGTTGGCATCACTATTTCGTAAAAGTACAGATAATTTTAAAGTGAAAGACAGCTCATGTTCTATGTTAAGTTTGCCAAAGAGATTTGACAATATTATGTTTCTTTCGGTAAAGCATTTTCTAGCAGCCGCTGCGAAAGTGGAAGTTGACATCTGACCATGATGCGTTGCCTTGAATGAAACGCAGCCATTCTGTCTGGGTTGTGACGTAATTGTTCCAAGCCCGGAACACTCTTTTCACCTGAGACTGTAGTAAGCTGCTGGGGTTGTGTTTGTAACTTAAGTATATATGCCTATTTATGGCATGAAATAACCAAGACACTTACTCCTCCTACAATACAATGGTCTGAAAATACTTTGTGTTGCCCTCTTCAGACCTGAGGTTGTGTCCTGAAGTCTGTAATGGTCTGTAAATAGACAAACAGGGCGCTTTATTGACCTACCGCATCAGCAAACACACCAACGGCTACGGACAAAGTTTGCAGGAGCGATGATGTCACCCCTGGTGTCTATTAAAATCATTATTTATACAATGTTTATGCACACGGACAAAAGCGAAAACACATATCCCGTTATTTACGTCGTTAATATGCACCAGACATGACCTAACACTAAAAATGAAGCTTCCCTTCTGTCAACTTCAGTATTTACGAAAATGTAACTCTTCAAAAATGCTCAAAATAAAGTAGAACAATTGTCTGAAATAACATGCGTTTTTTATTATGGATTGTCAAGGGAAATAAATCTAGGGGTGTAAACGATGGATTTAGAGTCACTTCCCATGAACTGCTGATTTACTGTATTTACATCTACTATACGTCACATTCTACCCTTCTGAACTTATGTCCTCTCGACATAACAGAAAATACACATTTGCGTCTCTTTTCGATCCTGTTAACTGTCATCTACATTGCACAAAGTACTCTACATCGTTCATGGCAAAAAGCCCAATCTGTCCATTAGCGACGGGTACTTCAACGCACTGACAAGGAGAGTTCATTTCGGGAGCATCAACAGTCACATTGTACGTATCAACATTTCCTGTTTCGTCGTAGGTAAATCTGACTGGTAGTCTCCTGCCTACCCAAATGTCTGGTGTGGGGTTGGACATTATCATCTGTGTGGTGCTGGACTGTTGGTTCTGTCGGTGCAGTGGCTGCTCATGGCAAAAACGTTTCTGCGTTGGGGCGGAAGATTGTTGGGACCGGTCGTTCCGTAGTTGCTACCTGAAGCTCGTACAGCCACTCTTCGTCACTGTCGTCGGCAGGGCTGTCAGTGTCCGTGGATACTTGTCGATTTCAACGTGTCTCTGACCCCGGCCTCTTTGGCGCTGCTTTCACTGGAGAAGGATGTTCCAAGTAGTTACAAGGAAGGAGCATATTTTTGTGTAATGTTCTGGAACGACCTCCCTGCTCTGGACGCACGACGTAGACTGGAACTTCTGGGCTGCATGTCTAATTTTCCCAGTAGTTCCTGAGTTTAGTTCCCCACGCTGAATTGTTCCGGTGTACTGGCGATGCTGGTATTCGGTCATATCGTACCTTAGCTAGAGAGTGACTTTTGGAGGTACGCTGGTTGATAATGTCATAAACTTCCTGCATTCGTTCCTTCCATTTCTGTTCATACTGTGAATGCCTAGTTGTGCTGTGATCCTTCTCTAGATGGAAGGCAAGGTCGATTGGCAAACGCGGAGAGCGACCATACAAGAGACAGAAGGGCTAATAGCTAGTCACCTCGTGCCGTGTACAGTTGTATGCATGGATAACTTTGTTAAAATGTCTCTTCCAGTCTCTTTTCTCCTTGTCACCTAGTGTCTTCAGCATTCCAGTTAAGGTACGGTTGAATCTTTCAACCTGTCCATTTCCTTCCGGGTGGTAGGGAGTTTTCCTGGAATGGATGACTTGACTGTACCCTTCGAGTTCGCTAAACAAAGCGTTCTCAAACTCGCCTCCTTGGTCGTGCTGTATGGGAGCTGGAAATCCATACCTGAGTATGAAGTCATTGAAGATTTTTTCCGGCCACAGTCTTTGCACACTTGTTTGTCGTTTTGTCCTTGGGCAAACCTAGAAAACTGGTCGATGACTACCAGGATGTATTCGAATCATCTAACGGACTTTTCAAAATGAAGGAAATCTATGGAGATGAGTTCAAACGAGGCTGTGGTTTTGATGCTGCCCATGGGTGCTCGGCGTTGAATCGCTGGCCACTTGCTCCGGACACAACCACACTGTCTGGTAATATAATGCTACGTCTACGTCGCTCTGCATCCTTGGCAGGTAAAATATTGAAGGTATCAGGTCAATCACTCGTTCTATTCCGAAGTGACTCATGTCATCATCCAGTTCTCGAATGGCTCTGGCACGAAACACTGGTGACACCAATAGTTCATTTCGAGTTTGTCCACCTGGTAGCACTATATTTCTGCAGAGTATTCCATGGTCATTGATGACAACCTGATTCCACAGATGGTTTAATGTTTTTACCGAACTGTTCTTGATTTTCCCTATGTCCCTGCGCCTGTTGTTTTTCTTTGCACTCAACACTGGGCGGTGTTTGGGTCGTTCTCCTGTGCGGCCTTCAATACCTCTGGAGGCACGTCATCGGGTGCTTTTCTGATTCTGTCGTCCGATTCGATACCTAAACCTGGCGAGCAAGTGGCTGTCATTGCACACAGGCCTTGTGTCTGTCCTTCAAGTGACGTGATGATTGCGTGCACAACATTTTGTCTCCTCGGTGAAGTTCTCCATGTCAGTCTCGAAAGGTCACCACATCCGGGACAACGCGTCCGCATCGTCACTTTTTTTTCCAGGTCTGTACTTTATTGTGAACCGGAAGTCAGCAAGCTGTGCTACCCATCTGTGCCGTGTTTGGTCTAGTCGAGTTGTTGTCAAGATATACCCCACTTTAGTGCCAGGAACTCGAGTTTTCCTGAGTGAAAGTGGTACTGCTTCTCAGCTGGTGTAAGTATGCGAGACACATATCCTATCCACGGAGAACTGCTTCTGGTAGAGAACCCCACCCAATCCTTTGTTTGAGGCATCTGTGTGTAACACGTGCGGAAATTCGTAGTCTGGATATTCCATAACTCCTGCGCCAGCAAGTGAATCCAACAGCAGCTCCAATGCGTCTTGGTGTACTTGGGTTGAGAGAATGTTGTCACCGGAGGATCTTTGTCCACACGTTGCCTTCTTCTTAGATCGTCCTCTTGGCTTCAGGGCAGGTTTACCGGTTCTGTCTACCTTAAACAAGTCGTACAAAGGTGCTGCTTTACGGGAGAAGTTTTGAATGTATCGGCGATAAAAGCTCAACAGTCCCATCATCTGCTAACATCTCCCACTGTTTTGAATGTCTTATCTTTCAGGGACAGAACAGCTTCCTTTTCCTTCGGACCCATGTAATAACCTTGTTGACAGACGATGTTGCCTAGGTAGATTGTTTGAACAATTCACACTTTTTGGCTTCAGCTTGATTCCTTTCGCTTTCAGGCGCTGCAGGACAGCTCTCACGTCATCCAGATGTTTGGTGAAGGTAGGGCTCTAGGCGCACATCATCAAGATAAGGCAAGCAGCAAATGTGTCTGAGGTCTGCTAAGCACTTATCCATGAACCTCTGGAAGGTTTCCCAGCGGGTGACGAATGTTGTCAGGTGCTTACTTTCCTCCGCCATGAAGCCGTGGTGGTATGCCTTTCCGTGGTCCATGACACTAAACCAACTATTTCCTCCCAAACTGTCAAGAACATCCTGTATTCTAGGCAGCGGCTGTCGATCCTGGATTGTTCTCTGATTCAGCTGGCGATAGTCAATGCAGAGTCGAAGTCCACCATCCTTCTTCCTGACACACATCATTGGCAATGAGTAGTTGGATTTGGACTTCTCAATCCATCTTCGATGAACCAGGTCACACAAAGTACTACTTAACTTCTTTGTACAGTGGTCTGGGCACAGAAATGTAATTCCTCTGGACTGGGATATTCTTGGTCAGTTTGATCTCCATTTGTAATTCTGGAGCGCACCCCACATCCTCATCATTCTGAGCTAATTCGTTGTCCTCTTCAGTTAACATCTGTCCAACTTCCTCCTTCTGTTGGTCGGTTTGATCTGTCTACTTTTCTGTGGTGCAACATCCCCTTCCCATTTCAGATTTCTTTCCACGGTTTTTGTCTTCTTCTCAAGCACTGAGAATACGGCCCTCACAAGTTCAACAAATCCGAACATTGTCCTTCTTGAGATCTATCGGATGGGCAGTTGTGTTCGTCACCGGTATTTTGATACAATGTGTTGACCTGTTGAACTCCATAATGAATTCCTTCTGCCAAAACGGTTGATGGAAAAGGGTCGAAAAACGATCTCATACAGTTCCCTTCACTTCCAAGACGAACTGGTTACTTGACTCTGACGGTTTCCTTTGCTGACACTATCACACGATTCTTACCGGATTTCACCTCCACAAACACATCTACTTTGACAGTTCGAATGAAGGTCAACAGTGCACTTGGGATTGCACTGCGCAGACACTGGTTACCATTGTTCTGTGTAGGGTCTAGACAGTACGTCATGTTCACATACTCCTTGATAAGGTTATATCCAATGATGGTTTGTTGTACCTTTTCATCTTCCACGACCAGGAACGGAAAACTCACCTGCCCTGGCGTATCTCCTTGGCTTGGTAGAGAAAACGCTAAGTCGATCCATCCGAGATGTGGAATTGTTGCTCCATTTGGGGCTCGAAGATCTAACCGTTTCCCGTCAACTCTGAAACAGACCTCTACTCCCTTTTCACATTCGTGACTATCTAGGGATGTGGAATCAAGTTTACCTGAGACTCAGTGTCCCACAGGGCCTTTGTCTTCACTGTATTCAGGTGACAGGCAACCAAGCACAGTTCTCCTACCAGTTTTGTAAGTCTGGATTCTTGTTTCGTGGTCAGTGGCCGGGAATAGCACCCATTACAACTTAGCTTCACAGTTAGTGCACCTACCTGGCTCTTGGGTTGGGATCAATTTCCTCCAGCCACTTCGGACCCACTTACAGTGACTGGTTGCTGTTTCCCGAGTTGCCACCTTGTTTAGCTTGGTTGGTTTTCTTCTTCAGACATCCAACCAAGAAATGCTCACTGCTCCCACAGTAGAAACAATGGCGGCAGGAATTTCCAGTTCCATCTTGTCGGCACTGAGGGCATCCACGAGGATGGGAGTCTGTAGGTGCATTTCCTTTATCTGCTGATGAGTTGATCTTCTGATGATTCAACTGTTCAGAGGTAGAGACGATGGTGGCTTTTAGTTCACAGACCTCGTCCTTGACACCATTTACTTCATCTTTTACTAATGTCAAGACACTTGGCTTTTCTGGTTTCTGTGGTTTAGTCTCCACAGTGGATTCAGAGTCCTGTTCGACTTCCACGTGATTGGTCGGCGCTCTAGTCCTCAACCTCGATGTCCTCTCCGCTTCAGCCGAGCTGGCGATGGTCATCTTGCGTATCAATTCAATGTCAAACACTTCAGGGTTCTGGAGCAAGGGCTGTAAATCCTGTCAGATGGCGTTACTTGCTATTCCTGTGTGAAGAGCGTGGACAAACATGCCTTGGACCAGTTCCGGGTTGTACTTTGCCTGAGCCAACTTCCTTGGAAGCTAACAACACATTCTGTCGAATGTCAAGGGCTCTAATCAGAAAGTGCCGAGGATCCTCTTTTGGCCGCTGAGAAAGATTGCAAAGTTCTTGGTAAATTGCAGTTGCTGATCGTTCCTCACAGTGTGACTGTAACATCTCCCTCAATGTGAGTAGGGTTAAGTCTTCCAGTTTTTGTAAGAAACTTTTGAGGCGAACATTTGGTGACATAGCATTGATCACGGCTTTCTTTATTTCATCTGGTAAGTTGTCGTGCTTCAAGCCATTGTCAGTATGCCTGCTTAAACTGGTGATTGTCAGTTTCCCTTTCTCGCCTGGATCGCCAATCTGACCACTGATTTTAAAGTCCTTCCGAAATAGACGGGTTAAATCCCTTGGTCTGACATGGCCGTTGTTGTTGTCACGGGAAGTTCCTGAGTCACGTCTGACAGTTCTCCAATAAAGGTTTTCAAAACTTCATAGACGAGATGGCCATCATCCTCACGTTTTTCCTCTTTTATTTCCAGGAACTCCACAATATGCCTCACCTTTTTTACCTTGCTGTCGCCGGGTGCTGTGGGTACCCCTAATTTCTGAATAATGCTGTCCAATTTGTCTGTCTCCAATCCATACAAAGAACTTCACACTGCAGTCCCTCCATCACGTTGGGGTCACCAAATTCTTGCGCTCTTCTGGGCTGAGGTTGTGTGTTGTAAGGCGGAACTAGAAGTCTGTAATGGTCTGTAAATGGACAAACAGGGCCCTTTATTAACCCATCGCATCAGCAAATACAGCAACGACTTCGAACATAGTTTGCTGGAGAGATGACGTCATCCCTGGATTTATGATATATAATATAATATTAAAACAGTGTGCTGTCCCTATGTTATTACATGTTACACTGACAGACAACATTTACATCACAACTTACAAACAACTGATATAGATCTACTAGCTCTCTGACTGGTCAATTCCCCCCAAGCTTAAAAGGATGGGCGCTATCAGATCCCCAGTCGGCAGCACAATGCTCCGCAGTTCAAACGAAGATAATTCAGCAACGAATTCTTACAATTTCAAACAATTTTATAATCTTTTTAATGAACAGTATAATTATGAGCTGTCTTTTACTTTAACGGAAGATAGTTAATCTCGAAGAAGAAGTTGTCAGCAGTAGTGCCAGTTTCCTGGGATAGGCTCATTATATGGGGCCAACTATAGTGTCGAATCTTAACCGTGATGTGTATATATAATTTACAATCAACATCAGTGTATTCTTATATTTCTTTTCTGTACATAATTCTATCTGTGTACGTCATGGAGCCATGCGCTGTGTAAGTTGCTACTATCGCTTAAGCATTTACCTGAAGCGGTAGAACCGTAACCGCATGAGGAAAATTGACAGGAGGCCAGATTTTCATCGGTTTCATGTGACCATTTGGCAACTATCCTCAAATTTGGCGTCGCTGCATGCTCTGTTTGTACTCTCCGTGCTGTAGACTTTTATAATATTACCAACGATGTCAACTGCTTATCATGAAAGTCCTAATCTTCACAAAGGTTTACGTATAGAATTTCTGAAAGATTTAATGGAAGGTTTTGGTCGGGAAACGATTGAAGATGCCTTTAAAAAATAAGCTTTCCATTTTTGAAAGTAAACGGGCAAAAGTTTGTGCATGGAGGGAAACAGATTCTACACCTCCATGGTTTGTGGGACATTTTGAATCAACCAAAGACGTACCTGCACACCTGGAATATTTTGTCTCGCCTTCAACTGTCATTGAACTTTTGTATGGAATTCATGAAAAATTGGACTCCAATAACTCAGTTATTAAGAGGATCTGAGGAAGCGGCGTACAGAAGACACATGATATGTGGGTTCAATTCCAGACTTAGCTTAACCACGAAATATGTAGATTCATCCCGTTGTATTGTCGTCCCGGCTTGGTGAAAATAAGCGGTCGACCACGCTCCTAGGCTCCATTCCACAATCTGTGTACGTTCTTTAAAGCTTTGTTTAATAAACTTAAGAAACTTTGTTTAAGAAAAACTTAAGCTGTTTCAAGTGGTGTATCATTGCGCACGATCAGCTAGAACGGTTTATATACATGGGATAAACACAATCATAATGCATTAATATTATAGACTTTGGCGACAGTCCAGGATTCGGGTTGGTTTTAATTTTTTATGTGCATTTTACTAAGTTTTCGACGAGAAACTACCCTGATTCTCAGATGTCACAAAGACTGGCAAAAAATGTCCGAAATGGACTGGATTCCATGTGACTGCAGTGGGTTACAATGACTTAACACAATCATGTGGGTTCCACAGTGAAGAAATTCCGGCCAGGCGTAATTAAAACAGCTATCTCTCTTACTGTCTCCAGTGCACAGCAAGTCTGACTTGTAACATGGCGGAAATGGTCGTCCGCAACTTACCAATGGCAAGCCGGGTTCCTCAGCCCATAAAGCAGCATGACTTCAATCGTATTTATAAGTGAAAATTTCTTGAGTACTTTACATTAAGCTACAAATCAATCAATTAATCAATCATTCAATCGGTGAATCAATCAAAACGTGCAAGTCACATACACGTAGAAAAGTTCGCCTGTAAATTGTCAACGTTGAGTGATTATGCCCCAACTAAGCTCAGAATTCCTCTACACATAAAACTGTAACCACAGTCGTAGAGGTGAAAAAAAGAATAAATAGCCTTAAGCAATAGTTGAATTAATACAAAATGAATAGATTCATTTCTATAATCAGTCGCCGGATCTAAGTAAATTCCTCCTCTGTAGATGTGAATTCCCCAATTCGTGATTGTAGGACTAAGGATTTATTCGAGAAATGTTGTCACATCTTATAAAGCCCGCGCGATTATGAATATTGCCATATATAGGATTCGTCACATTCAGCTTCAATGATAAGAGATAACATGCCTAGCCAGCAGCCGTTGTGATTGAAATTGAGAGGCAAGATTTAACAAGATCCATAAATCAGGCTTTGCTAAGGTCAATAAACTTATTATCATGGGAGGGTCTGCTACAAGTATATGTATATTCAAATATTGTCCATGCATCAAAAAGATATACCCGTGAAGACGCAATTGTCATCCTATCTGTTTTGAGTGTTTTACAGCAATAATGAAATTCTCTTACTATCAGCTGCTATAAAAGACACGTGTCAAAATTTTACTAAAATCATTGAGCAATTCTTCCTGGATTAAGACGGAGAGGGTTGACAGCACAACTCTTGTTAAGCCTCACAAGACCGACGTTTTGTGTTGTGATCTCTGACAGCACCACTCGCGTTCCACCAGCCGGAAACGATATTGTCCTGTGCTGGGAAGAGGGATGATTGACTTCACTATATCATCGCTTCACCAGACACGGTCGACCTTGTATTGTATTGGGAAGAGGGATGCTTGACATGCAGCATCACTCTAGGTCGGTCAGACAAGATCGACATTGTGTTTTATTAGGAAGAGGGATGGTCGATAACATCGCTCTAGTTCCGTCAGATAAAACCGATATTGTGCTGTGTTGCACGGGAAGAGGGATGCTTGACAGCATCAATCTCGTTCCGCCTTACAAAACGGACATTTTGTTCCGTATTGGGAAGAGGGTGACTGACAACACCTCACCCGATCGTTCCACCAGACAGAAACGTCATTGTGCGGTGTTAGGAAGAACGATGGTTAACACACGACCGACATTGTCTTGTATGGGAAGAGGGATGATTGACAGCACCGCACTCGTCCCATGCACCGGTCAAGACCGTCATTGTTTGCACTGGGAAGAGGGATGATTGACAGCACCGCACTTGTCCCATGCACCGGTCAAGACCGTCATTGTGTGTACTGGGAAGAGGGATGATTGACAGCACCGCATTCGTCTCATGCACCGTTCAAGACCGTCATAGTTTGTATTGGGAAGAGGGATGATTGACCCCACCGCACTCGTCCCAGGCACCGAACATCATTGTTTGTGTTGGGAAGAGGGACGGCTGACTGCAGCGCACTCGGTCCATGCACCGGTCAAGACCGCCATTGTTTGCTCTGGGAAGAGGGATGATTGACTCCACCGCACTCTTCCCATGCACCGAACATCATTGTTTGTATTGGGAAGAGGGATGATTGATAGCATCGAATTCGTCCCATGCACCGATCAAGACCACCATTGTTTGTATTGGGAAGAGACGTGAATGACAGCACCGTACCCGTCCCATGCACCGGACAAGACCGTCATAGTTTGTATTGGGAAGAGGGATGATTGACCCCACCGCACTCTTCCCATGCACCGAACATCATTGTTTGTATTGGGAAGAGGAATGGTTGACAGCACTGCATTCGTCCCATGCACCGGTCAAGACCGCCATTGTTTGCTCTGGGAAGAGGGATGATTGACTCCACCGCACTCTTCCCATGCACCGAACATCATTGTTTGTATTGGGAAGAGGGGTGATTGACAGCACCGCGCTCCTCCCATGCACCAGTCAAGACCGCCGCTATTTGTATTGGGAAGAGGGATGATTGATAGCATCGAATTCGTCCCATGCACCGATCAAGACCACCATTGTTTGTATTGGGAAGAGACGTGAATGACAGCACCGTACCCGTCCCATGCACCGGACAAGACCGCCATAGTTTGTATTGGGAAGAGGAATGATTGACAGCACTGCATTCGTCCCATGCACCGGTCACGACCATCATTGTTTGTATTGGGAAGAGGGATGATTGACTCCACCGCACTCTTCTCATGCGTCATAGTTTGTATCGGGAAGAGGGATGATTGACAGCACCGTACTCATTCCATGGTTCCGTAGTCAGTTAATCGCGATGACCAAACTGATCAGAAAGAATACTATATGTATTAGAAAGATCAGAACAAATGTAGTACAGTTTATCGCAAGATCAGAGCAAATTGCACAAATGTCATCTAGTGTACGGAAAGGTCAGAAGAAATTGTACAAATGTCGTCCTGTGTATGGAAAGATCAGAGTAAATGTACAAATATCGTACAGCGTCAAGAAAGATCAGAACAAATTGTACAAACGCAGCACAGTGGGTAGGAAAATCAGATAAAAATGCACAAACATCGTACAATATAAAGAAAGATCAGAAAAAAATCTACATATGTCGTCCAGTGTACAGAAAGATCAGACCAACTTGTGCAAATGTCGTACAGTGTATAGAAAGATAAGAGCAAATTGCACAAAGGTCGTCCAGTGTAGAGAAAAATCAGAGGAAATTGTACAAATATCGTACAGTGTATAGAAATATCAGAACAAATTTTAAAAACGTAGCACAGTGGATAGGAAGATCAGAAAAAAATGTACAAATATCGTACAATGCAAAGAAAGATCAGAGAACAAAATGTACACGTCGTAGAGTGTGTAGAAAGATCAGAGCAAATTGTGCAAATGTCGCACAGTGTATAGAAAGATCAGAGCAAATTGTGCAAATGTCGCACAGTGTATAGAAAGATCAGAGCAAATTGTGCAAATGTCGCACAGTGTATAGAAAGATCAGAGCAAATTGCACAAATGTCGTCCTGTCTGTATAAAGATCAGCAAAAAATGTACAAATGTACAGGTACAGTGAAACGGCTCGATGTTTAACAGCTGCATGCTGTATAAAAGCGCCTCATATGGGAAGCTTTTGTACCACTTATAATCCCATGATGCACAGCGTGTAAAGACATTATTGGCGCCTTCCGGTCTCCTCCAGCTTCAATGTGATGAGGGTGGTACGAGTGACAAATTAATTATTGAGTGCCAGTACCGCGTTAAGCGCTGGTCAAGTAAATAAATAAATAACGACGCTCCATTATGCAATCGATTTATAGGGCGAGACAGGTGGTGTGTTGGTGAAAATTCGTAAATAAATAAGAAAAGACACTTCCGCATTCCGTATATACGTGGTACTGGAAGTACATGTGTGTTCATATCATTTGTAAGAAGTACATGTACATACACGTATGGTCTCGTGACTACTGTAGTTTTGTAATGATGGATACCTTACAGCTTGGACCTCAACGGGCATGTTTACTCAATGAGCTATTGTTTTGGTACATATAGCAAGGATGCATGCCATGGATATATTACTAATGCCCCAGACTCAAAGAAATAAATTGACTTCAAAATTGTCCATCATAGGGCAATTCCTTACTTAGCGCTCAACGATGCTCACCATACTATACGAATTGAGTCAAGAATGAGTTGCACAGTGACATTGCAGTTCTGCAGCTGGGTGATGTCTCTGACATGTCAGTGCCCCGAAAAAAGAAGGAAAAAACCTATGCTGACGTTGCAGATAGAATTTTACATGTACATGTATTATGCTGAAAACGCCAAAAAAAAAAACATGCACACAATAACGTATTAATGCAAACTGCAAATACACAGTGTGCATGGCAAGAAAGTAACGCATGGTTTGAATTTTTCAAAGCTTTCAAAAATCTGCTGTGTTCAAAGGCAAATAATTAATTTAGTACGTTGTCGTTTTAAACAATGAGAAGGTCAGAATGTCAGTAATTATATGAAGTAAGCCATGGAATCTCATTCGAACACCAGGATGATCACAAGTGGACTTTCAGCGTGGACATTACTTCTGCTACCTCAAAAATTCTTTTAACT
Organism: Acanthopleura granulata; assembly: GCA_016165875.1. Lineage (NCBI taxonomy): Eukaryota > Metazoa > Mollusca > Polyplacophora > Chitonida > Chitonidae > Acanthopleura > Acanthopleura granulata. The sequence continues at coordinate 3,707,781 of JABBOT010000009.1, read as the reverse complement.
AAACGTTTGCTATTTGGAGAGTATGTAAGGTGACAGATGTAGTTTTTAATCAAGGTATGTCTGACCTTTTGTTTTTAGATGTATACTGAGCGCCGTTTTTTGGCCTTTTACTTCATGGACTTCATAACATTTCCCTTTAAATCCCGGGTTTTCCTATGCATGTTTGTTTACTTAATGTTTTTTATTTTTAGACAAATTGCGACCATTTTGGACATATTTTTAACAGTACCCAAGAATGGAAGGTTGTATAGAGTGAGCACTCGTCACATGAAAGACTGCCCATGTATGCGATTGGTCATCATACCAATAAAAGCCATGTCACCTTTGTGCACGCGTGTATACTGTCAACAGTACAGATTACAGTCACTGCTCATCCTAATACATATAGGTTTCTTGCCATACCCGTTATAGTGAATATAGAAAAATCACAGAGAATATTGAAGAAATCATGGGGGCCAAAATCTATTGAAAAACATAATGACTTTTTATAATGGGGGACACATAACTCGTCTGAAAAAGGTAGGTAAAAGCGGTGTATTGTATCGTTCTCCCCTGTAATATATGTCACTGTTACTGTACAGTTGTAAATAGTAAAAAAATAATAATCTCCAATCACATAACTTAGAATGCGCTAATGTTAATCGTTTGGTTTTAACTTGATAACATACCATGGCCTACATCCTGGGTCTTCCCTGACCCCGATCGCCACGATATGGCTGAGACACTGACGACGTGACGTACGTTAAGCCATATAATCATTCATTCCCTGACCAAGAATTTCAAAAAGAGACTCCAACTTTTCATAAACCAGTCAACATTTTCTTATTCACAATCGGCTAATAACGAAAACAATTAAAGTGGTTACTCCACATGATAACAATACCTGTTGCCTTAAGAGGTATATATAATTCTACGGCAAGTTCAAGGCCATGCCTATATATATACATATATACATACCATGTATGTATTGACTTCTAGAGCAAATCATTCATTAATCTTGACCTTCTCTGCAGCCAATATGAAAATTCAAGTCATATACACCTCGGTTCCTGCGCCAGCACATGGAGGCTGATGAGGAAATTTCATTTTACCATTAACGAGTGTTAATATATATATCCCCTCCCCGCCTAATTAAGTGGATTTGCCCCGCTGGTAGACCTGTATACGCGTGTCACTTACGCAGTGAGGAATCTTTGCGTCTCGACCCCATAGAGAGATGCGTGCATGTGCAGTGAACATTGTATAAGCATTTAGGACTTCAAGTTTATTTATTACATTTATCTGATCGGTATTTTACGTCGTGCTCGAGAATATTTCACCTACACTTACACGACGGATTTGAATTCACAGCGACCGCATTGGTGAGAGGCTCCTGGGCCACTGCACTTGGCTAGGGCACTAAGCCTCTCCGCAATGGAGACCCCGCAGGACCTAAAGTTGGCTCATGGCATAAATATATACATGTATACACAGTGAAGGTATATGTTTGACAAACCTGTGGTTGTCACTTATGCCTAGATTCACTTTCCATGTGATGATGATTTTCAATGATTGTGATTTATTTAGTTTATTTATTTGATAGGAGCTTTACACCGTACTCAAGAATATTTCACTGGTACGACGACGGCCAACATCATGAACGGAGGAAACCCACGACCATATGCAGGCTGCTGGCGGACCTTCCCACGTACGGCACTAGAGGAAGCCAGTATGAGCTGGACTTGAACTCATGGCGACTGCATTGATGAGAGGCGCCTGGGTCCTAACGATGGTGAAGGCATACACGTAAATGTAACAGCATGCATATAAACACGGCATATACATGTATATACGAGTTATATCTCTCTCCAGAGTGCATCAGCATGGGCAGTCGATCACTCTTCATTGGTAGCCTTGAACTACAATTTCTTACTGCACAATATGCACATATAACTGAAAAGTTCTTAAAACTTTAAGATAAAACATGTATATGTATTTCACAACTCAGTGCTGTATTATCTGGTGGCTGGACTAGAAAACAACAATTACGCTATCAACAGGCCTGCAGAATTATATTAAAAATGTTTTAAATGTACGACTTCGCTATTTCATAAACTTTATTTCTTAAATATATTAGCATTTTCATCCAAATTTCAGCAGTGTGGGTTTAATTTAAATAGTATTTAAAAGGAGAACTGCGTGATTATGCAGTGGCAGGAAGCGTCTGGCATACAGAACGCGTTCCTTTGTGTGGTTACAAGTGCCTGGAATGCAGAACGCATTCCCGTGTCTGGTCATGCTATCGTCCGGGATGCAGAACGCGTTCCTCTCTGGTTAGTAGCGCCTGAGATGCGCAACGCCTTCCTGTTTCTAATTACTAGTGTCTGAGGTGGGGAACGCGTTCCCGTGTCTGGTTATGCTAGTATCTGGGATGCAGAACTCTTCCTTGTGTCTGGTTACAAGCGTCTGGGACGCAGAACGCGTTCCTGTGTTCGGTTACTAGCGACTAGGACGCGTTGCTGAGTCTGGTCACTAGTGACTGGTTGATGTGTCACTGAATTAGTAAAAAATACTTATTTATATAATATTTCATCGGTTTGATGTTGGATATTTCAGGACACGTATCTAATGTCCAATAAATGATGTGTGTGAAATATCAAAACCTTACCTTTAAAATATTTTAAATAATTGCGAATTTTAGAGGTGTATCATTTTTCACATATAGCCCACACCATATACATACTATAAATTGGGGTTTGCGTTTGTGATACGCGGCACAAAGCGTGTGTATGAAACTAGCAGATGACATCTACTCTTGCAACACTTTATAAGACAAGATGACTATGAAATCAAGAAAAGTTTCACATAAACGCTTGTGCTTCTAGGATGACATGCTGTTCAGATAAAACCCATGCAGGCCCATCGGCACTGTCAGGTGGCTTCGACAGCCACAATCTATACGGTCACAAAATCAACAACTTCTGATCCTTATACATGTCCGGGTGTGCCTCGATGGAATGAGACAGCAGTATGCTTTATTAAAAGTTTGACAAAGTTTCCTTCTGCTGATACTAGAAACAAAGACATTGGCAGTGAAGTCCAAATTATCGCCCAAGCGAACCATCCATGTTCTATATATTGACATTTACAGGACATATAATATTATAATTTATTCGATTTCTGGACAAATCCAGCTTTACTGAACGTATTACAATATGCCTAATCGGGTGTTACATTTCGGAACTAAGGCAATTCAGCAAAATATATCCCAACAATTTGTAAGTCTCAATAAAAATCTCGGAAAACTATTGGATACGGATGCGGCCACTTGCGTTCCAGAGCCGTGCCTTTTAGGCAAAGATTAGGCAAAACTGTGCGAGAATAGCGCTATTCACAAAATCTTGAGAGATAAGTGAGATTTCACAAATCTCGCGTTCTCGTGCCTCATGGTTATTAAAAGGCGCGGCTCAAGAACGCCAGTGGCCGCGTCCATCATATCATATCGGTCACATCCGTCTTTCATGAAGAAAACTCATTCATGTCTCGTACAAATATCTGTATAGCACGCGCTGTTAACTGTTTGGGATTAACCACTCCGTTTATTGGCGCTATAGCCTAGGGGCCCTCCGTGGCCGAGGGGATCAGCGCCAGCGCGGTGTTTTTACCCCCTGTCTCTCACCATGTAATGCGATCGCTGTAAGTTCAAGTCCAGGTCATGCTGGCTTCCTCTCCGGAGGTTAGCCCGGCGGTTAGAGTGTCCGCCTCGAGGCCGGGACAGCCGGGATCAATCCCGGGAGAGGTCATACCAAAGACTAAAGATAGCACTTGTTTCTGCCTCATTTGGCACCCATCACTGAGCGGTTAGAGCAAGGAAACGGGACTGGTTGTCAGCATTCAGTGACTGATTGGGGTGTCATGTTTGGTGTCTTCGGTGGACTCGCCCTGCCACAAGAAAATATATATACACTCTAAGGACTCATCGTCGTCATATGATTGAATGAATACGATCAACTCCAGAATGCCAGGAATCATATACAATGGGCCGGTATTCAAGACAGAAAAAATACATTGTTGCGACGATCATCCTCGTTCAGGCGGGAAACTACAGGCTTCAGTGATCCGTTTCACACTGTCTTACATAAATAAAAGCCCCCATATTAGATACTGGAGAAAATTTTCGCTATTTTCTAAAACAATTCAGTATAGTCTTAACTAACGTTCAAAAAAACAACAACAACAACAACAACAAACAAGCGCATCATAAGAAAATATTACTCGCAAATTCATAGCGCAGGTGTCCAGATCAGGTCTAGAAAATGTTTATGTTCGACCAATTTAGACAGCTACTGGTTTGCCAGGTCCTATAATTTCCACACACAATCCAAAGTTTTTACATTGGCAGTGTTCCTTCAATGTAAACAATAGGCCTGTATAAAATTCCAGCCCGATCGCTTTGGCGGTTTGACAAGATGACTTATAAAGGTTTATCTTATAAAATTCAAAATGTCGAACCACGTGACCATGCAGTCAAGAATCGAAAAGTGTTTTAACCATTCCAGAATGTTGACTGTTAAGTTTGGTTTCTTTAAATCTGACAGGTTCTGAGATATGGCAGCTCAAAATGAACAAACAATAATACCGGTAATTCAGTTCGCTGATTTACTGAGGTATCCCGCTGTGTATAGGACATAGGATGAACTGAAAGATTAGGCGTGGTTTTGTAGGATAAGGCCTAATTGAATAATTACAAATTAAATAAAATGTCTTTTTACATGTTGCCTAAGCAAAAAAGTAAAGATTTTCATTGTTATTATTTTTCTTCCACTTCCACTGGTAAAATTCTGAAACTTCCGGTAAAATTATTAGGCCTACCATACTTGGGTTCAGCTCACAAAATCACATCAAATAGAAATTAATACAACTGCATCTTCATATGGCCTACGATTAAAATTATCAAGGTGAGGAAATGGAAGAAAACTGAAAAATAGGTCACTCACGTAACCACTTCATGAGGCGGAAGAGCTCCCCCCCCCCCTTTCCCTTGAAGCCAAACATCTCGCGATAACGCCATAAGTTCAAACCCGATTCTCGAACGAGGAATGCGTACATGTAGTACAGCAAGCTCTAGGCCTGTTTTTGAACAGTGTCGGCTTCTATTCATATAGTTAGATAACGAAGGGCAACCACGTACATGTAGACCTAAATGCAGAGATTTATCATTTACTTCGCATGACTTAGCTGCTGGGTTGTATGAAACAGTAGCCAGCTTGGCCGCTGAAATCAAATTAACTCTGAGCTACTCAGAGAGCCACACAAGCTGGGTAGAGGCCCCGCTCAATGCAACTAGTGTGTGTGTGCGTGTGCGTCTCTCCTTTGGGGAGCAGCCATTGATTGCCGGAAGTGGGAAGCTCCTCGCGAGCATGCGTGTTGCTGCCATGGAGGTCGAAAATATTAAAATAGTATTGATTAGTGGGTTGTGTGGGCTTCTCTAGGAGTTTATATGACGAACAGAGAGACAATTTCAATTTTAATACACAGGCTGTGGAATTTATTTGTTATTTAGTGGAACAGCGATGACGAAGGACCGTTTGGCCGCTTTGAAGGCGGTAAGTTGAGCAGGATAGAGCGGCTGGACCGCTTATCTTTATGTCGGACTGTCGATTCAGCCCGGCTGCTAACATAGAAATATTTGTAGTAGGCGATAGTGCCGGCTAAATCCTACCCACTCTGTACCTTATATACACTTGACCGCTATGGCAACCTCACATCTGATTCGACCCATTTACCAATAACCAGTGCACCACCATTTGCATGCACGAAACGTTGCTCAACATAATAATGTTGAGTGAGAATTACATTTCTTTGCAAAATGTAGAATACCGTTGAATGCCCCATAGGCCAATCCATGGACCATTTTAGAATGCAGGCGTACTAGTGTACAGTATTCCAGTGGCACTAGCACCATGGATGTCTATGGGGCCTCACAGTCACCTTTAATTTGGTCAAACAAAACCATGTATGCCATGGCAGTGTCTTTGTCTCGTAGAAATTATAAGGACAGTTGTAGATTCTATCAGAACATTTGCTGTATAGGCTGCATGCTGATACAGTGGGGCTCCTTGTAATGTCATTGAATGCCCACTTTGCACTATGTCTGTTACATGTTGACCCATTGTCTGAACTTGACTTCCAGACAAATGTAGATAAATACATACATGTACCCATACATTGTGCATGACAATCTGTTTCCTTGGTATAGTGTATGGGTACTGCTTTTAGGTAGTCCGGTGCAAAAACCGCACTTGCTGTTTTATTGTTCATTTTACAGAGGGAGATGTACGAGAATGAGTCGTGTTGGGTGATGTAAATGTACATGTAATTGATTACAAACACATAACTGTCAGTGCAGAAATACGCATCGCGTTTTGTATCATAATTGTAGTTTGTAGTTCAGTGTTGTTTTACAAAAGATACTTTGTACATGGTATTTGACACTTAAATAATGTCTTAGTCTAGGTATCATTTGTGTCATAAATCGGTAAAAGAATGTGGTGGGGGGGGGGACTACTCGACACATGTTCTTCAAATAATCACATGTTATTGTAGTGGTATCAGTTGGTTTAAATGTGACATAAATGTGTAGTCATACAACATCTGTTGGTGAATGGCTGTATCACATAGCATAACGTTGATAGTTACATAATGTTCATTTCATAGTTTACTGACCCCTCTATTATTATTATGAGTTAGATTATCAGAATACTTGCAGACAATTAGTAAAAAACTGATGACGTGTTGTGGTGTCTAACTGCATCTAAGTTAATTAATATATTAAGGACTTCAGTCAGCTTACTATACCTTCCAGTGGCCTTGCCACAAGAGGTATGTGTTCAAGCCAAGACTCTGACACGGAATTTGTAGATTCACCCCTTCACAGCTGCCTGTGGGGCCTGGTGACAATAAGAGGTCAATTACCTACACACCTGTACATGTACATGTATGTCACGTGTCAGTGACTTGCCAGAGGTTGGTGGGCTCTCTGGTGTCCTCCACCGATCAACCTGACTGCTGTCATACAGAGGAAGAATTCTTCATAACCATCAGGACTACATGGAACAGTGACTAAATAAGTCATTAAATATTTATTATTGGATTTTTGTCTAAAACAATTCTTAAATTTTCTCTCTCACATGACTGCAGTCAGTGTTATGGGTGTTGGGCACCGAAGAGCCGGGGGGAAAAACCAATGACCTTTGCAACGTACTGACGGACTTACACACATGTGACACGTTTATCCACAGTCACACCAAATACATGTATCTGGAAGACATGTGGCTGTCATGAAGCAGTGGGCTGCAAAATGGGCCCCAACGAGTGTTGCCAGCATCTTATTGTCACCAAGACTTCTGATGAACACTGAGAACGAGGGACTTGGACTTCTCTGCAAATTCCCTGTCCAAAACAGGGTTTGAACTTGCACCTCCTTTGTTCTAGCGATTGAATGACACATAAACCACTCAGCCATAGCCCAGCCTCCAGTGAATAAATAAGTTCATGCAGAACTATATGTGTGTATATTTGGGAATAGAAATAACATTATTAGCTTGTAGACAAGCATGTTTAAATACTGTGGACCTGGGATATCTGGACAGATAAATCAGAATGGGAGAGGAACTGTTTTCTTTTGCTGACTGGTATCTGTATATGTATCTGTTTTATTATGCAGAAGATTATCATTCATTTTGTCTGTCTTAGACACATAATTATAAACACACAAATGTGTGAGTGCATCACTGTGACTTGGTGCCTCCGTGGCCAAGATGGTTAGAGCACTCGTACAGAGTAATGACCAAGGAGCGTATCACCAGTGCAGTTGCTGTGAGTTCAAGCCTGGCAGCTCATGCAGGTTTCCTCTCCGGCTGTATGTGGGAGCGAGCTCCAGAAACCTGCGGATGGTCGTGGGTTTCCGCTGGACTCTGCCTGGTTTCCTCCCACCGTAATGCTCCCCTCCATTGTATAAGTGAAATGTTCTTGAATACGGTGCAAAACACTAATCAAATAACAACTGAATGATTCTTGTATTCTGCACTTTCAGTATTCTGAATTTTTTTGAGCTTAGCATAACACCTGGAATGTCCAGAAAATGTTGAATTTTTGGCTGTGAAGTTTCTGTATTTACCTGACCACTGATAAGGTCAACATGGAATCTCAAATTCTTGACAGTTTCAATCTGGGCTTTTGAGGTTTTGTATTAACCACACTACATGCACATCACACATCTTCAGTAGTTTCTCATTATACTTTGTGTCTTCAGTAATTAAATCATTGTAGAACCTTCAGTGCTTAGATTATCTTGATTTCTAAGCTTTCAAAGTTCTATGTGTACATGTTTGGTGACCTCATTACATGTGCCTTCAATAACGATGTCAGGGTAAGAACCTAGAATGCTCACAATGCAAGAGTCTAGAATATGTAGCAGTACATATGTTTTTCATACTCCTTTTTCTTTTCATTGTGTGTAGAAGGAATCCACACAGTACTCCAAGTACTGCCTGGGTCACATATGTGTTCAGTGTTACAAGGTCAGTAAAGAACTGTTTCAAATAACAGGCTGGGTTTTGAGAAAAGTTATATATATACATGTAGTTGTTCAGATATCCTCAGCCCACTAGTTTTAGGCTGAGAAAATGTTCTCTTACGTTTGTGTTATCCCTAGAGGAAACATCGTTCATTTGTCTACATGTAAAGAGGTGTTTGATATATGTACATGCATGTAGGTATTGTATGACCTTGGCAAAATGTGTCTCTTGTTTACAGCTCAATTTACATTTGGCTCAGAAGTTTTGTATACCAAAAGATATTTTAAAACAATTTTTTAGGTAAATTCTCCATTACATGTATACTTCTGGGTCTCAGGGTCCGAGTTCAGTACCGGCCTTGAGCAGATAATTTCTGGTCTTCCCTTTTTCCATTGTTCATGGGTGTGGGTCTTGGTGGCATTGGAGGGTCAGTGGGACTTGCTGGGCCATTTACATATGTACAATGTTACTTTTATTATGTTTATGTAATCGGTTTGACTTCATTCTAAAAGCAAAAAAGATGCATGTAATTTTAAAATCACGGGTAAAAATACGGTTTTCTGTTAACACATTTTATAGACAGTCTTATTTCCAAATGGTTGGTTGGGTTAACTTTGCTTGTTGCACACATGTACATGTAGTGGACACTACTTAATATTAACAACACTGGTCTACTGCTCCAATGCAAATGCAATATTTTGTAGTGGCAGTGGTGTTAAACAAGCGCTGGTTCAACTGGCCTGTGATTTATCAACATTAAGTTCAGTTAACATTGACCTTACTCACATTTGTAAACAAAGACACTGCAAAAAAACAGTGAAGTAAATAGATAAATACATGTGTAAAACAAACAAATCACATTTGTATATCTTTTCTTGTTGACAATTTCAAATCTCATATTGTTCCAAAAGTTTGTTTTGTTTTTTCATTTTTATTTTTTTTTTAAATCTCGCCCTTGTTAATTGCCTACTTTTTATCAGGAAGTATGATCAATGGAACAGTCTGCCTGCCCAGCCTGTGATTCCAATCTGGCTGTATAATACAGGCTGGGAGTCAAAATACAAATTCACACCCATATACATGCGACATGTATCATATATATGTACTGTGCACTGTATTGGTTAAGTAATCCGAGTATAGTGTATTGCGTCTACTGAATGTGCAGCGTGATGGTGTTTACCTCTGAGAAGTGAAGACCAGGTCACAGCATCTTCTGGTTTGTCAGTCTCCACGCCCACATTGTACTGTGAACAGCTGGTCTGGTATAATCAATGGCAGATATATACCCACTCATATACATTGTTGCAGCAGCCAGTCATCTGTCATACATGTTCCTCTCTCTGTTGACAGTTTGGAAGCTTCATATCAGCCCACTTAACTTGATCTTGTTCATTTTGATCTGGACTATCTTTGTTTACTAACAGGGATAGTCAGGAAGTTGGACAGAGTTTGAATAGATCATAGGGATTATTCTTATGAAAAATCCATACACTGTGCATGTATTGGTACGAGTTGACCCCACCCTCCCCTTTTACTTAGTGTATGTGTGAACTTGCAAACTTAGCAGGTCATCAGCTGTTATTGAAATATTATCAGCGAGTTACCGAGGGGAGGTAAATTTAAATCCATGTAGGCTTTGTCTGTCAACAGCAAGTGCAATGTAGATGTACATGTATAGATTTTGAGACTATACAGGTAAATTGTTTTTGTTTGAGTCAGTGGTTTCATTTACATGTAGGCCAGATTTAAAGATTTGTCAAATAGAAAACAACATGCACAGTATATAAACAATGCTGAATAGACACATGTATGTATAATTTGGAAGAATGAATGATGCATATGCACCCAAGCTTGCAAGTAAGTAGCCTGACAAGGACATGGACGGACATCAAATTCCCTCTTGTCAGGTAGCCTACAAACTAAGTGGTGCTTAACATACTTCACAGGTAAATAACATAGAGAATGTTCAGAATGCTACTTGGAATAAACAGGTTTCAAAAATTTGTCTGTCACGCCTTAAAAAGTTATTTACAGGCCTGTAGATCTAATTATAAATTTGTATGCACATACCTGCATGTATATGTACGTCCATGTGTATTTGTACTGTCTGCATGCGTGTACAGTGTACAATTGGTGGATCTTCTGTTTCCTTGTCTTAATGCACACAGTTGGAACACATGTAAATCGCCAAAGGTTGGCAGCTGACAGATTTAGATTGTACTGACAAGCATTTTGTGTCCCTTAAGTAGTTATAGATATGTGTAGCACAGTCAGAGATCTATCATGAAGCAGTACTGGCTTATTTATTTATTTATTCGACCGTCTCGGTGGCCTGGTTGTTAGAGCGTCTGCCTCAAGTTTGGGAGATGTGGGATTAATCCAAGGGCAGGTCATACATGTACCAAAGACTCTAAAAATGGTACATGTTGCTACCTCGCTAGGCGCTTGGCACTGACAGGTTAGAAGAAGGAAACAGGGCTGGTTGGCCCTGTGTGAGTGTAATGTGACTGGGTGGGGTGTCATGTCTGATGTCTTCATGGCCTAATGAATTAGACGCTGTATGTGATGGGTTCAGTGTCTAACGGAGTCTAACAGTGTCCTTATGAAAAAGCAGAGGTATTTTCCTATCTGTATGCTGCATAGTCTTTAAAATCTATGTATGTACCTCAATCAGCAATGATCGGCCAAGAGGAGCGCATGTCGCAGTGGTTTTAAAACACTTGTGTTAGGGCCATATCAGCTGTTTTTGGCCATTGCTTGGATCAAAAAATCCCGCAGTCCACCATGTTCAGTCAACCGTCAAGAAAATCCGGCAAACTCCGTGATGGGGAGTTTTTCGATGCAGGATTCACAGTGTTACATTGGGAGCTCAAAAGCCGAAAAATCCCACATTGTGGAGAATTTACAATAAACAAAAATGTCTAGCAAGCAGTTAATAATGGGACCGCTGCCTAAAACAAGCGATGTGAGCTTAACAGAAGGGTTTAAAAATTCCTACACTGTGCAATTGCCTCTGCTATTAAAGGTTAGGCAGCATCCAGATACGGATAGGAAAATACCCCTGGCTTTTCACATGGACCTCTGTTAGCCGTTGCATCCGCAGCAAATGGTGCCTAATTCATTAGACTTGTGTCTTCGGCATGATGCTCCAATGGCACCAGCACTTTGGCGGCATGGACTCGCCATGGCACGAGGAGACACATATCTACATTGTAAGGACTCCCTGTCATATGACTGAAAAATTATTGAGTGTGGCGTACAACTCAAGCATACATATACATTTATTTATTCATTCATTTGAATGTGAATGATTTGAGTTGAATGCTTTTCTCGAGCATTTTTCACCTGTTTGACAATGGTCAAGTGTACAGTTGGAGTAAACTGGGAGGAACTCAGAGTACCTCAGCACCTTTGTCAGATACCTGATCAACCCACATGTATCAGGACAATATTGGTCAGGGATTGGTCATCTGATATCTGAGGGGAAAACAATTCTTCGGCCAACTGAATCAACCAGGGGCTGTACAAAACTGTAATCATGCAAGCATGGGAATTGTTAGTCTTTTGGCAAATTTCAGTCTCTCTCAGATTCAAACCTTCTCAGATTTTATTATAGATTTCAGCATTGCATTTAATTTGGTAGGGTGAGGTCTGTTTTGTACCTTTTTGAGCAATTTCAAACTTTCATTATCACTGTTGTTCCCTTGTCTACAGAATATACCCCCTTACATGTACCCAAAATATACATTACATACATGTAGAGCTGTTACCCTAATTCTTGAACCAATTGTGTAACAGTAGGGTACATGAAGTCTTAAATATTCTGAGCCAGATTTGAGATTAATTGCATTGTGTGTAATTTATAAGAGTATAATAATGCAGTACATGAAATCTTAAATATCCATAACCAGATTATTGCCAGGCATACATGTATTTTATGTTGTACAAACATGTCATATTCTTACCCAAGTGTATATCGTTAACGTTAACAGGGTTATCAGCAGGGGCTGTATCAATACTGTACCTGTTACGTAATGCATTGTTTATAATTTAACACCACTGAAGTAGCAGGCGTGTTAACAGTTGTGTTAACAGTACCATGAAAATGTCGTGTATACTGGGTTCAAATGACTTCCATATTGTACATCTGTGTCATGGGGAGTAGGTTGTGACCAAGTAGTTAAGGTGCCTGCTTTTCAATCGCTGGACCAAACCAGACGGAGACCTGCCATTGTGTAAGTGAATAACTATTGCTTACATGGCATTGAACATCAATTCAAAAAAAAAAAAAATTATGTATGCCGTATCTACTATCAGCATTATAATGGTAATGAAAATGATGATTGCGCTTGTACATGTGAACTTTGTAGCTTTGCCGTTCACATCGGTAATCATCATGATAATAATACATTATACATGTACATTTAGCATTGTGGGAAAACAAGACGACTGTATATTATGATAAGTTATGATACAAGAACCTGCCTTCTGACATTATACAATGTACAGGTAATGATTAATGTAAATTTTAATTTACATGTACATTGTATTTATTTCTGATCCAATACTGGGCCATCATTAAAAACACATTTGTTGCGGGTAACCTAACCAACCCTCTGGAAAAGGGCCTTAAAGTTTTTAATGGACTTTAGATGGAATTTCTTTTTTTATTTTGGCACTCTATATTCACTTCTTTAAAATCCTTGTTTATTTCATGAGCAAGAATAAAAAATAATTTTTCCCTACCGTCACACTGTTTTTTTGGATAGGGTTGTGTTACCCGCAACAAAGTATTTTTCAAGGATGGCCCTGTACATTTACGTATTTGTGAAGTTATTATTTATAATAACAGGCATTTCTAACATAGTCAGTAGTAATACAAGTCCTCTCTAGGTATGTAATACCTATACAAGGACGCTTTGGTCGTGTACAGTTATATATATTAATGATATTTGTATCCATCACCCATGGAATCTGCAATGTACGCTGCATGGAGATGTACACTACATGTACATTTGCAATACCACGTGTATTGTACACTCACATGTACATGTAAAATCAAGTGGAGAATTAGAGCTGGGAGCTCTGAGTGCTCTCAAGCTGAGAGAAGAATTTTTTAGAGTTGATGAATGATTATGGCTGAATGCCCTATTTGCGATTTAAAGGATGAACTTAAAAACATGTGGACAAAACTGCAAATTGTTTTTGTAAATCAGTAGCCTTGGTACACATCCCTGATTTGGTGCAGAGTGTAAACGGATAAGGGATAGGTTAAGCCCCGGTTGAACCCTTGTCTGTGTTTTGTGACAGTGTGTGGTGTTAAGCTTGGTGTCTATGGCATGGCTTTCCAGTGAGGCAGCATTAAACACTTGTTGGTATTGGGACAGTCTGTGCTAAAGAGACTTAACCAAAGTCATGTTCAAATTGGCGCTGAGCCCCAAGTGAAGTAATAATAAACAAAAAGATATAATTGTTCTGCAGTGTATCTGAAATGATTTGCACAAGCTCAGCTCTTTCAACTTCATATGCTTCATCCCACTGCTTATCCATACACTAGTGCAATATCATCTTCAATCCAATTAAGCACTACAGCAGCCAATTCCTTTACATCTTGGGTGGATTTACGTGTGTACATGAACCAGATGTTGTCCTAAAAATATTCTATATATGTAAAATTTGAGGATGTCTGTTAAAAAAAAACCAGACAAACTACATCATTTATAAAAGAAGACTTGCTTTGCTGCTGATATGGACCGTTGAACATTCACAATAAGATTGTGGTGGTTCAGGAATTATGACTAAGAAAGGCTGCAATGTAGTTTTGTAACGTGAGCTGTGATATTCTTTAATATCTTGGTAGAAGACATTGTTTATATTACTGAAAAACAACACATAGCTTTGGATGTGTACAGTGCAATAATAGAACCATAATGAATTCCTCAAGCTTTCTGGAAGTAAAAGGGCAACATTCAGGGTGATTTATGCACCTTTTTAATTTGATTTTGAAGAGAAAATTACACTTGTTTGGTTGGCCAATTTCAAGGCGTCACGAAAAGCGTCATTTTATCACTGCACATAATAATGCCTCCAGGATTTGCTTGAGTAAACATGGGAGAACAATGAAAAATTGCCATACGGTATATTTATTACCAGTTTATCTAAATCATCGTCTTCCCTCTACCAGTAACAGTTACCCTAATTTTTCTAATTTTTGGGACACCTGGTCTGCCCCTTTTACCCATGTATCTATAACAGGAATATACACTTTCTTTTCTCTCATTCGGTTAATCCGTCTAGTTAACAACATATCCATATCTTCGGTTTTCCAGAAAGCTCAGAGAGAAATGTAATTTGTGCTTTCATCAGCACTAATATCTCCCCTAAAAATGAGAAGAATTAGGGTAATGTTGTTTTCAAAATATCTTTTTAGCTTTTAATTTCATTGATGTTTATCACCAGGTACACAATCTAAACTTGGCTCATAGCCACGTATGAAAAAAATGAAGCAAACCTCGCCCATCAGTTCATTTCATAGGCGTAATGTGTCATTCGAAATGAAAGTTATACATGTATATGTACACGTATAGGTGTGTGGGGATGATTTTTGCTCTGATTATCACTGATGATCACTAGAATCAAACAGATGTCAGTTGTGCGCTAATATCATTATGCTTTACACTGTAGTGGCTGTTAATAAGAGGCCTAGTGCAGAAAGAGAGAAAGACTGGGCCTTTGAGGGAGAGTTTGTTGATGAATATTCATTAGTTTGATTAACAGGCGGGTCTCGATAAATGCTTTATGAGTGGGTAGCATGATGAATGTGTTTGTATATGCCTGGAACAGTATTCCATCTGTGATTTTTATATTGCATGTCTCAGCCAGCTGTGGATACAGTCAAGCAGTTCATTTGTTTTTTTCTCGTTGGCTGGTGAATAGTATTCAGAAAAAGAAGGTTTTGATTTATTTATAGTTATTCTGAGATCATCACCTGTGACAAGGTGATTCCATTACTCTGTGTAGAGATCTGTAACTGTGTACTTTTGTCTGTAGAACTGATCTTGTCGTGGGAATGTGTCTGCATGGTATTTATAGTGACGGAAAGGTTATTGTGTCGCCGCCACAATATGCATGGTTCAAATCCTGCTCCCTCCATTTTTTTTTTTCAGACTCCTCCCCCTGCCTTCCAAAATTAATCTTCCCTGCCAATTGCAACAAGTTACATGTAACATTGGTAAAAGTTGAGTGAAGTCTTGAAAACTTGAATGCAGTTAGTGTTGCCAAAGTTTGAGACTTGAAAAGTTGATTAAAGTAAAGAAAAAGCCAAGTGAAGTGTGGGAAAAGTTTAATGAAATGTTGAAAAAAGTAAAAGTTGAGTGAAATATCGCAAAAGGTAAAAGTTGAGTAAAGCGTGGTGTAAGAGTTAAAGCTGAGTAAAGCGTGGCACAAAAGTATAAGTTGACTAAAGTGTTGTACAGCAATTAAAGTATATATTTATTACTTATTTATTTGATTAGTGTTTTACACCGTACTCAAGAGTATTTCACTAATACGACGGTGACCAGCATTATTGTGGGAGGAAACCGGACAGAGCCCGGGGGAAACCCACGACCATCCACAGTTTGCTGGCAGACCTTCCCACATATGGCAAATTAAAGTAGAGTGATGTGTTACACAGAACGTAAAGTTGAGTGAGCGTACAAAGCTTCTTGTGACTGAGCAGAAGTGGTTTAATCTGAGTGCAATTGTCCCAAGATCAAGTTGATTCAACAGAAGTGTTCTACATATGAAAGTGAAAGTCAAGTATAGTGTTGTAGAAAGAAGGTTGGCTATTACGTTACTCCTGTTTAGTAGTTAATGTAAAGGGTGACATTCAAGAACTATTGTTGCATTGTTCCAGTGGTACCATTGTATCCTGTTTGAAGTTGCTTATGTGTATTTCTATTTGCACATGAAGACAGACTGTTTGAAGGAATCACAGTTCTGCTTTTAATTCTGTCTAAGGGCATAAGGTCCACAATGAAAATAATGTGGAAAATCTGAAACAGCTGTGTACAACATTGCCTCACATACAGGCACTCATACACGTATCCTTATGACCAAGAGCAAAGAGAAACCGTATACATGTGATCGTCACTCTAGGTGTGGGTTCAATCCCAGCTCCGGACAGGAGATTTTGCTTGAGTCCTGT
The DNA here is from genome assembly GCA_016165875.1 of Acanthopleura granulata. Classification (NCBI taxonomy): domain Eukaryota; kingdom Metazoa; phylum Mollusca; class Polyplacophora; order Chitonida; family Chitonidae; genus Acanthopleura; species Acanthopleura granulata. Next base: position 3,691,035 of record JABBOT010000009.1, on the reverse strand, counting down.
GCCTCTTGGTGTGAACAAGTGGTTGACGGCATGCATTTTAGATTTAGGGGTTGTTAAGGGGATCTCCTATAAAACCAATGGTTGTTGTAGTTATATGTATTACTTGCCTTTCACCAGTATACATAACCATCATAGATGGAGACTTTGTGCAGGTGAGGATGAGTGGTTTTCACTTTAACAGGAACTTTTCCAGATGTGATGAACTGACTGTACATGTACAACTGATAATTATGGAATACCACTGGTCTTTATCGAACATGAGTGTCAGATGTGGAAAAGTTTGTCAGTCACGGACCAAAGGCTGGGTGGGTTTACTCCAGGCACTGATATCCTCCACCTAGAAAACTAACTGTTACGGAGATATTGTGCAGCACAGTTTAAGACCGATGAGTCAGTCAGTCAGTCAGTCAGTCAGTCAGTCATTTAATCACTGTCTCTCTGCCTTCTCTCCCGCCACAGGCCCAGAGCGATGATGATGATGTGGGGGCTGATGATGTCGCTGTCAATGTGGATAGCAGCGGGTTCATGGAGGAGTTCTTCGAGCAGGTAAGACACAGGGGTATTTAAATGACAGGTGTGAAGAGCATAACCAGGTTGTTAAATGGGTAGTTAAAGCAGAACTTTGAACAACCCATGTGTAAAAGACAACAAATTTCACCATGACCGAATTGCACATTTTACCAGATTCTGTGTGTTCTGTTCTGAGAAAAGTGTATTGAGGTTTGTTTGGGAGGTAGTATGATATCTTCCTGAAATCAGTACTTGAATTGTCAATGCTTTTAATCCCTGATTAACCGAAACGTGAGTCGTCTGTAAAACCTATATGTAGGCGTTTTAGATGTTACATAGACATGTTGTATGTTCGTACACATATACACGTACATATGTGATACAGATGTTGAATAAAGAATCAAACACGGGTAACACATTCAGGGACGTGTGTCACACATTTCAATCAGCACGTTTGTGTAATCGTTGCCTAGCGTGGTTTGTCTAGGTCCCCATTTACCTAAGCTCCAGGAGCAGACCATAATGTCCATGGAAGGCTTTGCTTGTTGTTGATAACATCCGTGTGGCAGGTCTTTAAATTTGAGACACTTCCAGAGCTTGGCAAATTTTACTCCTGTGGAAATAAATCCAGGAAAGTGGCTTGTTTTCTAATGGAGTTAATAATAGAATTACGCATGCAATACCCGTCTGAAATTTCCTACCTGAAGAGCTCCTTGTTCAGTTAACCTCAAGTGTATGCAAAGGAGCTCAGATAATTAAGTGTGCTCCTTGTTTAGTTAATTTCTCCTGCAGAAAATGCAAAACACTCCTAAAGGCAACTGAAACAAGCTCCTTAAACGACAAGTCCTGAGATAGCATTACATGCGTATGTTTTCTAAATTGCAAAAAGTTGCATGTATGAAATTGCACTTTTGAAAGGAGTTTGTGAAAAAAGCGAATGTGGGTTTCCCCTGGGTTCAGCCCACTTTCCTCCCACCATAATGCTGGCTGCCGACGTATGTGCAAAATATTCTTGGGTATGGCGTAAAACACTCAGTCAAATAAATAAATAAATGAAAAAAAAGGAATGTGAAATAAATGTGTGTTTAAAGAAAGAAGTAAAAGAAAAAAGAACAGAAGTAAAATGATGGCACATGTATGTTTATTAATGTATATACATGTGTGTAAGTGGATATATATATATATGTGAAGCATTCTGAAGAGCTCCCATGTATAGCCATCCTCCTCAGCAACCGTTTTCTCGCTGCTGTGAAGTTTAGCCTCAGCATTGTATCAGCTACGTCACCCTCTGATCTCTATCCAATTGTCAGCGGTTATCAAAACCCTATTGATAGTTACACTTGTTTTCAAGCCGTTTAATTGGTTTGCGGGTGTCTGCGATATTGATCGGCCCTAGCTTGATTTGCCCGGTTTCGGCTCAGTCCATTCTGATTGGTTGGACAGAAGATGGCGTGACGATAGATGTGAACCTCATGAGCTAACGTTGCACACATGTGGAGACCAAATCGGCATGTGGACTCTGCCAGTCAGCTGACTGCGGTACATACAGATATTCTGCGGTAATAATGCAAGGCAGTCTGAACCAGACCAGACCAAGGGGCTTTGAGCTGTCCAATAAGCATTCATCAGAGACGGCTTTGCAGTGGTCTCTTAAATTAAGAGTTGCACATTGCATCCTTTGGGTTTTGTACAGGATGGTCTTTATTACATGTCAGACTTAGCATTTTTTGCTGCTTTCGGCAGTGAACACATATATAGGTTATATATTGTACATGCATGCACTGTGTAGGTTAGGACAGGAAAAGATTGCTATTAAAGCTAATCAGAGGCTCTTGAGCTTCGATCAGCTTAAATGTTTAAGGCTTGATCACATACATTATCAGGGCTTGAATAAGAAAATCTTGGAGGGTCTGCTATATTTTTTTGGCTATAGGATTTTAGGAGGCGTAATGATCAGTGGCGGCTTAATTTGATAAAAGACCTGCTAAAATATATTGTACTACATATAGTGCCTTGTAGTGTTTGCAGGTTACTACAGACATGCATGTGGCTTCAAGACCGAATTCATTCTGTAAATGCTACAAAAAAACCAAAAAACAAATAAACAACTTGAAGAGAAAATCACCTGCAATTTTCAATTTTCCAGCCCAGAACAGACAGAGTGATTCATGAGTTGGCCTGCCACTTCTGAATTTTGGCTTGCTTCTCAGTATTAGCAGCCCGCCAGTCATTTCATTCCCTGACTGTTGTTCATGGATGTGTATGGTTTTACTATTTAAAGGGAAAGACCTTGGGAATATTGAAGTTATGCTGAGTAATAAGACCATTAAAATCCATTACTGATTTTTTCAGATTTTTTTTCACCAGATGAAACGCACTCAAATGTTTTGATTGTATGGTGGGTTTTATGGACCATATTGATAATGTGTGTCAACCAGGACATTCATTGTCAGTCAATGAATTTATCTTCAGATACAGTTTTGGATGGTATTTTGACTCAGCATAAGTTCATTTTTACCGAGTCTTTTCCTTTAAAGTGAAAGACAGCGCAAGCTCTAAGCCAAGTTTGCGAAAAAGTTTGCACAATATTATGTTCATTTCAGTAAAATATTGTTTCTGACAGCTACTATGATGGCGGAAACTGACATTTGACTGTCCTCCATCGACTAGCATGAAACGCCGCCATACTCTCTAGGCTGTGATCTAATTGCTCCAAGCATGAAACACTCTGTCACCCGAGACTAGTAAGCTGCTAGGGTTGTGTTTGTAACTCAAGTATGTATGTCATTTTATGACGTGAAATGATTCAAAAACTTACTACTACCGCAACATAACGGTCTGGAAATACTTTGCAGTGTTGTTCACTCATGTACTTGTTATTATGAAAACATATAACATCAAGAGAGTGGGCTGCCCCTATGTTATTACATGTTACACTGACAGTCAACTCTGAACGTTTACATCACAGTTTATAAACAACTGATATCTCCTCGCTCTCTGACTGGTCAATCCGTCATAAGCTTAAAAGCATGGCGTCTTCGGATCTCAGTTGGCGGGACAATACTCCACACTGCAAACTAAGATAATTCAACAACAAATTCATACAATTTCAAACAACTCTTTACATTCAAGAGAGAATTTTAATGTCTTTTTAATCAACAGAACCTTAATCATGAGCTGCCTTTTAATTTAAGAAACATCTTCATAAGATAGAATGTATTAAATATGTGCACGTATCTGCTAATCCAGCGTCCATGTTTGCACTTGTGATATATCGGAATGCCGTATTGATCCCCGTGGCTCATGTATACATTAATAGGCTTATTATAGAGTCTCTCAGTCATCTGAACAAGGCAAATACAGCAATGAGTCTCCCGGGGGGAAACGACTGCAAAAACTGTCACTCTGTCCCTTAAACCCAGTCTGTGGCTAGCTGTGGTTGGGACTTATTTGGGCTTATCCAGTCATTCCATCAACTCCTATCTTCAACAAGGAGGAGACTCGTTTAGTTTCACCAGGTCTATGATATTCATAGTTTGCTGGATGTGTTTTTGTTTGCTAGAGATAAGATGGGAGACAGCCATGCCTGTACATGTAGATGTTTAATTTAGGTGTAATCAGCTGCACATTAAACACAGTGTTCATTCACAAAGTCTGTAGCAAAAAGCTGGCTGATACAGCACAGTAGATCTACAATATATGAACAAGCTTGTCCATATGTGTGCAGCATAGACTATACCTCCTTAGTGTGGTGGTTAGTGCGCTAGTGCAGCCCAATGACTCGAGAGCCTCTCACTAATGCAGTCACTGAGTTTAAGTCCACCTTAAGCTGACTTCCCCTCCGGCTGTTCGTGGGAAGAACTGCCAGCAACCTGCGGATGGTTGTGGCTTTACCCCGGGCTCTGCCCGGTTTCCACCCACCATAATGCTGACCGCTGTGGTATAAATGAAATATTCTTGAGTCCAACAATCTCATAAATAAATTAATATCAGTGAAGTATTTTTTAGTATGGTGTAAAACACCAGTCAGTTGAATAAATAAATCTGTACATGTACATTTATACATTAAACCTCTGCAATCAAACAAATTCGCATTGATATATTCCATTCACAACATACAACACACAACAAACAACTGCACAACAAAAAGTTACCAGTTATAACACAGAAGCACATGGAAACCATGTATAAGTTCCATGTGTCTGTGCATAATCATTATAGTGTACATGTATAATTTCCATGTATTTGTGCGTTGTAACTTATCTTGTCATCACGGAGCAGCAGTGGAAATGCAAAGTGCCTGTACTGGCACATGTTGAGCTGAATACATCAGTATTGCAGGCAATGACTTGCTTCACTGCTGCACATTTAGCCCAGATGAGCTAATCTGCAGAAAAGCATTACAGCTTGCTGTGCGCTGTGTAAAACATCCAAGGACGCTGCATCAGTTAACCAATCAATAATTTAATTTTTTTTCCTTCTGGCCAGAAGCTTAAGACATGTACCGCAAGTCCGCCACGCTCAGAGAATTTTAGTGGGAATGAACTGATCAGAAATCGAATTATGAATGGGCCTGAGAATGAAGAGGATTAAAAAAAACACTCGTTTCCTGTTTGTTTGGTTTCCATATCTTGAATTGATTGAAATGTAAAATGTTTAAATCACAAGCTGGTAATCACTTTTCTAGATGCAAATTGTGATTAAAACTCTGAGTGCTGGAGGAATCATAAGCTTTGTGGACGTTCATATATTGTACTAAGCATGTGGCTTAAGGGTCAGTGGAAGTATTATTTAATTATAAGGGAACACTGTGCACTTCGTACACAGTACAGTCAATAGGCCGGTGCCTCCTTCTGCTCTTAGCGCTTGTGGTAAGTCTGTGCTGGCTCATTCTACTAAATTCGATGCCATTGAAAATTTGAATTATACACCAATCAGTTATTTCAACCATTTTGGACATTAAACTTCATGTTGGAGGCAGTAGGCAAGCCTTGAGCAGAATGCTGTGTCAAAGACTATCAAAGCAGTGTGTAAAAGGTTGAGACAAGGACTTGGCTATTCGCCATTTAATGTTTTGAGTGCACAGAAGGGTGGTACAAAGATGTAAGTCACTTCTAAAATTCAAGGCATGACCCAACCGTGGAATTGAACTCTTGACAGTGCTGTCACAGAAAACTCAGACCGGTCAGGCAGTGTACATGTGCAAAAGCTAACATTTCAGACCTGAACAGATGATTTTGGTTTCAGGTTTACAACTGTATCTTTGAAACATGAACCCCAGGGTCCATGTTGTGATGCGAGCAGCATATACAGGGTTGCTGAAAGTCATGATAACAAAAAAAACACATTAAACCAAAAGTGCAATTGCATTAGTTTATTTATTATTGCATGTACTCATACGTCCATCAAAACAATCACAGACCCCCATCAAGTGAGTGCTCATTCGACATGTTCAGTCAGCTCTGTTAATGTTACGCTGGCGGCCAGTGCAGGAAGTGAAAAACGTCCCTGATTTAGCACATCATGTAGTGCCAAATCTATGCTCATTTAACACATCTTGTAAGACCACACAAATACATTCAGATCTGGAATAGTTTTGTACTCGCTTAAAGCTGCATACATGTGCTGTATAGATGTGCTTTACTCTCTTATCTTTTTATGTCCCTTTGGTGCTTGCTGGCTTAGGTGTTTAAGGTGCTTTGGCTATCTATCTCACTGTGACCATCAGGCCCTTGACCAGACCCAAGTATACATGTAGCTCGAGGCATTAATCCCTTTTTCGCACTCAAGATCTGAGAAAAGCTTATCCATACTCATAATATGACAATAAAAATCAGGCACTTATTACATTCCTCATACAGTCTTATTGTGACATTCCTGGTAAGACAAAATCCAAGATCTTTAGCACTCCCAGTCAGATGAAAACCATTTTTTTTTTTTGCACTCCTGTTACAGTTTTATTTTCACACCGTTGTTAAGATGAAATACAAGGTCTTTGACACTACCAGTCAGACAAAATCCAAGGTCTTTGACACTACCAGTCAGACAAAATCCAAGGTCTTTGACACTCCCAGTCAAACAAAATCCAAGGTCTTTGACACTCCCAGTCAGACAAAACCCAAGCTCTTTTACACTCCAAGTACTGTTACAGTATCATTTTGACACTCTCAGTAAGACCAAATCTAAGCTCTTTTGTCACTTCTAGTGAGATGAAAGGCAAGCTCTTCAAATAGTATTACAACGTGAAAGCCAACATTTACACTCAGTAAAAAGTGCAAAAACTCAGTTCAATGCCAAACCCTTTCGTATGGGGCAAGGGGTCACCTAAGTTAATTTGCAACCCTTGCCTGTAGTACGACCAAAGCCAGCTCCCCTTACACTCCTAGTATTACCAGTATTAAAATGAAATCCAACATGCCCGTCAAAGATAAAAGCCAAGTCTGTTTACACTCTCTAAGGAAGACAAGCCTGTTTACACTCCTTGTAAGACAAGCCTGTTTACACTCCTACTAAGATAAAAGCCAACATTTTTTTTACACTCTTAATAATATGCCCAG